>CM062820.1:1146980608-1147642600 GCA_031772625.1 Pinus tabuliformis | reverse complement strand
AATTCACTATAGAGATGGTTCCTCTAATGGGAGCTACAAGAAATGGTTATGTTATGGATTGGGCTAATATTTTGTCTGATCAACTAGCCACAATGATTTTAGAGTATATAAAAAATGCACATAAAACTTCCTGAACCATTCCCCCTTTCTATTACAGTGCATACATTATGGATACTATTTGTTTTAATTCTGAATATCCGGTACTTGGATGGAGATGGACTCCCCAAGACCCGAATCCAATCCATATTTACCACAAGCAGTTATGGAAGGCACATTACAAAAATCACTTGTATAAAATTTGCAATGGTTTTATTCTCCCTGTATATTATTCTATTTTTAATAAGCCTACCCCTAGGATATCCCAGGAAGCAGAAATTGACTTGACAACAGTAGGTAGTTGGTTCGGGGAGGAAAAATTTACCTATATAAGGCTTTTTGGTAGCCTTACTAAACCCCATGTTCTCCCCCTGTATGTGCCTAATAAATTGTTAGCTCGGGAATTGGCTTATCAAATAATAGTGGAAGGGACATCTAGAACCCTTAAAGATTCAAAGAAACACATATAGTTGATCTTTCCTTTACGATGGAACATTTTCACTCTACATGACTACAAGCATGCAGAGGAAGAGGTAGAAAAGATGCAAATGTTGAATCTTGCCACAATTCCTAACAAGCAATATGATCCAAGACAGGTTGCTTATAATGTCACATCTCAAGCAAAACTTTCTAAGTTTGATCATGAAGCGGATGACTTCAATGATTTACTTGCCTCAGCTGAATCATTATTTCAAGTTAAAGGATTGGCTAGAATCAGGTATCAAGATGAAGGGATAGAAACATTTAATAGGTTTAGAGACCAGAGGTTGAAAACTCTACCTTTAGACCTATTAGCCACAACCCCTACAGTTCAGCCATCCAGTCAAACTAAACAAACATCTACTGATAAGACTCCTCTAGTGGAAAAGATCTCTGAGAAAGAAAAAACACCAGAGCAGAAATAGGAACAGGGAAAAGGCAGTGAACTTATTGATTCAGAGATTCATATTAATCCCAAACTACTCAGAGAATAGCAATAGTTCGACTAAATCATAAGCAATACTGAGAGCCTACAGGGATTTAGCACACATGAAGTGACAACTGATCAGAAGACAGTGACTAATACAGTTCAGACTGAAGGAACTAGCAGCCCACCCATAACTCAAAAGGATATAGAGATGATTCCAGAGAACCCATCCAATGAAATTGTTCTACATGTAGAAGAAATACCACCCTTGGATGTCTTCTACAACCCTAAGCATAGGGCTATAGTAAAGAGACAAACGAAAAAGAGAAAACTTGATCAATCTTCTCTTTTGCCTGTATAGATAGAAATAACTAATGTGTTATGGAGAGAGGAAGTCAACCCTTCCGAAGATCTTATTAAACTCTCTTAGTATGCTGGAGCATACACAACAGATAATATGGACAAGGCATCATAAGTCAGCAATTTACTCAAGGAAAAGGATCAAGCAATTATTTTGTTAGAGACGCAGGTACAAGAAAAGCAGTAGAGAATGGAGTAGTTAGGACAGCAGTTGGAAACACAGAGGCAGTCAAATGATCAATTAACTGAGCAATTTCATAAAGAGAAACAGAGGATTGATCAACATGCAATAGAGAAGCAACAAGAACTATCACTAACATTAAGCAAACTGCAATCAATAAACGAACAGTTGAGAAAATCAAAAGAATAACAAATCGCTTAACTTTCACTGCAAATAGAAAGGTTCAAAGGATATCCGAAAGTGGAAGAATTGAAATTAGAAGCTCTCTAGATTACTAAAGCATTATCTAATCAGTTGAGCTTGTTATGTCATAATATCTCTCTTGCTCTCCCCTTATGTGAAATTTCCTCATCTATGATTGATAAGTCAGTTGATGCAAGATAGAAATTGGAGTAAGCAAATGAAACACTAACAGAGTTTGTCTCTTGGCAAGAAACCAAGGCAGGACAAGCTGCAAATCTACGTCAAATTCAGGAATCACATAAAGAAATCTTGTTCCTTCAGTGGCAATCTCAACTGATGAAAGCGGAAAGGGCGACTTCAAGATGCAGATCGGCGACTAATAATGTAGTTGAATTGATTAATGATACTCTTTATTTTTCAAACTTAATTTCAGAATGTTCTCGAAGGAAACTACCATCGGTGAAAGCATTGGAGCAGACATGGAAACAGGAGCTGGAAAAGAGGGAAATATTGATTGCAGGCACTCAAACTTTAACATGGGAAACCTTTTGGTTCTTCTTTGTTAAACCACATAGTCAAAGGACAGCGATGAAATGCCTTAAAGATGCAATCGTTTACATGATTCTTGAAATTACTGATGCCACATATACTGCCCAGCTACATTCGCGTATGAGTCATCCTCCAAAACTGCAACCAATGCTCGCCATATGCCAGCTCAAGCCACAAGATAATCAGCCGAAACAATGAACCATTCTGACCGACTACAAGCATGTCTATTTCGAGGAGATTTTCATATATTTGTGATTTGGTTATACCAGCTCACAACATTTTTATTTCATAGTTAGTTAGTTTAGATAGTATTTATAGACCCTTTCATGTTTTTAGAAAGGGTCCTAAAATTTTGTATTAAGACTTGGATCGGAAGTTGCACTATTGTGCTTCCGATATATATTTTTTTATGAAACTGGACCTGAATTCTGAGTTTTAATGAAGAGTACTTTTGTGTGATATGCACTACTGCTTCTTATAAAAGTATTTCCAAGTTAGAAAGCGGGATCCAAATGCAATTCATATCGGAGGGGATTCAAACACATATGGTACTATTATCTATGTTTTGCTTCATTCTTTTATGTGAACTAGCATTCATTCATTTTGCTATTATTGATGTATGTATAAGCTCTTACAGCAATATCTTTTACTTATCACTGTTGAATGTTCAAGAGCTTTTATTTTTCATCTATATATGTGTCAATGATATATAAAGATTAGTGCAATAATGTTTTAATTATTACTTTGTTCAACTACTGGAATAAAGTAATTATCATATGAATGAATATTTTTGTTTAAAAGTAGAGTCATCTATATGCCTACTTTTCAATAAGAACCATTAAGAATTGCACTAAGACAAAGACTTCCCGGGATAGATTAGTTAATTATATTATTGCATTTCAGAATAAATCTTTCACCAATTTCCATTAGATATAAGTAAATCAGTCACTTATCCATCCCATTCATAAATCATTGAGAAATTGGTCGCATTATCTCCAGTCGAAGCCACCACACCAAATGGAAAAGGAGCAGCCTTTAAGGTCCGGACCGGGTGGTTTTCCCTGATGTTGATGCAACGATTTTTGAGGCATCAACAGCTACATCTAGCTGAATTGTTTCATTAATTTATAGTTCTAGCTATGCTATTAAGAAATTGGAGTTTACCCAGATTTAACATTTCATCTTCCCGTGTTTTCATTTCTTTACTAGAGTTGATACTTCGGCATTTTCATGACAGTTTCTGTTTTCCCAAGCCATGTTTAAGGAAGTATATGTATTTTTATGGTTCGAAAATTTATTTTCCACTTATGTATTGCAACTTGGTTCTACTATGGTTATTTTCACATGGTTATCCGAAGTGGCTACTTGTTAATTTACCAAATTCTGAATGGTAGTTTTATTTCAAGTTTTGCAATAATGGAAATACAACAGACTCGTAGGTGGTCATTTCTGCCTCTTTTACTCTCACCTAGACACAAGAAATCCCTATGAGGTTATTTCTTCTAATGAAAAGAAACTAAAAAGGTTTATGTCGTGGTCATTTATTCCAGCAGAAGCTTCTTTTCTTCAATGTTCATATTTTCGAAGAATTTCATGACTGTTAAATTTTAGTTCATAATGAATTCCTAGCCCTTTTTTAGTTTTACCCTTGTATTCTTTTGCCAAGAGAATTACACCCACTTCATTCAATAGTTATTAGTAAGCTAATATGTCTAAATTCTGACTTAACTTCGTACAATATTGCCCCCCTTTCCTTTCTTTCAACAGAAATCCATTCTCTAGTTGTTTAACAAAATATCTAGTTTAAGTACATAATTATAAATATAACCCTACTATAACATTTCAATCCATAAATTGCTACAAAAATGCAGAGTCCTATTCTTAACAGTGCATTTCATATTTTAGATTTTAATACTTATCTCGATTCTGAAGATTTGTTTTTAATGTGGTTCCCCTAAACTAGTATCAACTATTCGTTGACAATTTTCCTCCAAACCGTGAGACTTTCTTTCAGGCCAAAGTCTCCCCCAAGCTCTTGCTCACAAGATAGATGCTCTATTGTAAGACTTATCAGTCACAACATCTACAACTATCTGGTCATGACCAGAATTAGCTCCAGAACCGTCTGACATATCAACACCGAAACATTGCCTTCATTTTCTTTTCTTTTTCTCCTTTGTTATCTCAAGTACCAAAAATTACCCTCTTGATCCCCTTCTTGTAGAATTCACATTCAGGCTAGTAATTAGGGTTAGGTAACTACCTATCCTAACTTCTTGACATGTGAGAGTTACAAGATTTGTTAACACTCCATTATTTGTTTCATTCATAACTTATAAAATCTTAAATGCATAAATTTAAATAATAATTATATCCAGTTTTTGCTTTACTGTAGTAAGTAAATAATTATAATTCTCTGGGGACATCACATCCCCCCCCTTAAGATTAAACATCGTCCCAATGTTTTTCTTCTACAAACAGATCCGGGAAAGTCTCCCTCATAACCTGCTCATCCTCCTAGGTGGCCTCATCCGACCCAAAGTGATGTCATTACACTTCAACCTGGGCGATAACTCATTTTCACAACATTAATTCTCTTTGATCACGTATAACCAGAGGTTTGACTAAGAACTCACCTTCCAGTTCGACCTATAAGAAAAAAAGATTTAGTCAGTCCCTTTTACCATTAGTACTTTTCTTTGACAAATTTATTAAAATTATTTTACCTGTATATCTTGCCAATTGATTATATGCTTAGGATCATAAACATATTTTTTAAACATGGAAACATGGAAAATGTTGTGCACACGAGTGTGGCTAGGCAAGTCGAGCTAGTAGGCTACTGGCCTGATTCATGCCAGGATTTGGAAAGGGCCACAATATCGGGGTACCAACTTAGCACATTCTCTGCATTGTAATGTACACTTCTTGGCTCGTACCCACACATAGATGTGGTTTCGAATTTGAAATTCCTAGAAATTACTTTTTCGGTCAACAAAGTTCTTTTGTCAATCTTGAGCGACCTTTAAATTGGAACAACCCGTCTTTACCATCTCCTCCATTTCTTTTAACATCTCGGTCCTAGCATCAACTTATCCTCTATCCCTCCCCAACTCCAAGGTGCTCTAGACTTACACCATACAAAAATTCAAACGGGATCATTTGTAATGATGTATGATAGCTGTTGTTATAAGAAAATTCTACCAAATGTATGTAATCTTCCCATTTGGATCATTACTGCATTACGTAAATTCGCAACATTTCCTCCACTACCAGATTTACTTGCTTGGTTTTCTCGTCTGTTTGAGGGTGGTAAGCAATGTTAAAATGTAGTTGTCTTCCTATTCCCTCAAATAAATCTTTCCACAAAGCTGATGTAAATTTTACATCATGATCAGAAATTATAACTTTCGGTAATCCATTTAATTTGAAAATATTTTGCATGAATATGTTAGCGATCTATACATCCTTGTAGGTTGATTTCACTACTATGAAATGAGCAAATTTTCTCAACTTATCCACTACCACCATTATCGAATCATTTTTCTTTTTGGACTTAGGTAGTCCTATAATGAAATCGATGTAAATGGTCTCCCATTTCCATTCTGGAATTGGGAGCAGATGCAGTAATCCAGCTGGATGTCGATGTTCCATTTTCACATGCTGACATTCTAGACAATGAGTCAAATACTCAACTACATTGTTCTTAGGCTATAAATATTCTTTTCCAAGTGCAGTAATCAACTTCAGGTAGCCAGGGTGGTCTGCATATGGAATCTTATGATATTCATCCAAAATTAAGTCTTTAGTATTTTTCCTGTTAGGAACAGACATTCCTCCTTTATAAATCAGCATACCTTCATGGTTTATTTCATATCCCAACTGTTGTTCATGGTTGTTTGAAACTTTAGCTTGCTATCATAAAAATTGATATTCTGGATCACGCCCGACTATCTCTTTGATCAGCTCATTGAAGGTAGTCTGCACCTCACTAAAAGAGACTTCATAAATACAGTGTAGCTTCTGACTCAAAGCATCCGTGACCCGATTCTTGTTATCTTTCAAGTGCTTGATATCAAAGTCAAAACCACTTGAAAATTTGACCCAACAGGCTTGCTTGGCATTCAAAATGGGCTTCTTAAAATAGTTAGTTAATTTTAATTTTAGGTATGTTCTATGATTAGAGCAATTTATTTCAATTTTCATAGTTAGCTCAATATCTTTTCTAGATTAGCAATCACATCAGCATTAAATTAAATTGCAGATAGAACATAAACATAAATCGTAGTAGATAAGCCAAGACAAGAGGACACACGATGTGGCACTAGCCAGGGACAAACCCCAATGTGGGGAAACCCTTGATCAATTATTCTTCTATGTTCTTCAATAGTTCAGTAGAGAGAGAGAGAGAGAGAGAGAGAGAGAGAGATAGTACATTTACAATAGAAGTCAACACTCTGACTTTCTATATCTACATGAGATCAGTTGAAGACATGCTACTTCAACTGATTCTCCAAGGTGACTTCTTCACCTATCATAGTGTTGCATCTCGTCCAATTGTTGCACCTCATCATGTTGCACCATGCTGCACTTATCATCATAGTGATGGACCTAATGACCATGCTATGCACTTCATGTTTCTTCTCCCGTTATTGTGATGCTCCAATCATTGAGCTACTCTTATCAAGGATCTACACCTAATGTTGTACTCATCGCTGATCTACACTCAATGTTGCATCATCACTGATCTGTACTCAATGACTTCTATGATGCACTTCATCATCAGTTGCACCACTATCTTTTTGTCACCTACATGCTACATATGGCAATATTGTAGCTCTGTCATGGAACAACCTTAGCTGCTTGCTATGGCTTGCAGCCTAGTAAAGCAACTAACTGTAGCAAGATATTCTTCCAAGATATCTCATGAACCCTTTAGACATACCCAGACATAATCTTGTTACAACGTTGTTTGCTATACTTGACTAAGCTATCAACACTTTGATTCACGAACCAAGTAAATAGTCCTAGGAACAAATCATGTCCAAACATATATGCTACCACCTACAGCATCTTATTGTAATACAATAACTCTTCCTGTAGTTTTAGATCCACATTCATTGTTGTGTCTAAGGGTCCTTTCATACATAGATAAGGGCTCCTTTAATTAAGGTTTTCCTCCTATATTTTTTGTAGCTAGGATGTCCTCCATTAGGACTGTGACAAAGGGTGACACTAGCCCTCCTTTGACAGTGGATGAGGGCATACCAGAATGCATCTTAAACTTCTATTTCGACAGAATTTTAATGGACAATTTGACACTTGCTAGGAACCTTGTTAGCAGTGGCTTGAACCTCCTTCTTGGACTGCTGTTAAGGCAGATAGGAGCCTCATCAAACTATGGATTAGGGCTCCTATATCGGGCTACGTAATAGTTCCTCTTAACTGCATTAAAACTGTGGATTAAATCCCTTCCTTGGATAGCATATAACTCTCTTCCTTGACTATGTTTGCATCTCTCCCTTGACTGCGTCTATGGCACCAGATTGTGGCACTTGATTGGACTATGGTTAGAGCTCGTCAAGCCTTTCTCTTTACAATGAATACATGCCTCCTTTTGGTGCCTATGAAACCCTCATTGATTGCAGCCTAGGAGTCTATTTTCTCTACGGATATGACCCCTTAAGGACAACATTAGGTTGCTTAGCATATAGGCCTCTCCTTGAAGCGTAATGGAATCATCCTTCACCTTCTTGACAATGTTATAGAGTATCTCCTTTAATGGCTGTGATTTTATCTTCCTTAGGGTATTAGGTCATCATGAGGCTTCTTCATTTTACTGCTGATTAGAGCATCATTAGGCCAATGTATATCCTAGGACACTCCCTCTAGATCTCATCTTCATAAAACCTAGAAACAAGATAAAGGGAGATCACAAGAGTGTGTGTGAAACAAATGACTTAAAGTCCTCTTCTATTTACACTAAAAATGTAGAGCACAAGAGGGGGTTATTTGGTTGCTAGACGACCTTAATAAATTTTCGCATAACACAAATAAATTCATATCTCCATGAATACTTATCGGAACCGAATGATATTTAGATCAATCCTACACCTCTTGATGAGAGGGATCCAAGAAAAATATTAGCTTTCACTAATAAGATGACCGACATGGAGTTTGGCCCTAGTTTCCAATTTTAACACTCCCTCTCAACTAGGGAGAACTCCATCCGCTGATCCATATGTCTGACTATACTATCTCTGCCATCAATGACCTGCACTGCTGAGCTCTGCTTTGCTCTGCTCTATTAAACCATGAAGAAGAATAATTGATCGAGAATGTCTCATACCATTCTCTACTGACCCGAAGTCAGTTTTATCTGAAGTGAGTGTGTCACATCACTCTTACTGACCCGAAGTCAAATTTATTGATCCCAGATCAATATCACAAGAGAGTGTCTCAAACCACTCATACTGATCCCAAATCAATGGAGATCATCCTAGCATAGGGAGTACGGTAGATACAACAATGCGTCCATTTATAGTAATACTATGGTCCCTATCCTCATTTCCTTTCTCATTGATCAGATGAGAGGTACTTCCCATGAGTCCCAGACTGCATGGGTAGGATGTCTCGACATGAGAAATAATCATCCTGTCGACAGGAGAATGAATCATCCTGTCCAGTGGATGCCACAGAGAGCTAATCATCTTGGCCTACAGGAGAACTAATCATCCTATTCCACAGTTTCCATGGAGAACGAATCATCCTGGCCCACAGGAGAACTAATCATACTATTCCACAGTCACCACGGGGTGTCACTGGGGAAGGTTGAACCTTTTACCCTGTATATAGTGCACCACCAGGGGGTGGTGAGTCGCCTTGTGATCACATGTCACTCCAAGAAGTACCCCGCGCCCCCTTGGAGCTCCCATAGCTCAATACATCATACTCGACTCTCATAATATGGTCTCTCAACGATTCCAAGTCATTTAGAAAAGTCACAGATTTGACCTTTCTCCGAGGCTTTGAAAAAATGTCTTTGACCTATACATCAGTCTCAATGCGGTGAAGCCTCCTCGCTCATTGACTTACCATATCCCAAATAAGGCAATATCTGATGTCTATTTGTTGGAGCAATTATCGAATACGGGATTCCTCAATAATTGAATCCTCCCTCTAGTTGTCACAGAGAATCACAAAAAACTCACTTAAGAGCTTCTGCAACCATGCAGCTTCACATGAGATCATACTCATAGCTATGTATTCAGTCTTGGCGGTGGTTATAGCAACCAACTTCTGATTCCTTCTCATATCGAAGCAGAATCCAAAGAGAACTAGCACTGAGAAGTGCTCTAGTGATCCTCCACACTACCTACCCAGTGAGCATTTGAGTAATCATGCAGTTTCATATTTCCAACAATGTATCTCATTTCATGAGAGATTGTGCCCCGAAGATATCGCAGAAGGTTCTTGGCACAAATCTAGTGAGGCTAAACCAAATATGAGCTCACCATGCTAACTACAAAACATATGTTCGGATGGAAGTTCACCAAGAACAATGACATGAATGAGTTTATGAAACTCAGAGGTATTTCCCAAATCTGGTCTGACATCACTACCATATAACTTCTGAAAGTTAAGATCCTCAAGGTAGTCACAGGCTTGTAGTTTATCATTCCACATCTAGAATCCAACTCCCTCTTAGTTAAGCAAATGAGAGGATCTGCACCTGTTAGAAATATGTCATCCTCATAAGGTGTTGGTATGAGAGGTCTATCATCCATAAGCTTCAAACAATGGTTTTGATCGACTTCACACTTAGTGAATCTCAGCTTCATCTGATAGATATCAATCCTCTCATACTACACCCGCGAAGTTTTGCTTCAAGCCATAGAGGGCTTTCTTCCAACTGCATACGTGACATTCTTGATCATCAATCTCCAACACCTAGGGTTGTTCCAAACCTGTGGACCTACTACATGAGGGGAATGGTCCCCTTGTAAGATTTTCCTTTGGTACATCTCATACATGTACTTTCATGCTCTTTTAGAATTCAGGCATCCCTGTCACCATCTAACTCACAGACCTCCGGTGCTATGTGTCAATGGACATGGCCCCTAGTGGAATTCATGCAACTTGATACAACCCTGAACTCAAAAACATCTTTGAAAATTCTATTTTCAAACACATACCTTTGCATCAATGAGTGCCACCTCGTAACCTTTGACTTCCATTGTTGAAATGGACACCAGGTTCTTCTTGCGATCAGGTACATAAAAGAAATTTTGTAAGTGAATCGAGTTACCCTCACTCAATTGAGGGGTAACATTCCCTACACCCTTTCCAAGATAAGTGGCGTCGGCTCCAAGTATAATCCCACGATTTTTTCCATCTGTACCAAATTAGAGAGTGCACCCTTCTATCCGATGAAGTACCTTAAAGCACTACAATCAATAAGCCAGATTCCCAAAGAATCTGAAGGAGAGGGCCAATACAAGATAATGCTTCTAATAAAAAACAACATTTGATTCTTCATACCAAGGTTCCTTTCTTTCTTTGAAGAGTCAGCCATTTCCTTGATGACCTACATTACTTGTCATTTTTTTTATCATTAAAGATGTCCTTGGAATGATTTTTATCTTCATCAAGAGATGTGTCTCTGCCATTCAGACACTCCTTCGCATAATGGTCGAACTTATTACAACCAAGGCATCTGCCTTTAATTCCACCCTTAGATTTGGACTTCCCATTAAAGTGATCTTTAGGTAGGCCATCAGAAACTTTTGTTGCACCATTCTGATAATGTTCTCTGCTTCGACTTCACCCTTTGTGAATTTGAAGAGGGATGTGGAATCCACTAATTCTTTTGTCCTTTCCCAACTATCTTTGGTGATTGCTCTTTCACTCCTGCTTAGGCATTGTCTTCACCTCAACTCTGATACCATGTTAATTTTAGGTATGTTCTATGCTTAGAGCAATTTATTTCAATTTTCATAGTTAGCTCAATATCTTTTCCAGATTAGCAATCACATCAACATTAAAGTAAAATGTAGATATAACATAAAAATAAATCGTAGAAGACAAGCCAAGACAAGAGGACACAAGATGTGGCACTAGCCAGGGACAAACCCCAATGTGGGGAGACCCTTGATCAATTATTCCTCTATGTTTTTCAATAGTTCAACAGAGAGAGAGAGAGAGAGAGAGAGAGAGAGAGAGAGAGAGAGAGATAGTAAATTTATAGCAGAAGTCAAAACTTTGACTTTCTATATCTGCATGAGATCAGTTGAAGACATGTTGCTTCAACTGATTCTCCAAGTTAACTTCTTCACCTATCATAGTGTTGCATCTCGTCCACTTGGTGCACCTCACCGTGCTGCACCATGCTGCACTTATCATCACAATGCTGGACCTAATGGCCATGCTATGCACTTCATGTTGTTGCTCCCGTCATTGTGCTGATCCAATCATTGAGATGATCTTATCATGGATCTGCACCTAATGTTGTACTCATCGTTGATCTGCACTTAATGTTGCACCATCATTGATCTGTACTTAACGACTGTTATGCTTCACTTCATCATCAGTTGCACCACTGTCTTGCTGTCACCTACATGTTGCATACGGAAATATTGTAGCTCTATCATGGAATGGCCTTAGCTACTTGCTATGGCTTGCAGCCTAGCAGAGCATCTAACTATAGAAAGAGATTCTTCCAACAGATCTCATGAATCCTTTAGACATACCTAGACATAATCTTGTTACAACACCATTTTCTATACTTGAATTTTCTATCAGCACTTTGATTCACCAACCAAGTAAATAATCCTAGGAAAAAATCATGTCCAAACATATATACTACCACCTACAACATCTTGCTGTAATACAATAACTCTTGCTGCAGTTTTAGATCCACATTCCTTGTTGTGTCTAAGGGTCCTTTCATACATAGATAAGGACTCCTTTAATTAAGGTTTACCTCCTATATTTGTTGTAGCTAGGATGTCCTCCATTAAGACTATGACAAAGGGCAACATTGGCCCTCCTTTGACACCAGATGAGGGCATACTGAAGCGCATCTTAAACTTCTATTTGGATAGTGGTTTAATGGACAATTTGACACCTATTAGGAACCTTGTTAGAAGTGGCTTGAAATTCCTTCTTGGATTGTTGTTAGGGTAGATAGGAGCCTCATCAAACTGTTAGATTAGGGCTCCTAGATTGGACTACGTAATAGTGCCTCTTGACTGCGTTAAAACTGCAGATTAAATTTCTTCCTTGTACAACATATAACTCTCTTCCTTGACTATGTGTACATCTCTCTCTTGATTGCGTCTAGGGCACCAGATTGTGACACTTGATTGGACTATGGTTAGATATTTTCAAGCCTTTCTCTTTAGAATGAATATATGCCTCCTTTTTGTGCCTATGAAACCCTCATTAATTGCGGCCTAGGAGTTTTCTTTCTCTATGGATATGACCCCTTCGGGACAATGTTAGGTTTATTATCATATAGGCCTCTCCTTGAAGCGTAATAGAATCATCCTTCACCTTCTTGACAATTTTATAGAGTATCTCCTTCCATGGTTGTGATTTTATCTTCCTTAGGGTATTAGGGCATCATGAGGCTTCTTCCTTTTACTACTGATTAGGGAATCATTAGGCCAACGTATATCCTAGGGCACTCCCTCTAGATCTCATCTTCATCAAACCCAGAAATAGGATAAAGAGAGATCACAAGAGTGTGTGTGAAACAAATGACTTAAAGTCTTATTCTATGTATACTTAAAACGTAGAGCACAAGAGGGGGTTATTTGGCTGCTGGCCGACCTTGACAAATTGTCCCATAACACAAATAAATTCATATCACCATGAATACTTATCAGAATTGGATGATATTTAGATCAATCCTACACCTCTTGATGAGAGGGATCCAAGAAAAATATCAGCTTCCATTAATAAGATGACCCACATGGATTTTGGCCGTAGTTGCCAATTTTAGCAGTTAAGCTATGATGATCAGTCATTAAGAGAAATTTCTTACCCATCAGATAATGATGCCACATCTTTAATGCATGGATAACAACTGTTAGCTCTAATTCATACGTTGAATATTTCTACTAATGCTCCTTAATTCATAGGTAATCACTCTACCTTCTTGCATTAAAATGCCACCAACTCCTTCCTTGCTGGCATCTGTACAAACCACATAGTCCTTATTTGGTCTGTGATGCTCAAGATAGGTGCGGTGGTTAGTAAATTGTTAAGCTGGTCAAAGCTCTTTTGGCACTCTATTGTCCACTTGAAGGTTTTTCCTTCCTTATGCAGGGAGGTAATGGGGTATGCTACCCTAGAAAATCCTTCAACAAATCGCCTATAGTATCTAGCTAGACCCATGAATGACCCTATATATGCCACATCCTTTGCAACTGGCCACTCCATTATAGTTTTTATCTTCTCTGGGTCCACAACAATTCCATCCTTGGTAATGATATGTCCTAGATACTGAATCTTCTCTTTAAAGAAATCACATTTGTTGTACTTAACATACAATTGATGTTCACTGAGGGTCTGCAAAACTATTTTGAGATGTTATTTATGTTCTTCTATATTCCGAGAATAAATTAGTATATCATTAATAAAAATCAACAAGAATTTATCCAAGTACTGATGGAATATACTGTTCATGAGACACATGAAGGTCACATGAGCATTAGTTAGCCTGAAGGGTAGCACAACGAATTCGTAATGTCTATAACAAGTTCTAAAGGTTGTTTTAGCTATGTCTTTTTCCTTAATTTTGATCTAATGGTATCCCGAACGTAGGTCAATATCTGAAAATACTGTTGCACCCCTCACTTGATCAAATAGATCATCTATACAAGGTAATGGGTATTTATTTTTAATGGTTAGTTTATTTAGATGGTGGTAGTTCATGTACATATGCAGGGTTCCATCCTTCTTTTTATCAAAAAATACTAGGGATCCCCAAGGCGATACACTTGGGCGAATGCATTTTTTATGCAACAACTCTTGTAACTACATTTTTAATTCTGTCAACTTTGATATACTCATGTGATAAGGAGCTCGAGATACCAAAGCAGCTCTTGGTACCAACTCAATGGTGAAGTCTATATCTCTTTTTGGAGGAAGTCTAGGAATTTCTTCAGGGAATACATCTAGAAAATTTTGTATTATAGGTATACCTTCTAAGGAAGTATATTTTTGTTTTGTGTCAGCATATCCTACCTGAATTGCATAGATTTTGCATCCTTTTTTGATACACTTTGCTAACTGAGAGGTGGTTACTAGCCTTAATTTTAGAGGCCTTAATATGCCTGGAATTTATTGCCTCTTTCCTTCCTCATCCATGTAGCAAATAGCTTTGGTTTTACAGTTTATGAGGGACCAATGCTTCCAATGAGTCCATGCCTATTAGAATGTCATACAACCATAGGGGCAATACATTTAGATTTTCCACTAGGGACTGACCTGCTATTTTCAAGGGGCAGTTGCTGAGCTCGGCCAACACACGTCTTTTCTCCCCTGTGGCTAGTTCTACTAACCATGTATTTTTTAACTTAACAACTTGTAAACAACATTGTTCTACTATCTTAGGACTAACATAATTAAATGTAGCTCCTCGGTCAATTAAAATAGATATAGTTTGGTAAAAAATTCTACCTTCGAATTCCACCATTGTTGGCTAGTATTCCGCCTGATGGTCTTCAAGGGAAGCATTGATTTTTGGCATTCTTCTAGCCACTTATCCTATGGTTGATTCCTCATGAATATGTGTAATATGATCAGTTCCCTTGCGATTGGGACAATTTTTGATGTAATGTGGTCCTCCACATCACCAACATTGTACTGGGGGCCTTGCTGCTATTTCAACTTCAGTTCTGCATGAATTCTCATTGGTTTTGGATTCATTGGGAAGTCTAAATATGGATTGATTTCTATTCAGATTTCTATTTACTTTTCCTTTGTGGGGTTCTTTATTGAATATAGCCTTGTTTCCCTTTCTATCAACAGGGAAATTAATTCCCTTTTTATCAGTCTTTTGTATAACCTCATCTATGGTTTTCCGGTTATCGAATTCAAGATGTTCCTTCATGAATAGTGGTAGAATACTGATAAATCACTGCACCTTTGCCTTTTCCTCCCATATATAGGGAAAATATCAAAGTAACAATGTGAATTTTGTAATGAACTCATCCATTATTTGTTGTCACAATCATAGATCATGAAACCCTTTTGCCTTTTCATCATAAAATCATCCAATAAAATATCTTTCCTTAAAATTCCTTTGAAAAATTTCCCATGCTATTCTCTACTCGCTCACTCCATGCACAGTCTTTACTTCTTCCCACCATAGGGTCATTTTTCCTCGCAGCTAGAAAATGGCCAAGTGAGTTTTTAAATTATGGTCGTATTCATAAAGATGAAAGAACTTATTCATATTAATAAGATAGGCTTTAGCTGCCTCTTCTTGCTCACCATCAAAGAGGGGTAGTTTTATTTTCCAAAATTCTCCTTGCAGTTCTATCCTTTATTTTTGTTTTGTGTTATAATGCATTATCAAACTTTTATTCTTGGTTTTCTTCCCCCTCCTTCTGTCCTGAAACATTTTTCCCAATATTCTTGCTCACCAGTCATATGCCAATGTTCTGGGATGGGAATTGGTTGTCGCTGATTTTGTTTATCAAATAGACTCTACATAATCTTCTGTTGTTCCTGCATCAACCTTTCGTTATCTGCCCGTAGTTAGGCCATCTCATCCTTTAACTCTTGCACAGTTTCCCGGATTGTAGTGTTGGTTTTATGTGGTTCTTCTCCCAATTGTACCCATACCTCAGGATTGGTTTCTTTAAAAATTGCAGGTCATAAACCTTTCATGGATCTATGAGGTGTGTTTCCCATCCTCCTCATGCTAGCTTCTTTTCCTTATTCCACTATGTAAATCACAAACACTGTTAATCATCCATTCTCAGAAGCCTCATCTTTGTAACTTGAGTGCTCTAATACCACTTGTCACATCTCCCCAAACTATACAAAATAAAACATAAAATAAATTACCTTAAATCTTACCATAGCATAAATACACATTATGGAAATTCTTTTTTTTTTAATCGTTTATTCATTGATTAATAATACAACTATTCTTTATGGAGGATATTATCTATTACAACCTTACCCTATTACTGTTTATCTACAATCACATTTATTATGATTACATAATGTAAATGGTTCGAATTATTCACAATTAAGTCTAACTCATGTCTTGGATTCCCAATCCAAGAGCTAGTGGGGGTTTTCTACCGGAGGTTCCGAATTACTCTAACAAAGTTTTCTTTTTCTCCTATTTTTTGCTGAGGGTGGCGACCTAGGCATGAAGAGCCTTCCTAGTCTAAATCTCCCCGAGCAAGGCTGGTCAGCAAATTTTCCAACCCAAAGTCATTTTCTCTTACCAGGTAAGATGAACATATGTTTGGATTCACTGAGTTCCAGTCTACGGTTTCATAGTCTTTCATCGCTTGTTACAAATTTTTCTAAGAGTCCTATTCGTAGTGCCCTCTCTTTGAAATTTGCACGAAGTATTGAATTTTATGGGAATATCATTTATTCCTCTGGTTTGGATCCGATACTATCGTTATTTGTTGTGTAACTTGTTGGTTTGCCTACCCATGAAGGGTATTGTTTTTCTACAACAATAAAGATGTATTTTGGGCAATTTCTTTGGTCAGATGAGTTTATGGTTCATAGTTTTTGAGTCTTGTGTAATTATTGATAACAATACACACCTTTTTTCGGCCTCTATATATTATCCCTCTTTAGGGTTCTTTTTTGTTAAGATTAACAAGAATTCTTACATGATACTCTCAGCGTTTAAGGTTTTATTTTAATTGATAAGATACGTGTGCTACATCTAGTTGAACATTTTCATTTTTTTATAGTTCCAGTTATGTTTTCAGGAAATTAGTGTTTACCCAGACTTAACATTTTATCTGTGTGCTTTTTTGTTTATTTACTAGAGTTGATACTTCGACATTTTCGTGACAGTTTCCGTTTTCCCAAACTGTGTTTAAGGAATTATATGTATTTTTATGGTTCGAAAGCTTGTTTTCCACTTATGTATTGCAACCTTGTTTACCTATGGATATTTTTTCATGGTTTTGCGAAGTGGATACTTGTTAATTTACCAAATTCCGAATGGTAGTTTTATTTTGAGTTATGCAACAATGGAAATACAATAGACTCGTAGGTGGTCATTTTTGTCTCTTTTACTGTACACTAGACATAAGAAATTTTAATCCTACGAGGTTATTTCTTCTAATGAAAAGAAAGTAAATAAGTTTATGAAGATGTCCTTTCTTTAAAATTTTCATTTATTTCGGCAAAAGCTACTTTTATTCAGTGTTCATATTCTTGGAGAATTTCATGCTTGTTAAAGTTTAATTCGCAATGAATTCCTAGCCCTTTTTCGGTTTTACCCTAGTATTATTTTTCTAGGAGAATTACACCCACTTCATTCAACAGTTATTAGTAAGCTAATATGTCTAAATTCTGACTTAACTTCCTACAGTAGTGCCCCCTTTCCTTACTTTTAATAGAAATCCATTCTCTCGTTGTTTGACAAAATATTTAGTTTAAGTACAAAATTATAAATATAACCCTACTGTAACATTTCAATCCATCAATTTCTACAGAAATACAAAGTCCTATTCTTAACAATGCATTTCATATTTCAGAGTTTAATACTTATCTTGATTCTAAAGATTTTCTTTTATTGTGGTTCACCTAAACCAGTATCAACTATTCATTGGCAATTTTCCTCCCAACCATGAGACTTGCTTTCAAGACAAAGTCTCCCCTCAAGCTCTTTCTCACAAGATAGATTCTATCTTGTAAGACTTATCGGTCACAACATCTACAACTATCTAGTCACCACTAGAAACAACTCTTGAACCGTCTGACATATCACCACAGAAGCATTCACTTCATTTTCTTTTTTTTTTCTCCTCTGTTATCTCGGGTACCAAAAATTACCCTCTTGATCCCCTTCTTGGAGAATTCATATTCAAGGAAGTAGTTAGGGTTAGGTAACTACCTATCCTAACTTCTTGACATGTGAGAGTTACAATATTTGTTAACAATCCATTTTTTGTTTCATTCATAACTTATAAAATCTTAAGTGCATAAATTTAAATAATAATAAAATCTGGTTTTTGTTTTACTACAGTAAATAAATAATTACACTATTTTTGGGACATCACATCTCCCCCCCGAGATTAAACATCGTCTTGAAGTTTTTCCGCTGCAAATAGATTTGGGCGAGTCTCCCTCATAATCTGCTCATCCTCCCACGTGGCCTCATCTGGCCCAATGTGTTGCCATTAACCTAGGTGATAACTCGTTTCCACAACATTACTTGTCTTCGATCGTTTTCTTTGATAGATTTGTTAAAATTATATTACCTGTATATCTTTCCAATTGATTATATGCTTAGGATCATAAACATATTTTTTTAACACTGAAACATGGAAAACGTTGTGCATACAAATGTGGTTGGGCATGTTGAGATGGTATGCTATTGGACCGATTCGTTCCAAGATTTGGAAACGGTCACAAAAGTGGGGTACCAACTTAGCACATCCACTCAATTGTAATTTACTCTTCTTAGCTCATACTGGTACATAGATGTGATCTCCAATTTGAAATTCCTGAAAATTCCTTTTTTGGTTAGAAAAGTTATTTTGTCGATCTTGAGTGGCCTTTAAAATGGAATGAACCTTCTTGACCATCTCTCTATTTATTTTAACATCTCAGGTCCTAGCATCAACTTATCCTCTGGCCCTCCCCAATTGGAAGGTGTTATGCACTTGCACCCATACAAAACTTCAAACATGCTCATTTATAATGATGTATGATAGTCGTTGTTATAAGAAAATTCTACCAAATGTATGTAATCCTCCCATTTCGATCGATGCCGAATTACGTAAGTTTGGAACATGTCCTCCACTACCTAATTTACTCGCTTGGTCTTCTCATTCATTTGAGGGTGGTAAGAAGTACTGAAATGCAGTTGTGTGCCTAATCCCTCAAATAGAGATTTCTAGAAAGCTAATGTAAACTTCACGTCACGATTAGAAATTATAACTTTCGGTAATCCATGTAATCTAAAAATATTTTGCATGAATATGTTAACGATCTGTACAACCTTGTAGTTTGATTACACTGGTATGAAATAAGCAAATTTTCTCAACTTATCCATTACCACCATTATCAAATCATTTTTATTTTTGGACTTATGTAGTCTTATAATGAAATCGATGGAAATGGTCTCTCATTTGCATTCCAGAATTGGCAACAGTTGTAGTAATCGGCTGGATGTTGATGTTCCATTTTCACTCCCTGACATTGCGGACAACGAGTCAAATAATCAACTACATTTCCAGGTCATAAATATTCTTTGCTAAGCGTGGTAATCATCTTCTGGTATCCAGCGTGGCCTGCATATGGAATCTTTTGATAATCATCCAAAATTAAGTCTTTAATATTTTTCTGGTTAGGCACACACATTCTTCCTTTATAATCAACATACCTTCATGTTTTATTTTGTATCTGAGCTACTGTTCATGGTTGTTTGAAACTTTAGCTTGTTTCCATAAAAATTGATATTCTAGATCACACTCAGCTACCTCTTTGATCAACTCATTGAAGGTAGTTTGCACCTCACTGAAAGAGACTTCATAAATACAATGTACCCTCTGACACAAAGCATTCATGGCCCAGTTCTCCTTACCTTCCAAGTGCTTGATATCAAAATCAAAACCACTTAAATAGTCGACCCAACAGGCTTGCTTGGTATTCAAAGTGGGCTTCTTAAAATAGTTAGTTTAGCTATGATGATTAGTCATTAAGAGAAATTTCTTACCCGTCAGATAATGTTGCAACATATTTACCGCATGAATAACAGTTGTTAGCTCTAATTCATAGGCTAAATATTTCTGCTCGTGGTCCTTAATTTTCCTAGATTCATATGAAATCACTCTGTCGTATTACATTAAAACGACACCAACTCCTTCCTTGCTGACATCTTTACAAAACACATAGTCCTTATTTGGGTGTGCGATGCTCAAGATAGGCACAGTGGTTAGTAAATGCTTGAGCTATTCAAAGCTCTTTTGGCACTACATTGTCCACTTGAAGGTTTTTCCTTTCTTTTCCAGGGAGATAATGGGGTATGCTACACTAGAAAATCCTTCAATGAATCACCTGTAGTATCTGGCTAGACGCATGAATGACCTTATATCTGCCACATCCTTTAGAACTAGCCACTCCATTATAGTTTTATCTTCTCTGGATCCACAATAATTCCATCCTTGGTAATGATATGTCCTTGATACTGAATTTGCTCTTTAAAGAAATCACATTTGCTATACTTAGCATACAGTTAGTGTTCCCTGAGGGTCTTCAAAACTATTCTAAGATGTTCTTTATGTTCTTCTATATTCTGAGAATAAATCAGCATATCATCAATAAAAATCAATACAAATATATCCAAGTATTGATGGAATATATTGTTCATAAGACACATGAAGGTCGCGGGATGATTAGTCAGCTCGAAGGGCAGCGCAATGAACTCGTAATGTCCATAACAAGTTCTAAAGGTTGTTTTAGTTATGTCTTCTTCCTTAATTATGATCTGATGGTATCTCAAACGTAGGTCAATCTTTGAAAATATTGTTGCACCCCTCACCTCATCAAACAACTTGTCTATATGAGGTAAAGGGTATTTATTTTTAATCGTTAGTTTATTTCATTGGTGGTAATCCATGCACATACGCAAGATTCCATCCTTATTTTTAACAAAAAGTACTGGGGCTCCCTAAGGTGATACACTTGGGCGGATTTATTTTTTATCCAGCAGTTCTTGTAACTGCATTTTTAATTTTGTAAACTCTCGTATACTCATGCAATAAGGAGCTCGGGATACCAGAGAAAATCCTGGTACCAACTCAATGGTGAAGTCTATCTCTCTTTTTGGAGGAAGTCCTAGAATTTCTTCAGGGAATATTTTTGAAAATTTTTGTATTACAAGTATACTTTCTAAGGAAGAAGATTTTTCCTTTTTGTTGGCATAGCCTACGAAAATTTCATAGATTTGGCATCCTTTTCTGATACACTTTACTAACTGAGAGGTGGTTACTGGTCTTAACTTTAGAGGCCTTAATATGCCTTGAATTTCTTGCCTCTTTCCCTCCTCATCCATGTAGAAAATAGCTTTGGTTTTATAGTTTATGAGGTACCAATGTTTTTCCAACCAATCCATGCCTATTAGAACATCATATGACCCTAGGGGAAATATATTCAGATATCCCACTAGGGACTGACCTGCTATTTTAGGGGGAAGTTGTTGACCTTGTCCAGCACACGTGTTGTTGCCCCTATGGCTAGCTGTACTGACCAAGGATTTTTAAAATTAACAGCTTGTAAACATCATGATTATACTATATTAGGGCTAACAAACTCAATGTAGCTCATGGGTCAATTAAAATAGATATAGTTTGGTCAAAAATTTTACCTTCGACTTCGACAATGGTTGGCTGGTATTCCGCCTGATGGTCTTCAAGGGTAGCATTGATTTTTGGGATGATTCTGGCCACATCTCATGCGGTTGATGCCTCCTAAATCTGTGCAATCTGATTAGTTCCCTTGCGGCTGGGACATTTTTTGATGTAATGTGGTCCTCCACATCTCGAACATTGTACTGGGGGCCTTGCTACTATTTCAACTTCAGTTCTGTGTGACTACTCATTGGTTTTGGATTCAATGGGAAGTCTAAATTTCGATTGATTTCTATTCATATTTCTATTTTCATGTCCTTTATGTGGTTCTTTATTGATTATAGCCTTATTTCCCTTGCTTCCAACAAGGAACTTAATTCCCTTTTTATCAGTCCATCTTTTCCCCACATCTCCCTTTTGTCTGTTTTGTTGATAGCATATCTGAGCTTTTTGTATAACCTCATCCATGGTTTTTGGGTTATCAAATTCAAGACGCTCCTTCATTAACAACGAAAAACTATTGATAAATCACTGCACCTTTGCCTTTTCCTCCCATATATAGGGAACATATCAAAGTAAGGATGTGAATTTTGTAATGAACTTGTCCATTGTCAGTTGTCCCAATCGTAGATCGTGAAACTCTTTTTCCTTTTCGTCATAAAATCTTTTAGTTAAATATCTTTCCTTAAAATACCTTTGAAATTTTTCCCACATTATGCTCTGCTCACTCACTCCACACACAGTCTTTACTTCTTCCCACCACAGGGTGGCTTTTCCTTGCAGTTGGAAAATGGCCAAGCGAGCTTTTAAATTATGGTTGTATTCATACAGTTGAAAGTAATTATCCATATTAATAATCCAGGCTTTAGTTGCCACTTCCTGCTCACCATCAAAGAGGGTAGTTTTATTTTCTGAAATTCTTGTTGCAGTTATATCCTTTGTCTTTTCTGCATTTTGTGTTCTTGTGCATTATCATATTTTTCTTCTTGATTTTCCTCCCCTCCTTCCATCCCTAAATATAATGTCCGATATTATTTCTCACCAATCATATGCCTATGTTCTAGGTTGGGAATTGGTTTTCGCTGATTTTGTCTATCAGACAGACTCTTCATAATCTTCTCTTGTTCCTTCATCAAAATTTCGTTATTTGCTCGCAATCAGCCCATCTCATCCTTGAACTCTTGCACGGTTTCCACTATTACAGTGTTGGTTTTGCATGGTTCTTCTCCCAATTGTACCCATACCTCAGGGTTGGTTTCTTAAAAAGATGTAAGTCCTAAACCTGTCATGGATCTATGAGATGTGTTGCCCAATTTCCTCATGCTAGCAGCTTTTCCTTATTCCACTGTGTAAATCACAAAAATTGTTAATCATTCATTCTTAGAGGCCTCATCTTTGTAACCTGAATTCTCTGATACCAAGTCATGTCATATCTCTCCAAAATATAAAAAGTGAAACATAATTTTTTTTTACCTTAAATCTTACCACAACATAAATACACATTATGGTAATTTATTTTTTTTAATTTAATTGTGTATTCATTGATTGATAATACAATTGTACTTCGCGGAGGATGTTATCTATTCACTAGTACAAAATGGCTAATCAAATACTAAAAAAATGACTAAAATTTGCATATAAATGACCATTTTTCAGTCGATGACCAATAGTAGCTAATTTACAGTATCTTATAACGTGACCAACTTTTATTCGTTTTTAGCTTAGTCATGAATTGGTTGTCTCAATTTTATTGCCTAGTAGTATATTTATTCATAAATTTGTTAATTGATTTAATCATTGATTTAGTCATTAATTGTCACAATTAATAAGAGAATCTATGTGATCACCCAAAAAAATCAATTAATGACCAAAACGTTGGTCAAGTTATAAGATACTATAAATTAGCTACTAATAGTCGTATATATGCAAAATTTAGTCATCGTTTGTAATCACAAATTTATCATTTGCAGTAGTCATTTATCTTTTTTTGGTAGTTTCATATTCATTATATAAATGACTAATGTAGTAGTTTACATTCATTTCATTTACTTTCATTAATAATCATTATAAACAACTAATTTAGTCGTATTTTCATTTTATTTGTGTTCATCATTAATTAATGTAAACTGCTAATTTAGTAGTTTTAATTGATTTTATGTGTTCATTATTAAGAAACATAAATTAATTACTATGATTTTGCGACTAAATTAAAAGAAATAATAAAAATAAAAAAGAAATTCAAATCAAATCAAATCCATGCAATGTGCATGTCCATCTAATATGAAAATAGAAAGTTACATATGTTAATTACAATTCTAAAATATAATATCAATTGCAACTATAAATAATTCAACCACATAAATTGTATTATATAAAATTTCAAATATTATAATATGTGTTTCCAACTTAATATTGGTTGGACTACAATTTACACATGAAATATTGTTTCATCACATCAAAACATTATCATTCTGTTACTAAGGCATTGGAGGTAAATTGACCAACTCTAAAGACTTGACCATTAGTCTCTGTGTGTGCCTTATGACATGGGATAGCGGCTCTATGGGTATACCCTTTCTCTTCTCTCTCTTTTTTGCTGCTCTAGTGTTATTGTTCTCCTCTTTCTTCAATTCTTGCTTCTCGCCGTCAATACTAAGTTCCTTTTCTAAAAACAAAGGAAGATATAATGCAAAGTATAAGACATGAAAAATGATGAACACTAGAATATAAACTAAAGTAGACTATAAAGGATTTATACAACATATACCTCAATATCAGCAATGTCAATACCATTTTTCCCCATAATAGCAAGCAACTTGAACAAGTTTTCTTCAGTTCGGTGATAGCAACCCTTATGTGGCTAGATAACTTGTATAAACAAGGAAAATAAAACGTCACCATAGAAAAAAACACCTTATTAAATTTATTATTCAACCTTCAGGGAAATATTAGACACAATCATGCCAACTAAGTTATATGCTAAAAATTTCAAGTTGTATATTACTTATATAATGTGGGAGTGCAAATACAACTCCTAGAAAATACCAAACCTAAGTCTAGAATAAAACTAAATGAATTAAAAATGATACAATAATAGGATAGCCTTGTATACATGTATATAATTAGATAATGTAGAAGGCTAAGTGAATAAGTCTAGGGATAGAGGTTGATGATGTCAAGAATACCCAAGTTTGATGAGCATTTCTTTAGATAAGAACTACTATTTGTGTCCATTATCACATATGAATCAACCAACTAGTCTATATCAAATTATTAATGGTTTTCTTATATTTATGGATCACTATAGTATAAGTTGATAAATTGCAAAGACAATTCCCTTCCCATTATGTTCCTGACCTGTGGTACAATATATTAGTTGTGATTTGGAGCAAATTTCCAACATTGAAAATATGTAACAATCACCACTAGTAATCTCCCAAGTAGGCATCGAAAATATGTAGCAATCACCACTAGTAATATGCCAAATAGGATCATTTTGGAATGTAACTTTCAGATTCTTGTTGTTATATGATTCTTGAATGAAAAATCCACATTGAATTCCAACACAAAACTTCTAATTTTAGGTAACAACTGAGACCATCCTAGTGTATTTTGGAGGCTAGATAATTCACTCCCTCGAGCCAAGACCTCTATATTGATTTAAAAATTCAATCACTCAATTCAAAACATCAGTGATCATTATAATGAAAATATAAAATAAGAGTAGTTTTGATCTGGTTTTCAGATTTACATGCGAAGCACCAAAAATTTTCCCATATTTATAATACTTGTAATTTCCAAGATATAACACGTCGATTGATCTTTTGCAACAAATACTTGATTCAATACAAAAAAAGGATTTAACATATTACAACAATACCACCAATGTTTGATCCTCAATTAGTTCAAACTAGTTAGCACAAAAACTTCAAGAAAGAGAAGCAAGTAGAAATAACAAATCCATGAATTAATAATCAATCAAGAAAGGATAAGCTTTTTGCTAAAGCTTGATAAAAAACTATAAATATTGACAATCCACTACAACTGGTGGTCTTGTTCAAAGAGAAGTACAACCTGGAGAACTCATCTTCCAAATTCTTTTCTCTATCCATGAAGCTTTCTGTTATCCTCAAAACAGAATTCACATTCAATATTTTAGGTTTCTAAAGCTGCCTAAAGGCCCTTCCAAATGAAGTAGTGAATTTCATTGATTTTCATAAAATGCTTTTGGTACTGAAAAAATATAGTTTGACCATGTGATAGACAATTCAAGCAAGCAAGTAAAAAATTGTGTACACTATTTCTTAGAAGACTTCATGTTAGAAGGAAAAATGCATATTTTGAATAGAAAAACTAGCTTAATAGAGATGGTAGACATTACAAAACAATAGACTAGATATAAAACTACAGGCATAACTAACAAAATCCTAATTGTAATACAGTTGATTAATTATTCTAAGTGAAGCCAACTAGATACATACAATTTTTCATTTTCGTTTTTCTTTCCCATATCTTTATTGGAGTTGGAAGCTAATTTGCATGCATATCGCAAGGTTGTTTTAGCAAGAGTATATGTTGTATTCTCATATTCCACACTTTCTTTTCCATGAACAATCATAAAAAGTATTGGAGGAATTAGTTGCTACATCAGTTGAGTTGTCATCTTTAACCTTCTCTTTACTTGAGGTACTGATCCTTCCCCTTCTTCTTGGTTATCAATCTCATCTTTCTCCTATAGCCAACATAGGAATAATTTGGGTTCAGGAAGAATAAAGATACTCAAATGATGTCCTCAAATTTGAAAGGATTCATTTTTATTATTTAACTACTAGTAAAAAAGTGATAGGATGACCTTAAATATAACCAAACCTTTTCTGTGAAGTAGTTTCTTGCAGATGCCCATGCTAGCATAGCATCACAAAAATTAAATGGTCAACGATAATTCTAACTTTTTTCCATGCCATGAACATTGGCCTAGTATTCATAAATAAACATAAACCATTTCAAACTACAAGGAATAAACAAAATGAACACCATTGATATAAATTCATAGAATACAGAAAATAAAAAAAGAAGTGAATTTGCTAGGTAGTAGCTCAAAACCTTGTAGTGGGAAGATTCCCTCAAGCTTGAGTAATATCTACATGCCATGGAATGAGTTGTGACACTTGTTTCTGACGTTTACTAAGAAAAACTGTAACTAGAGCTCCAACGTTTACTTTAGATAAATAGTCTTGGTGTTGATATGCAGTGTGGCCCTCCATCATCTTATAAGGGGACCTTAAGACAATCATCCATCCATTCATTTATTCATTCAAAACTAAATGTAAACGAAATGCTAGTGGGACTTTGGGTAACTTATGTGATGGATGGATCATTAAGCCATCCCATTTTCCCATTCTGGTTGTAGTTTGTTGTCTTCACCACACAAATGGAATCTAGAAAAGGGATGATGTCAGAATTGGCATGTCGAAAGGGATAAAAACAAGGATTGACATATCTAGAATGATGAGGCTAGGTGCAAATATGGGTCATTTTTTGCCACAATAAATAACTTTTAGGACTTGGCACCTGAGCTAAAAGAGTTGTGTGTTATGTAACACATCCATTGATCTTGTTGTGTGTTTCTAGAGTCAACTTTATACATAAGAAAAGATGAAAAACCTACATAAGAAAAGATGAAAAATGAATATTTAGGGTGGGCATACCTTGGCATAGCCTTCTGCAATCTCAGTGAGAGGAATGAGAGCATCATGAATTTTTTCGCCAATCAGGATCAACCAAATATGCAAGAAGAAACTCAGAGGAAGTGGGAATGATGGTATTTCCTCCTACAGAAATATCCAAAGCGATCCAAGAAGTCTTTACCAACATTGTAATTGTTTGATTCACTAACATCCTCGTCTTCAATATTGGCAGCATGCAGGCAAGATCATCCTCGATATTGAGAATCATTTTCATAAGAATAGCAAAAGGCCTTCCAATGAACTGAGGGAACTTGTGCATCATTTATGGGGTGCACTCCTAGGCCTCTGTGAGGGTAATAATGAACTCTATGGTGAGATTTCGAGTGCCATCTTCTAGATTCTCCACCTCAATGATTTGTAACATGCTTCTGCCCACATTAACGATCTGCCAATCGAGGTACTATGGCTCAATGACCACCAACTTGATAAACATTTGGAGAGCCTCAAATATGTAGCCTATGACGACGACTTACTCTGGAAGAAATTTCTTCCTCTGAAATGCAATGAAATCCTACAAGAGATGCTATTAGGTAGTTTAAGTATCACGCATACAACATTTCATAAAGACTAGGTAATGACTTTAAACATTAAACTATCTTTATGATCTGACAAGAATGCCAATGGTTGAATGCAAAATATAAACTATATTTGAGGTTTTATCTATTGTTAGGCTTCCATGAACAACACATTGTCGCCCATGTGGTCCACCGTGAGCTTACCCGAGGATGCCTCTCTTAGTCTTCCGAAAGAGGATAGTACAACACCTATGCCAACACTTCTCTAATAACTCAGGTGATGCATCCTCACTCCTATTGAGTGCATGAGCATCAATGGAAGACACTGTGCAATGTGGAGATATGTGGGTGTCGGGGGACCTCCACCTTCCTCGTTTGCCTCCTCCATAGAAGAAAGGGATGGGGAGTGGTAAGATCCAGCATAATCAAAAGCGGTTGTTCAAATATGAACTTAACTACACAACCACAAAGAGAGAATGGTTTCTTAGAAACTAGACTAGATCAACTTGCATGAGGTGGGTAAATAAATGAATCTAGGCATGGCTTCACCTTTCTTCCATGCCCTAACCACTAGTTAATTAGTCAAGTGTCATTTCTTCTCACAAATATCATCCCCAAAACCCTAACCCTTCAAGAGATGGCACCTTTCAGATCTTAGACATGAACTTGGAAAATGTTAACCTGTCAACTCGAACCCACCAGTATGGCATGCTCCATGAATCTTTGGGATGAAAAGATGGTTGGCTGGCTGGTGGGAGGATGATTTAGAACATTGGCTAGATGGATGTTTAGGTGGCTAGGGGTGAGGCATGAGAAAGAGTTTGGATATTTTCCTACTATGAAGCCCAATTCAAGTTCGAAGGTCAGTTGTACTTGGCCCTGCGACTTGGTAAACTTAATCAATAGGGTAAGATAGGGTCACAAAGCTTGGTTAGATGCTAAACTCAAATTGAATATCAATGTATATAATGTTATTTCAGTGTGATCCTCTAGCTGGTATGGTATTATTAGGGAGGAACTGTGTTCCTATGTTCCGCGAGTCCACGTAGTCACTCTGTTCCATACTGCCTAACATTGGGATTCTTATATGCATAATATAAATTGCCACTACTACTAATAAATGATAGTTATAAGGTTTGTTGAAATGGTTGCACTGAACTATTGCACCACGTCTGCAGGAATCCATATGGAGTTTTCTGCTTGATGATGCCTAGTTCCCTTTCCACAATAGGTTTCCAACTGCACCTAAACCTTCCTGAGAGGCATTCATGCAAACATGGAAGTCCTTGTCTATGTCTGACACTCTTAAGATTGGAGCACTAATCAGTCGATGCTTTAGCTTAATAAAGGTCTTTAGATACTTTTTTATTTTTATTTTTAGTCTTTGTAGCCTCATCTTTAGGATTACATTTTAGAGACTTCCAATTGTGAGTGCAAGGCAATGCCAAGATACCACAATAAGTGGTTCTAAACAAATCTTATTCCATATTAATACTAAAAAACATAAGAGGGTTTTCTATGTAGTTAATAGGTAAGGTTATAATAAAATAGCGAGCGCAATAACCTGACCTGTTTAAGGAATTGAGAGAGATCTTTTCCTAGTGACATAACACCATATTATAGAGTGCGGTGTACATTGTCTTGCTACTTAAAGCCAAACCAAGGAGTGTTAGAAGGCTTTTCTTTAACCTCTTTAATATGTGTGTGTGTGTGTGTGTGTGTGTGTGTGTGTGTGGGGAGGCAGGCTAGGAAAGAGCGCTCTCTACTAATAGGAAGGTAGGGGATAGCTAAAAAATAAGCAATACATGATGTTATTAAGATAATAGAATAGTTATTGAATGAGGCTTACAACTACAACTAATATTCTAGTAGCTCTATTCCTTCCCTAGAGAAAAACCCTAGAGATAAAGGCTACTAGTAGAGTAGAGAGTAGTTTCTCTCCTTAATATTATCATTCAAACATTTGGAGTTTCTATTTTGGGGATCATAATTTGCTCTAAAATAAAATAAATCTAGGATTAAAATAAAATACGAGAAATAAAATATGAGTTCATATAGGAAGAAAAGAAGATATCCTAAGCAATTGAGTGTAATGTAAATAAACATTGAAGTATAAATATTTATTTCACTCCATCCCATCCCGCGAAGCTTCCACCATGGGTTCACTCACTACCTTGCGAGAGATAGCTCATTCCATGCCATACTATAGATAGTTGATTCCACGCCTTACTTATTTCACCCCCTATTACTACTATATGCTCAACCAATACTTGGCTTACCGTAAGGCTTAGAAAAATTCCCCACCCAATAAGAGAGAAAATCTTAAATCAACTCATGTAATTGAGGAAGGAAATACCCATTATGGTCATCACTCTTTAATACTCTTTTCTGTTCATTTTATCACCTCAAAGAAGGATTAACCCCTTTCCGTAATTTCATCACCAACCCTTCCCTTTAAGAGCCCTGCCTCGCCTTGGTGCAAAGTAGGGAATTCACTACTTCAAGGTGGCGTGGCCTATAAGGAAAAGCACCTCACAGAGGCATAATGACAATTGCCAGTTAGAGCTCGGATGGATCATTGGCTGGGCTTGGGGACACTCAGATACTCCACGGGGATGGGATACTCACGATGGGATATTACACTGCGCTACCCAACTTCGCTCGGTTACCCGTTATATAAAAAAGACTCATTCGCCATTTCTGCCTAATAGAATCTCCTTTTTAAGGGTCCAAGAGGCACATATGCTCTTCGTGCATGGACTTAGCCTTAAGATGCATTAAAAAACATATATAGCTTTCAAAGAGTAGTGGAGAGTCAGGAAGATAAGTTGCCTTGCTTTCTTTCTAGCCTCCTTCTGCTTGTCCTTATGCTTCCTTCAGAACCTCGACCGGAAACCGATTCAGTCACTACTTCAGTATACACTCACCCCTGACTCTTTACTAGTGGGGGGTTTACTCTACTTCATGTGGCATAAACTTGCTTTTCACTTTCTATGGAAGAAAATACGGAGACAAATACTAACTTTACTACTCTTCCATAATATGAACTAACATATAAAGATATTTAGCATTGAATTAACACAAGTGAGGAATACTACAGACTATGATCCTATAAGATAATAAGACCCATGTATGTTAGTTGGCTAGATTTCTGAAGATGGACTAGAATGAAAATTCATGGCCTATCCATTTCATAAAACGAAGGGAGGTAGGTGCATTTAATAAATAAGGGGAATGGTCCTATTCTTAACTAAGACATTCAATCACCCCCCCCCGTCCTTTTAATGGATCTTCTTGACTCAACGACTTTCTCAGAAAGGCGAGTTCCCCTCCTTATTATAGTTGTTCAAAATAAATATCCAATATCCTATAGCTAATGGATAGAAACCCAGCAGAAGGAGGCCAGAAAGAAATCGATGCAACTTATCTTCCCAACCTTCTAACTAGTGGGATATACTGTCCAATGGAGGCCCAATAGAAGAAGTAACCCACATATCCAACGGAAAGGATCGTGGCAACATGGTTTCTGTTCTTAGTGTGAGTTTCTCCCATATACAAAGTTTTCCACCTTTTAACTTCATGCAAGAAAAATATCTTCAATAGTAAAATAACTACTATTAAAACAAACTTTCTATAAAACCATGTTCTAACTTGTGATAATATTGGTTGTTTTCAGGCCAAAAACTCTAGTCATAGCAACACGTTAATCCTGCAAGAGAGTTACGCAGACACGTACAGATCGATGGTGGTTTATGCTCCTTAAGTCCCCCTTGCCTAGAAATAAAACTGATTCAAATCCCCCTTGCCTAGATTTGAGTATATGTATGCCAATCATGGTCATATGTATGTCTCGTGGTATCCCCTGTGATTTTCTTCCTCATGAGAATCGCAGCCATAACCCATATTTCAACGTGCATGCCTGACTATTGGACATGAACAAGCTTCAAGGTTAGAGCATCCATGTGATTCTCCTTGTAAATGCTGAACAACACCTCCACCTGGCTTTTCATTTCATTGTCGGTGCTCATGAGGTGCATTATGAGGGCTGAACATCGAAGAAGAGAGTTTTTATAAACCCCTTCAGCATGCTTAAATCTCTGTTATGTTCCCACTTAAAGTTGGTTAACTTTTTAGCCCAACTACTTTAATTTTCATTTATTTGTTTTATTTTGGGTTGGCTTTTGTTTTTCTAGGTTCATCGTGTAAGCCCTAAAAGTTGCTTGGGTCTTTTTTTTTTTCTCCACATAAATTGGGTTGGAGAGAAAGTGGTAAAAGTTGAACATTGCTTTGAATTCAAATTAGGACTTTTCGTATACCATTGATTAAAGCGACATTATGGTATTGAAATAATATTCTTTTAATTAAAATTTATAAATCATGTAAATAGAAGTAAATTGTTTAAAATAGTTATTCGTAATTTATGCTCATGGGGCATAGAATAGGCAATGACAAGGTGTATTGTTAAGCCACTCAATGGTGTTAGCTCACCATTTTGAAACACTATAGGAAAAAATCTAGTCATGTTAAGGGCCAGTGTGGCCCAGCTTGGGTGTGATCCCCTAGTGATTTTAGTGGCTTAGATGTCATTGGGTCTTGATCATTCAAGCGAAAGGTTAAGTGTGCAGTCATCTCAACACTCACACAACTTAGAAAAAGAAAAAATATTAGTGGTGATTTATAAGGAAGTAAATTTCACTTTTTTAGATATATTTTGTTTTAAATAGTTAATTTACCTTTTTATATTAAAAAATAAAAATATTCAATCAATTAAAAATCATTCTAGATTATGTTTTCAACTTTAAAGTATTTTTAATTTTTATATTGCCAATTTTGTTTAATAGTCCAAAAATACTTTAATTTTTATTGCTCATAAAAATTAAAAATACTAATAATGAGCAATATTAGTATTTTTATATTTCTCATAAAAATACTTTAATTTTTACATTTCCAATTTTGTTTAATGGTCCAAAAATACTTTAATTTTTATTGCTCATAAAAATTAAGAATACTAAAAATGAGAAATATTAGTATTTTTATATTTCTCATAAAAATACTTTACTTTTTATGAGTAATATCAAAATTAAAGTATTTTTAATTTTTATAATGCCAATTTTGTTTAATGGTCAAGCATTTGAAGGGTATTGCCAATTGTGTTCAATGTTTAAGTTAAGGTAGTAGAATGAAAAATGACTAAACTCCTAAGAGCACAAGAGACCATGATTATGTGAGATCTGTGATAAAAAATGTTATTAAAATATGTGAAAAGAGATCAAATAATATGGTAACAAATCAAAAGGGGTTAGGCCTCCTTACTCACCTACAATGTCATGATCCTCATATAAAGGAGAACAAAGGTATTTATATCTCCACATGTACATATAACAAAAGGAAATCAGAAAAACAAGGGAAAATATATATCTAACTAGGATATAAAATATGCCTTTGGTAGAAATATATCAATATCACACCTCACAAACGTAGTTGAAGCCTTCCTTTGAGGTGATAATTTAAGGAGAGGATCAAACAAAGTGTGAAGAAATTATGACTTTCAACACTCAGATAAGAATGTGAGTGCAACATGTCACTGTAGGCTTCTATATAATTCTTCCGCTACTTACAAGGTTCAACAATAGAATGCAACTTGTTGTAATAAGTTGGGTATGCATGAAACCCATCATAGAGTATTTGGCTATGATAGACCATCGAATGTTTGTGGCATGTGGAATCTACATCAACAACTTGAATGCTTGGCTCATAGGGTTCCTGTTGTGTAGCCATTCATCGATGAAAGCTACTTCCCCCATGGGATAGAAGTAAAAATTGATAGTTTCAAAAGTCTTAGGAATAATAGCATTGGAGATAATATTATTTACATAAAGAAGAGAACCATAAGTAGGCTCATGAACATCATCTCGAATGCAATTAATATCTACTGAATCATATTATTGTATTACTTGTTAGCTAGTCGTATTTTGTTCCTAGACTAAATTGGTCATTCATGTTAGTCATTTTTAGGTGTATTACTTATTATTTAGTCATATATTTCAACCTGAGACTAAATTAGTATGTTAGTCGTTTTTAGTTGGTCACTTAAGATTTCTCATTTTTGGTAGCATTTCACTTGGAAAAGCAGTGATGTCTAACTTTTTTAGTCACTTAGTCACTAATTTCTCATTTTCTACTAGTGATTACAACCTTACCCTATTACTATTTATTTGAAATCCCATTTATTATGATTACATAACATACATGGTTTGAAATATTTGCAATTAAGTCTAACCTGGTGAGGGTTTTCTACTAGAGGTTCCGAATCTCTCTCCAGTTGTCTACCATTTCAAAGAAAGATGTGCCCCATCGACGGTTCTCATTGGCCTTCCCCATCGGACAGTCAAAGGCTCCTTCATTTTATTTGTTGAATGATGTACTCCTCGACAATTGTGACATTTCTCATTTTGTTTAGTAGCAAACCTCTGTCTTAGCTCCGACTCTTGGCTCTGGGGTTCCCTTCTGGTTCGCTCATGTCCCGGCCCTCTGATTTCTCATCTCGCTTGCATGCTCTTTGGAATTTTATGGCTTCTAGCTGGTTGCATAGTGCTTTAGGTGGCTCTTTTGACACTCCCCAGATGGTTTTCACATGGCTTCCTTATACAGGTAACTAACTATTTACCGGTTTATATATTCCGCTTCTTGCTTCATTTTTTTTCTTGTTTTTGTTTTTTTTTGCATAGCTCCAGGATTTGGAAATTTTCCTTACATATTTTTCTTTCTTTCCTATTTGTTACTGAGGGTGGTGACCAGGGCATGGAGAGCCTTCTTAGTCTAAATCTCCCCAACCAAGGCTGGTCAGCATATTTTCCATCACAAAGTTGCTTCCTCTTACGAGGTAAGATGAATGTATGTTTTGGATTCATTGAGTTGCGATCTATGGTTTCATACACTTTCATCACCTATTACAGATTTTTCTAATAGTCTTGTTCGTAGTGCTCTTTCTTTTAAATATGCATAGAGTATTGAATTTTTTGGCAATAGCATTTATTCCTCTGGTTCGGATCTGACACTAGTGCTATTTGTTGAGTAACTTGCTGGTTTTCCTACCCATGAAGGGTAGTTTTTTTCTACGAAAATAAAGATGTAGTTTGGGTAATTTCTTTGGTCAGATGGGTTGATGGTTCAGAGGTTTTGAGTCTTGTGTAACTATTGATAAAAATACACACCGTTTTGCAGCCTTTATATATTATCCCTCTTCAAGGCTTTGTTTGGTTGATATTAATGAGAATTCTTACATGATACTCTCAGTGTTTAAGGTGTTATTTTAATTGATATGCTACGTGTGCTACATCTAGCTGAACATTTTCATTCATTCATATTTTCAGTTATGCTGTCAGGAAATTGGGGTTTACCCAAATTCAACATATCTTTTTCCTGTGTTTTCGTTTCTTTACTAGAGTTGATACTTCGGAATTTTTGTGATATTTTCCATTTTCCAAAACTGTGTTTAAGGAATTATATGTATTTTTATGGTTCAAAAATTTGTTTTCCACTTATGTATTGCATCTTGGCTCTACTATGGTTATTTTCATATGGTTTGCGAAGTGGCTACTTGTTAATTTACCAAATTCCAAATGGTAGTTTTGTTTCGAGTTCTGCAACAATGGAAATACAAGACACTCATAGGTGGTCATTTCTGTCTCTTTTTCTCTGACCTAGACATAGGAAATTTTAATCCCTACGGGGTTATTTATTCTAATGAAAAGAAACTAAATAAGTTTATGAAGATGTCCTTTCTTGAACATTTTCATTTATTTCAGCACAAGCTTCATTTCATTACTGTTCATATTTTTGGAGAATTTCATGCTTGTTAAAGTTTAATTCATAATGAATTCCTAACCCTTTTTTGGTTTTTCCCATGTATTCTTTTTCTAGGAGAATTAAACCCACTTCATTCAGTAGTTATTAGTAAGGTAATATGTGTAAATTCTAACTTAACTTCCTACAATAGTGCCCCCTTTCCTTACTTTCAACAGAAATCCATTCTCTAGATGTTTGACAGAATATTTAGTTTAAGTACAGAATTATAAATATAACCCTACTGTAACATTTCAATCCATCAATTTCTTCCTTTATAAATCAACATACCTTCATGTTTTATTGCGTATCCCAGCTGTTGTTCATGGTTGTTTGAAACTTTAGCTTGCTACCATAAATATTGATATTCTGGATCACGCCCGACGACCTCTTTGATCAGCTCATTGAAGGTAGTTTGCACCTCACTGAAAGAGACTTTATAAATGCAATGTACCTTCTGAATCAAAGCATCCGCCACTTAGTTCTCCTTACCTTTCAAATCCTTGATCTCAAAGTCAAAACAACTTAAAAAGTTGACCCAACGGGCTTGCCTCACATTCAAAGTGGGCTGCTTAAAATAGTTAGTTAAGCTATGATGATTAGTCATTAAGAGAAATTTCTTACCCATCAGATAATGTTGTCACATATTTAATGCATGAATAATAGTTGTTAGCTCTAAGTCATAGGCTGAATATTTCTGCTCGTGCTCCTTAAGTTTCCTAGATTCATAGAAAATCACTCTGCCCTGTTGCATTAAAATGCTACTAATTGTGTTATGAAACCAGCGCACAAAAAGATAGAAAAGATAGATCAACGCCTTAGAATTTAGCCTCTTCGAGGGGGAAACCTCCTTTACATTACATAAATGAACAATTCTTGGATGATACAAATGACAAAACCTCCTTTCTATATATAGGAGTCTAAGGAGTCACAATATAACCCAGCCAACCTAACAATAATAATATAAAGCCACAAAAATAACAATAGATGGATTCTATGGGGCACAATAATAACAATATGGGGACAATAGGTGCACACAATATTAATAAGGGATACAACTACAATAGTAATGGGGTAATCACTAGTATTATACGAACCTAACATGCCCCTCTCCTTCAAAAAAGTGTTGTCCTCAACGGTTGAGTAGTTTTGGATGCTTCTGTATAAAATTCTCATCCTCCCATGTGGAATCTTCAATGAATAAGTTCTTCCACTTGATGAGATACTCCGAAATTGATTGATTTCATAGCTGTCGAGTTCTTGTCTCTGTGACTGCTTCCGGTTCCAATATAATTTTTCCTTCCTCATGAAGTTCTGGCAATATTGTTTGAACTAGGAGCTTGTTGCCTATAAGCTTCTTTAAACATGAAACATGGAAAACTAGGTGCACTCGAGAAGCTGCAGGAAGCTCCAATTTGTATGCCATAGTACCAATCTTTTGCAACACCTTGTATGAACCATAATACTTTGGTGATAATTTATTATCCTTCTTAGCTTGCTTCAGGAACATTTGTTTATATGGTTGTAGCCGTAGGAATACCCAATCACCTACATCAAAACTTCTTTCGTTGCGATGTTGATCTGCCTATTGTTTCATTCTATTTTGTGCCAACATGAGGCTATCCTTTAAGAGTTGGATGACTTGTTGTTGATGTTCGATGTGATGTTACACTGCTTGAACCTTAGAATTTTCTCTTAAATATGATGTGATGGATGGTGGCTGATATCCATAAAGTGCCATAAATGGGGTCATTTTTGTTGCTGTATGGAAGGATGTGTTATACCACGATTCAGCCAGAGGCAACCATTTGACCCATTGTATCTGTTTATCAGAGACAAAGCAACGGAGATATCCTTCCAAACATTTGTTTACTATCTCAATTTGCCCATCAAATTTAGGATTATAAGATGAGCTATGAGCTAACTGAGTACCAAGACAAGAAAATAATTTTGTCCAAAAATTTCCAGTGAAGATGGGATCTCTGTCACTTACAATAATCTTTGGATTTCCATGCAGCTTTTGAATTGTTTCCATAAATGCAATAGAAACTGTACTAGCTTTAAATGGATGTGATAATGCACAAAAGTGTGCATACTTGGTAATTCTGTCAACTACCACCATGATGACACTCTTTCCCTCAAACTTGGGTAAACCTGTGATAAAATCCATTGAAACCTCCTCCCAACGTTGGCTTGGAATGGATAAAGGTTGTAATAGACCTGGGGTCTTAATTGTTTCAACTTTATTTTGTTAGCAAACCAAACATTCTGCCACAAACTTTTGAATATCTGATTTAAGGCCATCCCAAAAAAATTCCTTCTTAACCTTGTGGTAAGTTTTTAAAAATCCTAAGTGCCCTCCTAAGGGAGAAGTGTGCAATTCCATAAGAATCTTTTGTTTGAGTTGGGAATTCTTACAGAGGTATAAGTGATCTTTATACCATAACGCATCATTTTGCCAGCTAAATGTATCAGATGCACTAGAATCTTGTTGTAACTTTCAAATAAGTTCCCACACTTCTTCATCATTCTTCCATTCCTCCCTTGCTTCGTTTATCCAATCTGGTTGGATAATAGAAATGGCACACAACAATGCTTCCACATCCTCATCCTTTTTTGAGAGTGCATCTACCACCACATTTTGCTTCCCTTTTTTGTAGATGACTTCAAAGTCATAACCCAACATCTTTGTGACCCACTTTTGTTGCTCTTCAAAGCATAATATTTGTTCTAAAATGTATTTAAGGCTCTCATGATCCGTTTTTACCTTGAAGTGTCTTCCAATTAGGTAGGGTCGCCATTTCTTAAGTGAATGTAGTATTGCCAACATTTCCTTCTCATAAATAACTTTGTGTAAAATCTTTCCCTTGATTGGACGACTTTCAAAAGCAATCGGTCTTTCATCTTGCATTAAAACAACACCAATTCCATTTCCTGAAGCATCACATTCCACAATAAAGGTTTTTGTGAAGTCCGATGTAGCTAAGATTGGTGCTTGGCACATTGCCTCTTTAAGATGTTCGAAGGCCTTTGCTGCTTCTGGAGTCCATAAAATGCATTTTCCTTAAATTATGTTGTTAGATGCGTTGTTATTCTCCCATAATTCTTAACAAACTTGTGATAATACCCTATCAAACCGAGAAATCCTCGCAGATGTTGTATGGATGTGGGGATTTTCCATTCCTTAATGGCTTTAATTTTACTAGGGTCTACCTTAACTCCTTCATGAGATACAATATGACCCAGATATTCCACCTCTTGTACTCAAAAGAAACATTTGGATCTTTTTACATATAATTGTTTCTCCTCCAATAGTTGTAGCACCCTGTCAACATTTTCAACATGATCCTTCCACGACTTGTTGTAGATTAAGTATATCATTGAAAAATACTAACACAAATTTTCTAAGGAAGGGTTTGAAAATGGAATTCATCAAACCTTGAAATGTAGAAGGTGCATTGGTAAGGCCAAAGGGCATGACCAAAAATTCATAATGACCCTCATGAGTTCTAAATGTTTTTTTCGGAATGTCTTCAGTCTTCATTCTGATTTGATGATATCCTGAACAAATATCTAACTTGGTGAAGTAAATTGATCCATGCAATTCATCTAGTAATTCATCAATGACAGGAATGGGAAACTTATCTTTAATAGTGAGCTTGTTGAGCTCCCTATAATCTGGACACATGTGCCATGATCCATCCTTCTTGTGCACCAATACTACTGGAGCAGAGAAAGAACCTTGACTAGGTTGAATTATACCAGCCTCTAGCATTTCTGCAACCATATGTTCAATTTCACTCTTTTGGGCATAGGGATATCTATACGGCCTCATGTTTGGAGGAACACTTCCTGGAATCAGATGAATAGCATGATCATGATCGCGAATAGGTGAGAGACCTTTGGGAGTCTCAAATACCTTGGAATGATTGTCCAAGACTTTTTGGAGATCTGGATAAATATATGATTCCAATGTGGAAACATCTACCAAACATAATTGTGCAATTACACCTCTTTGTTCCTTTTTTAGAAGCTTTGTCACACTGTTAGAGCTGATTATCTTTCCCGGTTTCCCTGCAATACCCCTTACTTAAACTTCCTTTCCTTCCGCATAAAATTTCATGAAAAGTTCTTGAAAAATAAAAGATATTGTACCCAAGGATTGTAGCGATTTGACTCCTAGAACAACATCAGGACCTCCCATTGGAATGGAAAGCATTGGGCTAGTCAATACATATTCTCCCATGGATAGCTTGATATTATGGCACTTTCTAGAGTAATTTATCGTTCCTCCATTTGCAACCATCACTTGACACTCTGGTGCTGGATATAGGAAGCAATTCAATTCTTTTGCTACCTTACAATGAATAAAATTGTGGGTACTTCCTAAATCAATCAACACTATTACCTTTTTCTTCTTGATTTGTCCTTCTATCTTGATCGTTTGAGGAGTGGTAATTCTAGCCAATGCATTACAAGATATGGTCGGATTCATTTATTCTTTATCTAGGCTTTGTTCCTGGAGTATATCCTCTTCTTTTGAGCTTTCTTGCTCATTTTCTTCTTCCTCTTCACAATTTATGTAGAATAATTTCTTCTCAGCACACTTATGACCTTTAGTGTATTTGCTATCACAACTGTAACAAAGCCCTTTTTCTCTTTTCTCTTCCAATTGTTGTGGTGTCAGCCTTATAGGTTGTGGAAGACTAGGGGCAACAATACTTCCATCTTTATAGTTGTGAGTGGTATGCTTCCTAGTTGCCATAATTTTTATTTCCATTTTTCTTGTTAACCTAAATGCCATATCTAATGGATCAGGTCCCAAAGGTGAACATCATGTTGGATATTATCCTTTAAAGTCCCTATGAACACATCAATCCTATGCTCCTCTAGAATATTTTTTTCCCTTATGTTCAATTTTTGGAACTCCTCAATGTGCTCCATTATTGAACCCTTTTGTTTGAGACTCATCAATTGGCTAAAAAAAGTGTTGTTTTTTGTATCCTCATAATGTGCTGTCAATTCTTCCGTAAAAATTGCCAAAGTGATAATTTGTTTACGAGAGCAAAGCCATCGATACCATACAAACTAATTTGGTTCCAAATATAAAGTTGCAATACGTACCTTTTGTGTGTTTTGCACATTATTGAGATCGAAAAATTGCTCCATTTGTAATATCCATGTTGCGGGATCCTTGCCATCAAACTTCCTCATATCGATTTTTGGAATATGGTGGGTCTTCGATCCAACGTTAGAGTCTATGAAATCATGATTAACATTTATTTTGTTCTCATCATGAGTTTCATTTACTACCCTTTCACCATTAGTAGGCATTTCTTGTAGAAACTTTGTCAAATCTGTCTTAAAATCTGTCTTCAACTCTTCCATGCCTGTCTTCAAATATTCCATGCTTGTCTTTAAACAGTCCATCTTAGCTTCTATGCCTTTCGTTAAACCATCCATCTTCACTTCTACATCTTTCTTTAAATCATCCATCTGAGATTCTGTTGCTTTTTGTGCAAGTGACACTTGCTGCACTTGGTCTCGTAATTTTGATATATCATGTTGCATTTCTTCCTCTTCTTCATGAGTCATGCTAAAGCTTTTAGGTTTCCTACTAGGTGTTTGCATTTTCTTTCCTTGGGGCATCAATTACCAATAATAATGCTTTACTATGCCCTTTGATTTCCATCAAACTAATTTTTCAAACCAAGCTTATGAAAAAATTAAAAAAAAAACTACACACCTTTTTTTTACTTTGTAGGAGCTTGATATTGAATCTGATGTATCTCTATAATTTCAGATCATCTAGTTCTGAAATTGCAACTTGCGGTAGCTCTCTGTGTCCTCTTTCCAATGCCACCAGTCTGATCCAAATTGGATTCTCCAGGGAAGAGTTATTCCAAATCTCCCACAGTGACCTAATTATAGACTAGTTTAGTAGAGCAAACTTGTACGACATGCCACAAGTCATTGTTTCGACCTTTGGCTTTGAAAAATATATACAAGAAACTACAGTCTGTCCTGTTTCTGTAATTTTTTACGAAATTTCAATCCAATGCTTAGAGAGAGAGTTATGACAATTTTCCCCAGGTCGCTTGTTTGGAATGTAATTCAGGAGTCTGCATAAAGACCAACTTCCTTAGATCATATCTCCGCAAATATAGTGAAAAAAGCTCTAAAATTCAGATGTGAGGTTCAGTGTGATTTCATATTAAATGGGTTTTCTTTTTAGCTTCTGAAACATTGCAGAAAAAAAGTTATAGAAAAAATTCCATGATGACCTATTTGGAGTAGTGAAACCCTAGAATCCAAAGCTCTGATACCAAATGTTATGAAACCAACTCACAAAAATATAGAAAAGATAGATCAACACCTTAGAATTCAGCCTCTTCGAGGGGGCAACCTCCTTTACATTACATAAATGAACAATTCTTGTATGATACAAATGACAAAACCTCCTTTCTATATATAGGAGTCTAAGGAGTCACAATATAACCCAGCTGACCTAACAATAATAATATAAAGCCACAAAAATAACAATAGAGGGATTCTATGGGGCACAATAATAATAATATGGCGACAATAGCTGCACACAATATTAATAAGGGATACAACTACAATAATAATGGGGTAATCACTAGTATTATAGGGACCTAACAAACTGCTTCCTTGCTGGCATGTGTACAAACTACATAGTCCTTATTTGGGTCTACGATGCTCAAGATAGGCACGGTGGTTAGTAAATGATTAAGCTGGTCAAAGTTGTTTTGGCACTCTATTGTCCACTTGAAGGTTTTTCCTTTCTTCTGGAGGGAGGTAATGGGGTATGCTACCCTAGAAATTCCATCAACAAATTTCCTGTAGTATCCAACTAGACTGATGAATGACCTTATATCTACCACGTCCTTTGGAACTAGCCACTCCATTATACTTTTTATTTTCTCTAGGTCCACATCAATTCCATCCTTGGTAATGATATGTCCTAGATACTGAATATTCTCTTTAAAGAAGTCACATTTGTTGTACTTAGCATACAGTTAATGGTCCCTGAAGGTCTGTAAAACTATTATGAGATGTTCTTTATGTTCTTCTATATTTCGAGAATAAATTAGTATATCATCAATAAAAATGAACACAAATTTATGCAAGTATTGATGGAATATACTGTTCATGAGACACATGATGGTCACGGGAGCATTAGTCAGCCCAAAGGGCAGCAAAACAAACTTGTAATGTCCATAACGAGTTCTAAAGGTTGTTTTAGCTATGTCTTCTTCCTTAATTCTGATCTGATGGTATCCCGAACGTAGGTCAATCTTTGAAAATACTGTTGCACCCCTCACTTCATCAAACATCTTGTCTATATGAGGTAAAGGGTATTTATTTTTAATGATTAATTTATTTAGCTATTGGTATTCCATGCACATATACAAGGTTCCATCCTTCTTTTTTTTTAAAAGTACTCGAGCTCCTAAAGGCGATACACTTGGGCAGATGTATTTTTTATCCAGCAGTTCTTGTAAATACATTTTTAATTCTTTCAATTGTGGTATACTCATGCGATAAGGAGCTTATGGATACCGAAGCAGCTCTTGGTACCAACTCAGTGGTGAAGTCTATATCTCTTTTTGGAGGAAGTCCTAGGTTTTCTACAGGCAATACGTCCGGAAAATTTTGTATTACAGGTATACTTTCTAAGGAAGCAGATTTTTCGTTTGTGTTGGAATATTCTACCTGAATTAATATATTTGACATCCTTTTTTGATACACTTTGCTAACTGAGAGGCAGTTACTAGCCTTAATTTTAGAGGCCTTAATATGCCTCGAATTTCCTACCTCTTTCCCTCCTCTTTCATGTAGCAAATAGCTTTGGTTTTACAGTTTACAAGGGATCAATGATTTTTGAACTAGTCCATGCCTATTAGAACATCATATGACCATAGGGGTAATACATTCAGATCTACCGCTAGGGACTAACATGCTATTTTCAAGGGGCAGTTGCTGACCTTGGCAAACACATGTCTTTTTTCCCCTATGGCTAATTGTACTAACCAAGGATTTTTAAACTTAAGAGCTTATAAATAACACTATTCTACTATCTTAGAACTAACATAACTCAATGTAGCTCCTAGGTGAATTAAAATAGATATAGTTTGGTCAAAATATTTACCTTCGAATTCCAACATGGTTGACTGGTATTCCGCCTGATGGTATTCAAGGGAAGCATTGATTTTTGGGATGATTCTTGCCACTTCTCATACAGTTGATGCCTCCTGAATCTGTGCAATCTGGTAAGTTCCCTTGCAGTTGGGACAATTTTTGACATAATGTGGTCCTCCACATCCCTAGCATTGTACTGGGGACGTTGCTACTATTTCAACTTTAGTTCTACATGACTTCTCATTGGTTTTAGATTCATTGGGAAGTCTAAATCTGGATTGATTTCTATTACTTTTGTTTACTTGTCCTTTATGTGGTCCTTTATTGATTATAGCCTTATTTCTGTTTCTGCCAACAGGGAACTTAATTCCCTTTTATTAGTCCATCTTTTCCCCACATCTCCCTATTGTTTGATTTGTTGATAACATATCTGAGCTTTTCGTATAAAATCTTGCATGGTTTTTCAGTTATCGAATCAAGATGTTATTTCATGAGAAACGACATACTGCTGATAAATTTTCGCACCTTCACCTTTTCCTCCCATATATAGGGAACATATCGAAGTAAGGATGTGAATTCGTAATGAAGTCATCCATTGTTATCTATCCCAATCGTAGATCATGAAACTCTTTTTCCTTTTCGTCATAAAATCATTCAATTAAATGTTTTTCCTTAAAATACCTTTGAAATTTTCCCCACGTTATGCTCTGCTCGCTCACTCCACGCACAGTCTTTACTTCTTCCCACCATAGGGTGGATTTTCCTTGCAGCTGGAAAATGGCTAAGTGAGCTTTTAAATTATAGTCATATTCATACAAATGAAAGTATTTATTCATATTAATAGGATAGGCTCCATTTGCCTCTTCCTGTTCACCATCAAAGAGGGGTGGTTTTATTTTCTGAAATTCTCATTGCAGTTCTATCCTTTGTCTTTTCTACATTTTGTGTTCTGATGCATAATCAAAATTTTCATTCTTGATTTTCTTCCCCTCCTTCCAGCCCTAAATATTTTGTTTGATATTCTTGCTCCCTAGTCATATGCCTGTTTTCTGGGCTGGGAATTGGTTTTCACCGATTTTGTCTATTAGATAGACTCTTCAAAATCTTCTCCTATTCCTACATCAACCTTTCGTTATCTTCCCACAACCAGGCCATCTCATCCTTTAACTCTTGCATAGTTTCCAAGATTACAGTGTTGGTGTTGCGTGGTTCTTCTCCCAATTGTACCCATACCTCAGGGTTGGTTTCTTGAAAAGATGTAGGTCCTAAACATGTCATGGATCTATGAGGTGTGTTACCTATCCTCCTCATGCTTGTTTTTTTTCTTCTTCCGCTGTGTAAATGACAAACACTGTTAATCATTCATTTCCAGAGGCCTCAACTTTATAACCTAAGCACTCCGATACCACTTGTCACATCTCTCCAAACTGTACAAAATAAAAGATAAAAAAATTTACCTTCAATCTTACAACAACATAAAAACAAGTTATGGAAAATCTATTTTTTTTTTATTTAATCATTTATTCATTCATTAATAATACAACTGTACTTCATGGAGGATGTTATCTATTACAACCTTACCCTATTACTGTTTATCTGCAATCACATTTATTATGATTACATAATGTACATGGTTTGAATTATTTGCAATTAAGTCTAACTCATGTCTTGGATTCCCAATCCAAGAGCTGGTGGGGGTTTTCTACTGGAGGTTTCGAATTGCTCTCCAGTTGTCTGCCATTTCACATAAATATGTGCCCCATCAATAGTTCTCCTTGGCCTTCCCCATCAGATGGTCGTAGGCTCCTTCCTTTTCTCTAGTGAATGATGTACTCCTCAGCAATTGTGACATTTCTCATTTTGTTCAGCAGCAAAGCTCTATCTCGGCTCCAACTCTTGGCTCTGGGGTTACCTTCTGGTTCGCTCATGTCATTTCCCTCTGATAGCTCATCTCACTTGTACACTCTTTGGACCTTTGTGGCTTCTAGATGGTTGCATAGTGCTTCAAGTGGCTTTGCTGACACTCCCCAAAGGGTTTTTGCATGGCTCCCTTATACAGGTAACTGACTATTTACCAGTTTATATATTCCTCTTCTCAATTCAATTGTTTTTTTTGTTTTGTTTTTTATATAGCTCCAGGCTTTGGAATTTTTCCTAACAGAGTTTTCTTTTTTTCCTATTTGTTGCCGAGGGTGGTGACCAAGGCACGAAGAGCCTTCCCAGTCTAAATCTCCCCAAGCAAGGCTGGTTAGCACATTTACCATCCCAAAGTCTCTTCCTCTTACCAGGTAAGATGAATGTATGTTCAGATTCGCTGAGTTCTGGTCTACGGTTTCATAGGCTTTCATTGCATGTTACAGATTTTTCTAAGAGTCTTGTTCGTAGTGCTCTTTCTTTCAAATCTACAAATAGTATTGAATTTTATTGCAATAGCATTTATTCCTCTCATTCGGATCCGACACTATCGCTATTTGTTGAGTAACTTGCTGGTTTTCCCACCCATGAAGGGTACTATTTTTCTACGGCAATAAAGATGTAGTTTGGGTAATTTCCTTGGTCGGATGGGTTTATGGTTCAAAGGTTTTGAGTCCTGTGTAATTATTGATAACAATACACACCATTTTTTGGCCTCTATATATTATCCCTCTTCATGGTTCTGTTTGGTTGATATTAATAATAATTCTTACATGGTACTCTCAGTGTTTAAGGTGTTATTTTAATCGATAAGATATGGATGCTACATCTAGATGAACAGTTTCATTCATTTATAGTTTCAATTATGTTGTTAGGAAATTGGGTTTTACCTAGATTTAGCATTTCATCGTCCTCTGTTTTCGTTTCTTTACTAGAGTTGCTACTTCGGCATTTTCTTGACAATTTCATTTTCCCAATCTGTGTTTAAGGAAGCATATGTATTTTTATGGTTCAAAAACTTGTTTTCCACTTAGGTATTGCAACTTTGTTCTACTATGGTTATTTTCGCATGGTTTTGTGAAGTGGTTACTTCTAAATTTACCAAATTCTGAATGGTAGTTTTGTTTCGAGTTCTGCAACAATGGAAATACAACAGACTTGTAGGTGGTCATTTTTGTCTCTTTTACTCTCAGCTAGACACAAGAAATTTTAATCCCTACGGGGTTATTTCTTCTAATGAAAAGAAACTAAATAAGTTTATGCCAATGTCCTTTCTTGAAAATTTTCATTTATTTCAGTAGAAGCTTCTTTTCTTCAATGTTCATATTTTTAGAGAATTTCATGCTTGTTAAAGTTTAATTCCTAATGAATTCCTAGCCCTTTTTCAGTTTTTCCCTTGTATTCTTTTGCTAGGAGAATTACACCCACTTCATCCACGAGTTATTAGTAAGCTAATATGTCTAAATTCTGACTTAACTTCATACATTAGTGCCCCTATTCCTTACTTTCAATAGAAATCCATTCTCTAGTTGTTTGACAGAATATTTAGTTTAAGTAGAGAATTATAAATATAACCCTCCTGTAACATTTCAATCCATGAATTTCTACAGAAACAGGGAGTCCTATTATTAATAGTGCATTTCATATTTCAGAGTTTAATACTTATCTGGATTCTGAAGATTTCCTTTTACTCTGGTTCGCTTGAACCAGTATCAACTATTCGTTGACAATTTTCCTCCCAACTGTGAGACTTTCTTTCAAGCCAAAGTCTGCCCCCGAGCTCTTGCTCACAAGATAGATGCCATCTTGTAATATTTATCAATCAAAACATCTACAATTATCTCATCACCACTAGAATTTAGCGCGGAAACATTCCCTTCATTTTCTTTTTTTTTTCTCCTGTGTTATCTTAGGTACCAAAAATTACCCTCTTGATCCCCTTCTTGGAGAATTCATATTCAGGGAAGTAGTTAGGGTTAGGTAACTACCTATATCCTAACTTATTGACATGTGAGAGTTACAAGATTTCTTAACACTCCATTATTTGTTTCATTCATGGCTTATAAAATCTTAAATGCATAAATTTGGATAATAATAAAATCAGTTTTTGTTTTACTCCAGTAAATAAATAATTACAATTTTATGGGGACATCACACTAAATTAGATGTAATAAATAGTTAGATGTTCAAACTCACTTGTCAAGACGTGAGGCCATCGATAATTAAATCTTGTTTGGAGGTAGTCTATTATAAAAATATGCAAGTCAATATGTCCCAACAAATATACTGATAGTGAGAAAATATGCAAGTCAATATGTCCCAACAAATATACTCATAGTGAAAAAATATGCAAGTTGTCAAATGTTAGACGACTATCCAAAAGAACAAATATATTCATAGTGAACAAATATGCAAGTTATCAAATGTTGGACGAATATCCAAAAAAAAACATGCTATTTGTGAGGGATTAATAAAATGTCTACATTGACCTAGGAATGTTGATATCCAAGTCAATAATTAAATCTATGATAGACATTCCTATCTATATTAATATGGATTGGATTTCAGCTCTAATATAATTATATCCATATCTTTGGAGATATAGTTTACATAACTTATTTTTTATAATATTCATCTTAATATTTTTAAATTATTTGTGTGTATTTATTTTATGTTTTAAAACATATATAATGTATCAATTTTTATTATATATATATATATATGAGAATACAATTATTTTATATTTAAAAATATGTTTAAAATGTTAATTAAAAAAAATGTAATAGCTAAAATTAGTAATATGTTTCTGTCTAATTTAGTGATATCATTTTTTACATTATTAACTTTTATACATTTAAATTATTTATATATAAATCAATTTATTTATATGTGAATAACATCTTTATTTACATTGGTAACAACTTATTTTAATTTACTTTTCAAAAAACAATCTATGCACTAATTTATTTTTTAATTTTTTAGTTTTTATTATTTTTTTTATCTATATGGGAATGGTCTCATTGAAGTAATTTTGTGTAATGAAATTACACTTAAATGTCTTTATATGAATGGTTGAAACTTGTATAGAACCAATTTATTTTATGTCAATCATAGTTATGTCATAAATCTTTGAAACCTATACTATGAATTTATATACAGTTAATTGCATTTCATATGTAAGCATGAAAGATAAAGGCAACTTGTTGAAGAGTGATACAAATTGGCTTCAATGACATAACCATGATTAAAGAATGAAAAGGATGCCATAATCTTGTTCCTATAAAAGTGTGTGGACTGGAGCATATATTTAATGGCCCTTGAATGTTTCATATTATTGAGTTAATCAAGAATCCCATAGAGATATAGTCAATGCCTTTGAGGAGCAAGATTGTATAATCAGTATCTTTAATATAAAGGTCAATATGATTAAAAGGAAGCCACATGGGTAAGTAGAAATGAAAATAAAGAATTTGATTCATGATTGATCTATAAATTGATAATAGCATGGAGTGACCATAAATATTTATTACTGGCTTTTTGATATTTAAAATATTTATTTTTAATAAGATATTTATGTTGTAATAGAATAATATTTTATAAATTAACAATATGTACATCAATATTACTGTAAGTTTAGCAAATCAATAAAATGTTCAATTTAATAGACAATTAAGTTAGAAATAAATAATTTAAATAATTTTTTAAAAATAATAAATTTCAATTATACAATATTTGCAAATTTTTTAATCAAACCCAAACAAATATAAGTTTGATTAAAAACCCAATGCATTATCTATTACTTACTAGGACGACGATAATAATAATAATAATAATTTTATAAAAACAGCTGGCCTGGTGTATATGCAAAATAAAAACAAAGAATCCTAAATATATGTAATAATAATTTTATAGAAACAGCTGGCCTTGTTGCATACGTAGAATAATAACACAGAATCATAAATATATGTTTAGAAATTGTTCTAAAGTGTCCAAAGATTCAGAGTTAGATAAATTAATTATAAAACTAGCGAGGGTGAGAATATATCGAATTCAAGATAGAAGTAAATATATTCTTTTATTATGATAAGTTAAGATAGAAGAGACAGGTTTATAGGCACGCATATGCGATTAAGTTTTTCTGCGAAAAAACACAATGTAATTATTAGGGTATTTTTTAGTTTTTAATTATATCTATATATATAATTGTGATACATTTATTTTAAATATGGATTTAATGTAATTTTTTTATGAATTTATATTATTTAAATGTTTTGTATAGTTATTTAAATTTTTTTATTTTTATTTTTTATTTTGGTCTATATAAGTAAAATTTCTACTTTGATGAAGAACAGAGAGTATTACACATCACACTGAACTGTAAAATAAACCTCTCAACTCAATAAAAACTATTTTTATTTTTCAAAATTTTTAATTTATACACTTGTAAATTTCAAATTTTAAATAAAATACAAATTTTTATATAACAATGCTAGATTTACTATTTTCGTGATATGAGAGGTAGCTCGAATTACCATTTTCGTGATATAATATCTTTGTCAACCATGTAATTACAAATTCAAATCCCCTTTGATTAGCCTTATGTGTTATCAGTCGGAGCAGTTCTGGAAATCAACCAGATATCACATGAATACAAGCCGGTGCAACTGCTAAATCTTTTAAATATAATAGTATTAATAATATATAATATTAATCTAATAATATATATATATATATATATATATATATATATATATATATATATATAAAATATAATATAATATAATATAATATCTTTACTGAGGCAGAAAAGGGTGGATAGTGATTGGATCATCGAGATTTCATGTGGGTTTTGTATAGCTTGCGTAACAAGTTTAGGTTTTATTGTTTTTACTCATTATGTACTTAAATTTCAATTTTAATAAAATTACTCAATTATTCTGTTTATTCTCTATAGTGTTATAAATTAAGTGATTGGTTTTTAATTTTAATGGTTATTTTTAATTTATGTTTTTAGTATTTACTGTTATTATCCATTAAAAATATTACACTAATTTTTAGTGGTTATCTACTTGTAAAAGCATTACTTATATCTCACATTTATATATATATATATATATATTTTAAATTATATGTATGTTAAAAAAAATTGTTAATTTTTTTTATATTTATAAATTATATGTATAGAAACATATAGTGTTGGATATAAATCATTATTATTTAAAATCATTTTTAACGTGATATGTATATTATAATTAATTTTCAAAAAATTTGTTTGTAATTTTTATTAATAAAGATAAAATTACAAGACAACAATTTGAATTGAATCAATGTATTATTTTTACTTTTTATTTATAGATTCAGAATTATATTAAATTATTATTAATGTTTTTTGTCTAATGTTCCATATAATGTATTATTAGAACATTTCTCTCATACTTTGTTCTAATTGGTTTATGAGAACACTTGTTTTCTTCTTATATAACACATCATGTTAAACAATATCTCCCCATCATCTCTCCAAAATTGGATTGTGGAACACCTCTTTATATAATAATGTGCGATATATTGTTTATGTATCCCTACATAGATATAGCTTTTTATCTCCTCTTTTCTGGTTAATAAGTTTTAAAATAATTTTATTTAATATATATTATAATTAGTTATTATTGAATTTTTTGAAATAATAATAATCATTAATTTAAATATTTAAATAATTGATTTCTTTTTAGTTTATTTTTAAAGTATTTAATTATTTTTAATTCTATATTTTTAAATATTATGAATTATCTTTCCATTATATTTTATATTTAATATTAAGTTTTCCATAAATAATCTATTTTTAAAAATTATTACAAAAATATCAAACGTTACCATATTAAAATAACTTAAAATATTATCATTATAGTTACACGATCTTTACAAATCCAATAATAAATAATTAAAAATTTTAATACATTATTTATAAACTTTCCTACATTATAAATAAATATTTATAATAATTTCAATATATTATTTATGGACCTTTTATATCACACATATTTATTCTCTTACAAACTCTAATGATCGAATATAATAGAAAAAAGAAGTTATACTATTTATAATCTTTTCTTATATCATAAATATTTATTTTTTTATAAACAAAGCCTAATTTGTATATGTATGATTAATTTATATGTGTATAAAAGAATTCTAATACACTTAATTTATGTGAAAAAAAGGTTTATTACATGATTTTATTATTTTATAAAGTAATTGTTAATATTTTATTTTAAAAATAAGTAAATTTATAATTGATATGTTCCATGAATATCAAATAAATTACTAATTTTAATATATATATATATATATATAATTATTATATATTTACAATAATAATTAAAGTTTTTAAATATAATAGTAATATAATTAATATTCTTAGTTTAAAATATAATTAAAATTTCATGAAGTTATATATTAATATAAAATTTATTTTTTATTAACTTTTTTGTAAACCTATCTAAAAATATTTAATTATTATAACTTTTCATTTAAAGGGAAAATCACATTTGACATTTATTATATATATATATATATATATATATAAAATTAACTTATTATAAAATATTTTATATCCTATTTTTATATTTCAATGGAAACCCACCCAAAGAAAAGGGAAAAAATGATTTTAATAGTCAGTAATATAAGGATTTCAATACCTTCATGCTTTTTCAAAAACCATCCCAGGACAACGGAATGACCAATATAGTAATAATATTTATAATGAAACGAGTTTACTTTAATATTAGAAATAGTTCATTTTGTTGTTGATTTTGAAGTTCATCTTGTTTCAAAGGGTGTACTTCAATAAAGATTGTAATGATTTATGAAACTTTTTATCGTGATTTTATAAAAAGAAATACACAGCGACCGATAAGAACCAAGCAACCAAACATTGTAAATAACTCAAATATTGTTACATATTTTTTATTGACAGCCTTCCATATATGTTATTGGATTGGGCTTATCTTTAATCCTTGTAATTGAATGTTTATCATTTTGAACATCTACTTCTACGAAAATGGTAAAATGTTTCTTCAAAACATCTAAACAGTTGCAACGGTTCCAGGTACAGGTCACTTCACCATGTGAAACTGCAAGGACCGCATGCGAGAGTTAACCAAGGCTCGATCATACGACGCAATTTATTTAAGAGGTGTAACTGCTAATTCTTAATCTTGCCGCCACCCTCTTTTGCGTTGTGCAACCACATCCTCAACCACACGCTTAACCAACAACGCTTCGTATCTGCACGCAGTTGCAATAACGGATGGATCAAACGAAACTCAAAACCCATCGGTGCACTCACATAGCATCTTTTTGTTGTTTAAAACAGCAACCAAGCAAACAGATATGAAAAGAATTAGGGGGAGTGACAAAACCTAATCTAGTGATCAACCCACCCGTTTGTGTCGGCGAGTGTCCAGGCACACTCTCAACACAGCACCTTTCCATCTTTCAATATCTTCTGGTGTGTGAATTCCGCTATTCTCATGGTCTTCGAAAGACTTGGCAAATGGGTTTCCGGATCTCTCCGGGTGACGGACCTGCCATGGAGCCACTTTGTAAAACAGAGGGATGGCCCTCCCGTGCTCCTGTGTTGCTATTAGGGAGACTTCGTTGAGGCACCACACAGAGGATGCGTACTGTGGGGAGAAAAGAGGAATCCTAATTCGACCGCACTCAATGGCATGCTTTAGAGTCGCATTAATATCCTCCCCTTTCCTGAGTTGATGGCCATCATGGAACACAGGGATTTTTTTGTTAACCGTGAGGGCTCTATAGAGGTGATCTACGAAGCCTTTTCTGACATCTGAACCTCTGAAGCTCAGAAACACCTCATATCTCCATGCCCTGCTCACTCCCACTGCCATTCAAAAAGAAACGAAATCGCTGTTCGAGATTAAATTGTTGCTTGTTTGCTTAACAAGGGCTAAGCCAGGGAAGCTTTTTATAGAAGGGAGGACTAAAAAGGACTAAAAACTAGATTCCATCAACGCGTCAATCTTCAAATCTCCCACTGTTGCGCGTTCGTAGTGTTGGAAGTGTGGTAGAAAATTAGAGATTTCAGGAGTGTGGGAAGCAGTACTGTGCTATACAGTGTGTTGAAATATTATTTTCAACTGCAGGGCCTGTCCTTTGCCATACTCCTGTATTGATGAATCAACAGCCATACCTCTACATTGATGATGAAATTGCCATTAAACAGCCGCAGCTCCAGTCTATTACACAGCAATTTATTACGGAATGATGGTAATTTATTGCTGTAGTTGGTAAATGTAGGTAGGATTTTAATTTTACTTTATTTTAATTCACAGGTATAGTTTTGCTTTTACGGCAAGTAAAAAGATGTGAAGTTCAGTTTTTGAAAAAACTGAAAAATGTAATGTAGACACAGCACTGTGGGTAAGTTTTTTGAGGAATAGAGACAGAGCTCTCTTTGTAATGCACAGCAGTGTAGAAGTTTTTTTTAATGTATGCAGCAACATGAATATATGAATGTATTTACTCACAGCAGTGTAAAATGTTTCAAGGAAGAAACAGAGTGTTACAGTAGCGTGTTACAGCAGCGTTCTGAGCTGAAACAGAGTGTTACAGCAACATGTTTTGTAAATGCACAGGAGTGCAGTCACAGCAATGCAAAGTGCAGACACAGCAGTCAAAAACAGCGTGTTGATTTTTCAGAGGAGACAAAGTATTTTGTTTTCTGCAAAATACAGCAGTGCAGACTCAGTAATGTATTTTCTGTTTACAACATGAAATTTTTTAAGTCTTGAACTGTCTCTAAAAGTAGCCTTGTTGAATCCCTCTGTCAAGAGGAAAGTTTTTTAAAGAACAATCTTTTATGAAATTCCTGTAACAGTTAGTTTACTTTTAATAAACGCAAGTTAATCTTTTCCTGTTGCTGTTACACCGTAACCAAAAAAATACCTGACGTCAAAAATTTACGTTGCTGCAACACCACGAGCAGCGTTGCTGAAACACCAGTTACAGCAACTGAAAAAAACTGTGTTGCTGAAACACCAGTTACAGCAACTGAAAAAAAACTGTGTTGCTGAAACACCATTTCCAGCAAGCGATTTTCTGGGTTTTCTGTGTTAAAACAGAGTATAAAAACAGAGCATTTTTTTTGTCTGTCTATTATGGAATTTTTATAAATTTTCAACATGGTATCAGAGCCAGTCCAGGCTCTTTGAAGTGTCAAAGAAGCTGAAGGAAGGGTTTATTGCTGTAGCAACTTCACCAGCAGAGTGAAGACAGTCAGTTTTTTTTACACAGTCAAGTATTGAAAGAATGGCTAGCACAAGCACTGGTATGGGTATGTTTAACACCCAGGTCCCACAGTTTAATGGGAAGAACTATGACTACTGGTCAATAACTATGAGAGCCCTGTTTGCCTCTCAAGATTTATGGGAAATAGTTGAAGATGGTTTTGAAGAACCAGCAGATGAAACTGAGTTCAATGCATTAACTCAGGGAGAGAAGGATCAGCTGAAGAGCAATAGGAAGAAGGATGCAAAGGCCACTTTATTGTTGCATCTAGCAGTAGACCAGAGTATATTTCCAAGGATAGCAGCAGCTAAAACATCAAATGAAGCATGGCAAACCCTCAAGACAGCCTATCAAGGCATGGAGAGAGTGAAGACAGCAAAACTACAATTGCTGAGAAAGGATTTTGAGAACTTGAAAATGAAGGAGTCAGACAACATTGAATCATTCTTCACTCATGTGATTGGTGTAATCACACAAATGAGAACTCATGGAGAAACCATTGAAGATAAAAGAATAGTGGAGAAAATATTGAGGGTCTTACCCTCAAGGTTTGATGCCATAGTCACCACCATTGAAGAGAAAAAGGATCTCTCAAACTATTCAGTTGATGAGCTACATGCATCACTGATAACACATGAGCAGAGGTTGAGTAGGAAGGAAAACTCATCCCTTGAGCAAGCCTTCAAGACCCAGATGTCCTTTGGAAGAGGAAGAGGTCAAGGCAGAGGAAACAAAAGAGGAAGAGGCAGAAGCCAGAACAGAGGTGGAAGGAACAGCCCAGCAAATGCACAAGGAAGAGGCAGCAATACAAATCAGAACCAAGGCCAAGGCAACAGCCAACAAGGAGGAAAACATCATGCTCAAGGACAAAGGTATGATAAATCTAATGTTCAATGCTATTATTGCAAAAAGTATGGACATTATGCTAGTGATTGTAGAAAGAAACAGCATGATATGAACAACAGACAAAATGCAAATGTTACAAGAGAAAACAGTAGTCAAGAAAATGTCCTGTTGGCTTGTAACATGGCTGAAACACATAGTGAGGACATATGGTTTTTAGACTCAGGTTGCAGCAACCATATGACAGGGAATATAGCCCTCTTTTCTGCCTTAAATCAGAATTTGAAATCAGAGGTCACACTAGGAAATGATAGTAAAGTGTCTATTATGGGAAAAGGGGAGGTAAAAATATTTACAAAGCAAGGAGAAAGGAAAACCATAGCAGATGTCTACTATGTTCCCGGAATGAGATGTAATCTATTGAGTGTTGGACAGCTTATCCAAAGGGGTTACAATGTTTACTTTGTAAATGATGTGTGCACCATCATGGACATCCCACCCAGCAAAAGATGCATTGCTGAAGTGAAGATGACAAGGAACAGGATGTTCCCTCTCCGAATCAGGGTAGACTTGAAGAACAAGAAGGAAATGGCAGCAGTCACCTAAGAGGCCTTCCAAAGCGTGCCAAAGGATGAGAACTGGTTATGGCACTTGAGATTCGGGCATCTAAATTTTGGAGGTCTAAACCTATTGAGCAGAAAAGGAATGGTAAAGGGATTACCATTGATAGAGAAACTGGACAGCCTATGTGAAGGCTGCATTTTGCGAAAACAACACAGAGAAAGTTTTCCATCAGGGAAGAGCATAAGGGCAAAGACACCCTTAGAGATTATCCACTCAGATTTGTGTGGACCAATGCAAGCTCCATCATTAGCTGGTAGCCTATATTTCTTGACATTCATTGATGATTTTACAAGAAAGACTTGGATATATTTCCTCAAGAACAAAAGTGAAGTCTTTGAGAAATTCTAAAATTTCAAAGCACTTGTGGAGAACCAAAGCGGGCTGCACATAAAAGTATTGAGAACTGATAGAGGAGGTGAGTATATCTCAAATGAATTCCTAAAATTTTGTAGAGAAAATGGAATACATAAACAGTTCACAACTCGGTACACTCCGCAGCAAAATGGAGTTGCTGAAAGGAAAAACAGAACCATCATGGAGATGGCAAGGAGCATGTTGAAGGCAAAGCATTTGCCAAATGAGTATTGGGCTGAAGCTGTACATTGTGCAGTTTATATATTGAACAGGTGTCCTACAAAAACAGTCTTGAACAAAGTGCCAGAAGAGGCATGGAGTGGGAGAAAGCAAGGAGTCACCCACATGAGAGTTTTTGGGTGTGTGGCCTATGCACACATACCAGATCAGCTAAGGAGGAAGTTGGACAGCAAAGGGGAGAAATGCATCTTCATTGGATACAGTGATGAATCCAAAGCCTACAGGCTGTACATTCCATCTACCAAGAAGTTTTTTGTGAGTAGGGATGTTCAATTCATTGAAGAGGAAGCTTGGGATGGAAGCATAGAGAAAACAGTGAACATTAAAAACTGTTTGTCTCATGATGAAGATGAAGAGGAGGTGGCTGAAATGAATCCCCAAATAGCAGCACCAACACAAGGACAGCAAGGAACACCATTGAGGATAAATGAAAGTGCTTCTCCAAGCACACCACAAGGAGGAAATTCAAGTGCATCTTCAAGCACTTGCACACCAAGTGAAAGAGGTAAGAAATTTAGAAATCTAAGTGACATTTATGATGAAGGAATGAATTCTTTGTTTGCCTTGTATTGTCATGTTGATGATCCTATTCATTTTGAAGAAGCTATTAAAGATAGAAAATGGATAGAAGCTATGGATGAGGAGATGAATGCCATAGAGAGAAACAAAACATGGGATTTGGTTGAGCTACCAAAAGGCAAAGAAGTTATTGGTGTGAAATGGGTCTATAAGACCAAGAGCAATGTTGAAGGCAAAATAGAAAGGCACAAGGCAATGCTGGTTGTCAAGGGGTACAAACAGCAGTATGGGAGAGATTATGAGGAGACTTTCGCACCGGTAGCAAGAATGGAAATCGTGAGAGCAGTGTTGTCCATAGCAGCTCAAAACAAATGGAAAGTCTACCAAATGGACGTGAAGTCATCATTCCTAAATGGAGTGTTAATGGAAGAGGTCTATGTGGAACAGCCTCTCGGATATGAGAAGAAGGGTGAAGAGCACAAAGTGTGCAAATTGAAGAAAGCTCTTTATGGGCTGAAGCAAGGGCCAAGAGCATGGTACAGCAGGATAGATTCATATCTATTGGATAATGAGTTTGACAAATGTGAAGGAGAGCCCACAGTCTACATCAAGGAAAAGGATGGTAAAATTTTAATTGTTGTCTTGTATGTAGATGATGTTATTTTCACTAGAAATGATATTTATCTTATTGAGAATTTTAAATCAGTCATGAAGGATGAATTTGAAATGACTGACATGGGTTTGTTGAGATACTTCTTAGGCATAGAAGTAGATCAAAATGAAAAAGGAATTTTTATATCTCAAGCAAGATATGTAAATCAAGTTTTGGGCAGATTTAAGATGGAAGAATGCAAGGCAGCGATCACTCCCATAGTAATAGGATTAAAGCTCAGCAGAGAGGACAGCAGCAAGGATTTTGATCCCAGCTTGTATAAAAGCATTGTGGGCAGCCTTATGTATTTAACAGCAACTAGGCCTGATTTAATGTATGCTGTTAGTTTGATTTCCAGATTTATGGAGAGGCCAAAGGAAGCACATTGGCAGGCAGCAAAAAGAATTCTGAGGTATGTCAAAGGTACCAAAAGGTTTGGAATTTTATATACTACTTCAGAATGTTCAAATTTAGTTGGATACACTGATAGTGATTGGGCTGGAAGTGTAGATGATCGGAAAAGCACTTCCGGTTATGTTTTTCATATGGGTTCAGGAGCCATTTCATGGGCTTCCAAGAAACAGCCAATTGTGGCATTGTCTACAGCAGAAGCAGAGTACGTGGCAGCTACAGCAGCAGCATGTCAAGCAGTCTGGATGAGAAGGATGTTAAGGAGCTTAGGCCAAGAGCAGGTAAAAGGAACTGTGATTTATTGTGACAACAGTTCTGCTATTGCATTATCCAAAAATTCTGTGTTTCATAAGAGAACGAAACACATAGACACAAGGTTTCATTATATCAGAGAGTTGGTAAATGATGGAGAAATTGTCTTAGTACATTGCAAAACTCAGGAGCAGGTTGCAGACATTCTAACCAAGCCTTTGGGACAGAAAAGTTTTGAATTTTTGAGGAAATGTCTGGGTATGACTGATAACCCAGCAGTTGAAACTAAAGGGGAGTGTTGAAATATTATTTTCAACTGCAGGGCCTGTCCTTTGCCATACTCCTGTACTGATGAATCAACAGCCATACCTCTACATTGATGAAACTGCCATTAAACAGCCGCAGCTCCAGTCTTTTCCTGAATCAGTCATTACACAGCAATTTATTACGGAATGGTGGTCACTCACGGAATGATGGTAATTTATTGTTGTAGTTGGTAAATGTAGGTAGGATTTTAATTTTACTTTATTTTAATTCACAGGTATAGTTTTGCTTTTACGGCAAGTAAAAAGATGTGAAGTTCAGTTTTTGAAAAATCTGAAAAATGTAATGTAGACACAGCAGTGTGCGTAAGTTTTTTGAGGAACAGAGACAGAGCTCTCTTTGTAATGCACAGCAGTGCAGAAGTTTTTTTTAATGTATGCAGCAACATGAATATATGAATGTATTTACTCACAGCAGTGTAAAATGTTTCAAGGAAGAAACAGAGTGTTACAGTAGCGTGTTACAGCAGCGTTCTGAGCTGAAACAGAGTGTTACAACAACATGTTTTGTAAATGCACAGGAGTGCAGTCACAGCAATGCAAAGTGCAGACACAACAGTCAAAAACAGCGTGTTGATTTTTCAGAGGAGACAGAGTATTTTGTTTTCTGCAAAATACAGCAGTGCAGACTCAGTAATGTATTTTCTGTTTACAGCATGAAATTTTTTAAGTCTTGAACTGTCTCTAAAAGTAGCCTTGTTGAATCCCTCTGTCAAGAGGAAAGTTTTTTAAAGAACAATCTTTTATGAAATTCCTGTAACAGTTAGTTTACTTTTAATAAACACAAGTTAATATCTTCCTGTTGCTGTTACACCGTAACCAAAAAAATACCTGACGTCAAAAATTTACATTGCTGCAACACCACGAGCAGCGTTGCTGAAACACCAGTTACAGCAACTGAAAAAAAACTGTGTTGCTGAAACACCATTTACAGCAACTGAAAAAAAAAAACTATGTTGCTAAAACACCATTTCCAGCAAGCGATTTTCTGGGTTTTCTGTGTTAAAACAGAGTATAAAAACAGAGCATTTTTTTTGTCTGTCTATTATGGAATTTTTATAAATTTTCAACACAGTGCATCCGAGAGTCCCTCTGTCGTTCAGAGATAAAGACAAGCGAGACAAAAGAGTGAGAAATAACAGGAGAATCCACAGGTTGAACACTGACTTATCATGACTTATCGTGATGGAGGAAGGAAGGTCGGATTTATTTGTGTGAACAATCATTCTCTTTTTTGTCTGCTTGTCATGTAGTGAGGAGACCAAGAATAAATGAATGCCAACAGAGCGAGGAGACCCATAATAAATGAATGCCAATATCGCTAGACCCCGCCTTCACTATCCCCATTCTTGTGATATTAAGAGAACGGGCAAGTCAAGATATAATTTTGTGAGACAAAAGGATGAAATAATAGCCCAGCCCTGACCCGACCCAACTCAGAATGCAAAGAATATGCCTTCTCTCCCCTTCCTTTCTTTCTGCAGTGTTAATAACATAAAGACTACTCAATGATTATACTAATCATGGTTAGTCCTTAACTAAATTGAGAGGAAAATGAGTTACTGTTTGGGAAAAAAATCCTCACAACCTTATAAGTTTAGGAGTAATCTTCAATCAATCTAAATATTAAGGAGGAATCAAGCAAGTTTAGGAGTAATCTTCAATCAATCTAAATATTAACTAGGAATCAAGCATCAATCACTCAAGTAAGTTTATGACTTCATTTGATATTCTCAAAATGTTTTTTTTGTAAAGAAAGCAACAAATTGGTTGGGGCTTCAAACTTCTTTGCATGGAAGAAAATAACTGACCTAAATCTCATTGAGAATGAGGCCATGGATCACATTAAGGGGTCAATAATCCAAACTACTAAAGGATAGACTCAATCTAACTCTATATTCATGAAGGGGGAAGTGAAGGCCCAGAGGATTCTCATAAAATCCATCAAAGATTCTCTTATCCCATATGTATCAAAATTAGACACTACAAAAGATATATATGACAAATCAGTAGAGTTGTTTTCCATAAGCACCGCAGGAGGATTAATCTCATTAAGGTAGGAACTCTACAAGCTAAATATGACAAAGGAAGATGGAATAACCTCATACTTTATGAGGATTTCAGAAATAAGAGATCAATTGCAAGATCTGAGAGAAGTCATGTCTGATAAAGAAATGACAACATTGGTATTAAATGCACCACCATAAGAATGGGGTAACTTTACTTCAAGTATTTATGGAAAGAAATAAGCTACTCCATTCCAATATCTATGGTCTCCATGTAAGATTAAATGCACCACCATCAGAATGGGGTAACTTTACTTCAAGTATTTATGGAAAGAAAGAAGCTACTCCATTCCAATATCTATGGTATCCATGTAAGATCGAAGAAACTAGAATGAAAGCAAAAACTGCATTGATATTAAATGCACCACCATAAGAATGGGGTAACTTTACTTCAAGTATTTATGGAAAGAAATAAGCTACTCCATTCCAAATTCTATGGTCTCCATGTAAGATTAAATGCACCACCATAAGAATGGGGTAACTTTACTTCAAGTATTTATGGAAAGAAAGAAGCTACTCCATTCCAATATCTATGGTCTCCATGTAAGATCGAAAAAACTAGAATGAAAGAAAAAACTCACGTATGATCAAATGAGCGGAATCAAGCATATGTTTCTATGTCAAGAAAAAAAGTAAAGTTTGGAAAATTTGGTCCTCAAAAGAAGAAGAAGAAAATTGCTAAAGTACAATTCTATGGACGTCAATAATATGGGCACTATTGAAGAGATTATATTAAGCTTAAAAGGGAAAATAACAAGATAAATAAGGAAGAAGCCCATATTACCAAAGAAGTAGAAGAGCTTGAGACAAAGAAGCCTAAGAAGGAGGAAGTGAAAGCTCTCTACTATGACTAAGGGAATCTCCTTCACTAAATGATACTCTTATGTTGTGTAAATTATAGATAGCAAGCATTTAAAATGGGATAGGATGCACTATATTAGACAATGGCATCATGGTAAAAACATTAGAAGTAAGAGATCACGACAAATGTAATATGATGGATGTCTGGAACAAAAACCTATGGAAGTCAACTATGTATGGTATAACTCTTGGAAACCTCATAGAAATCTCAAGGATATTTATAGAAGTCACCTCGAAAAAGAGGTTATCATACATCTATCAAAAAGAAAACATCTACACGGTAGGATATGCGAGATCCTAAAAACTTCTCTGGTGGAATCTTTATTATAAGATTCGCCGATCAAAAATAAAAGCAAGTGTTACTTCAAGAATTCCAATCTTGTCGAATTCATAGAATGATGGTATGACAACATGACAATGAAGAGGATCAAGGGAGTGAAGTTCTTTCATTCAAAGGTAGTTGTTGTAGGAAGTATGGGTGATCCAAAAGAAAAATGAGGTATGGATGCTTACATTTGATTTTACAAAAGTCATGTCATATGGTTGCAGACAACATGGATCATTTCTCTTAATAGGCATGATCAAAGAAGGAATATCCTCCCTCAAAAGAATGCTATAATGCATGAGTCACATATTTATTAAATGAAATCAATATAATATGTCATCATATGGAAGTATGAGGTGTTTGTTCACAACTGAGGAACTCTAAAGATCCTGGGAAAGAAATGTGTGAAGAAAGGAAGAAAGAGATCATGAAGTTATGCAACCATGGTAAAGGAAGTCAACATCCAAAATACCAAGAACATTTGACTAGGAAATCTCAGGAAAAGATATGAAGACTCTGATGGAAGTCTGGAAAACATAGAGACCCTTGACAATGGATATATTTGGGAGATATATCAACATATATGCAGGATGTCGATGCCTAAAAGAGGATTTCATGATGAAATACCATCACAAAGGTAATTATGATTTAAGTGCTCATTATTTATAAACTAGTATCTCGATGGGCTTATGCAGGGCTACCGAAGAGAACTATGAATGTCTTACATGAAGAACCATGTAGAATGATTCAGGAACCTTCCAGAAAAGAAAGCTTGATGAAGGTAGCACAACATGAAGCAATGTCATATGAAGACTAATGGATAACTTTCGAAGGAAAGGAATTATGACATGGCTAATGGATGAAAGTAATGGATGGTTTGTGCCCTTGAATAAGTCCCAAAATATGAGGACTCCACAACAATGAATAAATTCATGACATCGAATAAAGGAGTTCTTCAAGGAGTTGGTTGTCCCATCATATCCACCCGAGGAGCTACTAAAGATCCCTATTTTAAGAGGGAGCCTGGAAATTTTCTTACTTAGAAGAAACTTGGAAAACACTAAGGCAAGAGAGAGCTTATATATATTCCTTGTGTAGGAATGAGTAAATTCCTTTACTAGAATAGATATGTCCTCCCTAATTGAGAGTGATAGATAGACACATCATGCTGGTCTTCACCTGGTAAGAAAAATGAGAGGATTGGGTAATAATTTGGCATTTGATACTCTTTGAGGATGAGATAGGGCATTTGAGAGAAGAGTATTCATGGAGGAACAATATTATTTGAGGGATGGGGAGTATAAGACAAGAATAGTCCTCATGGAACACACCTTGCATACCTGGGTAGGGTATGTTATGAGAGAGAAAATGATGAGAGTGTGTATAAATAATTGGTCTCGCCATCATAGAGCTCAGATCTTGTGGAGAGATAGATATGTTAGTCAAGGCCTTGCCATGTAATAATGTTGGTTGATATGATGCTACACAAATGGGTTACCAATCTAATTTTTCTTATGAGAAATTATTTATATTGAGAATGACCAAGTACTATTATGAAAACCTCCCTAGTTAAGAGGGAGTATTGAAAAGTGTAACTATGCTCAGTTTTCATAATGACATGTAATTGTGATTTTATGTAAAGAGATGTAAAGAAGGAAAATAAAATTATTGTAATGCTTGCATCATGGGTTTCATGACCAAGAAATTTTATTTTTGAGTCAAGGCTCCCATTGAGAGCCTTTAAAAATTTTGTCATCTAGTCATAAAACAATAAAAGAGTCATTGTCATAAAGTCATGTTACACATTGTAAAGAGTCATTCTTGTCTATGTAAAATTCACCCTACAAGACCTTGTCACTAGCCCTCATAATGTCGGCATATATCAAAGCGATGGATCTAGAAGATGAATTCAGCTTCCCTCCAAGGGATCATGTCAGCCTGGAGGCCATGAACAAGCTTTTATATATACCCATACTCGGCCTCATTTGGAAACAATGAATTTGTTGAAGTAGTTCAAGAAGGAAGTGTGAGATACACTCCAAAAGAAGCCTCTGTATCTACACATCAAAGAGGAAAGATAGCAAAGGTCATAAAGTAGTCTTTTTGGGCTAGTTTGTTCTTCTACATGCGAAGATAACATAATCGAAGGTATCCAGAAGTAGTCAAAGGAACTTTGCGGACTAGTATGTCGTTAAGAGAATCCAAGTCAAGAAGTATCTCTCTTAGAGACTATAAAGGAAGTGAAGACAAGCAAGGGTTTCTCTGGTGGGTTGGCAAGCCTACAAGAAGATATTGAGGTTCTAAGGAAGACAAGATCGAGAAGGGAAGAAGTTGAGCACAAGAAGAGAAAGGAAGGCGAGAAGAAGAGCATCATTGAAGAAGATGTTAGTGACAAGGATCATGGGAGGACACTAGATTCAAGGGTATTTATCATGGTAATGGTATTCATCAATTGAATATCTATAAGAGGAATTTCTGATTGGGTTTCCCTCTCAAAGAGTGAGAAGTTTTGGCCCTGACTGACAAGCCTACATACTCTGTCTCTTGTCTTCTATTGTTTGTTTGATAATTGTCTTGAGGAAAGGAGCACATTAATAACATAACAAAGAGAAGACCATAATCCAAGAAGTAAAAGTATATCACATGCAATTATCAATAAATGAAATATCCTAATCATTATTGCGCTAGGTTTATCAACATGCCCCCCTTTCTTTCGTATTTTTATGCTTCAATAGTTTGTATTATTTTAAATGATCTCTTTATGTTGGAATCACGATTTCCATTACACCAAAACCTGTAGGTGTTAGTAAACGAACGCATTACCAAAGTTAACGAATCCTTGAGAGGCAGTTAAGCACATGTCACGAAAAACATGGGGAGCACTGGATTATATAATGCCCAACAATCTCCCCCCCCAGCACAAGCAAGGTGTGATTTGAATTCACAACCTTTGGCTCTGAGACCACTTGTTGGAATCATGATTACCCTTACACCAAAAACTTCAAGTGTCAGTGAATGGAAGCATCACTCAAGCTAATGAATCCTTGAGAGGCAGTTAAGAACATGTCACAAAACACATAAGGAGCGTTGGATTACCCAATACCCAATACTTTATAGCTATAAATAATGACCATGAATCTTCTGGCTTCCTACTTAGTGTGGCTATTTTATCATTTTTATGAGATCCTATACCTAGAAAATTTCTACTAATATAATTAGAATTGTTCAATGTATATGAAGAAAAATACAGTAATACTAACTATTTCTATTGAACTACTTAAGTGTACATTGTATATAATATAGTAACTATAACATTGGATATTGTTGTTCATGCACTTCTACTTTATCTAGCTCAAATCAATTTACTTTCATTAGGCTATGCATTTAAAATAATATTTTATTCTTCTCTAAACACATTGCAGTTTAAAACCCATATCTTTTAGTTTCTCTAAACTATTCAAATAAAAGAATCTTATGCTTTATGCATTATCATAACTACTCTAAGCACTACTCATTTGTATGTTTTTTTTTCTTCCATACACATCTTCTTCAATCCAAATATATGATTTAAAACATATTATTTAGCACTACTATATGTAAATGAAAGTGTTCACATTATTAACAAATAGAAATCTGGAATATACATTATAAATAAAATATGTAATTATAAAATTATAAAAATAACATGTTCAAAACTATTTGATGCACCACATTCCTCCCTATTGTAGTGACCAAGCATACAAGAGTCTTTCTCTTCTCAAGACACTCCCCTTATATTAGACTATGAGTTTGTAGGGAGATGGCTAAGACCATGCTACTCCTTATAGTCTTTTCCCTACAATCTTATCACACTGCTTGTGAAGGAAAATTCTATCCCTCTCTTATTTCGTTAGGTTGGTTATGATAATGGTACTTTTTCCTTAGAGGGTGTAATATAACACTTCTAGAGTGCTCCCAAAAATAACAAACTCTCTCAATTGTCTTTCCAAGTGCGTGTACTCAAAAAATACACCTGGTTTCCTCCCTAATACACATGTAATTTTATAATTTCAAAATTTCCTAGGACTTTAATGCTATTATATGACCACTTTTCCAAATTGGTTATGTGGCCCTATTTTTCTCCTTACCTATCTTTCCTCACCCTCTAGGTAGGGAACATGAATTTATTTTTTATTACCACTTGGTGAAATCAGTTGTGTAAGAAATGACCATTTGTTCCTCCCACAAACTCATAATACATCATATTCTTACATTGTGCACCAAATGGTGTTTAAGTAATTTTATTTATCAAAAATTACTTACAATCATCATAATATCATGTAATTTTCTCAAATTCTACTTTCATATAGCCAACAATAATTAGAAATGACCAATTATTTTCGAACTTGCTCAATAATTGAATGTAGGGTATTACAAGATCTACAATGCAGTTGAAATTGTCGCTCATTTGTTTCATATTATTTATGAAATAAATAAGGAGGCCAATAAAGTTCACAGTTTTGAAATAAAACTCATTTTGAGGGAGTTGAACACTTTGGTAGATCACATTTTCGAGGAAGCATTACAAATTCAACCAAGTGCTTTATAGATTGATGAATTTTTGGATGACTAGACATTGGAAGTAATGGTCATACAGTTTTAGTCATAATGTTGTTCTTTTGTTTTGGACTGAGTCGATTATGAAGTTCTATGAAATTTAGGCTTTCTTGTATGAAAAATATTTTGATTTTACAATGTTTGTTTTTTTGTAAATAGGATATATCCTTTTAATGGCTCCAAAGTTGTTTGAAGGACATAGTGGCTTTTTTCTTATCTTTGTCCTTTGTATATCTTTTATCAGGACCAAACCTAAGTGGTCATCACAATGTATATTTTCAGTAAGGAATTATAATTTTTTTTCCCATTTTTCTTTTTTCGGGAAAAAAAATTACAAACCTTGAATTTAAGCATTGTGTATGTGATCATGTCAAAAATTCAATAAAAAATACAATATTAAAATAAACATAGAAAAATCACATATAAATTATAAATTTATAATGATATGAATCTATAATAAGAAGGGTTTAGGAATATGAGATTCAAGAATCAACATAATTTGATTAATATATCTAGTTTTGTTTAATATATCTAATTTCTAAAGTCAGGAAAAACATGCATACTAGTACAAAATTGTAAAATGCTAAAAATAATAAATAGTTTGAGTGGAAAATAGAAAAATGCCTCAAAATAAATAAAAAATGGAATCCTTCATTCAATCAACATAATATCATGAAGTTGAAGATAATCATAATTTTAGATCTTTTGGAATAAGCCTATCCAAAAATGCATGAACCTTGTTTCCTTCTCCCTTATCATCATCAATGCCCTGCAACTACAACTCAATGTCATCTAATGGAACATTTACTAACCTTGTCTCAAGATATGTACAATGCACCTCATCATCAATATGGGGAGCATAATTTGGATCTATATAGCATTGTGTTATTAGTCCCTATAAATACTTTGGTGCTTTCCTTGTAAGAAGGGGAAGACTACTATGCACACAAAGTAGTTTTTCCACTATGTTAGAGGTAACTCTATGCCTCCTAATAGAGAGGATAAAACTATATGTGGACTAGCTCATTTCTATAACTAAGGAACTAGAAACCTACGATAGTAAAATCATAGATAGAGCACAATTTTTTTATTTTTATCCTCATACATCCTCCACCATGGACTACTAAACATTGCAAAGGAAAGAAATTGTTCTTGAATTACGATTTCTTTATCTAGTGTATAAATATTTTATATGGCATTAATATACCCTTGTTTCACATTCAGAAAATATATTGGTGCAACTCTACCTTCCCTCTCTACATACAGCTTTGGATTAATACCATTAACCCCATAGTCCAATAAATTGGTGCAAAATTTTTGATAACCTCAAATACATTTGTAGGACCAATATCTTCCATTGTATCCTTCAATTCCTCAAACTCAAAACTTTCATCCTTCATCCTTCAAATAAAATTAATTTCACTTAAGAAATATGACCGGCTTGGAAAATTCACAATGATCTTGAACAAAGTTCCTTGTTGAATATTTGTCCAATCATCCATGATGATTGAAAACCCATAAGCAACCCATGTTGTTTAAATACTTTCCATCAACCCTTGAATCTTTTTTACCCCTCTATCTAAAATGGTTGCTCTCATTTTATTGAAACCAAATGGTTGAAAAGATGGGATAGCAATAATGATTTTCCTCATCATCTCATTCTAGAGAAGATAATGGGTAGCATCTTCCATCTCCTCCCTGTGTTGCATATTAAAAATTTCTATGACAACAACTTTCTTGCTAGAAGTAATGCTACTAGAACACCTAATTGAATCAACTTCATCATAGCCATTGGTTTCTCCTTGAGAAGACTCCATTTAGCTAGGAACTCTTCACTTCGTAAAAATGGAAAAATTGTCCTACACTTATCTCTGCAAAAGTAGTAGCACCTATGGCATCCATATGAAGTTTAATCATTTGAGCTCTTCTTTCCATTGTGCAATTGCATAATTTTACTCCTTCCCCTAGAATAACCAACAAATTATGGCAAAGTCTAGTGTAGATTTCGTTAAATACACGATTGCAGAAGCTGCATAACCATTTCTTTGAACCACCACTATTTTTCCTCTTGTTTTTAGTGATCCTTTTCATAAATTGCAACAAAGGTTTCTTCACATTAATTGTAGAAAAAACTAATTTTGAAATTGACTCAAAATGGTGATTATATTTGGAGGTCCTCATATTACATTGAGGAGATGGAGAAGAGTTATCCATTTGGAAATTTATAAGATGATTTCATAAACAAAAATGTTCAAGCTAAAAGTTTAAGAAACAATTAAGATTAAAGCTAGATTTAAATGAAATATTAATATATTTATATTATAGTATTTATTAGTAATATAATTAAGAATTAAAAATAGTTTTAAGAAAGATAACCAAAATATAACATTAAACCTTAATATTTAATTTTTAACACATATAAAAACTTAAGAAATTAAAATAACATACCTCTATGATAGAAGAAGAGCAGAGGCCTATTGCTTCATTGCTCATCAAGGAGGACTCCAAAGTTATTGTTAATCAAGGAGGACTACAAAGCCTACGGTTTTTTGTGATTTCCGAAAAATATTGGTGAAAACCTGCTATTTCATCAGAGTGGGTTGTCTCATCATGTAATGCAAGGGTATGAAAATGAGGGCAAGATCAAACTGAAGAGAACTGAGAACCCTATATGTTGGAACCGAAAATGTTACATGAAATTGGACTCACGTTAAACTAGAGTTGCATCAATTTGCTAAAGCAGTGAATGGAAATGCATTCAATATGAAAATGGAGTTGCGTTGGTTTGCTAGGTTAGTTTGTGTCAAGACTGAATGAGGGAATGCAACTGAGTAGGTCTACATTTGTTGGAATTGAAAGGGTATTCATTTGCTGGAGTTGTATGGATTTTCATTAAAGACAGAAGGTGAACAAGCAAATGTGATGGTTCTTGGAGGACAAAACAAAAGGGGCACGAGGGAATGAGGTTTAGGTTAATGCTTGAAAACCTATTCATGTGGGAAATAGTGCACACCAATGGGGTTTCTAATTTTTTTTTAACCTTAATCAAAATGGGGCCAGTCAATGATCAAACATCCCCAATTATATTCGTGTAGGGCCATAGTCACCGAAATTAGCCAGAGACAAAATGGCAACAACCTGGATGTCCGAAAACATCTAATGGCATCCTCGCAGGATCTAGAATGTTCCCAACCTGTTTTAAACTCCTTGGAATGTCATAACATAAGATATGCAATGTCCTGTCTCGAGGAAAGGGGCTCATCCTTAAGCACCATAGACATATTTAAAATTTATAATCTTTTTTCAGAATTAGTAGTTATAAGGATTTACAAAAGACACTATAGGAGAATGTTGCATCGCTACAGTTCCAACTTTATTGGAAACATCTAGTTGTTGTAGTGAAAGCTCTATAATTATTGGTTGTTTTAAGTAACAATTTTGAAAAATACATAATATTAAAAATATAATATTGTAACTTATAAATTTAGTTAGAGTGGTGGTGATTCATAGTGATCATGTAGTTCATCTTGATTCATTTCTTTTCTTAGTATTAGTTAATATGGTTTTGTAACACCTCTCAGTTAGTAATTAAATATTCTAGATTAATTTTACTAAAAGGTAATTGGCAGACTATGGGCCAAAGAAGGTCTGATAAAATGTTAGAAACACATATTTTATTTTATTAAATTAATGAGATTAGTTATGGTCAGTCAAGGAATTATGGGAAGGTGAAAATTCTAAATGAGAATTTACCCATAAGGTAGTTAATGGACAGTTAATCCACTCCCTAGAGATAAATATCTCAGTTGGGAAAAGAGAGAGCGAAGAGGGTGGAGAGGAACCCAAGACAATCAAGAAAGAGGAGAAGGAAACTTATTACCAAGACAGGACATTGTTGAGGTAAGGTAAGACACTTCCATAGATAAATTATTGAGGTGGTTGTGACCATTGAAATTTCTGTACATGCTTGAGAGCCTATGAAAGCTCTAAACATAAATTCTTGCATTGGCTGGGGCCAGTGGAATTTCTGTTGCAACTTGATTTGGTCCCTATCTAAGAAAGATTGTCCTGAAGGGGAAATCAACTTGGGGGTAGGCAGAGGTGGGGAGTGGGGGGGGGGGGGGGCGCTCGAGGTGATACCAGTCTCAATGGTTGGGAGGAGAATTCTCCCTTCCTTAGTAATTTCCAATGGCAACCTAACTAGCATTTTATAGATAAGTATTTCTGTGTAGGATGGAAAGAATTTCTATGAATTTATCTAATCTACTTCTAGAAATTATTTCTGTAAGTTATTTCTGTGGAATGTGGAAGACTTAAGTAAGAAAGAATAGAAACACAAATAAGTGTTAAGATAAATTTATCTTTCTGTTTGGTAATGCGTTCATTACTATGTTTATTACTGCGGAAATAAAATTGGATTTAACCTGTAGCATATTTACAGAAACGTAAAGCTATTGTGTATACTATGATTGAAAATATGCTCACAGAACTAGGTAGTGTACTCTGGAAATTGATACTAGAAGTTTTTTATACTAGTCTAAAAGAATATTGAAGAATGTAGAATGGATAAATTATAACATGGCGTTGTGTGGGATTGGGGTTAGCTTCCAGTGAAGCTAAATCCCCATTCCATATACAACCTTGTTCTTCATGGAATCAATATCTTAAATGGACAAGTCATTATGTAGATTATGGGTGAAGTAAAACTAGTAATCATACATGTACCTATAATAAATAACACTATTAAGGAAAATAAAACTGTAAAATCTATGAAATCCATAACATATACAACCTCGTTTTGTTCCAAAGAAACATAATAATTTTAAGTACATGATTGTAATAATAAAGCATCCAGGCATGTTCACAAAATTTATTATAAAAGTTCAAGTCTTGTTACCAACATGTTGAAATAAATATACAAGTAATTTGTATTAAGTGCTTGACATGGGTCTTAATGGCCACAATATGTAAATGGAAATCAATTAATATATGTAACAAAAATTTTAGAATAATGATGCTTGAAAATAGACCAACTAGCAAAGGTATGAAACCCTAACAATCTTAGCAAAGGATGAACTGGGTTTCAGACTATAATTAAATAAGCCTCCATAATAAATATAATAGAAGGAACCTTGTGAGAACCTAGATTTCAGGTAGTAGGATTGTTAAAAAGAAAGGAGAAACCCTCAAAATGACATAGTTATCCCGCCTCTAAGAGAATTCTAACAAGTGAAAACAACTATGAACGATTTGAAGTCAATATTTGACCACACACTGAAGGGGCATGAAATGGTAAGAATGAAACAATTTACTAAAAGAAAAATATATGTATGTGGAAAAACCATGGAGAAATCGTGTTAACAGGTGACCAAAAGATTCAATCTGTAACTAAATGATTTGAGTACTGAATAACACAAGCAGTTCCTCATAAAAAACAGGAAAATAATTGACATTGAAACCCTCATCCTTGAAGACTAGAATAACCAGATAATCTCATAGGATGTTCGTATATCCTACAGGTTAGACATTGTTGATTGTAAACCCTTTGGATAGCGGGATAATAACTTCGAACCCCTTTGAAGTTACTCCCATAGAAGGCAATGAATATTGCGCCTTGAAATATAGTCATAACCATGTTAGAGTTGGTAAACTCGTCACACTATTCGCATCCTCAGAGGAATTTCCAAAAACATTCTCAACATCAAGAGGGTTTACCTAAGCATACCTTGAACATAGAACAATGATTGTATTAGAAAAATCTTAGCAAAATTCATAGAACTCTTAATCTAAGGAAATGGAAAATTATAAGAGTAATTACTTGCAAGTGGCTTGAACATCCCACTGTAGAAATCCTACAAGAGGGATCCCAAGAGATTTCCTGGATAACCCAGAAGTAATAATAATGGATCAGGAAGTATAGTTTTTCTTCTAGACTCAGTAACTCCTGGTGAGACATTACTCTACGTGATGAAAATTTGACAAGGTTTCAGTAGGTAGGTATGAGAATAATGAAGGGAACAATTTAATGAGTCTTTCCATGACTATAATTGCAACCTTACCTAAATGTTTCCCATGGCCCAAACCTTCAGGAAAGATTACAACTGTAGAGCATTTTCCTTTGAAGTGAAGATTGCAAATGAACTTAGGCGGTGCCAGAAGGTAGTTACTTTCGTAACCCCTCCTCTCATCTACACCGTTCAAGTCAACTTTATAATCCACACCATTGGATCATCCAATGTGTAGATTGAGATTAGTACTACATCAGTCACACGTAATATAGACAACTTGACAAGCAGGAGTTCGTTGGTCCACTCGTGAACTAAGTCACATAATTCATATTATAACATCCAATACCATAACAATATTATGGGCCTAAACTTGAAAAATACTTTTTTAAAGATATCTCCCTTACGGAAAAATGCCAACCACATTATATATATAATTATCACAATGAACCATATGACATACGCTAGGAATATGCCTAGGATGATATGTGTGTCTACACCTCATGAAGTAATAATTTTATAAGAGTGGTTGACCTTGTTGCATACACTGAATAAGAACAAAGAATCATAAATATATGTTTAGAAATTGTTCTGAAGTGTCTAAGCATTGATAGTTAGATAAATTAATAATAAAACTCATGAGGGTGAGAATATGTCTAATTTAGGTTAAAAGTAAATAGATTATTTTGTTCCGGTAAGTTAAGATAGAGAAGATGTTACAAGTGGTATCAAAGTTGAAGGGTTCAACATTGTGGCTTGATTAATGATAGGAGGAGCGAAAATTTCTGTTGGGAGTGTACTAAAGTAATTCCATTAATTGATCTTAATTATAAAAAACATTCATTATCCAAGTATTGATTGAATTGTCACTAAGACTCCTTTCCTCACTTTATCTACAAGGATTGTCCTGTTGAGCACATAAGTGAACAAGAAATTGTTGAAAGATTTATTCTGATAATTTAGTAAAACACATTCAATCACTGATTTCGATAATTATCCATAAATTTGTGGGGGTTATCAGTAGGATGACTATTGTTAATAGTTTTGAAAATATTCTGATTATTTCAATATATAGCTTATAAGAGTGATACTCATAAAGAACAATATTTTTGAGAGATTAGTTAAGAGTCGCGCATACAAGAGGTCAAATGTTATTGATATCAAGTAAGCAACATTTAATTTCTACCTACAATATATTGCACCTATAGCTATAGCATCATTATAAAAAAATTATAGTATCAAAACAATAAGGAGTGACATAAGGATTAATTGATTACCAAGGGAACTAGCATGCACAGTAACGAAAGCATGACTATATTTTCTACATTAAAACATGTACAGAGAATATTAAGGGAAAGGAAACCATCATTATATAAGATAGAGAACCTTGTCCAAAAATGTGGAAACAATGGCTATACTCAACTAGAAACAACAATAATATGGTGCCAGGAAAATATTTATTCATGGACATAACTAATCAAATAAAATATGTTAATCGGGATAATGGAATATTGAACATTGTAAGTGTTTATCCTAGCCTTTGGGCCAAGCTGGGTATACCCCAGCAGCCTAAAGACAACTTGAAATTAGGAAGTAAGGATTGAATCTGTATAGGTTAGTTTGGATCCATTTGAATATTGAAAAAAAAACACTCAACATGATAAATGCATCACCAAAAAAAAAACCTAAGAAACTTTATTATACATAAAGCAAAGTGTAGGGTATGCAAGAATACCTACATAAGTTGGTCAAGAAAACTTAAGGATAAGTCTTGCTCAAGTTGAAGGAAGACATAGAATGTCCTTGATAACAAAATATGAGTCCATGACAGGGATATTTGGAATTCCTTCGTTTGATGTAATAGCTAATGCTAGCAATGAAAGTAAAATATAAGAATTCTATGCCAATAATGGAAATAAAACCCAGACTGATAAAGGAGATAATGAACCTCTACACAGGAAATCCTTTGAAAAGAGAGCCATAAGAGAATGGTTATCATAGTAAAGTAGTGGACACAACTATTAGTATGGAAATTTATAATGTGAGTGGTAATTGAAAAGTTGCAAATAAAGATAAGTTGTGAAAAAAGAAATTAAGTAATCAGTAAACTTAAGAGCATGGTAATTGTATTTGGACTATTCCCTAATATTAAATAAATGTGAATGCACATCTGAATAATATTGCAGTGATCCAGAGAAGGTACCTGCATTAAGTTAAAATTTTGTAAGTACAAGTAGGTAAGATCAGAATCAGAATATGAAAATGGTAAAGGAATCTAGGTAGCTTAGAAAATTATTTCACCATGTGTGGGAAAAGGGATCAAGGATTCAGTATCCTAGAATGATTTGCTAAGTGTTATTTTATAACCATCCTGTAATTGAAAAGGCTCGAAGTGACTCAAAGAAAAATGACAATAGAAATCTGACTAATTGGAAATACTATAACATCTAAAAGACTTGAGATAAGTTTACACAATAAGTAAATGCATGTTAAAATTTAGGGTATTTTTCTGGAATGGTATGGAATTATAATTACGTCAAATGACATGGTTGTAGTTTATAACCTCCGCTGATTTGATACCTTTGCTATAAAATTTTGACCAAAATCATAAATATGGAGGGGAAAAACACTATGTGTGAGTGTGTGTGAAGTATAAAACAATGAACATATGTTTCTTTTGAATAACTCCTTGTTCTATCATGCTTTAAATATTTGGAAGAGTATATGTTAGGTCCCTATAATACTAGCATATTCCCTTATTATTATTGTCATTGAAGCCCCTTATTGTTATTGTTATGCCCTTGTTTTCCCCATATTGTTATTATTGTGTCCCATAGAATCCCACTATTGTTATTGTTGTGCCCTTACATTATTATTGTTATGTTGACTTTGATTATATTGTGAACCCTTAGACTCCTATATATAGAAAGGAGGTATTGTCATTTATATCATCCAACAATTGTTAATTTGTGTAATATAAAGGAGGTTTCCCCCTAGAAGAGGCTATTTTTGAAGTCTTTGATCTATCCCATTATTTTATTTTATGAGCTGGTTGCATAACAATTGGAATCAGAGCTTTGGATTCTGGGGTTTCGTTGCTTCAAATAGGCCATCGTGGTATTTTTGCTATAAGTTTTTTTCTACGAAGCTTAAGAAGCTGAAATTAAAACCCATTTGACCTAAAATTGTGATGAACCTAGAAACCTAATTTAAGATCTTGTCTTGCTATAGTTTCAGAGATATGAACTGAGGAATTTATGGTTTTTGCAGGCTCCTGAATTCGATCTCAGAAAGGTAACCTTGGGAAAATCATTATAACATTTTCTCTGAGCATTGGACTGAAATTTCATAAACAATTACAAAAAGAGGATGGACAATAATTTTCTATGTATTGTGTTTAGGTCTGAAGCTAAAAATAGTGACACATGGAACTTCATAAAAGTTCGCTCTACTGAACCAATCTATAACCAGGTCATCGTGGGAGATTTGACATAACTATTTCTTGGAGAATCCAATCTGGATCAAACTTACTGGGTTGGAAATAGGATGCAGAGGGTTATCACAGTAAAAAATTTCATACTATGGAGATCTGAAATTACATATATACAATAGATTCAATAGTGTGCTCCTACAAAGAGAAAAAAGTGTGTAGTCTTTTTAAAAAAAAATTCATAAGTTTGGTTTGAAAAAATTTCTTGAAGTGACTCAAAGGGCACAATGAAACACATTTATCATTAATTTATGCCCCTAATAAAGAAAATGGAAACACCTAGTAAGCAACCTGAAATCTCTAGCATGAATCATGAAGAAGAGGAATAAATGCAACATGATATATCAAAATTACGAGACCAAGTGCAACAAATTTCACTCTCACAAAAAGTAACAGAAGCTAAGATGGATGATCTAAAGAAATGTGTGGAAGATAAGATGAATGGCATGGAAGCTAAGATGGATGGCGTGGAAGCTATGATGGATAGTATAGAAGTAAACATTGAATATTTGAAGAAATACATGGAAGGTTTGAAAGGAAGTTTGGAAAAGTTGCTACGATAAATGCTTCCTAATGGAGAAAAGGTAGTAGAGGAAACTCATGATGAGAAAAAAAAATGTTAGTCATGATTTCATAGACTCTAACGTTGAATTGAAGACCCGCCATGTTCCAAATATTGATATGAATAAGTTTGATGGCGAGGATCCCGTAACACGGATGCTATAGATGGAGCAATATTTCGATCTCCATAATGTGAAAAACACACAAAAGGAACACATTGCGACTTTATATTTGGAACCGAATCTATTTCTATGGTAACAATGGCTTTTCTATCATAAAAAAATTGTCACTTGGTATATTTTTACAAAATAAATGATAGCACATTATGAGGATACAAAGAGCAACCCATTTTTTAGCCAATTGATAAATCTGAAACAACAGGGTTCAATGGTGGAGCACATTGAGGACTTCCAAAATTGAATATAAGGGTAAAAGATATTCCATAATAGCATAGGATTGATGTGTTCATAGGTATTTTAAAGGACAACATCCAACATGAGGTTCACCCTTGGGAACCTAATTCATTGGAGAAGGCATTCAGGTTGGCAAGAAAAATTGAAAGAAAAAATATGGCAACAGGGGAGCCTACCAATCACAACTATAATTATGGAAGTGTTGTTGCCCCTAGCCTTCCACAACCTACAAGGTTGACACCACAATGATTGGAAGAAAAAAGAGCAAAAGAACTTTGTTATAGTTGTGATAGAAAATACAGTAAAGGTCATAAGTGTGTTGAGAAGAAATAATTTTACATAGATTGCAAAGAGGAAGAAGAAAAGGAACAAGAAACATCAAAATAAGAGGATACACACCAGGAACAAACCCTATAGAAAGAAGAAATGAATATGAAAATATCTTGTAATGCATTGGCTGGAATTACCACTTCTGAAACTATCAAGATAGAAGGACATATCAAGAAGAAAGAGGTAATAATGTTGATTGATTCGGGGAGTGCCCATAATTTTATTCATTGTAAGATAGCGAAGGAATTGAATTTCTTCCTATATCCAACACAAAAGTGTTAAGTGATGGTTGCAAATGGAGGAACCATAAATTGGTCTAGAAAGTGCCATAATATCAAGCTATCCATGGGAGAATATGTGTTGAATAGTCCAATGCTTTCCATTCCAATGGGTGGCGTTGGTGTTGTACTAGGAGTCTAATGGCTACAATCTTTGGGTACAATAACTTTAATTTTCAAGAATTTTCTTGAAAGATTTTTCAGAAGGAAAGAAAGTTGAATTAAGAGGTATCACAGTGAATCCAAGAAAGGTAATAAACTGTATTGACATGACAAAGCTTCTAAAGAAAGAACAACATGGTGTAATCACACAATTATGTTCGCCAGAGGTTGTCACAATCTCCAAAATGTCTTGGACAATCATTCAAAGGCATTTGAGAATCCCAAAGGACTCCCACCTATTCGTGAACATGATCATGCTATTCATTTGATTCTAGGAAGTGTTCCTCCAAACATCAAGCCTTATAGATATCCCTATCTCCAAAAGAGTGAAATTGAAGTATGGTTGTAGAAATGCTAGAAGCTGGTATAATTAAACCTAGTCAAAGTTCTTTCTCTACTTGAGTAGTATTGGTGCACAAAAAGGATGGATCTTCGCGCATGTGCCCGGAATATAGGGAGCTCAACAAGCTCACTATTAAAGATAAATATCCCATTCCTATCATTGATGAATTATTTGATGAATTGCATGGAGTAATTTACTTCACCAAGTTGGACCTTCATTCAGGATATCATCAAATTAGAATGAAGACTGAAGAAATTTTGAAAACAACATTTAGAACTAATGAGGGTAATTATGAATTTTTGGTCATGCCTTTTGGCCTTACCAATGCACCTTCTACATTTCAAGGTTTGATGAATACCATTTTCAAACCCTTCCTTACAAAATTTGTGTTAGTATTTTTTGATGAGATACTAACCTAAAACAAGTCTTGTAAGGATCATGTTCAACATATTGATAGAGTGCTCAAACTACTAGAGGAGAAACAATTATATGCAAAAACCTCCAATTTTTTCTTTGGAGTACAAGAGGTGGAATATTTGGGTCATATTGTGTCTCATGAAGGTGTTAAGGTAGACCCTAGAAAAATTAAAGCCATTAAGGAATGGAAAATCCCCACATCCATAAAGAATCAGCGAGGATTTCTTAGGTTGATAGGGTATTATCACAGGTTTTTCAAGAATTTATGGAGAATAGTGTTTAGTCAATTTAGTGTTCCTAAATTGATGTCATTAATTGTCAACCCGGGGCTCGTAAGCTGATGAAGTGAGGGTGTACTATATGTACTTAAGCAACTTTCTTAGAGCTTTTGTCGTTTGGGGGGTTGTTTATGGCTAACTTATCTTCCTAATGATGGAGTGATGATTATAGACAGATGAGTGCAAGTGTGTGAAAAGTGAGTTCTAGATGAGTGAAAGTGTGTGTGAAGGTGATTTCTAATTACTTGTTGAATTTGTAAAGGAAAAGAACTTGAAAGAAATCAATGAATTGAAATGACTTGAAAGTAAATGACCACGTTCTAATGGCATTAGTCTCTATCCATACTGCTGCAAATATAAGAAACAAGAAAATCACTTCAAGGATTGATGTTAATGATTATCTCCTCCTAACTCCCTGCTTCTACCACATAGTACTGCGTAAAACACGATTAGGAGGTAGCTGAAGACAAATCCAAGAATTGATAAAACCTCTAATCTACTCTAATTGACAAATTGTAACACTGCTAAGCCTTTTCCAACATACTGCTTCCTACATATGTGATTATGTGTAACAAGTGGAAAAAGTATTAGTATCACAAGACAAAACTACTCAAATACAAGCTGCAATTAATTAGTGTTCTGTTCTCTTGAAATATAAGCCATTCATGATAAAGAGAGCATAAATTAGTTAGCATCCAACTTGTAAAACTAAGCTAAAACTAGTCTAGAAAACATAGTAAAAAGGGCAGCATCATGAACAAGACAACTGCAACTACCATTAGATTTTAAAGCAAACACAACACACTTAATCCCGGGCGAAAACCTACAAAGAAGTAAATCTGATCAGTGAAAATAAAGGCTGCAGCAATAAAGAGAAATCAAGATGTACATAACTCAAGAAAGGAAATTCTGTTTGTAAAATAAAGAAATTGCAGAACTATGAACATGAAAATACTTTACAAGGCTAATACGAACAGGGGCCCTCCATTCATATTATCCATAGGAAACTCAGATGCTCTTAAGACTTCAAAACAGCGTTTCCATTACTTTATATGCAGAGATACATAATCCAAAAGTGCTGGAACAGCTCTTATAAAAACAGAGTTTGAAAACGTGCCAAAATTCTCACAAATACATACACTACAACATCTGAAAAGTTAACATCAGCGTACGCAGACGCAAGTATATATAGGCATCTGCAAGATGGCCTAATACGTAAACATAAAAACAGAAAATAACTGAAAAGCATGCGTATTGAAGGTGCAATTAACACGTCATAGACTTCATGGTCAAGCTGGAGGTCCTGGTCGATATGGGCAATGAATCTAACATTAGATCATGTCCCCCACGGCTTTCAAAACATGGACAAGTCACCTTTTCCACCGATGTGATCAAACAGCTTACGTATCAACGTTGAGCTGCCTTTATTTGACCGAAACTTGACCCCCTTTGACCAGAGGTACAAATGACGTGGCCGGCTGAACTGATGGCACAGGAACCTCGAGCATGTATATTCCAACATGCCCACGTGGCTCATTCTGCAAAATAGCACGTGGAACCTTGAGAACAACAAAATGGCTGCGGGATCATCAGATGGCTGCGGAATCAGCAGATGGCTGCGGAATCAGCAGAAAGCTGCGGAATACCTGCAAGTATGTCAAAAACTAAACAAAACAATTACCCATTAGCAAAGCTCACTTGATCATGTTTAATGACAACTAATGTAATGATCTGGGTGGAAAATGAGGTAAAATAGAGAGGAAAGTGATGAGAACAATAGGTAATGATGGAGGATAAGGTGTAAAGTAGGGACTCTACATACCCCCACTATGAGGGCATTGCATGTCCTCATGCAAAAACACTGATCAATCAACCTGCTGTGATGCCTCTGCCAAGACATCCAATCTCCTCTTCTTTCTCTGTGTAGACACATTCACCCTTGGCTTCTTTACTAAGCATTTGAACTTTAGGTTGATCAAGGCTCTGTTGAGCTTTTTGCATCTCTTCCTTAACTTCTTGTTATTTCTTTGCCACAGGCCCAAATGTAACATGGTGTTATCATGAATCATCTTATCCAATTTGGCTTGCTCTTTCAACTTCTCATTTTCTTGCGTGATATGTCGATTTAGAACCTCAATCTCAAAAAGTTCCTGTTTCAAGGAGTGGACTTGTTGTTCTAAAGGCTGAACATTACTAGGGCCAGCGGCTGCTTGCTCCAATGTTTCCAGATAATTATACACTTTTTGCTGCTCCGGGTCCACTACAGGTGACTTTTTGGGACTTGGTTCATAATCAAATTCAGATCCAGGTTCATGCTCAAGTTCATGTTCAAACGGGCTTTCCTCACGTGGAGGAGTAGTCTCAATGTGCTCAGCGTGTGGAGCACTTGTAGCACCTTTTTGAGGTGAGCTTAAGTCAATGAAGAATGACTGTTTACCCTTTGTGGCCCCTACTTTTCTATTTTGCAATCTGCTGCTCCTTCTTACAGAGGTGGCACTCTGTTTTTCTTTTGGTACCTTCTGCTGTTTTTCTTTTGGTACTTTTTGCTTCTGTTTTGTCTCCTTTTTAGAGAGGGTAGTTTTATGAAGTTTGGCCATCCTTTGAACTAGGGGTTGAGTATCTTCCTCACTAGTATCCTCAGGAGTGAGGGGAGTTTCTTGGACTACAGATTTACCCTTATCTTGCTTACGTTTCTTCTTCCCTTCTTTCCTTTTCTGAGCAATTTCTTGAGCAAGTTCTGAAAGAGTTTCAGAGATAATTCCTTGGGCTGCTTGGTTATCATCTTCAGTAAATCCAGGATCAATATCCTGTTCAGGAGGCTGTATATCAGTTTCCTCATCAAGCTGTTCTTGAACAGTTTCCTCTTGGGCAGTTGTTTCAGGCATAGTAGTATCAGGAACAATGGTTTCTGTTTGGGCAGTGGTTTCTTGGTTAACCCCCTCTCCTCTTTTCCTTCTACTTCTTTTTGGCACTTGAGGGGACCCTCCAGAAGTTTCTCCTAATTCTTGAAAATGGTTTCTTATGAGAAACCTCTCCCATGAGTCTCTTTTTGATTTTAATTGTTCCTCTACCAGCAATTTCACAAGACCGTGATGACATAAATGTGCTTCAACATTTCTAGGGTTCTTTTGGACCATTGCACACATTTTCTTAAGACTTGAAAATAGAAAGTAAGGGAGGTTAATGTCATCTCCTAGAAAATGCATCATCACCTTTGCATGATAAACATATAAGACCCCAAATCTTCCTTCACAAGTGAAAAATTTCTGCACTAACAAGAGTAAAGTGGTCCACTCTTCTTTAACATAAGAAACCGGAATCCCTTTGGTAAAGATACTTGTGTCCATACCTGGGTTTTTCAAAATTCGTTTCCACTGCTGATCTTGGACTGCCCGGTTCTTAAACCACCTTTCTCCGGTCTGTGGAAGTGAGGTAGCTTGAGCTATGCTGCTTTCATTGACTGTGAATTGTAAGTCTCCTATCTCCACGTGACCATCTTTTTCTCTGAAGGACCTTGCAAAGGCCTTTGTCACCTCCTTATGGTAGCCTTTGAACTTCTGTACGCATTGTAACCAATTTTCCTTTTGTAATGCCTCCTTGACCTGAGGATAACCCTCCAAAAACTTTGAACCTTTCGGTTCTGCCCTCAAGAGCTTTCCCATTGGCTTTTACGGCTCTGTTCTAGTTGAAATACGGCTTCAAAACGGCTTCACACAGTCAATTCACGGCTTTGGTTTCAGAACACGGCTTCAACAAGGGTTTTATATAGTAAATTCACAACTCTGTTCTGGAACATGGCTTCAACAAGAGTATTGCACAGTGAATTCACGGCTCTGTTTTGGAGCTCGGCTTTAAAATGGCCTTACACAGTGAAATTACGGCCTCAACACAGGGGATTATGGGTTCAACTTTGAAAACGGCCGTAACAGACCCCCACTGGTGTTTAGAATTAGCGGAGAGGAAAAAAAACAGAGTATGGTGAATGGCAGCGTAGTGAGCACAACATAACAGAGTGTGGTGAATGGCAGCGTAGATGGAATGAAACATATGAGTGGAAATGGGAGTGAAATGATATGAGCGTAAGAGGGTAGAAGGGTTAATGAATAAACAACGGCTATGTCCTTAGATCTCGGCTTCGAAATTACACTTGGCTGCGTGAGTGGAGATGTAGTACATTAGGTTACGTCACCTAAGTATGAGATCTTAATGGAAGAAGCAGCCGGAAGTGAGATTTAAAATCATGGTAATCAAGGACTGATAGTCGTGGATGATACGTGGATATATGGTCTCATGGCTAGTAATCATTACACTTAGTGGCAAGAAACATGACTTAGAAAACTTTGCATAATGGAATAACTGTAAGGTTAGGATTTGAAACATACCTCAGATTCCCGCTTAGAATTGCCTTTGATAACTTGCCACTTAACCCTTCACTGATTTTTGCATGACTATTTTCCATTTTATTATTGATGACTACTGCTGTAGAGAAATTTCAAACAGACTGTGTTTTTTTATTTGTGCGGGTACAGAGAGCTGCAGAATCATTAGATGGCTGCAGAATCCTCAGATGGCTGCGGAATCTGCAGTAGTAGCCTCCAACTGCACAAAAGCAACTTTTGTTGTAAAAATAAATGACTTTATTGATGAGATGAAGTGTAGTGGGTGGATGGATGAATGAAAAAAAATGAGGTGGAGTGGAAAATGAATGGAATGGTGGGTGAAATGGTGGTGATGATGAAATGAAATGAAATAAGGGAAGAAAGAGAATTTTTTTCTTTAGAAAACATGAGGTGTCAGGTGACCCTGATTTTCACCTCAAGTTTTCTGTATGAGACTGCCAATCAGAGATTGGTTTTCAGGCTCATACATTTATTCTTTTTTTTTTTTTCTTTTTTTTTTTTTCTCTTTTTTTTTTTTTCTTTTTTTTTTTTTTTTTTTTTTCAAAAACCAAAGCTTTAGGCTGATGGAGGAGAAGAATCCTTCTCCACCAGCCTGATTGCAGAATCTCCCTTGAACAATTTGACAAACTCTTCTTTTCAGAATGGCTTCTGGTAGATTTTCAAGCGGTGGCCATTCACAATAAGAGGAGTATGAAATTCATCGATAGTTTTTACTCGAACTGCTCCATTGTTAAAGACTTCATCAATCTCATATGGCCCAAGCCAATGAGTTTGAAACTTTCCTTTGAAGTCTTTGAATTTTGAATCAAACAATAGAGCCCAATCTCCTTTCTGAAACTTTCTTTCTTTGATATGACGATCATGCCATTTAGATCTTTGGTGATGAACTAGATCGGTACTTAGAATTGCATCTTGTCTCATTTCATCTAGCTCATTTAGCTGGTCCATTCTGTGTCTTTGAGCTTCTGAGAGGCTCATTCCCAATTGGACTGCCATCTTGAAGGTCTTGATTTGGAACTCAATAGGAAGTAGGACTTCCTTCCCATAAACAAGTTCATAGGGGGAATGTCCTGTTGTGTTCTTCCATGTGGTCCTATAGGCCCATAAGGCTTCAGGGAGCCTTTCCACCCAATCTCTTCTATGAAGATGAATAGTCTTGGTGATAATGCCTTCAAGAACTTTATTGGTAGATTCCACTTGACCATTAGATTGCGGATGGTAGGGAGTAGATGTTCTGTGCTTGATCTTATATTCCTCCATCATCTTCTCCATCAAATTAGATGTAAACTGGCTGCCTTGATCTGTCACAATTTCCCTTGGGACACCAAAATGAGTGAAGATATCCTCAAAAAGAAATTGAACAACTGAATTTTCAGTGGCAGAAGGCAATGCTTTTGCTTCTACCCACTCAGTAACATAATCAGTACAAGCCAGTATATATTTCTTTTGCTTTGATGGTGGATTAATTGGTCCAACGAAATCTAGAGCCCATTTCTCAAAGGGTTCGATGCATACCTGAGGCTGTAGAGGCATTTCATTTGAAGGAGTTGGTTTCCCAACTCTTTGGCAGCTGTCACACCTTTTAACATACTGCTTTGCATCTTTAAAGAGAGAAGGCCAATAATATCCTAGAGAAAGGATTTTATAGGCTGTCCTCTTGTCCGCAAAGTGCCCGCCGCATGGTTCATCATGACATGCCTTAAGGATGTCAGGCATTTCATCTTCCCGAACACACCTTCTGATTATACAATCTGGCCCTGTTTTGAACAATTCATTAGAAATCCAAGAATAATGTGAACTCTCCCGAATGATTTTCTTTTTCTCATTAGGAAATAAGTGTAGAGGAAGTTTCCCTGTAACAAGATAATTAGCCATATCTGCATACCAAGGTGTCTTGGTAGTTGTTAGACTCCGTCTTGCTAATCTGTTATCTTGGAAAAGAGGAGTGCAACCAAATGTGCTTTAAAAGTTGTTTTGAAGATGATACAGAAAAAGATTCTGGTCAAGTAGTGAAGATTATGGAAGTGTAACATCAGATGTTTTCAACTATACAGCTCGTTCTCAAGAAATGAAGAAAAAGATGCAGGAAATGCTCTATGACATTAACAGAACTGGACTAATGATACTGAAAGGCCTTATCAATATGTTTTTGTGAATCAGTTTGCAGAGAAATTCCAAGAGCTTTACATAGGAAATGAACTTGTCGATGAGCTTTCAACGCCTTATGATAAGTCTGCAAGTCATAAAGCTGCACTATCCTACATTAGATATTCGAAAAGCAGGTTCGAGTTATTAAAAGCATGTTTTGGACGTGAATGGCTACTTATGAAACGGAAACTCTTTCCTCTATATCTTTCGGTTTGTACAGATGGTTTTGGTGGCCTGCTTTACAATGTCAGTTTTCATCCAGACAAGAACGAAAATCGACATGGTGCCTGGAAATTACTACTTGAGTGCTCTATTCTTCTCACTTATTATCATTATATGGCTATGCAGGAGAAAAAGATGATTATGGCTCGACTGCTCGTATTTTTCAAACAGAGAGACCTTTTGTTGTACCCAGCATGGACATACACTATTTCAACAGTTGTCCTGAAAATTCCTGTGTCGTTGATCGAGTCTTTTGCTTGGACTACCATTACATATTATGTCACTGGATTTGCCCCTGAAGTGAGCCGGTGTTTTGGACAATTTCTTGGCTATGAGGCTACTGGATCTCTCCATTAGCCTATTCAAAGACAGACAATAATGTTAGAGATATTCTTGAAGTTTTAGTGAACATGACTCTTTTACAGTACAGTGATTGCAGAGAAGAAACCCTTACTTTGGCAAGTGGAATCCACAAAGCTTCGGACCTAATAGATAAAGTAATTGTTACTGTACATACTGGAAAAATTTACTCTCTTGTGGAAGTTATTTGTGATAAAACTGCCAAAAGTTCCTTCTCTGAATTTAAAGATCCAAAAGTAGATCATTGCTGCAACTATTATGATTTGAAAAGAAACTGAAGCATGTGAATCAGCCTCTTCTACGAGTGAAGCAAACTCACCGACCCCACAATCTCCTTATCAATCACTCAGAAGAGTTAAAAGCAAGGGGACAAAGTTTAACTGTTGATGAAGCTAACTTTGTAGAGCTTCCTCCAGAATTTTGCTTAGATTTAGGGGTTCCAAACTCTGTAATTAGGTCGCTGTATTTAGTTCCTTCTGTGATGAACCATTTGAATTCTAAAGGCTGACTGTGTTAAATTGTTGGTAAAATATTTTTATGTGGCTCGTCATGCTATCTACATGGGAAGTAGGGGAGTTGAATTGAATATCAGAGAGAAAATGCAATGATTTGTAGAGATGATAGAAGGTTGAGCACTGAAAAGAATACAACAAAATCTTCAAACTCGAGGGCTACTGGAAGGTGTTACATATGCTTAGATCCTCTCTCAATCCAGCATGTTTCAGTTATCGCTTTCTACTGCATTCATACCTATCACATCACATGTCTTACGGGCACAACTACATCAGTTACAAAAGGCTCTGGCAAAAAGAGTGGTTCAAAATTTATTGGAGGTTTTTGAGAGACGCAGGAAAACTCCTTCCAAGATGAATCGGATGATGTCTCTAGTACCGATTCCAATGGGCCACGAATGCGCTGTATTCTTTGCACTACTGTTGAAGTATCATCAAAAAGAAAAACATGGAAATAATTGTGATATTTGGTTTGCCATGGCTTTAATTGGGTTTTGCCTTTATTTTTGATAACAATTTGCAGCGACGGGAAAACACTACACCTCATTCCGTTCGGTGTACCAAGCCAAACTGATTGAAATTTCCAGGTGTCTTTGAGCAAGGACTTGTCTTGCAGCAGTTGCACTGTTGTGGAGGTCTGGCCTTGCATTAGCTGCAAAGGATGCTCTTCATGGAGTGAGATTTGATCCCGAGACAGGAGCAACTCTTCACATTGAGCTTGCAAGAGCAAATTCTCGAATAACAAGATCGGGAACAGATGATGGAGGCAAGGGACTTTATGATAAAAGAATTAGTGGACCAGTTGGTGTGCCGACGATATTTGACGACGATGGGTTGGGTGAGACTATGAAAATGCCAGGTTTAAGCGACATTGTGCAGAGTGGTGGAGCTGTGGGGGCTTCGCTGGCTTGTGAAGGTGGGAAATCTGGCACAGCTAAGGAACAATCTTGTGAACCAGGGGACAATCCACCTTGCCCAACTCTGTTTGTTACTTAGGTCCAACTTGCACTGAAGATGAATTGCATCAGGTGCTTTCACGGTTTCGGGGTTTCAAAATGTTGAAGATGCAGACTAAAGGTGGAATGCCTGTGGCTTGCATTTGGAATACGCAAAATCAAGGATGAGATATCCAAGACAAGATAAGGTATTGGAGAATGAAATGAAACAGGTTTTTCCTTTTTCCTTCTGTGATGAAGCATGAAATGGTTAAAGGTGCTGAGTCTCGTATCAAAACAAACATCGAAAACACAAACCATTTGAATGCCAACGAGGAAAGTGCAGAAAACATCATTTTTTAGATATGAAAGACTCAGAAGAATACTGATATACATGAAATCGTGGAAGATGACTCCAACAGATACAGAGGTCATTTCTTAGGTGGCAGTCATTGCGATATGCGCGCCTTTGGTTATGTGGCAGTTTGACCCGTATTTTAGTGAAACAATAGAGCGTATTTCCAGACATTTGGGGAGCAGTTGCAAACTGGCACACAAGATTCGATTGCTTATATCTTCAATAAATGGGATTGACACCTGCCCTTCGCTTCAACCACCTGAAAACACCTGTTACCAGATGAATAAGATTTGTTTTTATCTTTGACCTCAGTTAGTCATACGATGGAGTCTGCGCTCCAATTGCTAGGCTTTTGGTTATAGATTTTCAAGGAGAAAGTTATTGCATGTTCTATTTATGTAATTCAGGTGAAACAACGCCCTGATTATGGGGTCGATCTGTTTTCCCCTTAGTAGTATTATATTTATTGTATTAAAAATTCATGAGAGAGTTAGAGAGAGTGTAGAAGAGAGTTTTTCTGAATGCTGAGAGCTGGAGGAAACTGAGCTTCATTGTGCAGTTTTGTAACAGAGATTTTTAATGAGAAAACCACAGCTCTGACTTCAGAGATTCATGTGGTATGTTAATTTAACATTAGTTTTCCCTTTGTTGCATATGTGATCTGTTATGTCTCATTTCACTTCATGATCGTTTCTAGTTGAGCAAAGGAAGTGTTTAGGTAGGAATTCATAGTATTGTATGCTCCTCCTATAAATTTGCTCACGTTCAATGTTTTCTTCTGTTTAAGGAGGATTCAAAGTATTATTTGCCCTCCTTAGCTCCTCACCAGTCTTGCCATCCCATTTAAAAATCTAGATTTGATGCTAAATTCCTTGCCTACCTTGCCTCAGTCGTCAACCTGTGTTGTTCATTATATTTCTCTGTTTGAAGCTGTGATTTTGCCCATGCAGCCCAGAAAAACCCCGTCATTAAAAACCCCAAAAAACTTTAAATCAACCTTCCTTATCAGTTTACTAGCCTAATATCTTTGATCCTAATTGGTCAGCTCACCCCATTGAGAAAATACCTTGAGTCTGACCGGAGAGAGCCTTCTCCTTCCTCGTAGGGCTAGCTACGAGGTGTAATGGTTTGATGTTGCCTTGAAGGTTTACCTTCCTCAGCCTAGGGTGAAATCTCAAGCGCTAACAGTAGTCACTGCAAACAAGTATTCATCTGGAAACTTATCTTCTACTGGAGAATCCTCATTAGTGTTTTGGATTCTAGACAAGAAATCAGCTACTGTGTTTTGCTTTCCAGGTCTATCTAACACAGTAATGTTGAATTCTTGCAAGAGTAAAAGCCATCTTGTAACTCTACCATTAGTGACAGGTTTGTTCATTAAGTATCTTATGGCAGAGTGATCAGTATGGACAAAGGTTTCATAGCCGGTTATGTAGTGTCTAAACTTGTTGATTGCATGTACCACAGCTAAGAACTCTTTTTCTGTAACAGTATAATTTAACTCAGTAGGAGTCAAATTCTTACTTGTGTAATAAATGGCATAAGGGATCAAATCCTTTTGTCCCAAAACAGCTCCTAGAGCTGTATCTGAAGCATCAGTAGAGATGTGGAAAGGGAGTTTCCAATTTGGCCCACTTAAGATGGGTGCTTCAGATATTCTAGACTCTAAGCTTCAAAGGCAGATTGACACTCAGGATCCCATTTAAACTCACAGTCCTTGGTAAGCAATTTGAAAAGACGAGATGCTATCCTAGTGAAGTTTTCAATAAATCTTCTGTAATACCCAGTAAACCCAAGAAAACTTCTAACATCCTTTTGGAAATTTGGAACAGGTAACTTAGAGATGACTTCAACTTTGGATTTATCAACCTTGATCCCATCTCCTGAAATATGATGTCCTAAAACAATCCCTTCAGTAAACATCATAAAACACTTTTCATGACTTAAAGAAAGATTTGTTTCCTTACATCTTACCAGTACTTTTTCCAAATTTTCCAAGGCTTCTTCAAATGTATTACCATAAACTGTGAAATCATCCATGTATACCTCTACACAATCATGAATCATATCTGAAAAGATTCCTAATACATCCCTTTGAATTGTAGCAGGTGCATTGCACAATCCAAAAGGGAGTACTCGGTAGGCAAAAGTTCCCCAAGGACAAGTAAATGTGGTTTTGTCTTGATCTTCAGGTGCTACCTGAATTTGATTGTACCCACTAAAACCATCCAAGAATGAGAAATACTTTTTACCTGCTAAAGTGTCTAGTACCTGATCAATAAAAGGTAAAGGAAAATGATCCTTTAATGTTGCCTTGTTCAATTCTCGATAATCAATGCAAACTCTCCATTTACCATTCTTTTTGGGCACTATAACCAAGGGAGAAACCCATTGGCTATCTGAGATGGGGTAAATGAAGTTTACCTTGAGCAATTTCTGCAGTTCTTCTTTCACAATTTCCCTAAGGTTTGGATTCATCCTTCTTTGTGGTTGCCTAATAGGTCTGCTATTCTCTTCAATGTAGATGTGATGAATACAAGTCTTAGGATCGATTCCTTTCATGTCAGTGTATTCCCATGCAAAAGCAGTGGAATGTTTTTGCAACAGTTTAGTTAATTCTTCTTATTGTGGTCTTCCCAAGTTTTTGTTAATGTTTAATGTTTTTCCTGGGAGGATTTCAGCTGTAGAACTACTAAACTCTTCCATTGAGAAGAGATACATTTTTCTAGAGGAGAGATATTCAATGTCTGCATCTATCTGAAAATGTTCAGAGTCATATTCTAAAGATACTTCAAAATTTTCTAATGTATTTAGAATTTGACTATCCTCACTGATCTCAGAGATGGTTAGAACTGGTTGTATAGTATCTTCATCCTCTACCCATTCATCTTCTCCTATTTCTGTTATAGCTTTTGTTGGGGGATACAAGTTGAACTTCTTGGTGGAATTACCATCTAATATATACATGTCTCCAGACCTACAGCTTATGAAAGCATCAGCTGTGGCCAGCCAAGGTCTTCCTAAAATAAGAGGATGTCCTCCTAGATTGTTCTTGGGAGTTAAAATCATAAAATCAACAGGATATTCCCAAGAATCTAGAGAGACTGGAATGTCTTCCAATACACCATCAGGTTTAATGATTGATCTATCTGCAAGCTACAGTAGAGTGGGTGTAAAGAGAAGGTTAGGAAGCTTTAACTGATCCATGGTCTGTCTACTCATGATGTTGATCGCGGCTCCTAAGTCAATCAGAGTATTTGGGATTTCAACCCCATTAATATGAGTTTTGACAATAGGGCTACCGGGATCTACATACTTTTGCATGGTAATCTTACCCATCATTATGTCTGCAATTTTTCCAACTAGATGTATCCTTTTAGTATCTCTGGTTCTTTTTACTGTTTTCTTCAAACTCAACTCCTTTATTGTCTTCGCTAGAATGGGAATTTCCTTAATGGCCTGTAACAAGGGGATCTTGATACATACATTTTTCAATTCATCTAGGAAGTTATAGTCAGGCACCCATATCTGCTTTTCCACCCCTTTATCAATTTGCAATCTTTCAGGAAAGGGAGGTGTAGCTGTAGGTGTAGGTTGCTCAACTAAGGGAGTTGTAGAGATTGATTCCTTTTCTTTTTCTTTTTGGATATTTTGGGTTTGAAGTGATACTTCAGAACCTTTATTGACTTTGAGAGATTTCTCCTCAGAAATGCTTGGTTGTTGAACACTTGTGGAAGGTTGATCTAGGATTCTACCTGATCTAAGTTGTACTTCATTAAGAGGAACAACCATATAGGTAGGGAATGGTTGACCTTCCATCATGTAAGCATTTTGAGGGTTCCTATTATTTGGATTCGGTAATGGCTGAGAGGGAAGTTGGTTAGACTTCTGCTGGGATTCTAGTGCTAATTGAGAATTTTGATTTTGTGGAGGAGGTTGTTGTTGTTGAGGGTATGGCAATGATAGTTGTTGACCTTGGTTTGGAAGTTGTGGAGCTTGCTGATTCTGAAATGATGGAGGATATTGATAGAATTGTGCAAACCTCCCATAAGGATTTTGCATGCTTTGCATCCACGCTTGGAAAGCATTTTGAGGTTGAGGCCAAGGTTGTTGCCAAGGATTCCAACTTGGTTGGGATTGAGAATTCATAGAGTTGTTAAACCCTTGATTCTGTTGTCCTTGCCAAGGTCTCCTTGCAATAAAACAGAGAGATTCGAGTGTATCTGGATCCTCTTGAAAGACTGCTTTGAGGCCAGGGATTGAAGGACAATCCTTGGTCTCATGAGTTTCTGAGCAAATTACACATGTTTATACAACGTGTGCATCTAAGGGACATTCCCTTAAAGCATGTTTCTTTCTGCATTTCGGGCAAAAGATAGCCAAAGCTTCAGCTTCTTCTTTTTGTTTATTGTGAATCTTAAGGGTATCAAGTTGTTCACTAAGACTCCCTAAGATGTCAGTTTTAAATTCATCAAGCATACTGCCGATTTCAGCCCTACTCACTGATCCTGTTGCAGATTTATTCGCCCTAAGGAGAGAAGGATCTCTAGGCCCTTTTTGAGTTTTTGATTTGCCCCTTGAGAGATGGATACAAAGTTCTGCTATGTCATTGAGAGAAAGTTGAGAAATATCCCCTTTCCCCATCATGTTTAAGATGTCTATCCATTCATCCCTGATGGCTTTTAATAAGAGGTCTTTTAAGGTCTCCTCATCCAAGGTGTTCATTTTTGCTCTTTTCAAGTTATATTGAAACCTTTCAAGTAAATCTTCTAGACTCTCATCTTCTTTTTGTACCATTTTGAAAACCTCGTCCTTGTGATTAGTAGGCATGCAATAGTCTAAATACCTATCCAAAAATTTCTGTTTCATCTCATCCCAAGTCCTAATGGATTGAGTGAGTAACCCCATGAACCATTTCAAGGCTTGATCCTTCAGTGTTGAAGGGAACAACTTGAGTTTCTGAGAGTCATCCAGGTAGTCATAAGTTCGACACACCACTTCAAACTCAAATAAGAATGTTTCAGGGTCCTCAGTCCTTAACCCATGGAAGTTAGGGAGGACAGATGGTGATATGTTTTTCATAGTGGCTCGGGAATCCTCATTAACAATGGGAAACCCAAATGAATTATCCCCATTTCTATTTCCTCCTCCTATGGGACCTCTACCTCCATTATTGTTATTGTTATTTCCTCCTCCTCCTCTACCTCTACCTCTACCTCCTCCTTCTTCCTCTGCCATGATGATTCTCCTAGGGATTTCAAAATCTTTTGGTTCCTCCATAAAAGGTGAATGAGAAGGGATTTCTCCTTCTTCTTCAGATGATTCCAATTCCTCAATTACAATTGGTCTTCCTGTAGGAGAAAGAGAAGAGTCTCTTCCTGGTTCAAACTCAATAGAAGGTGTAGGAGAGTCAACTCTTGGCTCTTGAATTTAAGGAATTCTAGGACTAGGGGTTTCGGTTGGAGATAAGGGGGGTGTCTCTTGTCTATCCCTTGAAGCAGATGGACTTGTAAAAATTGAACTTCGAGCTCTAGCTAAAAACCGTCCTCTAGAATCTCTAGCTCTATGCATGTCATTTTTTATTTTTCTTCAAGTCAAGTTAATAGTTCTTTTTCTGATCTTCCAGTTCACTCTAGGTGCAAGAAGAGAGCATACTCAAGAGACTACTAAATCAATAACTTTCTCCTTTCTGATCCTCCAGATCACTTTGAAGTGCAAGAGGAGAGCATACTTGGATAGATTATTAACTTCTTTCCTTGAATTTTTTTTTTTTTTTTTTTTTATGTTTTTTTCTCTAAGTATGGCTACTTAATTTCACTTCCCCGGCAACGGCGCCAAAATGTTTAGTCAATTTAGTGTTCCTAAATTGATGTCATTAATTGTCAACCCGGGGCTTGTAAGCTGATGAAGTGAGGGTGTACTATATGTACTTAAGCAACTTTCTTAGAGATTTTGTCGTTTGGGGGGTTGTTTATGGTTAACTTATCTTCCTAATGATGGAGTGATGATTATAGACAGATGAGTGCAAGTGTGTGAAAAGTGAGTTCTAGATGAGTGAAAGTGTGTGTGAAGGTGATTTCTAATTACTTGCTGAATTTGTAAAGGAAAAGAACTTGAAAGAAATGAATGAATTGAAATGACTTGAAAGTAAATGACCACGTTCTAATGGCATTAGTCTCTATCCATACTGCTGCAAATAAAAGAAACAAGAAAATCACTTCAAGGATTGATGTTAATGATTATCTCCTCCTAACTCCCTGCTTCTACCACATAGTACTGCGTAAAACACGATTAGGAGGTAGCTGAAGACAAATCCAAGAATTGATAAAAACTCTAATCTACTCTAATTGACAAATTGTAACACTACTAAGCCTTTTCCAACATACTGCTTCCTACATATGTGATTATGTGTAACAAGTGGAAAAAGTATTAGTATCACAAGCCAAAACTACTCAAATACAAGCTGCAATTAATTAGTGTTATGTTCTCTTGAAATATAAGCCATTCATGATAAAGAGAGCATAAAGTAGTTAGCATCCAACTTGTAAAACTAAGCTAAAACTAGTCTAGAAAACAGAGTAAAAAGGGCAGCATCATGAACAAGACAACTGCAACTACCATTAGATTTTAAAGCAAACACAACACACTTAATCCCGGGTGAAAACCTGCAAAGAAGTAAATCCGATCAGTGAAAATAAAGGTTGCAGCAATAAAGAGAAATCAAGCTGTACATAACTCAAGAAAGGAAATTCTGTTTGTAAAATAAAGAAATTGCAATACTATGAACATGAAAATACTTTACAAGGCTAATACGAACAGGGGCCCTCCATTCATATTATCCACAGAAAACTCAGATGCTCTTAAGACTTCAAAACAGTGTTTCCATTACTTTATATGCAGAGATACATAATCCAAAAGTGTTGGAACAGCTCTTATAAAAACAAAGTTTGAAAACGTGCCAAAATTCTCACAAATACATACACTACAGCATCTGAAAAGTTAACATCAGCGTACACAGACGCAGGTATATATAGGCATCTGCAAGATGGCCTAATACGTAAACATAAAAACATAAAATAACTGAAAAGCATGCGTATTGAAGGTGCAGTTAACACGTCATAGACTTCGTGGTCAAGCTGGAGGTCTTGGTCGATATGGACAATGAATCTAACATTAGATCATGTCCCCCACGGCTTTCAAAACATGGACAAGTCACCTTTTCCACCGACGTGATCAAACAGCTTACGTATCCACGTTGAGCTGCCTTTATTTGACCGAAACTTGACCCCCTTTGATCGGAGGTACAAATGACGTGGCCGGCTGAACTGATGGCACAGGAACCTCGAGCATGTATATTCCAACATGCCCACGTGGCTCATTCTGCAAAATAGCACGTGGAACCTTGAGAACAACAAAATGGCTGCGGGATCATCAGATGGCTGCGGAATCAGCAGATGGCTGCGGAATCAGCAGAAAGCTGCGGAATACCTGCAAGTATGTCAAAAACTAAACAAAACAATTACCCATTAGCAAAGCTCACTTGATCATGTTTAATGACAACTAATGTAATGATCTGGGTGGAAAATGAGGTAAAAGAGAGAGGAAAGTGATGAAAACAGTAGGTAATGATGGAGGATAAGGTGTAAAGTAGGGACTCTACTAATAGCAGCACCTCTAACAACATTACTGAAGAAAGACGCATTTTCTTGGACTCCAGAAGCAGCGAAAGCCTTTGAACTTCTTAAAGAGGAAATGTGCCAAGCACCAGTCTTAGCTACACCAGATTTCACAAAAACCTTTATTGTGGAATGTGATGCCTCAGGAAATGGAATTGGTGTTGTAAGAAGAAAGACCTATTTCTTTTGAAATTCATCCAATCAAAGGAAAGTATTTACACAAAGTTATTTATGAGAAGGAAATGTGGGCAATACTACATGCACTTAAGAAATGACAACCTTACCTAATGAGAATACACTTCAAGGTAAAAACGGATGATGATAGTCTTAAATAGTTTTTAGAACAAAGATTATCTTCAGAAGAGAATAAAAAATGGTGACAAAGATGTTGGATTATGAATTTGAAGTCATCTACAAAAAAGGGAAGAAAAATGTTGTTGTAGATGTACTCTCAAGAAAGGATGAAGATGTGGAAGCAATGCTTTGTATCATTTCTATTATCCAGCCAGATTGGATAAACAAATCAAGGGATGAATTGAAGAATGAAGAAGAAGTGTGGGAACTCATCCAAAAGTTGCAAGAAGATCCCAATACATCTGATACATTTAGGTGGAAAAATGATTCGTTATTGTACAAATATTGCTCATACCTCTGTAAGAATTCCCAACTCAAACAAAAGATTCTTCTGGAATTGCACACCTGTCCCTTAGGAGGGAATTCAAGATTTTTAAAAACATACCATAGGGTTAACAAGGAATTTTTTTTGGGATGATCTTAAATCTGATATTCAAAAGTTAGTGGCGGAAATTTTGGTTTCCCAAAAAAATAATTTTGAGACAATTAAGACCCCAGGTCTATTACAACCTTTATCCATTCCAAGTCAATGTTTTGAGGGGATTTAAATGGATTTTATCACAGGTTTACCCAAGTCCAAAGGAAATATTTTCATCATGGTGGTAGTTGATAGACTTACCAAGTATGCACACTTTTGTGCATTATATCATCCATTTAAAGCCAATATAGTTTATAGTGCATTTATGGAAACAATTCAAAATCTACATGGAAGCCCAAAGATTATTGTAAGTGACAAAGATGCTATTTTCACTAGAAATTTTCGCACAGAATTATTTTCTTGTCTCGGTACTTAGTTAGCTCATAGATCATCTTATCATTCTCAATCTAATGGGAAAACTGAGATAGTGAACAAATGTTTGGAAGGATATCTTCATTTCTTGGTATCTGATAAATAGACACAATGGTTCAATGGTTTACTCTAGCTGAATGGTGGTATAACACTTCCTTCCATACTACAACAAAAATGACCCCATTTATGGCACTTTATGGATATCATCCACAATCCATCACATCAAATTTAACAGAAAATTCTAAGGTTCAAGAAGTGGAAGATCACTGCGAGCATCAACAAAAAGTTCTCAAACTCTTAAATGATAACCTGACTTTAGCGTGGAATAGAATGAAACAACAGGTAGATCAACATCGCAACGAAAGAATTTTTGATGTAGGTGACTAGGTATTTCTACGACTACAACCATACAAACAAATGTTCCTCAAGCAAGCTAAGAAGGATAATGAATTATCACCAAAGTATTATGGGTCATACAAGTTGTTGCAAAAGATTAGTACCATGGCATATAAATTGAAACTTTTGGCATCTTCCCGAGTGTGCCAGTTTTTCATGTTTCATGATTAAATAAGGTTATAGATGACAAGCTCCCAATTCAAACAATATTGCTAGAAATTGACGAGGAAGGAAAAATCATATTGGAAACTGGAGCAGTCACTGAAACAAGAACTTGACAGGTACAAAATCAATCAATTTGAGAGTATCTCATCAAGTGGAAGAACTTAACCACTAAAGATTCCACATAGGAGTATGATAATTTTATATAGAAGCATCTATAACTACTCAAGCGTTGAGGACAACAGTGTTTTGAAGGAGAGGGGCATGTTAGGTCCCTATAATACTAGTGAATTCCCTTCTTATTATTATTTTCATTGTAGACCCTTATTGTTATTTTTGTGCCCATGTTGTCCCCATATTGTTATTATTGTGCCCCATAGAAGCCCACTATTGTTATTGTTATGCCCTTACATTATTATTGTTATGTCAACTTTGATTTTATTGTGATCCCTTAGACTCCTATATATAGAAAGTAGGTCTTGTCATTTTATCATCCAAGAATTGTTCATTTGTGTAATATAAAGGAGGCTTCCCCCTCAAAGAGGCTAGTTCTGAAGTCATTGATCTATCTCATTCTTCTATTTTGTGAGCTAGTTGCATAACAGTATCCAAGTAAAATGATAACTAGAAATAATAGATAGTTGAGTAATATAACAAAGGACATGGCATTTAATATTAACAAAATTTAAAGTTAAATGCTAATAGATGACTAGAACAAATTTTGCTTACAAATTACCATGATAAGATAGCACATGAAGATGATGTATTGAAGGAAGAAGGACTTCCCAGATACCTTAATTAATGGTTGTGGGACAAAAGGACATAAACACCAAAATGAAGATTAAGAGGAACTTATCAGTGAGGCAGGTTAGCAAAGTACTCTTGAGAACCTTGGTGACTTTGTTGATATTCTCCTATGCTTTTAAATCGTGGTGGTATTGAGAAAATAGAAGTAAAGAAATGGAATATATATATATTCAACAACTAAAACTCAATGAGGTAATTTTACTTCTTATAGGATTGATATCCATCTCGGTGATGGAATGGTTACCAAATGCATCATGAATATTGCAAAACTGATTGCAAGCAGAGCTGGAATCTGCATTGTCCAAATTAATACAACATTTCTTTAATGGAAAGTATAAAGCAATTACTTACCCAATAGATGGTAGTGTCAATATCCATTTTTCTTCCAAATGAGAGCCGACACACCTATTTTTAAAAATAATCTATGTCTCCATCATCACTAGGTAAAGAAAACATTTAAGAGATAAGTGTATCATAAAAACTCGGATTGAAATTTATACATGCAAGACTGGAGGATAATTAATGTGATTAGGCCCAAGTTCATTTTAATCGAGGACGAAGACAATATCTAGTCAGTTGAACTTATTGTCTTAGAATGTTATTAATAATTTGTTGTGGTATTTCTTATATCACGATGTTATGCCAGTGTCTAAAGAACCACTCATCGAATTGTGAGTCGTCATGGAAATCAAGTAAGAAGCATTTCCCCTGAAAATAAGACAAGATAGAGAAAATAAATATGGTTACTAAGTGAAGGGTCTCATAGGGTAACAAATTATTTCCCATAGTGAGACAAAACTACTGATTATTAATATTCTGCTAGACCTCACATGTCAATGGTACTAAAGTAATATGTATTAGACCAAATAAATAACATGATATAACCTAATATATAAGAAAATAATGGTAATACGTAACATAATGAGGGGATACAATCAATATGCATATGAACGTAAGAGAAGGAAGTCTTATGACTGTACAAATAAGTAAAAATTTTGTGTAACTTACATCAATAACCTGTAATGTAGGATAATAAAAGGGCCAAAATGAGAAATACCACAAGTGACTTCTTGGTGGGTGAGAAGGGAAAGTAGTAAGGAACCATGGGCCTAACTAAGATTGCTTGGAAAAATTAAACAACAATAGTTAAAAAGAATCCTAAACTTTGCTTGGAAAGGTCTAATACTACCACTTAATATGATAATGCACTATTTGCAATATTTCATAAAGGACAAAGACAACAAATTATTTTTGAAGGACTATTACCAAGTAGGTCAGTACAAAAAAAATATTTATTGTCTTTAACAAAGGATTTTACAAAGATGCTACTAACTCCAATTGTGTGAAAACCACTGACCTTGATTAGGTTGTGATGCAAGTTGGTGACCGTTACTGGGTACATTTGAACAACTAATAATATTTGTAATAAAGTTTGACATGTATGAATATATACTCTGAAATAATGTATGTTGCAAATTAATTATTTCCATAATGCTTGTGGTTGTACGTTGAACCAGGTGAAATGTTGGGTTGAATTATTGCTCAAAGAAAAATTATGCCATAAGTAGTCCAAGAAGAAGGTTGTCACCGAGATTATTGTGCGGAAAAAGCACTTCAATGGAAAACGTTGTTAAATATTTTATGCGCAAGGCATATATCAGCCGGTCTTAAGGGCGAGGAAACACCAAGGACGATGTTTTTCTCAAGGGGGGGAAGATGTAATACCCCTCGATGAGGAAGTAAATATTCTACTTTAATTTTACTAAAAAGTAATTTGCAGACTGCAGGCCAAAGAAGGCCTGATATAATGTTAGAAATGAATATCTTAAATTATTAAATTAACGTGATTAGCTATGGTTAGCCAAGGAAATATGGGAATGTGAAAATGCTAAATGAGTATCTACCCATTAGGCAGTTAATGGACAGATACTCCTCTCCCTAGAGATAAATATCTTAGTTGGGAAAAGAGAGAGAGAAGAGGGTGGAGAGGAACCTGAGGCAATCAAGAACTAGGAGAAGGAAACTTATTACCAAGATAGGACATTGTTGAGGTAAGGCAGGAAGTTTCCATATAGAAAGTTTTGAGGTGGTTATGACCATTGGAATTTATGTGCAGGCTTGAGAGTCTATGAAAAATCTGAACATAAATTCTTGAGTTGCCTATGGTGAGTGGAATTTCTGTGGAGAACTGCATCAGTCTCCATCCAAGAAACATTGTCCTGAAGGGGAAATCTACTCAAGGGGGGTGGTATAAGTAATTTGCATTAAGTGCTCGACACAGGTCTTAATGACCACAATCGGTAAATGGAAATCAATTAATATATGTAACAAGACTTTTGGCATAACGATGCTTGAAAATAGGCCAACTAGCAAAGGTATGAAACCCTAACAATCTTAGCAAATGATGAACTAGGTTTTGGACTATAATTAAAGAACCTTGTACATTAAAATTAATAGAAGGAGCCTCATGAGAACCTAGATTTCGGTAGTAGAATTGTTGAAAAGAAAGGAGAAACCCTCAAAATGATAGAGTTATCCTTACTCCAAGAAAATGCTAACCTGTGAAAACAATTGTGCACGATTGAAGTCAGTATTTGACCATAGATTGAAGGGGCATGAAATGTTGAGAATGAAACAATTTACTAAAAGAGAAAGATCTCTCTCTCTCTCTCTCTCTCTCTCTCTCTCTCTCTATATATATATATATATATATATATATATATATATATATAGGGAAAAACCGTGGAAAATCCCTCTTAACAAGTGACCAACAGATTCAATATGTAACTAAATAATTTGAGTACTGAATAACACAAGGAATTCCTCATAAACACTCACAAATAATTGAGATTAAAACCCTAATCCCTGAAGGGCTAGAATAACTAGAGAATCTTGTAGGATGTTCTTATATCCGATAGATTAGACATTTTTTATTGTAAAACCTTTAGAGAGGGATAATAACTTCAAACCCCTTTGAAGTTACTCCCAGAGAAGGAAATAAATACTGCACCTGGAAATATTTCCATAACCATGTTAGAGTTGTTAAACCCGTCACGTTGTCTACATCCTCAGAGGAATTTCCAAAAAAAATCTCAAGATCAAGAGGATTTACCTAAGCATACTTTGAACACACAACGAAGATTGTATTAGAATAATCTCAGCAAAATTCAGAGAAATCTTAATCGAAGGAAATGGTAAATTATAAGAGTAATTACCTACGAGTGGCTTGAACAACCCACCTTAGAAATCCTAGAAGAGGGATCCCAAAAGGTTTACCTGATAACCCAGAAATAATAACAATGGATCACGAATTCTAATTTTTCCTCCACACTCAGCAACTTTTGGTGAGAGATTACTCCACGTGAGGAAAATTTGACAAGGTTTTAGTAGTAGGTACAAGAACAATGAAGGGGACATTTTAATGAGTCTTTCGATCAATATAATTGCAACCTTGCTTAAATGTTGCCCATGGTTCAAACCTTCTGGAAAGATTGCAGTTGCAGATCATTTTCCTCTAGAATGAAGATTGCAAATGAACTCAGGCAGCGCTGGAAGTTAGTTACTTCAGTAACCCCTCCTCTCATCTACATCGTTCAAGTCAACCCTAGAATCCACACCGTTGGATCATCCAATGTGTTGATTGAGAATAGTGCTACAATAGTCACACTTAAGATATACAACTAGACAATGAGTTCGTTGGTCCACTCATGAACAAAGTCACATAATTCGGATTATAACATGCAATACCATAACTATATTATGGGCTTAAACTTGCAAAATATGTCTTTAAAGATATATCCCTAACAAAAAAACTCCACACACACACACACACACACACACACACATATATATCACAATGTACCATATAACGCACACTAGGAATAAGCCTAGGATGATATGTGTGCCTACACCTCATGAAACAAGTGCTACATAGTAGCTAGTCTCTGACACTTAGTTTAAATATAGCTAAATTAGATGTGATAAATAATTGAATGATCAAATTCATGTTTTCAATACATCGGGCCATCGATAATTAAATCTTGTTTGAAGGTAGTCTATTAGAAAAATATGCAAGTCAATATGTCCCAAAAAATATACTCATAGTGAAAAAATATGCAAGTTGTCAAATGTTAGACCAATATCCAAAAGAACAAATATACTCATAGTGAACAAATATGCAAGTTGTCAAATGTTAGACCATGTTGGGTTGTGTTATATTATTTCCACGACTAGCCCACGTAGTTAACCGAGGGGTTAGAGGGGGTGCAGAGCCCCCCCTTTGTTGTGCCAATTGCGTAGAGAGTGGAATTACAGGGGCTTTGAGGGGTATAGGTAACCCCACTCTATGGGGTCCGGGGCAGCGCCCCAAAAAATTTTAGTTTTCGACCTTATGTTAGGTTCAGCGGACCTACCTATGGTTTTGTGCATGTTTTTCGCACATAGTTTTGGACGCAATGGTTTTTGGTCCATGGTTTTGGACACAATGGTTTTCGGTCCATGGTATTGGATGCTTCGGCATGTATAAATATGTATTGTAACATTGAAAGGAACATATTGAAAAATCAAGCTGGTAGTCCTGGTTTTGGGATCCAGGGAAAATCTCTGTGTATATGTGTTTTATGTGTTATGCTCTCACATTGTTTATTTTCTGTGTTTTAGAATTTGTATGCAGGTAATTTCTATATAGGGTTAAAACCTACATTTGGTATCAGAGTAATTTTGGCTTCAAGGGGACGCCTTTGTTGCTGAGGGGTTTCGCTTGGGCTTGTGGTAGACCCTATTCAGTGGGAGATCTACGGGATCGATTCTAGTAGTGAAAGAAGATGGCGAGCAGTGGAAAGGTAGAGATGGAGAAATTTAATGGTCAGAGTTTTGAGTTGTGGAAACTCAAGATGGAGGATCTATTGGTGGATAAATATCAATGAACCGCGGTAGATCTGGGTACTAAACCAACAAGAGTGTCCGATGAAGAATGGAAGAAGTTAGATCGAAAGATAAAGAGCACAATATGAATGTGTGTCTCAGATTCAGTAATGCTAAATGTATCAGGGGAAGCTATGATGAAGGCTTTGTCGGACAAGTTAGGGACTTTGTACCAATCTAAGTCTCTGGTGAATAAATTGTTCCTGCAGAGAAAGCTGTATAACTTGAGGATGAAAGATGGAGACTCGGTGATAGAGCATCTAAACGCATTTAATACTGTGGTAAGTCAGTTAGCGTCCGTTGATATTAAAATTTCATATGAAGATAAGTGCATCAGTTTGTTGTGTTCTCTACCAAATTCGTGGGATAGTCTGGTTATTGCAATAGGTAGCAATGCAACTACCTTGCAGTTTGATGAAATAGTCTCATCCTTGCTGATGGAGGAGATGAGATGGAGAAATATGGAGAGCCAGAATGGTGATTCCTTGTCTGTACGAGGTCGGTCCCAAAACAGAAACAAAAATAAGTCATCGAGTGGGAGATCTAAATCTAGAGGGAGATATAAATCTCCAAGAAAACCTGTAAAAGTGGTGTGCTAGAAACGCGGAAAGGAAGGGCATTACAAAAGGGACTGTAGATCTAAAGCTCCTGATAAAGGAAAGGGATCTGATGATGCTCCTTCTGCAGAGGCAAAAACAACCTGAGATGAAGGTGGGGATGTGTACTTGGCTTCTTCAAGTACACACGTAGATCATGAGGCATGGTTGATTGACTCAGGTGCATCCTTTGACTTCACTCCCCATAGAGAGTGGTTCTGCAAGTATGAGAAATATGATGATGGTGATGTCTTCTTAGGGGATGATATGAAGGCTAGAATCGTTGGTCGTGGAAAAGTAAAGTTGAAGTTGCAAGGTGGAAGGGTTAGAACACTTTTGGGTGTTCTGCATATTCCTGCATTTGCCAGAAATCTGATTTTTGTAGGCAAGTTGGATGATGCAGGTGTAAAAATAGTGTTTGAGAAGGATACCTACAAGATGGTTTAGGGAGCACTGGTATTGATACGGGGTGTTCAGATTGGAACTCTGTACAAGCTGTAAGGTAGCACAATTATTGATGGGTGCAACAGTTCTGTGGTTCTTGAAAGTGAAGTAGAAAATCTAGTGGTCTTTGGAAAGAAGACCATGATGTGGCATCAAAGGCTTGGAAATATTGGAGAGAAGGGCCTTCAAATACTTCATGGCAAAGGTATGGTAGAAGGTATGAGTAATAGCTCTTTGGATTTTGATTTCTGTGAAAATTGTGTATATGGGAAGCAGAATCGGGTGAGTTTCCCCTCTGGTGGTAAGAGGGCGAAACCTATATTAGATCTTGTGCATAGTGATGTGTTTGGACCTGTGAAGGTTCCATCACTGGGTAAGTCTGTGTACTATGTATCATTTATAGATGACTTCTCAAGGAATACATGGATATATTTCCTTAAGAAGAAATCTAAAGTCTTTGACAGGTTTAAAGAATTCAAGGCTCTGGTGGAAAACCAGATGAAGAAGAAGATAAAGGTGCTGAGGACAGATAACGGTGGAGAGTTTTGTAGTAAAGAATTTGAAGAATTATGTAAGAAGTGTGGTATAACACAACAGAAGACTAATCCATATACACCTCAGCAAAATGGAGTTGCAGAAAGAATGAACAAGATGTTGATGGAAAGGGAAAGAAGCATGCTTAGCGGTGTCGGGTTAGGACAGGAATTCTAGCTAGAGGTGGTGGAGACAACATGTTACTTGGTCAATAGATCACCTTCATCAGCGTTGGAGGATAAAACTTCACAAGAGGTATGGACTGGTAAGAAACCATCTCTTTAACATCTGAGGGTATTTGGATGTGATGCATATGTACATGTTACAAAGGAGAAATGAACCAAGTTGAGCAGTAAATCTGAAAAGTGCATATTTATTGGGTATAAGGATGGCTTAAAGGGTTATAAGCTTTGGAACCCAGTAACAAGGAAGGTTGTGTATAACCAAGATGTCGTGTTCAGAGAGGTGAAAGAAGTTATTAAACATGAAGTCCAACCAATGGAACCTGAGAAGATAGACTTTGAGCTAAAGGAGGAAGAATAAGACTCAACAACAAAGGAGGAATCAGAAGATGAAGAGCCACAAACTCCGGGTGTGAGAAGATCAGTTCGAGAAAGAAGGCAGACAGAAAGGTATAGTCCATCTGCTCTCTGTTCAAATTTTGCTTTATCTATTACGGATGATGATCCCACAACTGTGAAGGAAGCAATAGATTCAGAGGACGGAAAACACTGGAAAGAGGCCATGGTTGATGAAATGGCATCTTTGCACAAAAATGAGGTTTGGGATCTGTTGGAGTTGCCGGCTAGAAGGAAACCCATTGGTAGCAAATGGGTGTTCAAGAAGAATACAAATGTAGAAGGAAAGGTGGAGAAATACAAAACTTGGTTGGTAGCAAAAGGTTATTCCCAGGTGCCAGGAATTGATTTTGGTGATATTTTTTCTCCTGTTGCCAAGGAAACTTCTATTAGATTACTTTTATATGTTACTACCGCTTTTGATTTTGAGGTAGAACAGATGGATGTGAAGACAACATTTCTTCACAGGGATCTAGAAGAGGAAATCTACATGAAGCAACCTGAAGGCTTTGTGGTGAAGGATAAGAAAGAACTGGTATGCAAGTTAAGAAGTCGTTGTATGGGTTAAAACAGTCACCAATGGTGTGGTATGAGAAATTTGATACATTTATACGATGACTTGGCTTCACCAGAAGCAAAGCAAATCACTGTGTGTATTTTAAATTAATTGGTGACTGTGTTATTTATCTAGTCTTGTATGTGGATGATATGTTTTTGGTTGGAAATGACAAAGAAATATCCAGGATTTGAAGACCCATTTGTCCTCCAAATTCGACATGAAAAATCTTGGTGCTGCTAACTATATTTTGGGCGTGGAAGTTAAAAGAGATTGGACAAAGAGGAAGCTCTCGTTAAACCAGAGGAAGTATGTCAAGACAATATTGCAGAGGTTTAATATGCAGGATAGTACACCAGTGAAGGTTCCTATTCTTGTAGGTGTAAAGTTATCTACTGAACAATGTCCCAAGACATAAGAAGAGGAAGAGGACATGTCTCGTGTTCCATATGCAAGTGCAGTCAGTAGCCTAATGTATGCGATGGTCTGTACTAGACCAGACATTGCACATGCAGTGGGAGTATTGAGCAATTTTATGTCAAAACCAGGGAAGGAACACAAGACAATAGTGAAGCGGGTTTTCAGGTATTTGCGTGGCACTAGTGATTATGGTTTTTGCTACCAAGGAAGACCAGGATTGGATAGAGTTTTGGATATCTGTGGCTTTGTTGATGCAGACTGGGCTGGAGATTTGGATAAGAGAATATCTACAAGTGGGTATGTGTTTAACCTATTTGGAGGTGCAGTCAGTTGGATGAGTAAGAAACAACTTGTAGTGGCACTATAAACTACAGAGGCAGAATACATGGCAGCCACTCATGCAAGCAAGGAAGAAGTTTGGTTGCAGAGATTGTGTTCAAGTATGGGGTTAGTACATGGAGCTATAAGGATAGACTGTTATAGCCAAAGTGCAATTTTCTTGCCAAAGAACCCTGTATATCATTCAAAGACAAAGCACATTGATGTTCAGTATCACTTTGTGATGGATATGATAGAAGACAAAAAGGTGTTGCTGGTAAAGGTGGAAATTTTGAATAATACTGCAGATGCATTGACAAAATCTGTGAGCTCTGAGAAGTTCTGTTGGTATAGAGAAATAATGGGCATTGTAGGGCTAGATAAATGACTAAGCTCTCTTGTGGCCTCCCGTGGAAAGAAAACAACAAGTGGGAGAGTGTTGGGTTGTGTTAATATTCTTTCCACGACTAGCCCACAAAGTTAACCAGGGGATTAGAGGGGGGGCAGAGCCCCCCCTTTGTTGTTTGCATAGCGAGGGGAATTACAGGGGGTTTGAGGGGTACAAGTAACCCCACTCTATGGTTTTATGCATGTTTTATGCACATGGTTTTGGACGTGATGGTTTTCAGTCCATGGTTTTAAACGCGATGGTTTTCGGTCTATGGTATTAGATGCTTCTACATGTATAAATATATATTGTAACGTTGAAAGAAACATAATGAAAAATCAAGTTGGTAGTCCTGATTTTGGGATCCAAGGGAAAATCTCTGTGTATATGTGTTTTATGTGTTATGCTCTCGCATTGTTTATTTTCTGTGTCTTAGAATTCGTATGCAGGTAATTTCAGTACGGGGTTAAAACCTATAGACCAATATCCAAAAGAAAAAAATATTAGTTGTGAAGGATTAACAAAATGTCTACATTGACTTAGGAACGTTGATATCCAAGTCAATAATTAAATCTACCATAAACATTTCTATCTATATTAACATGGATTGGATTTCGGCTCTAATATAACTATATGCATATATTTGGAAGATATATTTTAACTTATTTTTTATAATATTCATCTTAATATTTTTATATTATTTGTATATGTATTTATTTTATGTTTTAAAACCTGTATCAAATTTTAAAAGATAATACATATATATATATATATATATATATATAAAATAAAATAAGAATATATTATTTTATATCTAAAATTTTAATTTAAACCAAAAAAATTATTATAATTTTTAGCATTATTAACTTTTATACATTTAAATTATTTATATATAAATCAATTATTTATATCTGAATAACATCTTTACATTGATAACAACTTATTTTAATTTATTTTTTAAAACACAATCTATGCACTAACTTGTTTTTAATTTTTTAGTTTTTATTATTTTTTTATTAACATATGTGAATGGTCGGATTGAAGTAATTCTGTGGAATGAAATGACAGTTAAATGTCTTTATATGGATAGTTGAAACTTGTATGAAACGAATTTATTTTTTTGTCAATCATAATTAGGTCTTAAATCTCTGAAACTTGTACAATGAATTTATATACACTAAATAGCATTTTGTATGCAAGCATGAAAGATAAAGAAAACGTGTTGATCTTTGAAACTTGTACAATGAATTTATTGAGTGAATTTCTTATTATTGAGTGAATCAAGAATAGATTGGTATAATCAGTACCTTTAAGATAAAGATCAATATGATTAAAAGAAAGCCACCTGAATGAGTATAAATGATTTATGATTGATCCATAAATTGATAAGCAAAAAAAAGAGCATGGAGTGGCATGCGAACTGTCACTTTCGTAGAGTTAAATTATAATTGCTCATTATTTTTTTTATATTTAAAATATTTATGTTGTAATAGAATAATATTTTTATTAATGGATAATATGTATATCATTATTATTATAAGTTTGGTAAATCAATGTAATGAGTAATAAAATATTTAATTTAATAAATAATCAAGTTAAAAATAAGTAATTTAAATTATTTTCAAAAATAATAACTTTCAACTTTCAATTTGCTATGTTCAATTATACTTAATTTTTTTTAATCCAACCCAAACAAATATGGATTTGATTAAAAAACCAATTATAACAAAGATAATAATAATTTGACAAAAGCGGCTGACCTTGTTGAAGTGTCTAAGCATTCAGAGTTAGATAAATTAATTATAAAACTCGTGAGGGTGAGAATATATCGAATTCAAGTTAGAAGTAAATATATTCTTTTATTGTAAGTTAAGATAGAAGAGATGTTACAGGTTTGTAGATTAACATATTCGAATGAAAAGTTTTTTTTTTTTTAAGGAAATAACGCATTATAACTATTGAAGTATTTTTAGTTTTTAATTATATATATAAGAAACTAGTATAGATTTATTTTAAATATAAATTTAATATGAGTTGAGAGAGACTTTTTTTAATTTTAAGTTTAAATTTTTTTATGACAGTATATTATTTAAATGTTTTGTATAGTTATCTAATTTATTTATTTTTGTTTTTTTATTTTTTTATTTTTTTGGCTCATAAATGTTTTGTATAGTTATTTAATTGTTTTTATTTTAGTTTTTTTTTTTTCTTTTACTTTTATTTTGGTTCACATGATCAAAATTTTAAAAGCCTTACACGTCATAATGGGCTGTAGATTAAGCCTCCCAACTCAATGAAAACTATTTTTATTTTTCAAAATTCTTTATCTATACACTTGAATTTCAAATTTTAATATAACAATGCTCGATTGACAATTTTCGTGATATCAAAAGTAACTTGATTTACCATTTTCGTAATATGATATCTTTGTCAATTATATAATTACAAATTCAAATCCTTTTAGATTAATCTTATAAATTATCATTTAGTAATTGTAGAAATCAACTAGATATCACATGAGTACAAGACAACCCAATTACTAAATCTTTTAAATATAAAATAATAATAATAATATAATAAAATATTAATCTAATCATAAATATATAATATAATATCTTTATTGAGGAAGGAAATGGTGGATAGCACTCAAGGTCCTGTTGGAAACTTCTTTCTATTTTCGCTGGCCAAAAAATCTTCAGGGTTCGATTTCCTTTTACCTAGACCACTGCAGTCAGAGTCTTATAGACTAGGGACCCTAAAATGTAACCCCGAGCAATCAACTGCGGTGTGATAGAAATCCTTTGGGGTCATAGACTACGAACTCTGAAACCATCAACTGCAGTTTGATAGAAATCCTTTAGGGTCAAAGCATTACTTATATTTCACATTTCTAAATATATAATTTATTTATTTATTTATTTATTTAATTATATGTATATTAAATAAATTTGTTAAATTTTTTTATATTTATAAATTAGACGTAAAAGAATGTATAAAAATGGATATAAATCATTATTATTTAATATTGTTTTTAATGTGATGTGTATATTATAATTTTTTTATTAGTGAATATAAAATTACAATATAATAATTTTAATTGAATCAATATATTATATTTTCTTCTTATTTATAAATTGAACATTATATTAAATTATTAATGTTTTTTTCTTTTCTAATGTTTTGGATTAAGCGCTATTATAACATCACTCATACTTTGTTGTAATTGCTTTATTACAACACTTTGTCATTTTGATATAACATCACTCATACTTTGTTGTAATTGCTTTATTACAACACTTTGTCATTTTGATATAACACATCGTGTTAAACAACATCTTCTCATCATCTTTCCAAAATTGGATTATGGAACACCTCTTTATATAATAATGTGTAATATATTGTTTATGTATACTTACATAGATAGAGTTTTTTGTCTCCTCTTTTCTGGCTAATAAGTTTTGAAATAATTTTATTTAATATATATTATAATCAGATATTATTGAATTTATTCAAATAATAATAATCATTGATTTAAATATTTATATAATTGATTGCTCTTTATTTTATTTTTGAATGAATTAATAATTTTTAATTCTATATTTTTTAAACATTATAAATTACCTTTCCATTATATTTTATATTTAATATTAAATTTTCCATAAATAATATATTTTAAAAAAATTACCGCAAAAATATCAAACATTATGATGCAGCACTTCCATGTACCATAACTTTAAAAAATAATAGTTTTCAAATTTTTTTTTTTTTTATTTTTTTAAAACAAAAGATTGCTAGAGTTGATTGTAGGAAGGAGGGCGGTTATTTGCTATGTTGATATTGTGTATTATTCTGTATTTTTTGTGATTTGTATCTGGTTTTCTTTTGGGCTACGTCATCTGGTATCAGAGAAGGAAGAAGGCTGGAAGAGGAAGAGCAGATCTTGCTCAGATATAGCGAGAAATGCAAAATTTTCAAAGGCAAGTTGCAAAACTTACAAATGCACTGATTAACCAAACACTAGTACGAATATAAATGTTAGATGAGGATATAGACCGTGAACATGAAGGTCAGCAAGTAGAAGAGCAGCTAGGGAACCTGACTTATGAAGGGAGAGTGCTCAAGGCTCTAGAAGGGAGAAGGAATGGGGTAAAAATGGAAGTCTCGGACTATGCAGGGAGTCTTAAACCAGATGAGTTGATAGATTGGCTTAATTCCATGGAGAATTTTTCTGAATGGAAGCCTATGACAAAGTAGAAGAAACTGAAATTTGCATGCACCAAATTAAAAGGTCACACCATGATATGGTGGGATCAAGTGCAAAAAGACAGGGAAAACAAAGGGAAAGCAAAGATTCAAACTTGGAGCAAGATGGAGAAAAAGTTGCACCAATATTTTTTGCAGTTGGACTACACCCAAACCCTTTTTCATAGATTTGAGAACCTGTCTACCATGGAAGAGCTCACGCACGAGTTTTATCAATTGTCCATTTGTGTGGATCACAAGGAAACTGATGAATAAATGGCTGCAAGGTATGTGAATTTTTTGAAATTTACTATTCAAGATGAATTGAGCATGCACATGATTCAGAATTGGAAGAGGCATACCTATTAGCCTTAAAGGCTGAGGAAAAGCAAAATCATCAATTTTCTCAAAGGAATAGGGGAGAAAGAAGGGGGATCTCAGCTCCCTCAGGAGGTGGTTTCAACGTTGGTAGAGGTGAATCATCTCATACAGCTATGAAAGTAGAAGATACATGACAAAACAACTCGACCGAACCATGAGGAGGTGGATTTTAGAGGGGTCGAGGTTATGGCGACGGTAGAGGAAGACCTTTTGTTTGTTTTAAGTGTGGTGAAGAGGGTCATCGATCATTTGAATGTCTAAATTCTGATATACGAGTGCCAAGGCAAAGAGAACAACCAAGGTTAAACTTGGCCCAAGCTGAGGATGAAGAAGAAGTGGCTGACTTTCAAGTTTCACCAGATATGGGGGAGAACCTCATGATGTGGAGAGCCATGGTGATTCCGGAAAAGGAGCGAAAGCAGAGGAGCGACTCTCAAGATTCTTGGATTCAGGCAAATAGCTTTCGGACTAGATGCACTTCAGGAGGAAAGGTATGCCAAGTTATTGTTGATAGTGGAAGTTGTGAGAATATGATTTCCGAAGAGACGGTAGAAAAATTGAAGATAAAATGTGACATGCATCCCCACCATTAACGAATTGCATGGTTCAAAAAAGCGAATGAAGTCACTATAAATAAAAGATGTTTAGTCAAATTTTCCACTGGTAAGACTTATAGAGATGAAGTTTGGTGTGATGTAATTCCAATGGGTGCATGTCACCTATTGTTGGGGAGACCCTGGCAGTATGAAAGAAAGGTCGCCCATGATGGAGCAAAAATACTTACATCTTTTGGAAGGATGGAACTAAGGTCGTCTTATTACCCCTTAAATATGAAGGGAAAGCCGAGAATTTTCTATCAGAAAAAAAGTTTGTTAAAGAAATAAAGGTAACAAGTTGTTTCTATGCATTAATGATGAGAAAAGTAGCAGGGGAAGATGTCCCAATACCTACGGAAGCAACCAAGATCCTAGAAGAGTATGTTGATATTATGCCCAATGAATTACCTGATGGACTAACTCTGATGAGAGATATTCAACATCACATTGATCTAATTCCAGGAGCATCTTTACCTAATCAAGCAGCCTATCAAATGAGTCCTACAAAACATGTAGAGCTTCATCAACAAGTGGAAGAACTTATAAAGAAAGGTCTGGTAAGGGAAAGCATGAGTCCTTGTTCTGTACCAACATTGTTGACTCCGAAAAAAGGAGGTGAATGGAGGATGTGCACAGATAGCAGGGCCATTAATAGAATTACCATCAAGTATCAGTTTCCTATTCCGCGCTTGGATGACATGATGGATGTGTTGGCAGGAGTTCAATTTTTTAGTAAAATTGATTTGCGAAGATCCGTATTCGGGAAGGGGATGAGTGGAAAACTACCTTCAAGACTAGAGATGGACTATATGAATGGATGGTGATGCCTTTTGGGCTATCCAATGCTCCTAGTACTTTCATGTGGTTGATGAATACTATGCTTCGCCCTTATATTGGTAAGTTTATTGTTGTTTATTTTGATGACATTTTAATTTTCAGTAAATCCAAGGAAGATCACTTGCAACATTTAAAGATAATCTTGGATCTATTGAGAAAGCATCAACTTTATGTAAACTTGAAGAAATGTAGTTTTTTGCAAGAAAGTTTGGTATTTCTGGGTTTTGTCATCTCAGCAGAAGGAGTGAAGATGGATTCTGAAAAGGTCAGGGCAATTTTGGAATGGCCCCGTCTGAGGAGCATAACAGAGGTAAGAAGTTTTCATGGGTTGGCTACATTTTACATAAATTTTATTCATAATTTTAGCAGTATCGTAGCACCCATCATAGATTGCACCAAAGGAAAGACATTCTTATGGACCAAGGAGGCTGAGGAAAGTTTTAATTTTCTAAAGAAAAAGGTAACAGAGGCCCCCATCTTAGCATTACCAGATTTTGATAAAGTGTTTGAGGTAGATTGTGATGCTTCACATATAGGCATTGGAGTCGTACTCAACCAAGCAGGTAGGCCCATTGCATTTTTTAGTGAAAAGTTGAATGAGGTAAAGAAGAACTACTCCACTTATGATGTGGAATTTTATGCAATTGTACAAGCATTGCAACATTGGAAGAATTATTTAGTGTCAAAGGATTTTGTGTTATTCACTGATCACATTGCCTTAAAATATATAAATACTCAAAAGAAATTGAACAGTAGACATGCAAAGTGGGTCTCTTTCTTGCAAGGCTACAATTTTGTTCTGAAGCACAAATTTGGAAAACAAAATCAGGTTGTAGATGCTTTGAGCCAGCGTGTTGTTCTTTTAACCACTATGGAAAATCAGGTAATTGGGTTTGATTCAATCAAGGATCTCTATCTGTCTGATCCTGCTTTTGGAAAGATTGTGGAACATCTAAAGAATCCATATGTGGGGAATGTGGGCCTTGTTCATGATGAATATTTCCTGCAAGATGGTTACCTCTTCAAGGGAAAACAGCTTTGCATCCCAACTTGGTCTATGCGAAAACATATTATTAGATAGCTTCATAGTAGTGGCTTTGCAGGGCATTTTGGGAAGGATAAGACATTGTCCTTAATAGCAGATAAGTATTATTAGTCAACGATGAAGAAGGACATCACCAAGTATGTGGCACAGTGTAGGATTTGTCAAGTGGCTAAAGGGCACTCCCAGAATACAGGGTTGTACATGTCGTTACCTATACCCCTGAACCCTTGGTTAGATGTGAGCATGGACTTTGTATTGGGGCTCCCACGTACACAACGAGGTAATGATTCTATTTTTGTGGTTGTTGATAGATTCTCCAAAATGGCTCATTTCATCGCTTGCAAAAAAACTAGTGATGCATCGAGGGTGGCACAATTGTTTTTTCAGAAATTGTTAGATTGCATGGTGTACCCAAAACCATTACCTCTGATAGAGATACCTGGTTCTTGGGTCATTTTTGGTGGACTTTGTGGAAGAAAATGGGGACTAAGTTACAATTCAGCAGTCCCTATCAGCCCAAAACAGATGTACAAACCGAGGTTGTGAAGCGAAGCTTGATAAACCTATTACGAAGCATTCTTGGTGAGAAGCCTAAGCAGTGGGATTTGGATTTACGCCAAGCATAATTTGCCTAAAATAGCTATGTGAATAGATCCACAAGTAAATCTCCATTTCAGATTGTTTATGGCCGAAATCCTTCAAGTGTCCTCGATCTGTTGTAGCGACCTCTTGGGGACAGAATAAGTGATGATGGGGAATATTTGTTGAACACATTCAATAATTACAGCAGACGATGAGATAAAAATTGAAGACAGTAACCAATAGTAAAAAAGTCTAATAGATGTTGGTCGACGCCCTGAAGTCTTCAAAGAGGGTGATTTGGTAATGGTTTGTTTCAGGAAATATAGGTTTCCTAGAGGAACCTACCACAAGTTGAAGTACAAGAAGATTGGTCCTTGTAAGATTCTTAAGAAAATCAATGATAATGCTTATAAGGTCGATTTACTAACAAATATTGTTATTTCACTTGTGTTCAATGTTTCTGATTTATATATATTCCATGGGTCGAATCAGGGAGATAACAATGATGAGGAGGTGGATTGGCAACAAACGATTCCACGTAGGAAAAAGGAACATATTGCTTAGATCCTAGATAAGAAGATTGTTTAGACTCAACAAGGACAATATAACAGGTATTTGGTACAGTGGGAAGGCTTCGCACCGGAGGAAAGTACATGGATCACAGAGAGGGAATTGCAGGCCTTGGACCCCATTCAGTGGCAACAGTTTGAGAACAGAAACTTGCAGGAGCTGCATTCTTTTCAACTAGAGGAGAATGATGCAGCGACTTCCGCATACCATAACTTTAAAAATTAGTAATTTTCAGAAAAAATATTATTTTTTTTTAATAGCAATTCTTTGTATATATAAAAAATACTACTAGAGTTGATTGTGAAAAGAAAGGGGGTTATCAACTGATATTATGTATTATTCTATATTTTTTGTGATTTGTATCTTGTTTTCCTTTGGACTACATCACATTACAATATTAAAATAACTTCAAATATTATCATTATAATTACAAAACCTTTACAAATCCAATGATAAATGATTAAAAATTTTAATACATTATTTATAAACTTTCATTTATTATAAATAAATATTTATAATAATTTTAATATATTATTTATGGACTTTTTATGTTATAAATATTTATTTTTTTAGTTACGAGTTCTTTACCAATTCAATGATAAATAATTAAGAATTTTAATACATTATTTATAAACTTTCATATATTATAAATAAATATTTATAACAATATACTATTTATGGACATTTTATATCACAAATATTTATTTTTTTACAAACTTTAATGATTGAATATCGTAGCAAAAAATATTATTTTATACTATTTATAATCTTTGTTATATCATAAATATTTATTTTTTATAAACAAAGCCTAATTTATATATGTATGACTAATTTATATATGTATGGAAGAATTTTAATAAAAAGTTTATTACCTCATTTATTGTTGAATTGAGGCTTATGTGATCCATATCAAGTTTATGAGAGATTTTTCAACCTAAATCACAAGATATTTCATTTTTCAACGCGTTTCGAACCAACCAATGTGGTTCATCGTCAAGATAAGTTGAAGAATCAAATCAAGCTTTGCATTTTGAATAGTTAGAGCAGGACCTACAATGGCTATAATTCTTGACCAGGCAACGACTATATTGACTAACAGCTAAATTTCACTAAAACAGTTAGCTCGACTGGACTAAGGGCATAAAAATAAGTTAAATTTAATAGATTATTAAAGTGATAGTTAGTTATATTATTATTAAATTAAAAGTCAAAGGGACATATGAATTTACATAGAGGTTTTAACTATTTAGTAAAATTATATATATATATATATATATATATATATATATATATATATATATATATAAATTAATTAATTTTAAAAGATTATTAAATTAAAGTTAGTTATAGAAGGTATTAACTATTTAATAAATATATATAAAAATATAAATATTGAAATAAGTGTTAGAAAGAATAAAACTATAATATTAAAAACTCAACTTTAATTAATTGTTTATTTAATTGTTAAATTAACATATTATTATATAACGATTTCAATATTAAAATAAATTATATTTCTTTTATGAGCTAAAATTATTAGCATAAAAAAAAACTACATATATCAATCAATAAAGAACAAAGGTCAAAGGATATGAAATAACAATAACAAGTAATAAATGATGGAGGGAAGAAAACGACTCGAAAGAGAATGCTCGGACCCAACAATTACTCATCTTCTAGTGATCCCCTTTATTGAGATTGTTTGGCCCTTTTTCAATCTCAAAAACTTCCCTACATTTCAGATAATAAAACTGCAAAATTCTAACAATAACACTAGCCTCCTCAATAAAAACCAAACATCATTTTATTGTAGATTTTTAAGTTCATCTTGTTTCAAAAGGTGTCCTTTTCTCGTGATTTTATAAAAAGAAAAACGCAACGGCCGATAAGAACCAAGCAAGCAAATATTGTAAACAACTGAAATATCCTGACACATTTTTATTGATAGACTTCCATATATGTTATTGGATTGGGCTTATCTTTTCTCCTTGTAATTGAATGTTTATTATTTTGTACATCTATGTGTACATGTATATAAAACATGTACACAGTTGCAACGGTTCCGGGTACACATCACTTCACCATGTCAAACTGCAAGAACCTACCTGCGAGAGTCGGCCAAGGCTCGATCATACGACGCAATTTATTTAAGAGGTGTAACTGCTGATTCTTAATCTTGCCGCCACCCTCTTTTGCATTGTGCAACCACTTCCTCAACCACACGCTTAACCAACAACGCTTCGTATCTGCACGCAGTTGCAATAACGGATGGATCAAACGAACAAGTCGAGAGGACTCAAAATCCATCGGTGCACTCACATAGCATCTTTTTATTGTTTAAAACAGTAACCAAGCAAAGAGATATGAAAAGAATTAGGGAGAGTGACAAAACCTCATCTAGTGATCAACCCACCCGTTTGTGTCGTCGAGTGTCCAGCCTGACAGATTAGACACTCTGAACAGAGCACCTTTCCATCTTTCAATATCTTCTGGTTTGTGAATTCCGCTACTCTCATGGTCTTCGAAAGACTTGGCAAATGGGCTTCCGGATCTCTCCGGGTGACGGACCTGCCATGGAGCCACTTTGTAAAACAGAGGGATGGCCCTCCCGTGCTCCTGTGTTGCTATTAGGGAGACTTCGTTGAGGCACCACACAGAGGATGCGTACTGTGGGGAGAAAATAGGAATCCTAATTCGACTGCACTCAATGGCATGCTTGAGAGTCGCATTAATATCCTCCCCTTTCTTGAGTTGATGGCCATCATGGAACACACGGATTTTTTTGTTAACCGTGAGGGCTCTATAGAGGTGATCTACGAAGCCTTTTCTGACATCTGAACCTCTGAAGCTCAGAAACACCTCATATCTCCATGCCCTCCTCACTCCCACTGCCATTCAAAAAGAAACGAAATCGCTATTCGAGATTAAATTGTTGCTTGTTTGCTTAACAAGGGCTAAGCCAGGGACGCTTTTTATAAAAGGGAGGACCTAAAACTAGATTCCGTCAACGCGTCGATCTTCAAATCTCCCATTGTTGCGCCTTCGTAGTGTTGGAAGTGTGGTAGAAAATGAGAGATCTTGGGAGAGTGGGAAGCAGTACTATGCCGCACAGTGCTTCCGAGAGTCACACTGTCGTCCTGAGATAAAGACAAGCGACACAGAAGAGAGAGATATTAGAGGAGAATCGGCAGGTTGAACACTGACTTATCATGATGGAGAAAGGAGGCTTTCAGTCGGATTTATTTTGTCTCCTTGTCATGGAGCGAAGAGACCAGGAATAAATGAATGCTAATATCGCTGGACCGCGCCTTCACTATCCCCCATTCTTGTGACATTAAGTGAACGAGAAAGTCAACATATAATTTTGGGAGTCGTTTACTGGGGAGGAATTGCTTCGAAAGTGAAAAGTGGTTAAAATTTAAGTAAAAAAATTTGTTGTAGATGTTTTTATTGAAATAAGTTTAGTACCATAAAAAAAAACTTTGGTACACTTAAAATCTTGAAATTTAACAATTATAATTTGAATTTAAAAAATATCTGACATTAAATTTTGTCAATTATTAGAAAGAAAATGAGTTACTGTTTAGCAAAAAAATCCTCGCAACCTTATAAGTGTGTGAAGGAAAATGAGTTACTGTTTAGCAAAAAAATCCTCGCAACCTTATAAGTGTGTGAAGGAAAATGAGTTACTGTTTAGCAAAAAAATCCTCGCAACCTTATAAGTGTGTGAAGGAAAATGAGTTACTGTTTAGCAAAAAAAATCCTCACAACCTTATAAGTGTGTGAAGGAAAATGAGTTACTGTTTAACAAAAAAATCATCGCATCCTTATAAGTGTGTGAAGGAAAATGAGTTACTGTTTAGCAAAAAAAATCCTCGGAACCTTATAAGTGTGTGAAGGAAAATGAGTTACTGTTTAGCAAAAAAATCCTCGCAACCTTATAAGTGTGTGACCTGCTAAAAAACAAAAAAGAATCAAAATGGCGGCTCAGTAGACAAACTAGTGCCTATTTTCAATGAAAAGTCGCATGCATGCAAACAATGGTAAGGTTGCGTAGACGAGTCTCCTCCCCTCTGCTAAAGTGGTCTACAGCCTCAGCCTGCATCGTCGTGGAAGTGGGCGGCTAAAACCTCCTTGTCATAGAGCGAGGAGACCAGGAATAAATGAATGCCAATATCGCGAGACCCCGCCGTCGCTATCCCTCAGACAGATATAAGAACGAACAAATTAGGATATAATTTTATCCCAGACAAAAGAATTAATCAATAGCGACCGATCTCAGAATGTCAAGAACAACAGGCCCCGCCTTCTCTCTGCCTTCCTTTCAATGGGAAGAGTGGACATATTCATAGTATCAGAGAAGAATGAAATAATTAAAAGACTCCGCTGCATACCTTTTCAATGCAAAGAGTGGACATATTCATAGCATCATAGAAGAACGAACTAATTAAAACTTCAATTTTGAATTGCGGAAAATATAATTGAACATTGTGGTTGTATATATATGTATGTATGGGTTATCAAAATTTCAGAGACTTTGTCATATATATAATATTATACTTCTAAAAGTTTATTATAACTAATTTTATAATTTTCGTAATATTTTGTAAATAAGAATATATATAATTTAATATAATATATAAAAAAAATTAATCAAACTCACACAGCAAAAATGCTATTAATAAATAATAAAATTATAAATATATCAATTTAACTAATAGAATTTTAATTACAAATTCAACACTATTAATAAGTAATAAAATTATAAATATATTAATTTAACCAATTTCTTAGGACACGATATGTTATTATAAAATTTTAATTACAATTTCAAAATTATTACATTTATAATATGTAATAAAATTATAAATATATTAATTTAACTAATTTCTTAGGACACGATATGTTATTATAAAATTTTAATTACAATTTCAAAATTATTACATTTATAATATTTGTAGTGTATGTACCATGTCCAAAACATCCTAATACTACTAAAAATATTATATCATCTTTAATGTAGCAATGGTTCACTTTCAAAGACTTTTCAATTCTTTAAGTAACTCAAATATTTTGTTGCAATTAAGTTAGTGAGTTTGAATGTTCAATCTTAAGCAGGAGAAATAAAGATGTGGGAACATTTTCCTATTCCTATTACATCATTGAACTATTTGACATCTTTAAAATTAATATTCTTTTATGAAATTTACATCATTGAACTATTGAAATCTTTAAAATTAATATTTTTTTATGAAATTTGAATGTACATAGAGGAAGTTGTGATTTATAGTTGATAAAAAGTTTTAGATTTTAGTTTTATCTATGTTCAATTTTTGAATTTTTGTTTATAAAGAAAATTATGTACCATTTTAGAGAAAAAAATATACAGTGTTTAAATTACATGATATACATACTGATTAAATTACACCAGTGTTTAACTTACTTGGATTAGTATTTAAATTCAAAAAATTTTATGCATTTTAGTGAATACACAGAATAATTTGTCATAAACAATTAATTTAAATTTGAGACTTTAAATCCAATATGAGAATATCTCAATAAAAGTACTAGGGCTCTATCACCATAAAAGTAAATATAGAAATTATTGTGTATTAAGTTCGAGTTTGGTTGCAAGGCATAAACTCCATATTTATGTTAAAATTGAAACCGTAAGTGAGGCTATATTACAATCCTCTCTACAACATATCCAAAATTCTATCCAAAATCCATTTTTTTAATGAGAATAGATGAATACATGTTGATTGATATATTAGACCCTTGTCGCTACTAAAGTTTTGTAAAAGTTCTAAATAAAACACATAATTGAAATACATGCTCGTGTGTGGGATGGCCAAAGCCCCTATGATGCCCCTACATAAAGCTCTCATAAAAGAAAATGAGCATCTTTCTTAAGAGCTAGATGAACACAAATTTACAAATTGGCCATTCACTTTTGCCAATCTCTACTACAAACATCTAAAACACTTCATGTAATTTCATTACTCCACACTTCTTTGCATCTACTCCGTTCCTTGCAACTTTGGTCCACATTGTTGCATTATTCCTTTCTCCATCAACTCAAAAATATTTGTTTCCTTGCATGCTACCACTCAATGGCCCTTATTGCCTCACTATTCTCCCAAGGCACCATTCTCAATTAAAGATTTATTGATTGCGTCCATGTGTGCATATCCTCACCATAAGCTTTACTATCATCATTTTATCCTCCTTTTGTGGTTTTCCTCTTTATGACAACTTTCTTCACATACTCTATTTCATTTTCTACAAGCATAACAAGACACAATACATTATAGAAATGACAAGTTACCACCTACTCCCCATTTAAAAATGTTTTCATTTTAACACCAATGCTCTAATATTCTTTTTATTTAGCCCACTACTCCTCAAGTTCTTGTTTCTTTGTCTCCTTCACATTTTTTAGGAATAAACTTAGCATCATCTTTATAGCATCCTCCACTTCTTCATTCAAAAAATGTGAATTAATTTTTTCCCACATTTCTCAAATGGGGGGGGATTTATTCTCCCATCATGCATAATTCTTCTATGATTTTATCATTATCTTCCCAACAAAATGTGGCAAACACCCATGGAAAAAACGTCACATAGAATACTAACACTATAACCCTTAACATTAAAATTAATCATGCACTAATATGTCACAATGACACTATTCCTATTTTGGAGTCATGGAAATATATATGCTTATGGAAAAGTTGTACTCCTTATATTTAATTTCTAAATAAATTCAATAAATATCAAATTTTCTTCTCACTCTAATCATATACCATAAGGTCCTGCCTTTTTTCTTCCTTTAATTTGTCTATTAATATTAATAATAGTAAAAATTCACATACCTATCCCTTTTATATGACGAAATTACATGTTAAAAGATACAATCTAGATAAAAGTTAATTAAAAAATTAGTTTTAGAAATTGAATACCTTAAAAAGTTTCATGAATTCTTCACATTTTATCTCTTATTATAATGATTTATACATCTTCAAATGAATTAATTTTATTTGTTAAGAATATTTGTGGAGATTTTATAGGAATACATCTTGTAGTTCATTAATTTTATCTACATGAATATCTTTGTGGAATGGTTTTTTGGCATACATGTGGTGAATATGTATGGGAGAGAATATGCATTTAATAAATAGCATTACATCGATAAGAAATGGAGAACAATATACTTGCAAGAACTTCGTGGAAATGTACTTTGCAACAAAACAAATTGCCACCCATAGTCTGATTGTATAGGTTCCTTTTCTTTATTTATTTATTTTCTTCTTACTTTTATAATTTTTAATTGTGGGAATTTCACCCTGAATGCCAAAACATAAATGTAGCAGGGGAAGTTGAGAAAAGTCACCCTATAATGTCTTTATGATCATAATGATGCATTAGAAAAAAGAGATGTGATACAAATGGTGCAATTTTTTTCATAGATATAATTATTTTATTTTTACTTGTAAATATTGTTTCAACATGTTGGTTATGGGGGCCATGACTTAAGTTGATTGATTAATGTAAATAATTTTTATGATAAATAAATATTTTTTTTGTTAATACCATATGCAATAGCATGTAGGTCATGTGGGTTTCTTGTTGTCAAATCATTTTTAAGTGGTTATCTTAAATGGTGGACCTTCTTGAATTCTCTTAAAATTCCTAGGGAAAACACTGCCATTAGGAAACGACATAACTGGAGAGAAATATATGATGGGTGGAAGATAAGCATAGTTGGAGAGAAAATACATGTTGGGTGAAAAGATATGAAACAACATAACTATAGAGAAATGTTATGCTCAATAAGAATAGCTGGAGAGAAAGGCATCCTTCAAAGAAGGACATTGCTTTAAAAATGTGTTGGGAAAGAAAATAATAAATACCACTAAGCGTAATTTTGTAGGTAGTTGTGAGGAGTGCGACTTGATGGTTGGGAGGAATGTGACTTTTCCCATAGTATTTTCCAAGAAAGTTCTTATTAATAAGATAAGTAATCTAATCATATTTCAGAAGAAATGTTGTTCTCTGTCTTTTTAAGAAATTTTTTTTATTTCAATGAATAATCGAATATTATGGAATTATGTATGTGCTCAATTAGTGAGTTTGTTTTATATTCTTGTTATGAGATGAAATTAGTGAGTTTGTTTTATATTCTTGTTATGAGATGAAATTATTTTATGTACTAGTTATGGAAATTGTGACCCTTAACTATGATAGTGGAGTAATACACAACAAATTATAGTAATTGTTGTTGTATGCAAGTAATTAAGAGAGACTCTAGCCATGCATAGAATATGGAGAGTATGAATTATTTAGATGGATAGAAAAAAATATAAATTCTTAACAAGAAGTATATAAACTTGGGATTGGTTGGAATGAATACCATAAATAAAATAATATATAAATTTTCTTCTTTCAAGGTTACGTTTTAAAGGTCATTTCGAATATAGCTAACTAAGTATACTTTCATGCAATTATTGTAAGCTAAGCAAGAACATGGAACCAAAAATCTTCAAATAGATTTTATCTTATAATATTTCACATGGGTGATGTAGGGATTATGCAGGTAGATCATTTTTTAAAGTGACCTATTCTTTATAAAAATATATGCATGCATATATTAATTGTTGGCTTGAATGTCCTAAGTATTCTGTGCTAAAAAGGACAACAATGTTATAATGTAGAGGCTTATTATGATTATTTTTTCCATACAAAGTATTTTTGATAACCCGAGTAAATTTTCCATTTTATGGCTTTTATATTTGACATGTGGTTGAAAGTAAATGTGGGACAAGTAATATGCTATGACATTGTAAATAATTATTTTAATTAATATTTTTTTATGTATTATTATTCTTGAAAATATATTAAAGTCTATCATTTGAGAGATTAGACCCCTAAATAACATGAAAACAATGGGAATCAATTATGCCCAAGAAGGGGGCAGGAAGAAAAAGAAAAATACTTCATCTTTTCCATACATTAGGAATTGTTGACTCACTAGACAACCAAAGAAATATATGGCTGGAGATAAATGTCATGAGTGGATGTTGATTTAAGGAGGGTGTCATGAGTGGATGCTGATTTAAAGAGGGTTGCAAGAGATAAATGTAATTATAATAAAAGAAAGGATCTAGTGGGAGAGAAAGAATGGACCAAAAAAAAAAAATAGTAGGACACTAGTTGAGATTAAGGATTTATTAATCATTAAGTTATTTTCCCGATAAAGGGGAGTTGGAGCACCAAGATAACTACTGAAAAGCGTAGTTCATGGTTGGGAGGAACGTGGCAACCTTTAATCTATTCTAGAACATTTTTAGATAAGTATATATGACTATCTAGAAAAATCTATATTAAATGTGTTACTTTTGTAGTTCAAGGTTATGAATGAATAACATAGAATTTATTATGGTTATAAATGTTTTTGAGTGTATTCAAGAAAATTAATGGAAAAATATTATTATTGTTTTTGTGAATGAAATGTACATATATTTTTGTGTATCTATGTTTGTTCTACTGCAAGAAAGCAAGTGGTTAGAAGACAGAAAATGTAACTATAGAGTTTTTTAACGTGTGTATATTAAGAATTCCTTTATCGAAGAAATCGAGGAAAATAAAACCCTGAAAAAATAAACCTTGATATTCATTATACAAGTGTAGATGAAGAGTAAAACATGAGGGTTTGATTAAAATAGGGGTTTACCCAACTAGTAATGAAAAATAGAAATATGCAAGTAATATGTCTTACGTAGTAACTTTTGAATTGTATAAACTTGAGTTCATTTGCAAACTACAACAAAAGAGAATCATTACAAGACAATAAGTAATCAAGTTAAGTAGAAGTATATTTTTTTATGCCCAAGTTAGCATGTTGCAGACCAAAGACAAAGAAGAGAGTCTTGTTGACTAGCAAAGAGACGAGTTGTTCTGGATTGGATAATTATATTGTTTATCATCCATATCTATGCATTTTGAGTGGAAAAAGTGGAGGAATAAACTCACAAGACCGTTTTTACCAGCAGGACCCAATTTGGCAAAACGAGGTCTGAAACCTTCTGGGAGCATTTGGAGGCATCAAACGATGTTTTTGGGGTTAAATCTTTGTCGCTTTATCATGCTCTATTTCATTTTATTCTACACATATATATATTATCAACAATGCAATAAACGTTCCAATCGAAGTCCATATTGAAAAGTTATACCACTCATAAGTTGACCTTCCTGCTTTCACACCTATACTTCGAGAAGATGCTGCATTAGCCCCCATTATTCATGGAAAAGTGGATAGCCATGTGATTATGATGTAAAAGACTCTAGAAGAGTCTATTCTGTAACTCTTGTTAAGAGTTGATGTAGTCAAGATTAACCACTAGTAGGTTATTAGGTCGTGTTATAATCAGGCCACTAGGAGGAAGAGGCATGCCATTCTTTCAAGAGAATTTTTGTTTCATAGTTGAGAAAAGATAGCCAAGAGAGATAGGAGGTAGAACATACAAAGATGATCTGTGCACTATAGAAACCCATGAGCCACAAACATTACTTCTTTGTACCTGTAGCCATATTTCTAAGCAAATAAAGAGAGTGAAGCAACCTCACCTTCCATTTGGTTTTTTCTCCTGAAAGGCCCAAAGAGTTTCTCTGAGAGGCTATTTTATGTCTTATGTGTGTGTGTGAGATTATTTTGTCTTTTTTTATTTTTATGCATAACTTTTGTTCACATTCATGAACTAATTACAGTTATATCTACAGATCTTAAATTTTAATAAAACTGTAATAGTGTAAAATCCCAGATTTTTAATATAACATTATCAGATCTATTGTGACTATCGAGTGGAATATCCATGGTAGTTTATGGATTAAAAGAAGTCCTAGGAAAGATAATAGTAGGGCCTAAAGGAAAACCTTAGGTGGACATGCATGATAGGAATCCACCAGGCCTCTAGCCTAATTTCTAATTTTTTAAGCTAAGCAATAACCATATTATTCATATGAGTATACATTAATATTATGCATAAGGGAAAATTCCACAAAAAATCAGGTTTTATGCAACCCCAACATTTTAGAGGTTCCCTATCCTTACCATTAACAACCTTACTACTGATTTCTACCTATTTTCTCCCACCTAGGGTCTAGTTCTATGTTCATGGTGATTGGTTGTTGTTTCTATTAAAGTTTTGATTATGACTACCTTTACAAGGTTGTTTAAATGGCTCAGGTCTGCCACCCTTTCCACCCATGGCCATTTTTTCCTTCTTCTTATTAGACCAAAAGAGATTTTCATTTCTCTTCTTGGCCTATTGGTAATATATTATTCCCTTCCTAATGGATTTGTCCATGGTGTTTGGATTTGCATACTAGATTCACTCTTTAAAATAGAGTGGAAAATAATTTAGAAACATTGTATCTTTTCTTTTTCTTCTTTTACCTACAACACATAGCGTAATATATGAGTGATCATGGTTAGTAATTCATTTATCAACATTTGAGATAGTTTTATATCATGAAATTATTTAGCCTTGTCATCAAAATAATTCTTGGTCAAATATTTTCCTTTAAGAAAATGTTGGAATTCCTTCTAGTTAACCTCTTTACCTTCTAAGTTACGATTTTTTTGCATTTCCTCCCACCATAGAGAGGACTTTCACTACAAATGATAAGTAGCCATCTTGGATTTTAACTCTCTAAAATTCTCATACAATTAAAAAGTATATATTAATATTGAGCAACCATGCTTCAACTGCCTCTTTCGTCTCCCCGTCATTTGTTAGGGGTCTAATCTTTTTGAATTCTATGTGGAGTTCTATTTTTGGCTTCTTTCCAAAAATTTTATGATTTTTTTATGAACTACGCTCCTCCCCTTATTCATATTTTTCCTCCTTCCTTTCCACCACTTCCTCGGTAATGTTTTTGTTTAGATAAATCCCCTTTGTTTTCTTCATCCCTCATTGTTTCTACTATTTTGGGCTAATATTTATTAGTCAGGTTCTTGATAATTCTCTCTTGTGTAGTGTTGGCTTTTAGTAATTTTGTCATGTCCTGCACATATTAACTAGCTATGTCTACACGTTTTTATTCATGTCTAGTATCTCTCTGGTGGGTACTTACACTTGTTTTCCCAAATGGACATACATTTCTTCTCCTCACTAAAAATCATTTTATCCTCCTTTTGTGGTTGTCTTCTTCATGGAAACTTTCTTCACATACTCTATTTCATTTTCTACAAGCATACCAAGACACAATACATTACAGAAATGACAAGCTCCTACCTACTCCCCGTTTAGAAATGTTGTCATTTTAACACCAATGCTCTAATATTCTTTTTATTTAGCCCACTACTCTTCAAGTTCTTGTTACTTTGTATCCTTCACATCTTTTAGAAATAGACTTAGCATCCTCTACTTCTTCATTCAAAAGATGTAATTAAAATTTTCCTCACATTTCTCAAAATAGTAGAGATTTCTTCTCCCATCATGCATAATCCTTCTATAAATTTATCATTATCTTCCTAACAAAATGTGACAAACACCCATGGAAAAAACATCACATAAAATACTATCACTATAACCCTCGATATTAAAATTAATCATACACTATTATGTCATAATGACACTATTCCTATTTTGGAATTATAAAAATATATATACCTATGAAAAAATTATACTCTTTACATTCAATTTCTAAATAACTTCAATAAATATCAAATTTTGTTCTCACTCTAATCCTATACCATAAAGACCATCCCATACCATAAGGTCCTACCTTTCTTTTTCCTTTATTTTGTCTTTTAATATTAATAATAGTAAAAATTCACATACCTATCCCTTTCATAAGAGGAATAAACATGTTAAAGATACAATCTAGATAAAAGCTAATTAAAAAACTATTTTTTGAAATTTAATACCTTAAAAAATTTCATCAATTCCTCACATTTTATCTCTTATAATAATGATCTATACATCTTGAAATGAACTAATTTTATTTGTTAAGAATATTTGCGAAGATTTTATAGGAATACATCTTGTAGTTCATTACTTTTCTCTACATGAATATATTTGTGGAAATGTTTTTATGGCATATATGTGGTGAATATGTATAGTAGTGTGTATTCCATAAATAGCATTACGTCGATAAGAAATTGAGAACATTATATTTGCAAGAACTTTGTGGAAATGTGTTTTGCAACAATATAATTTTCCACCCTAGTTTAATTGTATAAGGTTTATTCTTTTTCTTTCTTTCTTTCTTTTTTTTTTTTTAGAATTTCGTCATATACTCTAAAACATATATTCTAAAACATAAATGTAATAAAGGAAGGTTGCTAAAACATAAATGTAGCAAAGGTAGGTTGAGAAAAGTCACCTTATAATGTCTTTATGATCACATTGATGCATTAGAAAAAGAGATGTGATATTCATGGTGCAATTTCTTTCACATACATAATTATTTTATTTTTACTTGTAAATATCGTTTCAACATATTGGCAATGGGGGCCATAACTTACATTTACGGATTGGTGTAAATAAATTTTATGATAAATAAATGTTCTTTCTTTTGTGAATGTTCAAACTCACATTGTCAAGACATTAGGCCATCGATAATTAAATCTTGTTTGAAGATAGTCTATTAGAAAAATATGCAAGTCAATATGTCCCAACAAATATATTAAAAGTGAACAAATATGCAAGTTTTCAAATGTTAGATGGCTATCCAAAAGAGAAAATATACTCATAGTGAACAAATATGAAAGTTTTCAAATGTTAAACAAATATCCAAAAGAAAAACATGCTAGTTGTGAAAGATTAATAAATGTCTACATTAACCTAGGAATGTTGATATCCAAGTCAATAATTAAATCTATTATAGACATTGCTATCTATATTAACATGGATTGAATTTTGACTCTAATATAACTATATCCATATCTTTGGAAGATATATTTTACATAATTTTTAAATTATTTGTGCATATATTTATTTTATGTTTTAAAATGAATGTAACGTATCAATTATATATATATAAAATAAAGATATAATTATTTTATATTTAAAAATATATTTAAGATGTTAATTTAAAAAAAAATAGTTAAAATTAGTGATATGTTTCTCTCTAATTCAATGATATCATTTTTTTTTTTACATTATTAACTTTTATACATTTAAATTATTTATATATAAATCAATTTATTTATATGTGAATAAAATTTTTATTTACATTGATAACAACTTATTTTAATTTACTTTTTAAAACACGATCTATGCACTAACCTATTTTTATTATTTTTTTATTTATATATGTGAAGTAATTGTGTAATAAAATTACATGTAAATGTCTTTTTATGGATGGTTGAAACTTGTATGAAGCGACTTTATTTTATGTCAATCATAGTTATGTCATAAATCTTTCGAACTTGTACGATGAATTTATATACATTGAATAGCATTTCATATGAAATCATGAAAGGTAAAGGCAACATGTTGAAGAGTGATATAAATTGGCCTATGATATAACTATGATAATAAAAAAGGATGTGATAATCTAGTTCCTATAAAAACGTGTGGACTTGGAGCATATATTTAATGGCCCTTGAATGTTTCCTATTATTGAGTGAATCAAAAATTCCAAAGAGATATAGTAAATGCCTTCGAGGAGCAAGATCGCTATAATCAGTACCTAGGTGGAAACAGTCTTAGACTCTAGGTATTTTTTGGACACAGAGAAGTTTGGCAGAACCCATGACAGGTTTGGTTGCCTTTTGGTCCAAAATATAACAAAGGAAAGCATAATATATAGATATATGACTCTTTTAGGCATGCATAAGTATATAACCAGAGGTAATACAGAGATGGAAAATAAAACTTTGATGAGATGTTGGTAATTATATCAAATATCAGACAACTTGTGTCAAGGCCTATACACCCCTCTTCCTACTCCTAACTGATCTTGGGAATCCATATTTATGCACTATATTTTTTTCCTTCCTTATACCAAGCATGGTAATGACTATGTATTTGTGGTCATTGATAGATTTTTTGAGATGGCCATTCTAGCTTCCTGCAAAAAGAGTATCATAGCAAAAGCCAATGCCAAGCTCTTCTTTAAATGGGTGTGGATACGTTTTGGAATCCCATAGACCATCATATCAAATGGGGATAGAAGATTCCTAAGTATATTATGGTTTAGCTTCTGGTCATCGTTGGACACCAAGCTCATCAAGTTGATTGTCTTCCACCCCTAGCTTGATGGCCAAACAGAGGTCATCAACAAGATGATCATTCACATATTGCGGATGTACAACTCTAAGCATCCACAAACATGGGATGCGAGTCTCCCCTATGTATAACATAACTCTCCATTGATCAACTAGTCACAACCCCTTTCAGGCGGGCCTGGGATTGCAACCATTGCTTCCCATTGATCTCGCACTGCCCCTTGCGACTACCCACATAGAATTTGCAAGTGTTCAATCCAAAGCTAACAAAGCCACCAAGTATATTGAATGAATTTATCACATTCATTAGCATGTTCATGATATCCTACAACATTAAGAACAAACAATTCCATGATCAACACTAGGTGCCACATAAGTTTCAAGTGGGTGACGAGGTTTGGTTGCATTTGCAAAAGGAACACCTTGAAAAATCCCATTGGAAGCTTCAACCACACTGATACAAACCTTACATCATCACGAAGGTTGTGGGTGACAAAACTTTTGAACTTAATATCCCCCCATTCCTTGTCATGCACCCAAGATTCAATATGGGATTTGTTCAGCCATACTTTCCACCATTCTTGGACACATTACCAATAAATTAACACCAACATAGCTCAACCCAGATTACATTTAATAGGACACAACTGATCAGATCATGGACACACATATTAAGAACAAACCAACAAAAGATCTAGATGTATCAGGTTGACAAAGCAGGCTAGCTCATGCACCAAGGCAAGTGGCTCACTAGGGACCAAGTTCAGCAGAAGTTTCCCCATCTCATGGGGACACTCAATGCCATGGGTACCACTACTTCCTCGAGGATTGATCCAAGTGGATATTGGTGGCCACCCACCTATTCCACTTGGGTCACAACATAGTTTCCTATCAGTTTCCCATTTTTAAGCACAATTTCTTATTTTGGCAATTTTCTATTTTTGGTAACTTTCAAGTCCTAAACTTCTAGAGCCATTTTAAAGCCCTAAATGATGTTTTTTGGGGAAATGGGAAAAACCAAAGTCAACAACTACATTTGTAGTCCAAATTTTTTCTCCTCGAATAGACCTTTCTGATAGGTTATTGTGCACACCAAAGAGTGATTGTATGCCAAAGTTACGACCCTAGGAAGTTGACATTCCAACTTACCACATCGAGGCCAATAAGCCTTTCGTGCTTCATCTATTAGAGTTAGAGTTTTGGATGTTTAGGGCTTTTCATTGTTTCTTCCTGATAAAAACGCCTTAGAGCCTCATTGTAACAGAATTCAAAAGGCACATAGTCATCACATCTCTTCTCAAAGACAACATTAGAGAAATTTTGAGGTATAAAATGGGCCTCCTAAGGAATATTATAAAATAATAGTGGGTATAATAACACAAGATTAGATTACATCATCAAATTTTAAAGGGAAAAAAGAAAAAACTATTTTTTCAACTCATATTTTCAACTTACCTCCCTATGGTTTTACTCAAATTTTGAGCGGGAGCACTTGTTGGATGAAAAATTTAATACATCATCCAAGGAGTACCCATGTTGTATACATTTTATGGACTTGCTACACAGAAAATGAGAAATACATGAAAAAAATTATTGCAATCACAATTTTCATGTATTGTTCATTTTTTGTGTAACAATGTCCATAAAAAGTATGGAACATGGGTACTCCTTAGATGAGGAATTAAATTCCACATCTAATGAGTGATCCTAATCAAAATTTGAGTAAAACCATAAGGATATATGTTGAAAGTATGAGTTGCAAAAGTAGTTTTTTTTTTTTTAATATTTTTACTTTTTTACTCCAAAAATGGTGAATCAATCCCCATGGTTGAAATCATCTTCTTGAATCCTATTAGCTATTATAAATTTTATTTTTGTTGTACATTTTTGTTATGAGGCTCATTTTAGACCTCAAAATTCTTGTAATGGCTACCACCATTCAAGCTAGTTTCCTTCCTTTTTGCATGTAAACAGTTTCAGGATATTTATTTATTAATCAAAGTTTAGTTTCAATGTATCTTTGTGTTTATGTTTTAAATCTCAACTTCGTTTCGTTCCTTCATAAATTTGGATCACTTGTGGACATGGAACCAAAGAATTTTTCAACAAACCTCCATTCTATAGTAAACAAACTATGGTTGGTTGTTACCTTCTTATCACTAGTTCTTGAAAGATGGCTAATATTGTCACTAGGTTTGTAGCTACTATAATGGTGCCACCCTAGAGCTCATCGTTATTTTCTTGTCTCTGTATTTCTTCAACCATATGTAGTAATACAGTTGATTGCTAAGATGGTGCACCAAAATCCTACTATTGGTTCCCATTTTCAGCGAAATCCTACCTCATTTATCTGTGTGCCTAAATTGCTTGCAAGAGATGAAGTTTTAGTAATCATGACTACAAATGTAAGGTTTTTTTCAACAAAATTGGATCTTTGTAACCAAATTCCAAGATATTGTTAAGAAAATTGCACGTTCTTGTAAAGAAAACTGTGTGTTTTTATAAAGTCGCAGTGTCTAAGACGTATTCTAACTCAAATCAAAATAATCAATATCTAGTGAAGTAAACCCTTAGGAATTCCATAGGTCAAAACATAGAAGAATTGACTGTGACAGAGAATAGGCCTAGGGTTCTTGAGGCTGCAATGCTTATTGATAAAAAAAGATTAAAAATTTTGGTCTTCTGTGGGTTTGAATCCTCAAATGTTTGCTACTCAATTTAGGTAGAGGATCCTCCAAGAATAACAAGAAGGTTGCATTAATGTAAATGATTTTATACTATAGGCTTGTCCTTTTGGTAGTTCTTCAAACCATTTATCATCATTATGAGGTTCCTTGTTACCCTCATTAAGCACTTCAACAATTTGGTGGACAAAAAAATCATACAAAACCATAATGCTCATAATAAATAGATTTAGTCTCCAGTTTCCTTGATCCTGGACCTTCTCATGGGGGAGTAGGTCCATACGAGATCTAATACCAAAATAAATTTACTGAGCACACCTTTTAGTAATCAAATAATATTAAATATAAATACATGAAGTGTGGTCTCAAGATAGATAGACTATCTTGGACACACGATAACATGGTTGAGATATTTATAATTATAAATTAGATTCTTTAATACATGATAATTTTGACTAGACACTATTTATTTTTTTCCAAAATTACAGAAATTTTAATCAATAACATACACTTGGCAAAGCTTCAATGCATTCAGAAATTTAATTAAAATATAACAGTTTTGAGGAATTATATTAAAATATATTGCTAGATAAATTAAGAGCATGATGCACTTCAAGACAAAAGTAAATTAGTCCAAATTTCCCACACGTTGAAGCCATTTTAAAGTCTATTTTGACTCATCTAACCACACAACGTGGTCTTCTACATAAGTATCTTGAAAAAAATTAGTTGGTGATTCAAGCACACATAACTTACCAACTTTCTAAAGTCAAACATTTAACTAATATCTAATCCTAACAACATGGTATCATTTTACAAACTTCAAACCTCAAACAAAACATATATCTATTAAATAAGAACACCTACTATCAAAATTCACACCATAACTATTTTAAAAGGAAATCTAGGTAATAGCTTAGTTTCTTAACAATTTGTTTTTTACTTTCTTTTTTTCTCAATTTAATGTTGCAAACAATATAGATTATTGCCTTTGATGTATATAAATTATGTGATGAAATGCAATCTCATATCCTTAATAACACAATATTAGCCAATGTCAAGAATAGTGAGAAAAATTATAAGCATTCAATCAAGAAAACAAAAAGTATATATAAAAAAAAAAAACAAAATTGATCTAGATTTAAACAGGAACACAAAAAATTATAGAAATAACCATAAATACAGAGATGCAATAGAAAGAATACTTCATTTCATTAATGTAAAATACTGAAATATGCTTACAACCAGAAATGGAAATAAACCAACTAGGGCGATGGTAGCTTATCTCTGAGAAGAGATGTGGTAGTTACATGCCTTTGAACTGTGTTATAATGAGACTCCAAGGCCTTTTTGTTGTTGAGAAACAATGGAAAACCCTAAACATCCAAAAACCTAACCCTAGGAGATTAAACACCAAACTGTGGGCCCCATTTTGGGTAAATTGGTACATCAACTTCCCGGGGTCGTAACTTTGGCATACGATCTCCATTTGATGTGCATAATACCTCGTTAGAAATATCTATCCGAGGATTAGAACTTTGGGATGAGTAACATCGGTCCATTGACCCATGTTTCTCCTAGTTTTTCCAAAAAATGTCGTTTAGGGCCTCAAAACGACTCTCGAAGTCCAGGACCCAAAAACTACTAAAAATAGTAAATTGTGCTACAATTAGGGAAACTGAAAAAATGAAAGAGATAGTTGTTAGGGTCCAAGTGGGATAGGTGGGTGGCCACCAAAATCTACCTGGATCATTCCTCCCCCCGTAGGAAGTAATGGCCCCCATTATGTTGAGTTCCTCCATGAGATGATGAAACTTTTGTTGAACTTGGTCCATGGTGAGTTGTTCTGCAACCCCTTATGTGTCCAGTAATGGTGGGAAGCATGGTCGAGGGTGGTCCACATTGAACACTTAGTGCAAGAAAAGAAATGGGGGAATTTTGTGCTCCAAAGCATTGTTTCCCACAACCTTGATAATGTTGTAAGGACCATATCAGAGTGTTCTAAGCTTCTAATGGGTTCTTGTAAGGCATTCTTTCTGTAGGTGCAACTAAAATTTGTCGCCCACCTAAAACTTGTGTGGCAATAGATGTTGATCATGTCATTGCTTGTACTTGACATTTTCCACAATGGAGTGGCGATAGATCGGCCCGTTGGGTATAGGTGCTACGGAAGTCAGGTCAGACGATTGCTTGACTTGACAGTGCAATGGTACCCCTGCGGGTGTGGAGACGATATCCCTGTCTTCTTTCATGACCGTATCCACTTGCTTCTGCTGTGTGGAGGAACCCTTCCCCGGGGGCCATGGATGTGGCTATGATCTTCCCTTGACTTTGAGAGCAAACCAGAAAGAAAATAAATTTCCTAATCTGAGAGATGATCTTACTGCCTTTCTTAGCAGAGATCAAAGAAGTGGCGGTAGGTGGGGCTATCTTTGGTATCCCCTATAATGTATCATGCAAAGAAATAATAACAATGCGAGGCCTTGACTCATACGCAACATGTCACCTCGACAAGTATGGTTGGCCTGATCATACATCACAAACATCAAGCAGTTCAACATCAAACAATACCTCATTTGTGAAGGGCTTGATGTTGTAGGGAAGGCGGCACTGCTAGCGGACTCAGAGATCTCATCCTCGGTGAATCCACCCAATGTTGTACGGTTGCAAGTGTAGTATACCTAGGGGGGATAGTATGGGGTACAGAGGGGGGTACCCAAGGGAATAATGTAATAATAGGATGGGCCATAGTAATAAATAAGGTGGTTAACCCGTATCATGTAAGGTACCACAAGTAGCTAGTAATAATGTAATAAGCCCATGGTATTAGATAGATGGTATTAATGGAACCATGGTAATGACCCATGGTATTGTATGTATGAGGCCTATATAGAGGCTAGAGACTCCACATTGAGAGATGTCAAGGAATATTGTAGGAACCGACATATGGCTTGTGGAGTGTTCTCCTTCCTTAAGGAGTGAATGTATGGTGTTGCCCTACCTTAAGGGTTTGATATTAATAAAGTGAAGCATTTCTATATTCAGATCTTGTTATTTCTTGGGTATCTTTGTATTGTCATATGTTTTCAGATCAGATTTATAACAAGTGGTATCAGAGAACTTTATTGGGCAAAACAAACATTTTTGTTTTTATTTTTGTAGGAACTTTTTGGGGCGGCGAGTTTACAGATCAGATCTGTACGATCTGGTGAAAAATTATCAGAATCTCATTGTGGATCTGGGTTCTTTGCAAAAAAATAACCAATTGGAAAAACAAAATTGGCCAAATCGGAGTCCGGATGAGGGAGATATCATTGATTTAAAAATCAACTATGTTGCAGACATTTTTCGAGGAAACGAGTTTGTAGATCAGATCTATATGTTATAGTGAAAAATCAGTAGAATCTAATTGTAGATCTATGTTTTTTGTGAAAAAATACCCAATTTGAAAAAAAAAATTGGCTGAATTGGTGTCCGGATGAGGGAGATATCGTTGATTTAAAAATCAGCTGTGTTGTAGACATTTTTTGTGGTGACGAGTTTGTAGATCAGATCTGTATGTTCTGGGGCAATATTTGTAGAATCTAATTGTAGATCTAGGTTCTTTGCAAAAAAATACCCAATTTCAAAAAAAAAAAATCAGTCGAATCAGAGTCTGGATGAGGGAGATCTCGCTGATTTAAAATCAACTCCTTTTTCAGAATTTTTTGTGACGATGGGACAGCTAAAGTGCGAATCTGAAATTGCAGTGCCTAGATCGAAATTTGATGAAGATGTACAAATTTGATGGATCTGATCCAGAAATATGGGTAGCACAAATGGAACAATATTTCTCTTTGAATCACATCGTAGATGATGAAACTAAACTGTGTGTGGGAGACCTTTACTTGGACCAAGAAAGATGGCAATGGTGGCAGTCACATTCTAAATGCTATCGAAGAACAATTACTTAGAAGATGTTCGCAAAATCCATTTTTTACCACTTTGACCATAAATCTAATTTTTTGGGTCCTCTTACTAAGCTCAGATAGACAAGCACACAACCTAGCAAAGATTTTATTTTTACAAGAAAGAAGGAAATCAAGAAGCCTAAAGGGTTATTTTCTGATGGCATCTCCTTATTGCAGGCTCATGGATATATTCAAAAGGAGAATATCATTGTGTCTATAAATCCTAGTTGCAAGCAAAATCTTATAAATGTCAATTAGGCAAAAAAACTGCAAGTTCCAGCAAAACAAATGGAGCACACATAGGTTAATAATGAGGAGGTGCAAGTTTATAAAGATTTGAAGATTTCTATGGACAAGTATGTATTGCATTCTGATTTTTATGCTTTGGATATGGCTAATGTGGATCTTGTTTTGGGATGCCCTGGGATGGAATTAGTGGGTATTATTAATATTAATGTGCAGAAGAAATTCCTAAAGCTCTAGTATAAAAATAAGAAAATTACATTACAGGATATTTCCATCAATAAACAGGTAGAGTCCAAGGAGGCTGAAGCAGAAAATGTTCTAGGGTATGACACATCATATGATGAGCCCTTGATGGTTGAAAAACAAACACAAACATCAAACCATGTACCAGAAAAATAGGTAGAGTCCAAGAAGGCTGAAGTAGAAAATGTTACAAGTACTGATACATCAGATGAGGACTCAGTGGTTAAAGTAATATTACATGATAAGAAACAACAACAGTCACCACAACATGTACCAGATACCAATCAGGCTCCAGTAGGTGGTGAATTAAAGAAAAAGACATCGTTGGTTAAAAATTCAACATATCACCACCCACATCACCCCGCAAGAAAATAACCAATAAGATGGAAATGAATTAGCCACAAGGACAACAACCCCTGCATGACAAATAGAGTGGAGCGGCGATCCACCTACTACACATCAACATAGAAGAGCCGTCGGGGTCAACTTCCATCTCAAGCAAGCGAGGCACCAGCTAGATCGAGGGTTCACCTTTCTCTTGGATGGCTAGATGCATGTGCATGGTACCAGTGGACTACTCTTTTGAGTAGATCTTATTATTTGTGCTCTTCCTATGTTTCGGGGACGAAACATGTTTAAGGGGGGTGGAATGTAGTATACCTAGGGGGGATAGTATGGGGTACAGAGGGAGGTACCCAAGGGAATAATGTTATAATGGGATGGGCCATAGTAATAAATAAGGTGGTTAACCCGTATCATGTAAGCGACCACAAGTAGTTAGCAATAATGTAATAAGCTCATGGTATTAGATAGATGGTATTGAGGGAACCATGGTATTGTATGTATGAGGCCTATATAGAGGCTAAAGACTCCCCATTGAGAGATGTCAAGGAATATTGTATGAACATGCATATGACTTGTCGAGTGTTCTCCTGCCTTAAGGAGTGAATGCATGGTGTTGCCCTACCTTAAGGGTTTGATATTAATAAAGTGAAGCATTTCTATATTCAGATCTTGTTATTTCTTGGGTATCTTTGTATTATCATATATTTTCATATCAGATTTATAACAACGGGTGTGGCATGGTTGGTAGTCCCAACCACTTCATGACCTTTGCTGAAACGAGGTTCTTTTGGCTCCCATTGTCAACAATGAATTATAGTGATGAACCCTTCGCCCACATCTGTGAGTGGAAAATATGCTCCCCCTTCTCTGAATCTTCAGGCTCATTCTTTTAAACCTTGGCGGTGGAAACAGTGGTGTTGGGCTCCGCATCAATGATTTGCTTCCCTTTGCCTTTCCCCTTGTTAGGTTTTGACTCAGGGTTGGCAAATATATTTGATTCTGAAGCCTTCAGCTCGGCCACCAGCGACTGCCTGGTCCGACACTCACTTGTGTTATGAGTGGGGCTGTTATGGAGCTCACACCACTTTCCCGTGACCTGCTTCGACTTCATGGTGTTGTTCCTTTCTTGCAGCTTAGATGGGTCATCTTGGGTTACATTGTCTTGGCTTTGTCCTTGGTTATACGGTTTGGGGAAGCCTTTCCCGTGCTTCGGATTCGTGGATCCAAAGTCTCGCTTCTTTTGTTTAAACTTCTCTTTGATTTTGATAGCATATTGATATTCCGTGCTAAGCGAGGAGATGTTCAGGGACTCCATCTTGTCGTGGATGTATTTATGTATGAAACCATAGTATTTGAGTACCAAATGCAACTCAGAATCCTTGATACCTAACTTTGTGAAAAGGATATGAAAAATATTTGCGAACTCTGACACATCTTGGTCCCTTCCCTACCGCAATGTGGTTGTCCTCATACCTCTTGACAGGGTAGTACTACTCCATGATGGCATCCTGAAATGAATTCCAAGTGGGTGTGACTGAAAACAATGAGCCTGTACTTTCATACTTCTGCTTGCAGTAGTTTTCCCACTAATCCTTGACATGGGGGGCTGCTTTGAGAAGAGCGAAAGTAATCTTTTCCCGTCTAGAAAAATCATGAATAGAAAAATAACCTTCTAGCAGATTTAACATTTATCTATGGCATCTGCATCTATCTGACCCTCGAATATGGGGATTTCAAAGTTAACTTGTATCTTAAAGGGTGTGGCATTTCTAGAGTCGCAGTTGGAAGCAGATGCATCACCCCTGCGTAGCCGCTGAAGGATCTGGCCAAAGTTTTCCATCATCGTGTTCCTTTGTCGCTCGAGGGCTTCTTTGAGCAATATTTTGATAGGATATCCTTCCCCCTCATCTTTATTTTCATCTGCCATGGGAGGCCGTCAGGATTTACGAGGTTGGTCTTGCAAAGGTTCGAGAAGTTCAAGCCCTAACTCCTTATATCCGGACCTCGTTGGGGACATGCAAAGAAAAACAGAGAAAGAAAAGACCCCTCTGATACCACTGATCCAGATTTAAACAAGAATGCAACAAATTATAAAAATGAGCATAAATATAGAGATGCAGTAGAAAGAATACTTCATTTCATTAATGTAAAATACTGAAATATGCTTACAACCAGAAACGGAAATAAACCAGCTAGGGTAATAGTAGCTTATCTTTGAGAAGAGATGTGGTGGTTACATGCCTATGAAATATGTTACAATGAGGCTCGAAGGCCTATTTATTGTTGAGAAACAATCGAAAACCCTAAACATCCAAAAACCTAACCCTAAGAGATGAAACGCCAAACTGTGGGTCCCATTTTGGGTAAATTGGTACATCAACTTCTCGGGGTCGTAACTTTGGCATACGATCTTCGTTTGATGTGCAAAATACCTCATTAAAAAGATCTATCTGAGGACTACAGCTTTGAGATGAGAAACATCGGTCCACGGACCCATGTTGCTCCCAGTTTTCCTGAAAAAACATCGTTTAGGGCCTCAAAATGGCTTTGGATGTTCAGCACCCGAAAAACTGCTAAAAATAGTAAATTGTGCTACAGTTAAGGAAACTAAAAAACTGAAAGAGACAGTTGTAGGGTTCCAATTGGGATAGTTGGGTGGCCACCAACATCCATATGGATTAAAAATGCATCTGAAATCATGCATTAGTCAACCAAGGAAGAAACTTGTTACCAAAATAGGAAAATATTTAATATGCCTCTATCGTAACTTCTTTTTCAAACCTTACTAGCTCAATTCATTCTTCATCCCCAACTATTGACCCTCATCAAGTTGTTCTCTATAGGATTGCATCTTGGTAAATATTATTTTCTCGTGAAGTTTGGTAATGAATTGACCAAGCTTTTAGTCTTCATCTGGGTTGAATGTAAATTGATCTTCATGAGCTACATCCTACTGAAGGACATTATGGGAATAGGGGGCATTCTCTTCATTTGGAAAGGGATGACGAAATGGTGGTTGCGGAAAAGTGTCAAGAAAAACAAATTTAGCGAGAATAAGAGATGGGGGTTTTGGGGGTGGGAGTGGGAACCTTTCAGTTTGATTTCTTAGACTGCATAAGGGGCACACCATCAATATATTTAGTTTGTTCTAAATTATTTTTTCTTGAAGTGTATCTTTTGAATTATCTTTATGTTTTAGATTGTATAGTTTAATTAACTTTCTTTTCTTAATTTCTATTAATTATTGGGTAGTATATTAATTTGGCCACATTTTCTTTGTTTCTCTCAAACTCCTTTTAGGTTTTATAATCTGCTAACTAACATGAAGTTTTATTTGTCCCCTGTCATCTTGTACTTATTCCCTCATGTTGACAACTTATTCTCAACTAATCATTCCTGATGATGAATCTTGTTATAGATTTGAAACATTGATTAGAGAAATGTACACAATGGATTACTCTCCAACTATGCAATCCAAGAACAACTCTAACAATAAAAATTTACAATCAACAATCTTTAGTTTTTTCTGTTTTGTTTTGAGACAGTGGAATCATATTCAATATATTTGTTGTTATGTGTTGATTGAATCAAAATGGGATATCTAGCACTTTACTTGTTCATTCACTTCTATCATATTATGGATATATGATTTTACCTTCAATTCACTTAGATAAGAGAAACCATTTTCCATCGACTTCTTTGTAGCATACAAATATTCACAAGGTGGCACATCAGGAAGAGTAGAAGGGAGAGTTTGTCCTCTTCTGAGTTTGATTTCAATAGAGGAAGTTGAATTCAACACAAAATTTTTGGTATTTTTCTGATAAACATCACAATTACGTTGGTTTTGATCATACTTATAAGATGGTCTTGTCAAGTCTCGGAATTGTTATATTTAATACATCTTCTTGCCCCATGATACTATATTTTACACCCTTGTTTCACCAATTTTGACTCTTCTACCATGCACTGCCTTATGATTTTGACACAACAATGAAGGATTGGGTCCAATGTATATTTTTAATCAAATTCCTTCATTAATCTATGTTTTTTCAATTCTATGTGTATCATGTCAGTAATACAAGTTTATGCAGTTCCTGCTCTCCACAGAGATCCCACACCAGAGTTAAAGTACGTGTTGACTGATTTATCATTTGAACTTGCCACAAAGGTCAATGCTAGCTAATAGTACGAGAACATGTTAGAGACTATTTTGGAGCTTATTTGATAGTCAAAAGCATTCTTATATTTCACTAACTTGTTCCTGCACCTGTAGCAATTCCTACACTAATTTGGGGTTTGACATATTGTCACACTTTCAAGACAAACGAGACTTGTTTTATGTTCATAATGATGTTTTCATGCTTCCACATGAGTTAGAATGCACCTAGATCATACAGAATGATTTTGAGGGAATAATTAATGCTTCAGCCCCAAATTTTCACTAGTTTTCAAACTGCCAATTTCCTCCTCCATTTGCATGCATATGAGAGTGAATCTTAAATTCTAGAACATGGGTTTTTCTTCCAACATAGTAAGTTGAGTATAATTTGGGCTATTTTCCCGAATTCACCGTGGTATGAGAAATATGAATGGTTCTTCGAGGCATATTTGTAAAAAAAACACAAATCTCCAGAATTTCAAGATCATGCCCAGAATGGAAGAAATGAAAATCATGCATCAAATATGTATCTCCTCAATTTTTTAATGGTTTTAAAAGAATTCCTTTCAATAGAAAACTGTTATTATCTCCCCTCAGTTAGTTTGTAGTTGATTTGGTCGATTCCAATGTAATGCCATGCTATTATAGTTGATTTGTTGATCACCCCTCTCTGGTTGCTAGAGTCTGATCTTTTCCCATACCATGTAAAGTATGAACCTTCAATATTAATCAAAGAAATTTCATGTTAGGTTCTATTTAATTTTTTCATGAATTTCATGTTTACAATTTTGTTGTGATCCAGATCATTGATATAGGGTGCAAGCTGGCTAGATTGGTCTCCAGACCATATCGACACTACTCTGGCTTGCTTAAGATTGGGTAAATTGCGATAAGTGAGATAATGTGTTGAGTCTATTAATTACAGTGTGAATGGTGTGTGTGTGTGTGACTAGATTAGAAGGTTTTCTCTCCAAAATATTTTCTTGTAAGTCTTTTTTTAATCAATGTCATGTTCTTTCAACTGCTTTAAATGTGATGTTGGAAATATTTCTATTAGGAATGGACTGGATTCTTACAAGTGATGTTTTATTGATAGAAATTTTATTTCTCCCTCCATGGATTGTATCAATTATGCTGGTTGATATTTGGTTTTCTTGAAGACTTTGTTTGATTGCTTGATATTAATCTCGCGGCCTTATGTCATGAACCTTGTAAATTCCCCTTGATCTATCCATTTCCTTCTAATAGTTTCGTGATGGTGAATAGGGTATCCCAAGTAAAAGTATATAGATTTGGTTGCAATTTCTATCTATCAGAGTTGTTTGAATTTCAGATGAATTGCATTTCTAAAGTAGATTGAAGGATAGGAAATTTGGACAGTCTGTGCAATTGTCGCATACTCGCATTTTTCCATATGGACTCACATATTTTCCTTAATGGTCCATTATGATTATGATTCCTATAGTAACATGAGCATTTGTCAATGAATGATAGCTTGTGGATTCACCAATTTATCCCTCTTTCATAGAGATGCATGACTTCTAAACAGTTATTGGATGTTTTGCTTCCTCGTTGTATTTTGATCCATAGTTATTGATTTCTTCCAAATGTTATTCGTTTCAAAATATAGTTATATGTTCATTCAAGACTGCAGTGAGAGAGAGAGAGAGAGAGAGAGAATATTGATGCATAGTAAATGCATAAATAACACCTATTTTATTCCATAGTTATCAATTTCTTCCACTCCTGTGTGCATAGTAAATGCATTTGATGAATATTGATGCAACTTTTGACAAATCTAATTCTAAGGTTTTTAGTGACAAGTTAGGAGAATTAGTGTAGATTATTTATGAGAGATTTGTGTTTCCCTTTCTTAATATATTTTTCATGAAGAATGGTTTAGATTGGTCTTGAGTTTTAATCCATTTTAGCATTTACTCAGTAAGGAAATTTGCCTTTTTATGTTGCTCAGTTTGAATTGGTAGGCATTGCTTAGCTTCCAGTTAAACAAGTAGTTGGGATATACCTTTTGTCAATAGTTAGGGTTCCTTTCATAGTTGCTAATAATGTAGGTTTGTCTTTTGTTTTCCAAATGTTAGATTAAGGTTTTCTTTTAGATGCTAGGATTGGTGTTTATGTTTTCTCAAGTTTTCTTTGAAGTGCAAGATTTAAATTAGTTGTTCAGATTGATGTGCAAGTCATACTAGAATTCAATTTGCAGGTTGCTAGGGGCTCTCTCTGGCATTTCTAGTGTTGCACCTCAAAGTTTATGAATTCCCAGATTGAAAATTAAATGTTAGTTTGTTCATTAATCCCAAAAATTTGACATTGTTGTCATGGAGGCGCTTAGGATATTGACCTTGGTGATCTGTTCCAATTTGGTTTAATTTTTCACCTAGTTTTTTCTGCAAGTTTTTGTTTCTTTTGTGAACATTTTTAAAGTTTTTTAATTTCTCCAATGTTGTAAGAACCCCCTCTATTTACTCATCTATGTGATGAAAGGATATACGAGTTGGCTTGTTGAAAATAGGAAAAAGGTATTTTGAGGAATCATTTAATGAGAAGTTTTGATGTTGCTACAAAGACATACAAATCATCCAGTGAAGAACTCATAAGTGCATAATTTAACGTTTTTCTTGAACATAAAAATAATATTATCAACATTTTGATTTCGAATTTCAATGATTTGCAGGAATAACATAAGGATGAAGAACCACTACTAATGTTTTGCACCAACTATAGAAAGAAGCACTTCTTTGGAGAATTCCCACTTAGTAGCTTGAATGTTTACAAAATTTTTGATGAGGGTCACTCAACAGAACATTTCCCATCACTTCCAGGATTACTAAAGGTACTCAAGAAATCAAGTAAGGAATCAAATCAATCGCTAGGTATAACTCAAAACCCATCATCATTTAATACTTTGACTAATGTTATTATCCTGAGAAGGTTCCTATACATATTTATAATACTGTTGTTCCATGGAAAAAAATTAATCCTCATCCAATTGAATACCCTACTTTATGGCCACAGCTTCCCTCTCCTTGGCCCTCTTCTTCGAATTAGATATCCTCATGGCATCAAGAATGGTTTGGAGACTCTTCCCTAGGGTGGTCTTTCATTCAAAATCAATTACTTGAACAACAACATCAGCCACAATATCCACTCAATGCATCATCAAGTTATCACATTTCATGGTCCTAGCTACATGTGCATATTTACCCTAGTTTATATCTTATCCCTTATCCTACTCCATACCATAGCCCTCATCCAAACCCTAGTCCATATCTTAATTCAAATCCTATACCTTTCTCTAATCCATACCCTAAACCTAATTCAAACCCTAAACCTAACCCTAGCCCAAGCCCTAACCCAAATCCTAATCTAAGTCCAAATCCTAATCCAAGACTTAACCAAAACCCTACCCCAACCCATATCCTAAACCCTAATCCAAACAGGAGCTTGCACAGCAATTTGCAACACCCATTTCTCCTATTGATTCCTCTATTGAATGAAATGATATATCTTTGAGGTTGGGGGAAGGGGTGAGTTTGGAAACATGTCCTATCACTACAAAGCATTCACCCCGAGAAGATCTAATTCAAAGACCATTAGAGGAGAAATCCTTAATTGGAACCTATTCTAAAACTATTGTTGAAGCTCAAAACCATAGAATTTCCCTTCACCATTCTTGTCAATCTAAAAAGAAAATATTTGAGCCCAAAATTGAGGGGTTTTTCTTTCGTCTTTCACCTGATCCCTTATCCCTCCAAGAGAGTGTTTATCAAGATGTGGAAGATTTGTATGAGTTGAAAAATTATAAATATGTTGATCCCATTGAAGCTCAGTTTCAAACAATTGTTGGCGCACCTTATTCCCTCATTATCTGACAACTCTTGGTACCATATCCAATAAAGCAACTAGTTTCTCATACTCTGGTATGTGTTGAAGTTTATTCTTTAAAACTGAGTGTGAGTATATTTAATATTCTGTTACTTACATGGCTACACTGGAAGTACTCCTACACTTGAAGGAGATCTTCCTCTCCTTAAATTAGGGTAGGTTAGTATAAGAAAAATGAATAAAACTGTCATCTAAAATAAAATTGTCACAACAACACGCTTGAAACTACAATTCCCATGGGACAACTATTGAAATTTCTATCATCTTGTGGTAAGACTTGTCAGAAGCAATTCACTCTTAATGTTTCATATTTTATAAAGTGACTTTTATTATTGGACAAGATTATTCATTGAGTTAGTTAGGGGTATTTTTTTTTGTTATGTTTAATACTTTCCATTCATAAGATTAAAAACCCACTTCTGGCCTATTCATTCTAACAAATTATCATCCAAGAAACCTTTTCAGGTTTCTCTTAGAAGGTATTGATGAAAAACCTCCTATGGTGGAACACTCCTATAAACAGTAATTTTCTCTAATTAGAGATATAGCATGATTAACTTGAAGAATATTTTGGTCATTATCTGAGATGCCTTATTTAAAATGAGTCTTTAGGGTAGAAGGACCAACTAGTAAAGATTAGTCGCTAAAACTTTTCATGCCATCCTGTGCTCTTAAGGAGAATATTTGCCTCCCAACCTATTAAGTAACCTATATAAGGTTAATCATAACCATTACGAGTCAAACCACAATGATCATGGGTCCTAACGAGAATTCCATTACCACTACTAGTCACCTAGCCAGGGTAATGGCTTTCAGTTGAAAAGTTGGAAGACAAGAGGTCTTATCACGAGTTGGCTTGTTCATTAATGTTACCTCTCATGAATGACACTGTTGTTAGCTTGTTACCAAGCAAGGATAATGGCTTTCTGTTAATTTATAAATCAATGTAAATGCTTTTAAATGACTCTAAATCTATATATAATAAATAGGACAAATGCATTTCATTGGGTTAAAAGGCATCCATGTCAAGGCTATAAACGCATGTTGGTAGCAGGGCCATGCCTATGGTATTAAAGATAATTTTAAACTATGATTTACTTGGTTGTTTTTGTCTTTCACTAAACTCATTATCATATCTCTTTGAGAATAACTTTAAGATCCTATCAATAATGTGCTTTGGAGTTCTCTATTCCAGAAAAATTGATCTAGATGGATATTGGTGGCCACCCACCTATTCCACTTGGACCACCACGACTGTTTCTTTCAGTTTTTCAATTTCATTATTTGTAGCATAATTTACTATTTTTGGTAGTTTTTTGGGTCCTAAACTTTCAAAGCCATTTTGAGGCCCTAAATGACGGTTTTTTGGGAAAATCGGGGCTAACATTTGACAAAAATTGATGTTGGCAAATTTAAATTTGTAGTCCTTGGATAGATCTCTCTAATGAGGTATTGTGCACATCAAATGGAGATCGTATGCCAAATTTACGACCCCGGGAAGTTGATGTACCAATTTACCAAAACGGGGCCCATAGTTTGGCTCTTTATCTCCTAGGATTAGGTTTTAGGATGTTTAGGGTTTTCCATTGTTTCTAAATAATAAATAGGCCTTTGAGCCTCATTGTAACATAGTTCAAAGGCATGTAGATGCCACATCTCTTCTCAGAGATAAGCTACCTTCGCCCGAGTTAGTATTATTCCCATTATACTTTAGTATTTGATATTAATGAAGTGAAGTGTTATTTCTGTTGCATCTCTGTATTTATGGTTATATCTATAATTTGTTGTCTTCCTGTTTAAATTCAAATCAAATATGAAGGTTTTCATGGATGTGGGACCCTTACCACATGTGATTCACTTTGCTTGAATAAGAGGAGTTCAACTGTATGCTGGATAGCGGTAAAATGGTCACCCTTGGAAGGTATAATTATGTTATATTTATTTTTCCATGTTTCCGTCTATCATTAACACCATGGATTTGAATTATGTCACTTCTATTTTTCATGAGGTTATTAAGGTGAAAAAAATTATGCCTAAGACTACTCCTGAGTTGCTTTCTTGGAAATTTTAATCGTTGGATATCTTATATAGTGATAACACTTTCTTTGTAGTAAAATCATTGTTAGCATTCCTATGGCATCCTTGGCATCATATTTTTTTGGATCAATATTAATGAATAAAGTATACAACGAAAAAAATAAAATAAAATAAAATAATAAAATTAAAAAAAAAAATCAACATACATTTTTCTATCAAAACAACTAGATCTAGTAAAGGAACCTTTGTTTATACAAAGTAGTACGAACATTACTGTGAGTGCAGGACCATCTATGTTTCAATTTTTGTTTTTTGCAAGGGAGTGACAATACAATATATAAATCACTTTCATGAGTACATGCAAGATGATCGACATGGGGGAGATTTCAGTTTCAGAATTGTTATATTTAATACATCTTCTTGCCCCATGATACTATATTTTACACCCTTGTTTCACCAATTCTGACTCTTTTTATCATGCACTGCCTTATGATTTTGAAACAACAATGAAGATTGAGTCGAATGTGTATTTTTTATCAAATTCCTTCATTCATTTATGTTTTTTGAAGTTTATGTGTATCATGTCACTAATACAAATTTATGTAGTTCCTGCACTCCACAGAGATCCCACGCCAGAGTTAAAGTACATGTCGATTGATTTATCGTTTGAACTTGCCATGAACGACTATGCTAGCTGTTAGTAAAAGCACATGTTAGAGACTATTTTGGAGCCTATCTGATAGTCAAAGGTGTGTTTATATTCCACTAACATGTTCCTACACCAGCAACATGTCCTGCACTAATTTGGGGTTTGACATATTGGCACACTTCCGAGACGAAAATGAGACTTATAATGCACCTAGATCGTACAAATTATTTTTAGGGAATAATTAATGCTTTAGGCCAAAATTCGTACTAGTTTTCAAACTGCCAATTTACTCCTCGATATTTGTGTATATGAGAGTGACTCCTAAAATTCTAGAGCATGGGTTCTTATCTAAGCATAGAAAATTAAGGAATTTGCAGATATTTTTCCCAAATTCACCACGGTCAAAGAGATACACAGGGTTCTTCGAGTCATATTTGTAAAAAACACACAAATTTCTAGAATTTCAAGATCATGCCTAGATTGGCAGAAAATGAAAATATGCATCAAATATCTATCTTATCAATTGGTTAATGATTTTAAAATACTTCCTTTCAATAGAAAAATGTTATGATATCCCCTCTTTGTACTTGATTTGGTCAGTTCCAATGTAATTCCATGCTAGTATAGTTGATTTGGGGATTGCCCCTCTCTTGTTGTTGGAGTCTGATATTTTCTTGTACCATGTAAATACTAAGCCTTCATGATTAATCAAAGTGATTTCATGTCAGGTTCTATTTAATTTTGTCATAAATTTCATGTTTACAATTACGTTATGATCTAGATCATTGATAGAGGGTGCAAGATGGCTGGGTTGGCCACTAGACCAGCTTGACACCACTATGGGTTGTTTAAGATTAGGGTAAATTGTGATTTTTTGAGATAATTTGTTGAGTCTATTAATTACAGTGTGAATGGTGTATGTGTAACTAGATCAGAAGGTTTTCTCTCCAAAACATTTTCTTGTCAGTCTTTCTTTAATCAATGTCATGTTCTTTCAACTTCTTTAAATGTGACGCTGGAAAGATTTCTATTAGGAATGGAATGAATTCTTACAACATATTTTCTATTAATAGATAATGTATTTTTCCCTCCATGGATCACATCAATTATGTTGGTCAGTATTTCAATTTTTTGAAGGCTTTATTTCGATTGCTTGATCTTAATCTCAAGCCTTATGTCACAAATCTTGTAAATACCCTTTGATCTGTCCATTTCCTTCTAATAATTGCATGATGGTGAATATGGTATGTGAAGTAAGAGTATATATATTTGGTTGCGATTTCTATCTATCAGAGATGTTTGAATTTCGAATGAATTGCATCAATTCCAGAGTACATTGAAGGCTAGAAAATTTGGACCATGTGTGCAACTACTGCATACTCACATTTTTCCATATAAACTCACATATTTTTGTTAATGGCCCATTCTATTGTGATACCTACAGTAACATGAACATTTGTCAACGAATTATATCTTGTGGATTCACTAATTTATCCCTCTTACATAAAGATGAATGACTTATCAACATTTATTTGTTGTTTTTCTTCGTCACTGTATTATGCTCCATGACTATCGGTTTCTTCCAGGGGTTATTAATTTCAAAACATAGTTATGTTCATTCAAGCATGTAGTGAGAGAGAGAGAATATTAAATTCATATCATTCCCACTCTTGTGTACATAGTAAATTCATTTGATGAATATTGATGCAACTTTCGACAAATCTAGTTCTAAGATTTTTACTCACATGCTAGGAAGAATTAGTGCAGATTTGTTATGAGATTTTTGTGTTTCTCTTTCTTAATCTACATTGCATGAATAATGGTTTGGATTGGTATTGAATTTTAATTCCTTTCATCATTTACTCAGTAAGACAATTTTCCTTTTTATGCTACTCAGTTTGAATTGGTATCCCATTGCTTAGCTTCGAGTTAAACAAGCTGTTGGGATTTACCTTTTGTCAAAAGTTAAGTTTTATTTTGCAATTACTAATAATGTAGGTTTGTATTTTGCTTTCCAAATGTTATATTAAGGTTTTATTTCAGTTATCAGGATTGGTGTTTATGTTTTCTCAAGTTGACTTTGAACTACAGGATTTAAATTAATTGTTGAGATTGGTGCGCAAGTTAGACTAGAATTAAATTTGCAGGTTGTTAGGGGTTCTCTTTGGAATTTCCAGTGTTTCACATCAACGTTTACGAATTCCTTGATTGACAATTAAAGTTTAGGTTGTTTATTAAACGTTACAAGTCTATTGTCATGAGTGGAACCATTAGTTCCTATAATAGGACATGTAGTTCATCCCATTGACCAGAGGATCCCTTTCCTAAAATAACCAATTATATAGTTCAATACCCATCTACATAACATCCCTTGTTCTACAAACCTTCAACCCATTGACCCGAGCATCCATTTCCTCAAAGAACCAATTATACAGTTCCACACCCATATGCATAACATCTTGTGTTATGTATACCTTTAGACCATTGACCCAAGCACCCCCTACCTTAAAGAACGAATTATATATTTTTACACCAATCTTCATAGCATCTCTTATTCTACATTTCTTTGTATCGATTATACAATTCTACACCCATCTCCATAACATCTCATGTTCTACATTGCTTTGAATGAGACATAGCCTACAAAATATTGCTTCATATGACCTTTCGAAAAAATTAAAGTTAGGCAGTGATAGAATCAAACTCTTAACTAGGTCAATAGGTCCTAGGAGGTCCTAGCAATGTCATTAAGTTTCTCCTCTCTAATTGCATATAATTGTTGTAATGTATACAAGGGATGAAGGAGACAAGAACAAGATAAGCAACCATCGATTTATTGTCAATGCGTGATTCATCGGTTGCTTGTTTTCCTCTATAAAGTTACCTCCAACATTTCATTTCATTTCATTTCATGTTTTATTGTTTGCTTTGAAATCTCATGCAAGGAGGTGCCATTGAATAGATAAAAGTGAAAATTTTATTCACTGCTTGCATCAAATACATTTGAGCAATGGAATCTAAGAAGGTCAAAGTTATGCATTAAATACATCTAAGCATTGAAGCATATAGTAATCATATTTTTGGAACTACTCGAGTCAAAATTGTAAAGATTCCAAAAAAAATATAGCCATGCATTATCATACATATTTCTATATGATAAAAAGTGAAAATAATAGTGAAATTTCTTATAGTTTCCTATTATGTATTAATTTTTAATGTGATAGTAATTATTTATGAAAATATTAAACAATAATAATCCTTTAATTAATTTTATAAATAGATAGAAAATTAAATTAATGATTTTATTTGTATTATTTTTAAATTAAATTTATTAATTATTTTATCAAATTCATATATTTTAATTTGAATAATAAGAATCAATACACTAATTTTTATTTTATAATAACATAGAAAAAACATAATGAATAAAAAAAATTTGGCTTCATAAAAGAAAAATGAAAAAAAACAATTATATTAAATATATTAAAAGTTGGAAGTTATGAAAAATCGATCATAAATTAGCTATACACATTAAATATAGTAGCTTGTGAGGTCATCCACCAACATTCAATTCCACAAAAGTACATATAAACAATTAGCGCAAGTGCAAGTCGTGGTTGATTGCCCCAATTGCTATTTATAGCCATGAGAATTATGTGTTTGAGCATTAATGACTAACTTCAAAACAATAACTAAGAAATTAGTTTGGAGTGGTTGTGATGCCACTAATAAATTGAAATTACTAGCTACACTGGATATCGAGACAAATAATTTCATATGGGTGAGTAAAGAATGTGTGAATAAAATGAGAAGAAAACCTATAATTTGGGTAGATTGATGGTTACTTCATTTTATAAGAAAAATTTCTTGTTATTTGTGAAAAAATGTCTTAATAATGTAATTTATGTTTTTCACATTAAAGGTTTATAATCCACTAATATACAATGTAAAATGAAAAATGAAGGATGAAAAATATGTAAAATGAAAAATGAATGATGAAAAATAAAAATAAAAATGTAATGGTTGAAGTTATTCTAAAAAATAAAAATAAAAATGTAATTTTAATGGTTGAAGTCTCTCACTCAATACATTTTCATTTGTCACTGTTATGAAAATATGTTTATGTTTTCAACTTACTAGAATGGAAGTTATATATATGTTTTTCAAAAAAAATTGAAATGCAAATCTCATACACCACAATAAATTAAATTTTCAAAAATACTCTTCAATTAAAAAAATCACAATTTTTTCTAAAATTTCATACTCCTTAAAACCTATCATAAATTAAATTTTCAAAAATACTCTTCAATTAAAAATAATCACAAGTTTTTCTAAAATTTCATACTCCTTAGAAACCTATCATTTAAGTTAAACTGAAACAAACAAGAAATGTAATATTGAATTAGAACCGTACTCCTTAAAAACGTATCATTTAAGTTAAACTGAAACCATAGATGTAATATTTAATTTAATTCTAATAGATATCATAAAGTGTACATCAATGAAAATTATTAGAATATCTAAGTAATCTACGGAAAACAATTCAAAACAAATTAATGTAACAATTACATCACACATCCATCATTCATATTAAATTCCACGCTTTGTTGGTCGATGTTTTCAGAAATATTTATTTATTTGCACTACTTATACATTCTTAACCCACCATCTTAAGCAAATTAAAATATAATCTCACAATAAAATCCCAATATAAATTATATTTATCTTTTCTTAATGATCTAAAACCACATAACTTCAACATATATACGTAAACAGTATTAACATTATGATCATTTTTGGTAAAAGAATTATTAACATTATTATCATTTTTGGTAAAAAAATCATTTAGTTTTCTAATAGAAATCATTGTAAAAATTATAATTTTTTTTTTTTTTCTTGTTAAGACTAACCTACGCACCCACGGGGATTTGAACTGGTGACCTATCGCAAGGAGTGTTTTTAACAGCGCACCCATTCACCGTCAATCCAAAACCCTGTGGGCTGTAAAAATTATAAATTTATATTATTAAAAATTTTAATTTATTGTGAAAATTAATATTATTAAAAATTTTAAACATTTTTTTTGGAAGGATCACAATTTTTTATTAATAAATAAAATTACATGTTGTAGATTTTTAATTAGCATATGTAAAAATTGAGTTTGTGGCTCTCAAAATAGTTTTATACAAAAAATTATTTATAGAGTGGATTGATATCAGTGCTGTTAAAATATATACATCATAGGTCTGTAACATATTTACATCATAAGTTTATATGAAAAAATTGTGTCAAAGATTTGCTACAAAATTAGGGCATGTTTGCCCTCATATAGTGTTGATCTATGTACGGACGATGATAATACTGGAAATGCTTGTCCCCCTATTGTTCCTTTATGATCTAGATGCCTCTGGGCTGGAGCGTTGCGTACTTGGATAATTTGTCAACAGCCTGGTTGTGCTCATTGTAAATATGATGGCAAGAAATATATTCAAATTGGGATTTGAAAAACAATGCCTCATCCAAAATGTTTATGAGTGAATGCATATGACAAATGGATGAATTGTTGAACCAGTTTATGATTATTTTTTAATGCCCAAATATTTGTAGCTATTTGCAGTCATGAGCAAGTAAAAAATGGAGCAGGTGACGAAGAGTGATTAATTCTGCGAAATTATGTGTGTCAGAGCCCAGTCCCATTTGTATATGGAAAGTGTGGTTTTCAGATTGGTGTAACAAAACTCCCCCACCAAGCCCTGTTCTTGAGTAGCGCCATCAAAGTAGTCCCATGATATATTTCGATTTATGACCTCATCATTCATATTGCGAATAGGGGCTATATTATCATTCTCTGGAATCTCATGGTATGCAAATATTACTTGGGCCATAGGTGGAGTCTAGTTTATAACCTTGTCTCGAAAATAATCTCGTTCTGGTTCAGTCAAACAAACCATCAAATAATTAATGGAATACAATGTTGCTTTTTATTTGAGGTCCTTGATCTCCATTGGTTACAGGCATCCACAACGTGAGTCCCAGCCCATTGGCTAGTAATAGTGAGTTTTTTGAGAACTTGAGTCCATAATTCAATTACCAAGCCATAGTGAAGGAAAAGATGCGTGTTTGATTCTTTCGCCAGTTTGCATAAAACACCTTTGGAAGGACTGTGGTATGACATGTGCATGAGGTTGACACCAGTAGGTGTTTTGTTCTTCAAACTATTCCACATGAGTAATCTGGAATGAGGTGGTTCTTTGAGTTTCCATTTATGATGCCACCAATTAGTGAGTACAAGAGGTGTAAGTGAAACTTGAATAACATGGTAACCATCTTTTGGTGTATATATACCATGCCTAGAATGCGCTCAAATGAGTTCATTTGTCCCTTCTTTGATGTGGACATGGGATTCTAACAGAGCCTTTAAATAATCATCCCATGCCTGATGCCATTGAGTAGGGATTCCTAAATCTCCAGCTAATATCCATTCTTGTGTGAAGATGGCAGAGTTCTCCATGTCACTATGTTCGCAATCCTATGAATTTCATTTTTTTTTAAGGTGTTGGATGAGATCATGAGGGAGTCGATATAGATTCCCACTGCCAGTCCACGAATCAATGCCTATCCTTACTAAATAAACATGACATATGTGCCAGATTAAACCGTTTCTTACAATGGGAATAGCATGGAGGAAAACTCTCCAAATTGATGATATGTCTGATTTATTCCAAGTAGGAAGTTGAATCCAATCCATGATTTGTAATGGCTAGATGTATTTGTAATGCACTACCTCCTACCAAAGACTGTTTGATGGGAGAATGAGCCAACCCATTTTAGCAGCAAGTGCATGGGCAAAGGTTAATAAATCTTTTAATCCCCATCACCCCCACTTATTTGGTAGTGCATTTTGTGTCCATCCCACCCATGCAAATGGTTTTCCTTCCTTATGTTTGCTCCAAAGGAATTTGCAGCATAATTTTTGGATACGGGCTAGGATGTCCTTGGGGATCCATGCTAATGACATTCAGTACACCGGCATTGCCTCAAAAGTGATTTGATGAAGACTAGTTTCCCTTCCCTTGATACGAATCTATGTTTCTAGTTGAGAAGCCTCCTTTCAATCTTGGCAACCAACCATGTCCAATCAACAATCTTGTACCCATGCGGCTTGATCTGGAAGCCTATATATTTAAGTCTAGACTCCAATTGTAGTCGTCGATAGAGAAATGTTTGAGAGGCTAATTGCATTTGCTATATTGAGCAAGCAGAGAAAGTGATATTGGATTTCAACCTGTTGGGATCCATACCTATAGCTGCTGAAAAAAGTAGCAAGATCTCATGGAAAGGAGTGGAGTCTTGGATACCTCCATTTAAAAATATAATCACATTATCCATAAATAGGAAGTGGCTAATGATACATTGATAAATGATCTTTAACCCCATTATCCTCCCCTCCTTTGTGGCTTGGTGCAAAAAAATTTAAACACATTATCTTAGTTGGAAAATATTAAATATTCTTAAAAGTAGTAATGCAACTACTTGTGTAATTAATTTTTTTATAAATAAATTTCATTTTTAAATATGAATTTTTTTTTGTAAGTAAATTTTTTTTAATACGTAATTGAATTCTATAATTATATTTATTATTAATAAATAATTGTTTTTAAAATTATATTTATTATTAATTTTCCTATTTTAATATAGGATATATAAATATAATAATTAATAAGTGATTCATTTATTTTTTAATTAGATGTAGTAAAGGAAGGAGAGATAATTGTTACTCTCATTCGAGTTTAATTTAGGTTTTATTAACATTGAAAATAATATATTTTATCATAAAGAAAGAAAGATAATCAAATTCTCCTTATTAGGTTGGTGTTAATATAAAAGATATGTTGTAATTTCTTATTCTATCGTGTAAAAATTTTGACTCGGTCAAATTACATAAAAATAAAATAAATTTACTTAGTCAAAATAAAATAAAAATATTAAAAATAACATTAAAATAAAAATAACTTCATGATATTTACCCATGATATGAGAACCCATGGTATTGAACCATGGTATGAGAACTCATGGTATTGACCCATGGTATTCATATGGGACATAACCTATTTAAAAGGGGAACTTAAACCAAACGAGATCCATATTAACTCTAGATCTATCAAGCCCTGATGGGAATTAATTCTCCTGAGATACAAACTTATTTTAAAATGATAAGAGATTTGATCCTTCTAAAAATTTAATATTTCTAAAATTAAGATAAACTTAAAATAATTTATATTAATTATTCATTTCAACTAATAAATATTTTGATATAATAACTTATTTTAATATTTTCATGTATTAAAAAAAATTAAACATTTTAAATGTATTGATATATAACTCTCGCATGCGGTATATTGAACTCTCGCATGTGGTGCATATAAACGGTCCTGGCATATAAACACAGTCTCGGTTCGCATGTATTGATATATAACTCTCGCATGTATTGATATAAACAGTCTTGGCATATAAACACAGTCTCGGTTCGCATGTATTGATATATAACTCTTCGCATGTATTGATATATAACTCTCGCATGCGGTATATTGAACTCTCGCATGTGGTGCATATAAACAGTCTTGGCATATAAACACAGTCTCGGTTCGCGGTAAATACAGTCTCGGTTTATATCCTCGCATGTATTGATATAAACAGAAGGGCCTCGGTTATATATTGAACTCTCGCATGTATTGGCATATAAACCCTCGCATGTATTGATATATAAACAGAACTCTCGCATGTGGTGCATATTGATATATAAACAGAACTCTCGCATGTGGTGCATATAAACAGAACTCGGTCTCGGTTATATATTGATATATAAACAGAAGGATCTCGGTTATATATTGAACTCGGTCTCGGTGCATATATAAACAGAAGCATGTATGATTTGAACTCAGTCTCGGTCTCGGCATATATATCCTCGCATGTATTGATATAAACAGAAGGGTCTCGGTTATATATTGAACTCTCGCATGTATTGATATATAAACAGAACTCTCGCATGTGGTGCATATTGATATATAAACAGAACTCTCGCATGTGGTGCATATAAACCGTCTTGGCATATATAAACTCTCGCTGCTCCGGTTCGCTGTAAACACAGTCTCGGTTCGGTGATCGAAGGGTTCTCGCGTGATATATAAACATATATAAACTCTCGCATGTTATATATATACAGGCTCAGGTCTCGGTTCCGGTTCTTGGCATATAAACCCTCGCATTCGGTTGGATATAAACAGTCTTGGCATATATAAATTCTCGCTGTATATATCGCTGCTCCGGTTCGCAGCCGTCTCGGAAGATATATAATCAGTCTCGTCTCGGGGATATATAAAGCAGTCTCTTGGCTTTAAAACTCGCAATCCAAAGCTTGAAGATCTTGGCTCTCACATCAGGTTCGGATATCAGGTGCACACATTCCTTACCTTTTTCTCTTTAATACATATTTGCTCATATAATGTCAAGTATGAATACTTCACCACAGTTACCAAAGATTACCAAGGGCAGACCTAGCACAGTTACTCTACAAGGCCTCTATGAATATATAGAGTCTTTAGAGAAACGCAGAGAAGAAAGAGAAGCCAAGTTACAAAAAGAGTTAGAAACCGTGCTGGAAAACAAATTTGCATCTCTTGAAAACACTATCCAGAAACAAATAGAAAATAAAATAGAACTACTAGAGAATAAAATGGAGGCAATAGAGACTAGATTGCATGTTATAGAAAAACAAAACCAAGACACTAACCAACCATCCCAGCAAGGAGACGCTGATACCTTAGAGGGTCTTAAAATGAAAGACATGATTAAAGAATTACAAGAAAAAGTTAATAGCCGCCTCACCGTAAATAGTGTGGTAGATAAGTTAGATATTAAACCAATTAAAGACGAAGTGAAAAAATTAATAGAATTAGACCACGAACGTAACAAAAGGACCTTAAACCTTATAATCTTCGGTTTAAAAGAGGAAGAAGATGAGGATACTTTAGCCTTAGACCAGACAGAATTACATAATAGATTACAAATTGAAACAGCGTGTCTCATGGAAGCAACAAGGTTGGGGAAATTAACCGAGAATAAAGGAAGATTAATCCGCATAAAGGTGAGCTCTACTGATCATAAGCACAACATACTTAGTAAAACCTCAAGTCTAAAAGGAACGGGAATATTCATAAATGAAGATCTCATCCCAGAAGATCAAGCAGAATTAAGAAAGGAGGTTCAAAAGGTAAAAGAAGCTAGAAAGGAAGGAAAATGGGCAATAATTAGAAATAGAAAAGCCTTTATTCGAGACAAAAACCAAAAAGATAGTAATCAATAGCATTTAAACATGCTCCGGATCCTTTCTTCGAACTGTCGAGGCTTCCCATGGAACAAAGGCCCCAAGCTAAGTTGGATCTCAAATGATGTTGATATTATTTTGCTTGTTGAAACTTGGGAGCACGAAGAATCTAAGGTCGCTAACATAGATGGCTTTACGCTATGGTCTACATGGAACAAGTGATCCTCCCGTAGAGGCATTGGGGGAATAGCTTGTTACATTAAGAAGAACATCTCCCCCTATGTTAGGCTTTATAAAAACGACCCTTACAACCAATTTAGTTGGATAGAGATCAGAGACATTAATAATAAAAAGTCCTACATAGCAATATGTTATTTCCCCCCCATTAATTCTAACTTCTATAAGAAGAAGAATCTAGATAAAACTAACCCTTACAATAGTTTAGAGAACGATATTTCTAGCCTAAGGAATGATGGTAATATCCTTTTAATAGGTGACTTCAATGCCCGAACTTCAAGTAACCAAGCTATTGTTTTAAGCAATCGTTCCAACCCTAATCCTCTTTGGTTAGACGAAGACCCTACCCTGGCTAGTAGGTACAAAAGGAGCTCTGAAGACCTCGGGGAAAATTTGTTTGGGTCAGAGCTTGTCAAGCTCTGTAGTGCTAAGGATCTCATAATTTGCAACGGTCTAAAAAAGTGGCCCAATTCCAGCAAGATGACCTGCATCCATGGACTTGGTAGCAGCGTAGTAGACTACGTTATTTCCGATCTTCCTTTATACAACGAAATGATAAACTTTGACATCTTAAACGACCACGAGCCTGACTCCGATCATAGGCCTTTACTTATAACCCTCAATTTTGTCATGCATAGAGTTCCCATAGAAAATAATACTTACAACCAAAAGAACTTAATATTTGATAAAAATAAAAAGGACCTCTTTCTAAATGAATTAAAAACTAACTTGCCTCCTTTATCTAGTATAGATAACATAGAAGACCTATATCATAATCTTACTACAACCCTCTCATATTCTATTAAAAAGTTCTCAATTGAAGTCTCAAATAATAAAAGAAATAGCAAAACCAATCCTTGGTATGACAAAGATTGTAAGAATGCGAGGAGAGCAATTAAGGAAGCTGTTGATGATTCTCTTAAAATGGACAAGATAAGAATATACAAAGCCCCAATTAAAAGGAAAAAGAGACAGTACATTCGTCAAAGACAGGAGAATCTCTTACACCTCTCTAAGTTAGCTCCTAAAAAAATTTGGAGGCAGATTCTGACTAGGAAGACTAAGGATAATAATAAAATTGCTCTTTACGATTGGAATTCTTATCTTAAAACGCTTTATGAATCTCCTAATGTCACGGATAATTTGGAAACCCTGCTCACAACGAAAGAAGTATTCTCTTTAGAAGACATTAAGTTTGGGGTTAATCACCTCGCAAACGGGAAAGCTAAGGACATTGAAGGTTACCAGGCAGAAATCTTAAAAATTGGAGGCCCTGTCCTCATCCCCCACATCCACAAGCTTTTCAATCAAGCTGTTAAGCAAGGGTTCCCTAAACCTTGGACTGAGAGCCTCATTATCCCTATTTTTAAAAGTGGAGATACAAATAACCCCTCTAATTATCGAACAATTATGATCAGCCCTCTCTTAGCCAAATTATATGGTAGTATTCTGGAAAAAAAGTTAAGCATATGGCTTGAAAGTGAAGATAAGCGGGCTAAAGGCCATGCAGGTTTCAGAAGGCATCACTCAACAACAGACCACCTTGTTACGCTAAGGATCATTGCGGAGGAATGTCGTAATGATAAATCCAATTTATTCTGCTGCTTTGTAGACTTTAGAAAGGCTTTCGATACGGTTCCTAGATACAACCTTTGGAATAGGTTAGAAGAGCTAAAGGTTCCTCTTGAGTTAAGAGCCGCTGCTATAAGGCTATATGAGAATGTAATTGCCAAGCTAAAGAACAATGAGGGGTGGTCAAAAGATATTAAGTGTAACATCGGAGTTAAACAAGGTTGCCCCTCTCCCCTACTCTATTTGGCATTTACATCGATAAGCTCGAAGGTTATTTAGAAGAAGCAGGATGTGGTGGCACAATCTTAGCTGGGATAGTCATTATCCTTCTTCTCTATGCTGACGATATTGTTCTTCTGGCAAGGTGCCCTTCTGATCTTGATAAGCAACTCAAGCTTCTTAAGGATTTCTGCTCTACCATGGGTATGACTGTTAACACAGACAAAACAAAAGTTATGATTATCAAATCTAAAAAGGACACTTGCGCTAATTTTACGTATGACAATAATAAATTGGAGGAAGTGTATTCTTACAAGTACCTAGGAATTGATATCCATCACAAGCTCAACTGGAACCATAGCATTGAGAAAAGGATCAATGGGGGATGGAAAGCTTATTTTGGTCTTGAAAATAATTGTAAAACAGCAAACCTCGTAATGTGGGATAAAAAGAAGTTCCTCTTTGAAAATTTAGTCACTCCTGTTATCTTATATGGCTGTGAAGTTTGGGGTTGCAGCATCTCCAGAGAATCATGGAGGAAGATTGAGCAAATCCAGAAGTGCTTTATAACTTATAACCTGAAAATTAAAAGTAATACACCCTATCCTATTCTCCTTATAGAAGCGGGTCTTTCTTCTATTGAGAGCCTAGCTATGCTCAGGTTTCTGATGTACAAGCACAAGCTCAATAACATAGACAATCATAGACTTCCTAAGCTAGCTTTAAATTCCAGCCAAAATCACCTAAGGCTTAACCGAGGATGGCATAAGGACACAAGGGCCTGGTTAAACTATTGGGAGATCAATGAGAATGATGCTTTGCAAAACATAAATAACATTAAAGATATTGTTACTTCTAAGTTCAAAGAAAAATTGTGGTGTGAGAAAGATTTAGCGTCTAAAAGAAAATTAAGTTATTATAAGAAGGTCATCAACCCCACCCTTGAAGATCAAAAGTATCTCTCTATTCTAACTAGCTCAAAAAAGAAAATTAATATAGCAAAGATTAGAACGAATTCTCATGAGCTCCATAGTGAGACTGGCCGCTGGGTAGTTCCTAAAACGCCATGGATGGAAAGGATCTGCCATATTTGTGAGAATAAGAGCATCGAGGATGAAAGCCACTTCCTCTTAGAGTGCCCTGCATACAACCACATTAGATCTCAATTTCACAACCTTTGTTACAATACTGACCTTTCTAGTCTTTTACAATGCCAAAATTATAGTGAACTCGGGAGGCTTCTCTCCAAGCTTTTTGAGCATCGGAATAACATCTTAAATCAAAATAAATAATTTGTCTTTTTAGGTCCGATAGATCATTATTTGGTCTCAGTGGACATTAACAACCATCATCATCATCATCATCATAAATAATTAATTTCATCAGAGGTATAGAATTAAAATAACCATAAAATAAATAAACTTTTTTATTTTATTTTATAATATTAATCATATAATTTATTATAAAATTTAAAATAGATTTTATAATATCAATAAATATAAAAAATATAAAATAAGTGTCATATATATATATAGATATATAAATCTATTTTATAATAAAAAAATTATATTTAAATAATATAAATTAATTAGTTACATATAATAATAAAATATTGCATCTTTAAACTTTCATCATTTAAAAAGATAAAAAATTATTTAATATAATATTAATAATTTCATGAATTTTAAAAATTTATATAAATATTTAAATGTTTTTGTTAGTCCAAGCAAAACATGGTCTTATGTCAACGAAAAACAAGTACTAAAATAATGTGCCAAAAGATTGATTAAATTTTGGCTCATATTATATGTTGAAAATTTAAGTTAATATAAAACAATAAATGTTAAAGATCTCATATGTATATAGTTAGAGTATCAACCACTCTCATCTAAAGCCATGATTGTCATTGATAAAAGCAAGTATTTAACAATTAACTAAGCCCGAGAAGGTAATATCACAACTCACTTTAATTTCCAATTAGGTTTTACCAAAACAGCTACATGAATAGCCATCACTGACCAGACTTTCCTTGCTTCCATTGTTGGTGAATTCAGAGCATCTAGATCTAAAAAGCCAAAATATCCCTATTAAAATAGTAAAATCTTTAGGAGAGAGATTATATGTACCTAAAAACAGTTCCCTCAAGGAAGTGCATCAAATTTAGCAGTACGAAGTTATTAGAAGCCAATATGAAGTCGTGAGTTTGATCGCGGCAGCCTTCCAATTCAATCTTGATAACTTTCACTCACCATATCTCTATATTGCGGTCACACTTTTTCATGTAGCATGCAAAAGACAAATATTATTTTGCACATGTATCCTTCCTTCTAACGGAGGGTTTGTTAATGGCGCTCAAACATTCATGTATCACATAAATTCTCCTATTATATTCTCAATGACCAAGTAGTTGTACCTGGGAGATCACGAAATCCACACTTAACATAATCACATCTCACTTTTCTTTCACTTTCGATATATTAACAAGTGCTATACAGTAGTTCGTTAAAAAAAATTATAAAACTATTTCATCATTATATTACATATTAAAAGAATTAGTTATTATGCTTTATAAATATACTTGTAAAATGAAAAAAATTATAAAACTATTTCATCATTATATTACATATTAAAAGAATTAGTTATTATGCTTTATAAATATACTTGTAAAATGTGCAGTTATTTCATGGAAAGTTTTTTACACTTTATATTAATGTATATGATTGAATGATGCCATAACATTAATTACACAAATCCTAGAGCTATATATATTTTGTTTTAAATTTAATATAGTTAAATTAAACTAAAACAATGAAGAAATAAATAATTATGTAAAAGAATAACTATGTCAAAATTCATTGAAAGTTTTTTGCGCTTTATATTAACATATATGGTTGAATGACGCCATAATATTTTGTTTTAAATTTAATATAGTTAAATTAAACTAAAAAAATGAAGAAATAAATAATTATGTAAAAGAATAACCATGTCAAAGTTCATAAAGAGATAAAAAGACGTGTTATTTAAAGTTATATAACATTAGAAAATTTAGGAATTTCAAATTATAAAATGTTTAGAAATATTTATATTTAAAATTGTCATATTAAAATTCTAAATATTGTAACATTAAAATTTAAAATATAATATATTCCAAGATTAATATTTCAAAATTAAAATATATTTTTAAAAATCAATATATTCAAAATTATTAGATATAAATTTAATTGTATTGCAACTCATTAAAAAAATTAAAATTAAAAATTATAATAATATCGTGATATTTAGAAATGGTTCTTCTGAAATTTGACATGTAATGAAATGGTTAAATTGTTTTTGATAAAAATGGCTAAAACAACACAATTACAGAAACTCAATCATATATTATGCACAAATGGTCTATGTGCAAAGACACTCACACACAAATTTACATTCAGATTACTCTATTAAATAGAGTTTCTGAGATCCAACTTATTCCCAAATTAGATAGAGAGGTTGAGAGAATTTCTCAACCATCACAAACCAACTTCTTAAATATGGAATGTAAGCATTAACTCCAACATCCCCCCTTAATGATTACATTACATGAAAATAACAAAATAATCAAGCTTATCAGTAGATGCTCCATCAAGTTGCCTCATAACCCTCAGAAAGGTGTAGTTGGCAAGTTGGATTCCCGAGTTCCCTTCCTCAACTCTGGAATCAAGGACCTCCCGAAGTCAATTACTGGACAGCATGCCAATCTGTCGCATAACCTCGTTAGGAAACCACTTCCATGTCTACCACTAATGAGGGATCCTTCCCTAGATCTACAACTGCCATACTATCTGGACAACCATCCATATTGAGCCTTACTGCTACTTGATCTTTAAGTACTGGCATCAGACACATAGTTGAACTGCTGGCTATTTTAAAAGAGTTTAATAGGTTCACTCTCTTCATTGAATTCATCATTATATGAATGGTTTTGCCAGCTCACTGAGACAGAGAGCAGAACCAACAATATAATGGCTATGAATACGATAGCACTGGACACCTCGAACCATGTCATGATAGAAATAGGCAACACATCAGACATGTAAGAAACGAGATACATCGCAGAAAACATTAAATTAAAACAGATATAGACAGAGACAGCCACAAGAAGGGAGCCCAAACGTTTTGGCCGTGTAGCTAAGATAGGAGGAGTGCAAAACAGCCACGCGATTATCTTTAAGAATTTTAGGGATTTCCTCGAGTTTGTGTGGCTCGAGACTTCTAATAATGATAGCTGTCTTTTACATGTCTATCTCTTAAAGAAATTTTGTTCTCTGTCTCCGTAACATTTTTCAGATCCGCCAAGATTTTCGTCTCCAGAAACCGCTGTATCTACCCAATTCTCTGTGTTGCTTTTTGTGAACTCTGTGATGCCGAGCGACATTTGTGAAAAAACAACATTGGCGCACAGCTTCATCTAATATCTATTGGACACAGTTGGAAGCACGGTTTCAAAAAATCCACCATTAATACAACTGAGTGAGGGATCCGTGGCCTGAGCGGATGGTTTACGACTGCATACCCAGGTTGCTCTATCCAGAATACTCAGGTTGCAACAGCCCGATTAACATCCAGATGCACCTCCTCACAACACAGGTTCAGATCTAGCTCTGATACCATGATAAAAATAGCTAAAACAACACAATTACAGAAACTCAATCATATATTATGCACAAATGGTGTATGTGCAAAGACACTCACACAGATTGACATTCAGATTACTCTATTAAATAGAGTTTCTGAGATCCAACTTATTCCCAAATTAGATAGAGAGGTTGAGAGAATTTCTCAACCATCACAAACCAACTTCTTAAATATGGAATGTAAGCATTAACTCAAACAATTTCAATTTTTTTCACCATTCAAATCTTTACGTAAACTTCTATTTATAGGGTTATATCCACTAGAATGTTTTGTTTTAGAGAAATCTTTCGTTGGCAGGTCCAAAGCATTTTTTTTCTAATCTTTCATGCTCAAAGTAACTTTTTATTATGAAAAATAAGCATTTAAGATAGGAAAAAGTCGTGAGATGAATTACACTGCTATGAAGTTAAGCGCCTTGAGCCTCAAGCTACCTGAAACTGCACAACAGTACATCACCTGCAAATCAGCCGTACTATTGGTCTTGGAAAATAAATGAATTTGATATGCCGAGTGTAACACCTAATGACACACCGACAACTGTTGTTATCAAGTTTTATTTACCATTGTTATTTTATTTTAGATTATTCTAAATTGTTAAAAACATTTAGGCTAAAAATCCAGAAGAAAAGTTGTTAAACATTAATTAAAAGATTATGATTAAATTGAGAATGGAACTAGAAAATCAGTTTTATGAACTGCTGAAAAATAGTGATAGGTAGTTCTCTCACTCTCTCCCTTGAAAAGGGGAAAACAGAGTCACCAGTGGGGGTTGGAAAGAGGGAGGAAAAAACTGTATTGTGAGAAGTTTTATTCCCAAAGTTGAGCAAGTTAGCTAGTGCAAGGGAATTTAGGTACACGACTTGAGGTTGGATTAGTTTCCTGATACCCAAGGTACCAAAATTGTTTGTCCAATAGTAGTGGAAGAGCTTGAAGGGGGATTCTAGACGTAATTTCCAGATTCGAGGCTGGCTAGTGAGGCCTTTTAAGTGAAAGGAATGTAGGCTTGAATGATATTCATTCAGGTATCCAGATAAGTATTTATCATTGTGTTAACAACTATTTATTACTTTAGGGAAGTAATTAATGTTTACAGTCATGAAAGAAATTTAGATTAGTAACTTAGAATGTTGTTGTAGTATTGCTCTGTTATAGAAATAAACAAAAATGAAATCTTTAATAAGTTATATGGAAAAAAGGAAACTCACAATTGCTAGAACATATAGGAAAAAACAAATATTGATGCTTTTATGATGATATTGTTTACGAAAAGAATTCTAGTTTACTCCTAGAGGAATCATGAATCTAACAGTTAAGTATTGATACAGAGAGCTATCACTTGAGTCTAGACTTCTCATACTTAACGGGCCTTTAACTCAACTGTGAACAATTATGTTGCATATTAAAAATATGTACCCAGATATACTAATAGACTTCTAGAAATCACAACAAAAATCATTGTACATTTATAACAAGCAAATCATGTATATAACGACCCAAATCATATTCAGTGTGAAGATATGTATATTGCTGAAGGGTTAGGGTTATCGGCCTCGGTCAAGTTCTACAAGAACCCTCCAAGAGTCGAATACCCAGAATCGTAAAAGCTTTGAACCCTTAAATCAGAGAACAATGACAACAATGTATCAAGTCTGGCACATTTAGAATCATATACGGAAATTAATAACAATGATTCCTTTCATGCAAATCATAAAATATTGTCGGATTTAAAAAAAAAAATAATCAATATGTATATATAATAAAGCTTCGTAAGAGTTTGGGTCATAACAACCAATAAATTACAATATATATATAAATACCAAATCACCGTCTGGTCCCGATTGAATACCACAGTCAAACCAAAATACAAGTCTAAACATTAGTCATGCTGACCGTATCTTTAACTAAAACAGATAGCTAAAGTCCTCGAGCAAAGGTATTCCAACCACAAGGCCCAATTCCAGCTTAATACAATTTCAAGCTCTCTAATCACAGGAATAAGCTTAAAAACTCAAAGGAAAAGGAGTTCTCGGGCAACCCATCTGGAGAAAATATGACACAGGAGTACTTAGAACGTCGAAGCCCCAGAAGGTCATGCTGCAAGGTCAAAACAAAACCATCGAAACATTACCTATTCAAAAGAACAATTAAATGAGAACCAGTTCTAGTTTAAGGAATCCAGAATTAAAAACAAATGACAAAAAGAGACCTACCTGAGTGGAGACTTGCACTCCCTGGGGCTATAACCAAATCTTGTAGAATAGCTTAAAACCCTTAACAAATATTCAGGAAAAGGAAATCAACTTAACCATGAATGGATGAGATTTCTACCTTCCACCGACAAGTGAAGCCGTATTGCTCCATCTAGAGGTTGCACATATTTGACAAGCAAACCCATTTGGTATCAGTAACCCCTGCATAAGAGAGACAGTGAGGAAACCCCATCTCATCCGCTAAAACAATAAGGAAAGGATGATCAACAGAACACTCAAACATCAGTAACAAATTTCCCTTACCTGGTGGAGAAGCATGCAGCCATGGCAGGATAGGAGTAATTGACCCCAAAACAAAACTAATAGTCTACCATCATGGCCGTAGAGTAGAAGCACCATGAAACAAAAGTAGGAACAAATGAATGTTCCCTTGCAGCCAAAGGATCTTAACCCTATCTGTCAACCTCAAGCAACTAGGATTGTGGATCATCCGAGATCCAACGATGAATATCACGCCAGATGCATAGTCTCTAGACTCCTCTAAGCATTAAAGTTAATGCAGAGTTATGAAGCCAATGATGGAAGGGATGGTGAGGACAGTGGAGGACCTTGGGGTTCTCCCGCCTTAATGAGGTGGATTGCCCCGAGGCAAGGACTAGGCAGGCAAATTAATTTCCATTCTTTATCAGAGTTACGTGTAGTCTAACAGGGATTGGGTGCCACATTATCCACATGAAATATCCCTGTTTTTTGTGAAGGTTATGGGTAGTATAAATTCTTGTTGGCAATAGTCAATTAATTTCTATAGCCCAACCCTTTTATTTATGTAATGGTTATATATATATGGATGTTACAAATGGTATCAGAGCCTAGGCTCATATATTGAGACTTCTAGGTTATTTTAGTACAATTCATTAAGTCTTTTATCTATGTGTAATCATGCAATAAACAAATTACATAAAATGAGTTTAGATGTATATGAACAGAGAGAGAGAGAGAAGAAAGAATAGAAGTGAGCACCAAGATAAAAGAGGTAGAGAAGCCCCAAACCAGCAAGTCAACCAAAAACACCTTATGTGTAGACAAACCCAGAACTATGGTTACAATTGAGAGAGGAATCGTGACAAGCCAATGCTGCTCTGGTCAAAACTGTGCAACAACTACGAGAAGAAATGATGAACTTGAGGACAGACAATGAGTCACTAATGAAAGAATAGGAGAAGATCCTTAAAAGTTTGTTTGATCGACAAAATCGGCGTGGTCCTGACCCCAGCATAGAAAGTAGAGAAAAGACCCCAACTGCTAACAATTGGGAAGATAATGCAGAATGAACAGAAGGCTATAAGGAGTAAGAAGAAGGGCGTTCAGATAATGTGTCCAATCAAAAGAGGACAAAAAGGCAGAAGACATAATTACAAGGTGAGTTCAAAAAAATCAAACCATCGTTGTTTGAAGGGGAATTCGAAGAAGTAGCGTAAGCCTGGCTGATCGACATGGGTAAATATTTTCAGATTTATGTGTATACGGAAAAACTTAAAGCTAGACTAGCAGTTTACCAATTATAGTGGAAGTCCACCCTTTGGTGAGAAGAAACTAAAACCGTGAGGAAGATATATGAGGAGAAAGTAACGTGGCAGGAATTTTAGAAACATTTTAAAGATAAATACCTAACTGAACATTACTACGATGAGAAAGCAAAGGAGTTCCATGAGTTAAGGCTGGGACCCTTAACCATGGATGACTATGTGAAGTGGTTTACTTCCCATTACGGTATGTTCCATATATGCAAGAAAAAAAAGCTAAAAGTCAGTGGTTCATTAGAAGCTTGCCAAATTTCATGATGGAATAATTAGAATTCAATTATCCTAAAACAATGGACGATGACGTACGTAAAGCTTGCATCTGTTATAAACAGATGAGGCAGAAAAATGAAGGACCTAAGGAAGCCATTGGCAAGAAAATGAGGAACGTACCACCAAACAGACAACCAAAAGTCATAAATGGCAGAAATAATCAACAAAGGACTTTTGGAAAATTTGCAAGAAATATGCCCAGAACTCAGACTTATACTGAGAATAGATAGCTGGAAGGAGTTAGCAAAATTGTTAGAGACTAGCCACCAAAGTCACCACTGCAATGTTGGGGATGTGGGGAAGCACATTATTATAAGAATTTCCCGCACAAGGCTCAAACTGAACAACTGTCAAACATGCAAGAAGCATCTACAGTGGGAGATATCACAAGAAGCATGCCCAGAATCAATGTTGCCTTAGATGATCATTAAGCGGAATATTAGCCCATTATGATCGAATGTGAAGGTATGATTGTTGATCAACATGTTTCTATTTTATTTGATCCAGGTGCTAGCTTAAGCTACATTAATCCTAATGTGGTAGACTGCAAACTAGTAAATTTAAGAAACCTTGGCTAGTTCAACTAGCCACCTGGAGAAAAAGGAAGGTGTTTGCAAAAATAGAAAACTGCCCTATAACAGTTTCAAGACAACTGATTCATGTTGACTTGAACATCCTTCCCTTGTGTTCGTATGATGTATTAATAGGAATGGACTGGTTGTAGGGTCGCTGGCCTCTAGTGGATTACAAAGCAAAATCAGTAAGTTATCTTACCGATTTAGGGCAACAAAATAAATTCAAGGAATCAAGAAGAATGTTAAACTACATCCTATTATAGCCAACCAGCTTGGAATATGCATAAGGAAGGGCTGCCAAATTTAGGCTATCCAAGTAGGGTACAACAATGATTGGAATAAGATGACCTCCTTAGAGATCATTCTTGTAATTCAAGAATTTGTGGATGTATTCCCTGAATCCATTCCTAGGTTTCCACCAATGTGGGACATCAATTTTACCATTGAGTTAGTGCCTAGGGCAGCTCATGTTTCTAAAGCCCCTTACTGCAAGAGCATTCCTAAATTAACATAAATGAAAATGTAGCTTCAAGAACTGTTAGATAAAGGTTATATTCACCCTAGTGTGTCCCCTTGGGGACATTAAGATTATGCATCGAATACTATCAACTAAACAAGTTGACCATCAAAAACAAGTATCCTTTACCTTGTATCGACAATCTATTCGATTAAGTACAGTGAGCTAGCGTATTATCCAAAATCGACTTAAGGTCCAGTTACCATCAAGTTAGAATAAAGGACGAAGACATATACAAAATTTCATTTCAAACTTGTTATGGACACTATGAGTTCGTGGTACTACCTTTTGGCCTTACCAATGCTCTGACCACTTTCATGAGCTTGATGCATGGCATTTTCCAGCCATTTCTGGATAAATTTGTACTAATTTTTATTGATGATATCTTGATCTATTCAAAAAGTTAGGAGGAACATGAGCAACATTTGAGAAAAATATTGCAGATTCTGCGAGATAACTAGTTGTATGCAAAATTCAGTAAGTGCGATTTCTACAAAGATCAAATCCAATACTTAGGCCATGTAATATTAGCAGAAGGTATAGCGGTGGATCCAGAAAAGATCAGAACTATCATGGAATGGACCACACCAAAAAACATTGCTGACATAAGATCCTTTTTGGGCCTAGCAGGTTATTATCATCGGTTTATCAAAGGCTTCTCAAAAATAGCTTTTCCGATGACTTCACTGTAGAAAAAGGGGCATGCTTTCCACTGGACAGCAAAATGCCAACAAAGTTTTGAACAACTAAAGCAACTTCTCATGACCGCCCTGGTGCTAAAAGTAGCAGATCTAGAAAAGTCTTTTGTAGTATGTACAGATGCAAGTAAGGAGGGTGTCGGTGGAGTATTAACTCAGGAAGGAAAATTCATAGCCTATGAATCATACAAACTAAAGGAGTATGAACAATGTTACTATGCTTATCATCTATAGCTGACCACAATAGTGCATGCATTAAAAGTGTGGAAACACTACCTTCTAGGAAATAAATTTATGTTATTAATTGACCATAGTAGTCTTACAAGTTTCTTTAACCAATCCAGTTTAAATTATCAGCAGGCTAAATGGACTGCATTCTTGAGCAAGTTTGACTTTGACATGAAACACCTCAAAGGAAAATAAAACTAGGTAGCAAATGCTTTAAGCTGAAAGGTACATTGCATTTATGAAGTACAATTCAATCAAGAATAATCTAACATGTGAGAGGTTATCTGAGAGGCGTCCCATAGAGACCGGAAATATACATTCTTATGGAAGAAAGCTTCAAAAACTTAGGAGAAAGGGAGGCAGTTGGAGTATGGAATTAGCCTCGATAAAATGTTAACATTCAGAAATAGGATTTATATTCCCAACCAAAATTCCATCAAGCAAATGTTATTAGATGAGTTTCATAGAAAACCTTACGCAACTCATTTAGGATACCAGAAATTGTTTTTTTCTATCGCGAAAAGTTATTTCTGGCCTGGTATAATAGAAGATGTGGCAGAATACTTGTCCAAATGTTTAGAGTGCCAATTGGTAAAGGCAAAACACCAACATCTTTCCGGTTTGTTACAACCCTTGCCCATTCTTGAATGGAAATGGGAGACAATCACTTTGCACTTCATTACTGGATTACCTCGTACAAAAAAAAACATGACTCAATCATGGTTGTGGTGGACAAGATGTGAAAAACTCCTCATCTCATTCCCGTAAAATCCACTTAATATAAAATGGTGGTGATTGCAGACATATTTATGAGGGAAATCTTCAGACTACATGGGATACCTTGAATAGTGATCTCTGACAGAGATGTAAAATTTACATCCGCATTTTGGAAAACCCTCTTTGTGGGATTATCCACTCAAACTCAATTCAACACTGCCTACCATCCACAAACAGACGACCAGACAGAACGAGTGAACCAAGTCTTGGAAGACATCCTGAGAATGTTTGTAATGCAACAACCATAGAAATGGGAGGATTACCTCCACTTGGTGGAGTTCACCTACAATAATGGACATCACAAATCATTAGGTATGAGCCCTTTTGAAGTGCTATATGGATGAAAGTGTTGGGTACCCAAAGACTGGAATAGTCCAGATAACAAATTAGAATTGGCTCCTGATATGTCAGCCGAAATGGAGGCCACCGTCAAGAAGGTTCACCAAAATTTGAAGGCTTCTCAAGAAAGGAAAAAGGTGTATGTAGATAATAAAAGAAGCCATAAAGAATTCCAGATAGGACATCATGTGTATTTGAAGGCTAAGCCCCGGGAAATCACATTTCAATGGAAGGTTTGTGCAAATTTGGCACCACGGTATTGTGGGCATTTTCAAATTCTGGAACGAATCAGACCCGTGGTGTACAAGCTAGCACTCTCAGGCCACATCCGAGTCCACAATGCCTTCCATGTATCCTTATTAAAAAAATATGTATACGTCTCTCGACATATTATCAACTGGGAAAGCATTCAAGTAATGATAGAATGAAATATAACTATTAGTAATTATGGTTTATAAAAAAACTTCTGACAGAAGGTTATGAATGTGCAGGTAGAACCCGAGGGAGAATTTCTGGCAGAGCCTCTTCATATCCTAGATCAGAGAGAAACCACCCTGCAGAGGCGAGCCATCACCCAAGTTAAAGTGCACTGGAGGCACTTTCACCTAGATGAGGAAACTTGGGAAGAAGCCAAAGCCATGCAGAAAGTCTATCCTACACTGTTTACTTAAAGAAAGAACACCAGGGACAACCTTCCTCTTAAGGGGAGGGAGCTGTAACACCCAGTGACACACCGACAACTGTTGTTATCAAGTTTTATTTACCATTATTATTTTATTTTAGTTTATTCTGAACTGTTAAAAACATTTAGGCTGAAAAGCCAGAAGAAAAGTTGTTAAACATTAAATTAAAATATTATGATTGAGTTGAGAATGGAACTAGAAAATCAGTTTTATGAACTGTTGAAAAATAGTTACAGACAGTTCTCTCACTCTCTCCCTTGAAAAGGGAAAAAGAGAGTAACCAGTGGGGGTTGGAAAGAGGGAGGAAAAAGTTGTACTATGAGAAATTTTATTCCCAAAGTTGAGCAAGTTAGCTAGTGGGAAGAAATTAAGGTACATGACTTGAGGCTAGATTAGTTTCCTAATGCCCAAGGTAAAAAATTGTTTGTCCTTGACAGAAGTGGAAGAGATTGGAGGGGGATTTTGGACGTAATTTCTAGATCCGAGGTTGGGTGGCGAGACCTTCTAAATCAAAGGAATGTAGGATTGAAGCATATTCTTTCAGATAGCCAGATAAGTACTTATCATTGTGTTAATAGCTATTTATTACTTTAGGGAAGTAATTAATGTTTACTGTCATGAAAGAAATTTAGATTAGTAACTTAGAATGTTGTTGTAGTATTGCTCTGTTATAGAAATAAACAGAAATGAAATCTTTAATAAGTTCTATGCAAAAAGGAAACACACAGTTGCCAGAACATATAGGAGAAAACAAATATTGCTGCTTTTATGATGATATTGTTTATGGAAAGAATTCTAATTTACTCCCATAGGAATCATGAATCTAACAATCAAGTATTGATGTAGAGAGCTATCACTCAAGTCTAGACTTATCATACTTAACAGGCCATTAAGTCAACCATAAAGAATTATTCTGCATATTAAAATTATGTACCCAGATATACTAATAGACTTCCAGAAATCACAACAACAATCATTGTACATTTATAACAAGAAAATCATGTATAGAACGATCTAAATCATATTCGGTGTGATGATATGTATATTGTTGAAGGGTTAGGGTTATCGGACACGGTCGAGTTCTACAAGAACCCTCCAAGAGCTGAATACCCAGGCTCGTAAAAGCTTTGAACCCTTAAATCATAGAACAAAGACAGCAGTGTATCAAGTCTAACACATTTAGAATCATATACGGAAGATAAAAACAGTGATACCTTTCATGAAAATCTTAAAATATTCTTGGCTTTTAAAACAAACGTAGTCAATATATATCTACAATAAAGCTTCGCAACAATTTGGGTCATGATAGCCAATAAATTACAGTATATATATATAAACAATAAACCACTGTCTGGTCCCCATCGAATACCAGATTCAAACCAAAATACAATTCTAAACATCAGTCATGTTGACCCTATCTTTAACTAAAACAGATATCTAAAACCCTCAAGCAGAGGTATTCTGGCCGCAAGGCCCAATTCCAGCTTAATACAATTTCAAGCTCTCTGATCACAGGAGGAAGCTTAAAAAATCGAAGAAAAAGGAATTGTCAGTGCAACCCACCTAGAGAAAGATGACACAACAATACTTAGAACATCGAAGCCCCTGAAGGTCGTGGCACAAGGTCAAAATGAGACCATCAAAACACTACATGTTCTAAAGAACATTTAAATGAGAACCAGTTCTAGTTTAAGGAATCCAGAACTAAAAAAAAATGAAAAAAAGAGACCTTACTTGAGCGGAGACCTGCACTCCCCGAGGCTGCGACCAAATCCTGTAGAATATCTTAAAACCCTCAACAAATATTTAGGAAAAAGGAAATCAACTTAACCATGAATGCATGCGATTAGTACCTTCCACCAACAGGTGAAGCCGTATTGCTCCATCTCGAGGTTGCACATATTTGACAAGCAAACCAATTTGGTATCTTTAACCTATGCACAAGAGAGACAGTGAGGAAACCCCATCTCATCTGCTAAAATAGTAAGGAAAGGATGATCAAGAGAATGCTCAAACATCAGTAACAACTTGCCCTTACGTGGTGGAGAAACATGCAGCCATGGTAGGATAGGAACGACAGACACCGAACCAGAACTAACAGTCTACCATCAGGGCCACAGAATAGAAGCACCCCGAAACAAAAGTAGGAACAAATGAATGTTCCCTCAGAGCTAAAGGATGTTAACCCTCAAGCGACCAAGACAGTGGATCATTCGGGACTGAACGATGAAGATCGCACTAGATGCATAGTCTCTTTCCATCAACCTCAAGCGACCAAGACCGTGGATCATTCAGGATCGAATGATGAAGATCGCACCAGATGCATAGTCTCCAGACTCCTTTGAGTGGCCAAGTTAATGTAGAGTTATGAAGCCAGCTATGGAAGGGACGGGGAGGACAACGGAGGACCTCGGAGTTCTCCCACTTTAATGAGGTGGATTTCCCTGAGGCAAGAACTAGGTAGACAAATTAATTTCCATTCTTTATCAAATTTACGTGGAGTCCAACAGGGATTGGGTGCCACATTATCCACATGAAATAGCCTTGTAATTTGTGAAGGTTATGGGTAGTGTAAACGCCCGTTGGAAATAGTCAATTAATTTCTATAGCCCAACTCTTTTATTTATGTAATGGTTATATATATTACACCAAGGTTGGGGAAAACAAAGGTCCTCAAAATACATTAATGGTCAATTAATGTGAGAATTAGCTTGAGAGGTAGCATGGGTAAAATAAAAAAATACAATATTATGATATGTTAGTGACTACTCCATACAATCTACAATATCATGATATGAATTGTGTACTTTGGCTCATTAATAGATAAAATAATCAATAACATGTTAAATATTATAACCAATTAGATTGAAGAAAATTAAATTAAAATATTGTCAATAATATTAAATTTCAATTTTCAAAGTTAAAGTACGGAAACTTTGCAATTTTTTTTATCAAACTCAAACTAATATGAGTTTGACGAAAAACTTAATGCAATATCATATGCCCCATCATTATTGGGAAATCAATAACATAATAATGATCATTGTTGGAAAATCAATCCCTTGACAAAACCATTGATAACCAATTCACAGTCTAGATAAAAAATTTGTATTTATCACTATCAATTTAATTAAAATGACAAATAGTCATTTTTTAATTTTTTAATTTAATTTTATTTTTTAAAAATTATATTTAAGCTTACACTAAAAAATGGTCACATTAACCAACAAAAATTATATATATTGTTATAAAAAATATATTTAATTTAATATATAATTTTCATATTAACTTTAATAAAATTGATATTTAATTTAATATATAATTTTCATATTAAATTTAATAAAAAATTTAAAAATGATTTTTGATCTTATTAACTGTTTGAAATTCAAACTATCTTAATTTCAAAGTAATTACAATATACTCTATCATAGTTAAGTATAATAATTAATGGGTTAAAACCATGAAGCAATGGTGGCCATATGAGCACTAGTAGCACCATTCATCCAATCTCCTCAGTAAGACTTGGTGGGTGTGTCTAGATCCCGAAACTCATCATTTTCCTACAAGATTAAGACATTGTTCGAGACTTATAAGCCAGTTTTTGTTACGATTATAGTTGAGGTCATCAAGGCAACCACTAGCTGTAGTATTATTATCTTCACATCAGTTTATGGTGTTGTGGAAGTTGTTTCAACTGTGGCCAAGCTTTTTTGTCCAATGGTTTTGCTAGATTCAAACTCCATGGATAGTGTCGTTAGAGATTTGAATATTGTGATGACTCAATAATTGTAAATATTTAATTACTGCAATAAAACAAATTGGATATTATTATTTAAGTTTAAATATTTATAATTTTGATTAATTGTGTGTGAAGTAAATGTTTCTATGACAAACATGAAACTCTCACATGCTAGCTAGTTAGGGTAGGTAGTTACCTATCCCTAACTACCTCCTAGGATATTTATTCTCAAGAAAGATCAAGAGGGTAGAGGTACCTGAGATAAGAAAAGAGAAGAGAGAGAGAGATAAAGGAAAAGAAAAGATTCATGTGCTGATATGTCTTGCGAAATTGATAAGAAACATTAGGTTAATACCAGATAGTTATGACAGGGACTGCTAGTCCTCCTGAATGTGAGCAACAACTTAGGGGGAGACTCAGGCTTGGAAGTGAGTCTCAAGGTTGGGAGGAAAATTCAGTAACATATAATTGTTCTGGTCCAAATAATCCATAGTGATTAACTTCTGAAGTCAGATAAGTATATATCGCTTACTAAAGGTTAAATGCATTCTTGAAAAATAGAGGTATTTATACTATTGATTAAAGGTATTCTTGAACAAAATATGCATGCTGACGAACGATTGTGTGCTTGAAACAGAATTTTTTATGTTAGTTATTGAAGGTATGCAGGATTAGAGTATGTATGCTGGTAAATAAATATAATTGAAACAGAAGTATTAATGCTATTAATTAGTTGAACTCTTGAACAAGACGAGACTAAGTGTATGCTTAAAACAAAAGCATTAAACTATAGAAAAAATGTAAACTGAACCAGAAATGGCATGCGCTTAGAAACAATTAAATAAACCAGTAAAATAGAAGCCAAAATCTCACCTAGGAATTTTATAACCTAGGAGATAACTTGTAGATTCTACTCAATAGAGGAAACAAAGTTTCTTGAGAGGAACTCTTTATCTAGGGTTGTTGTAAGTAAACCCTCAAGAAAAAAGGAAAAACAATTAACTATAGGAGTTATTCGCCAACAGTCGAAGGAATCCTCAGCTCAAAGAAAATTACAACTCGAAAGAATACTCGATACAAATTATTAACATTCATTGATGGATAAACTAATTAGGGTACTCCATGTCGAACCTTTGTTGTTAGATAACAAGGATTGGAAACATACAAGACTCGGAGGTTAACCTCATCTTCTAAGCTAACTAAACAATAAACGAATTTAAAGAATATAATGAGCATATATTGGTCTCAAATTAAAACAAGTGACACCCAAATTTAGGAAAAAATCAATCTGGAATTCCTAAACCCTACACGCAAATCGTCGTTGTAAAGAAACATTTCGAGCTTGTGGGGTAAGGGTCAAATTTCCTCCTTGTGACTAGTAAATCAAAAAGGATTTGGCACACTACAGACTAACTAAAAAATAAGGAATAGAAACTTGCTTTTCAAATGAAAATGACAAGGAGGAAACTACTTTATACTTCCTGAACAAACATGCATAATAATCATCAAACTGTACTGAGCAAAATACCACTGTCCTGAGGAAAAACCAAGAAAAGCATCGGCCATTTCCGACATAGAGCCTTAAGACAGAGTTCTTAATATTATAAAAGAAAAAATCATTATTACAGTCAAGCACTTCAAAGTCAAGGTAAGAACCCTCGTAATAGTTCATAACCTCAACGAGGATAATATTCTATGTATAACATTGTACAAAAATCTAGTTTAAAAATTATACATCCAAAAATCGAAAGAACCGATGAGGAAGGTCTATGACCGAAAAATTGATCCAAAAATTCTATTCAACATGGGTAACGACTTTTTATAGAAATTCCTTAACTCTTATAGCTTAATACATCTAGTTGCCCATAGGCCCAGGAACCAAAAGCAATTTCGAACACAGTATCCACATTAACCAAAGGCCAGAAGAAGGTTTGGTCTCCAACCCTGGAGATAGTTTTTGGAAGGGAGCCTCGCCCTCGAACACCCATTTTCATGCAGGTTTAAGCCTTTCATGGAACCTGGCAAAACCCATGAAGTCATTAAAATAATCACGAGTAGAAACTATAGTATTGGATGCAAGAATTAAGTTATGAATTCCCTACACTTGGATTGGGGTTGTGACCATGAAGCAACGCCTTCGGAAATAGAACTTAAAACCTTCCTTGCAAGTCTGGCAGGTAAGGAAAATGAAATCATAAACATGACAGAGATACCTGAGTAACAATGCAATGAAACGAGAAGCTGAGGAGTGAAGTTACCTGTGCACACATTGGAGCTAAAGTTCGAAGTTGGGGAACGATACCAGAGGTAAAAAAAAATGACGGAAAAACAACTCTCAAGCAAACCAAAAGCCCAAACAAAACCCGTCGTCGTTGGATCAAGCTCCAAAACAGAGAACTATCGATGAGGGGGTGCTACTTTCAAGGCAGAGCCAACAGCTAGAAGGCACAGTGAAGGATCCAGAGCCCTGCTCCCACCAACTCACAGGTAACGAGTACCATTAATTAGGATTTCACTATGCCTTGTACCTTGATGACATATAATAATGTGCTAACCAAAATTACCTATGTTAATATAAGATTCGATGTATGGTCCTCCATATAGGTGCGAGAAGTGTATCAATACATAAATAAGTAATAAATAATTCATATCCATGATTTAAAACATGGATGTGTAATTTTTTTTTTTTATTCAGGTAATTTCTTTTGTTCAAGAGATATTACAAGTGGTATCAGAGTGCTCAAGTTACAAAGTTGAGACCTCTGGAAATAAATTATTAACAATATTTGTAATTTGTACAGAGAGAAAGAAAGAATAGCAGCCAACATGAGGAGGACTCGAATTACACCTCACAGATCTGTGACAGGAACACGACCGACATATTTTCAAGAAGCCAATCCTGAGGTATGGGAACAATTGGTGGAATAACCATGCAATACCAATAATGCAATCTTGGAAATTGTGCAAGAACTAAAGGATGAGATGGCCCGGTTAAGGGCAGATAATGAAAGGCTAATGTAAGAGCAAGAAAATATTATGAAGAGTTTGTCTGATAAACAGAATCAACGATAGCGAATTCCCATCCCATAGCATGAGAACATGACTAGTGAATAAGAATTTTGAACCAAGTATTTAGGAACAGAAGGCAATGAAGAAAATCAAGAAGAAAAATGTGATAATGCGTGAGAACACAAAATGCAAAAAAAACAAAAGATACAACCGCAAGGAGAATTTCAGAAAATAAAACCACCCCTCTTTGATGGTGAATAGGAAGACGTAGATGAAACCTACCTTATTAATATGAATAAGTACTTTCAGTTGTATGAATATGACCATAACTTAAAGGCTTGCTTGGCCATATATTAGCTACAAGGAAAAGCCACCCTGTGGTGGGAGGAGGTAAAAAATCTGCGTGGAGCGAATTAGAAGAGCATAACTTGGGAAAATTTTCAAAGATATTTTAAGGATAAATACTTAACTGAAATATTTTATGGTGAAAAGGAAAACGCGTTTCATGATCTTCGATTGGGTTAGTTGTCTATGGATGAGTTCATAACAAAATTTACATCCCTGCTTCAATATGTTCCTTACATACAGAAGGAAAAGGCAAAAGTACAACGATTTATGAGCAGCCTGTCATTGTTCATGAAAGAGCATCTTGAGTTTGATAACACAAAGACCATGGACGAAGTCAAACAAAACGCTGGGATACGCTATTTTAGAAAACAAGCAAAATGGAGATTTGGGGAAAATATGGGCTGATCAAAAGGGAATTAAGTTTCCTTCCAGCAGTAAGGGAAATAAAGCCATAATCAACAAGGGACCCCACAAAGGGCAGGTAAACCTAAATATGAATAGAAATCAACCCAGATTTAAACTTCCAAAGGAGTCTAAGACTAATGAGCAATCGGGTAGAACTGAAGTGGAAATAGCAACTAGACCCCCAATACAGTGTTAGGGATGTGGATGACCACATTATGTCAAATACCATCCCTATCGCAAGGGAACCGATCAGGTTGCACAAATTCAAGAAGCATCAACTATAGGAGAAGTGGCAAGAAGCATTCCAAAAATCAATGCTTCCCTTGAAGACCATCAGGCTGAGTACCAGCCAACCATGATAGAATTTGAAGGTAAAATCTTCGACCAAACTATATATATTTTAATTGATCAAGGAGCTACTTTGAATTATATTAGCACTAAAATAGTATAACAATGCAGTTTGCAAGCTGTTAAGTTTAAGAGTCCTTGGTTAGTATAGCTAGCCATGGGGGCAAAGAGAAGGCCGTTGGCCAAGGTCAGTAGCTGCCCCTTAAAGTTAGCAGGCCAGTCTCTTGTGGCAGCCCTGAATGTATTGCCCCTAGGATCATATGATATCCTAATATTAATAGACTGGTTGGAAAATCATTGGTCCATCATTAATTGTAAAACCAAAGCTATTAGCTATATGGATGAAGATGGAAAGAGGTAGGAAATTCAAGGCATATTAAGACCTCTAAAATTAAGACTAGTAATAGCCTCTCAATTAGAAAAATGTATCAGAAAAGGATGTCAAATTTACACTGTACAGATAGGATATGCTAATTCAAAGGAAAAATATGTTTCTTTAGAAACTATACCTATAATACAAAATTTCCCAAACGTGTTTCCTGAAGAAATTTTGGGACTTCATCCAAAAGAAATATAGATTTCACCATTGAGTTGATTCTAAGAGCTGCTTCAGTATCTCGAGCTCCTTATTGCATGAGTATACTGGAGCTAACATAATTAAAAATGTAGTTACAAGAACTGCTTGATAAAAATTACATCCGCCCAAGTGTATCACCTTAGGGATACCTGGTGATTTTAGTTAAGAAGAAGGATGGAACCCTGGGAATGTGCATGGATTATCGCTAGTTAAATAAACTAACCATCAAAAATAAATACCCTTTACCTCATATAGATGAGTTGTTTGATCAGGTGAAGGGTGAAACCATGTTTTCAAAGATTGGCATTCGTTCATGTTACCATTAGATCATAATTAAGGAAGAAGATATAGCTAAACCAAACTTTAGAACTCGTTATGGACATTATGAGTTCATTATGTTTCCCTTCAGGCTAACTAATGCCCCTGCAACCTTCATGTGTCTCATGAACAGTATATTCCATTAGTATTTGGATAAATTTGTGTTGATTTTTATCAATGACATATTAATTTACTCTCAGAATATAGAAGAACATAAAGAGCATCTCCGTATTGTTTTGAAAATTTTAAGAGAACATCAACTGTATGCTAAATACAACAAATGTGATTTCTTTAAAGAACAAATCCAGTATCTAGGACATGTCATTACCAAGGATGGAATTGTTGTGGACCCGGAAAAGATAAAAACTATAATGGAGTGGCCAATACCAAAAGACATGGTGGATATAAGGTCATTCATGGGTCTAGCTGGATACTATAGGCGATTTTTTGAAGGATTTTCCAGGGTGGCATATCCCATTACCTCTCTGTAGAAGAAAGGAAAAAATTTTAAGTGGACCATGGAGTGTCAAAAGAGTTTTGATCAACTTAAGAATTTACTTACCACTGCGCCTATTTTGAGCATTGCAAACCCAAATAAAGATTATGTGGTTTGTACAGATGCCAGCAAGGAAGGTGTTGGTGGTGTGCTAATGCAGGAGGGTAGAGTGATTGCTTATGAGTCTAGGAAACTTAAGGAGCACAAGAAAAAATATTCAGCCTATGACTTAGAGCTAACAACAGTCATTCATGCATTAAAGATGTGGCAACATTACTTGATGGGTAAGAAATTTCTTTTAATGATTGATCATCATAGTTTAACTAACTATTTTAAGTAGCCCACTCTGAATGCTAGGCAAGCTCATTGGGTCGACTTTTTAAGTGGATTTGATTTTGAAATCAAGCACTTGAAAGGTAAGGAGAACCGGTTTGCGAATGCCTTAAGTCAAAAGGTACATTTTATATATGAGGTCTCTTTCAGTGTGATGAGAACTACCTTTAATGAGCTGATTAAAGAGGCAACCAGACTTGATCCAGAATACAAATTTTTATGGCAGAAAACCAAAATTTCAAACAGCAATGAACAATAGCTAGGATATGATATAAATCATGAAGGGAGAATGTATGTAAAATATTAAATACTTACTTATAGATGAATATCATAAAATTCCATATGCAAGCCACCCCGGATACCAGAGGCTAATTACCACACTTAGAAAGAAATATTTCTAGTCTGGTATGAAGAAACAAGTGACTGATAATTTGGCTCACTATCTGGAATATCAGCAAGTGAAAGCGGAACACCATCACCCAGCCAGATTTGCTGCACCCATTGCCTATTTTGGAATGGAAGTGGGAAACCATTTCCATTGATTTTAATACAGGACTACCTAAGTATAAAAGGTGGAATGATTTGATAATGGTGGTAATGAATAAGTTGAGCAAGTCTGTTCACTTCATACCAGTATAGTTAACCTACAAGGCTATACAAATTTATAACATATTCATGCAAACGATTTTTAGATTACGTGGATTACTAAAAGTCATAATTTCCGATCATGATGTAAAATTTACATAAGCTTTCTAGAAATCTTTATTTGAAGGTTTAGACACACAACTGCATTTCAGCACTGCTTACCACCCTCAAACGGATGGGCAGACCGAGTGAGTAAATTTGGTAGTGGAAGATATGATGCGAACTTATGTAATGCAGCAGCCAACCAAATGGGAGGATTACATACATTTGGCAGAGTTTGCTAATAGCAACGGTGACCATACATCACTACAAATGAGTTTGTTTGAAGTACTGTATGGACGCAAGTGAAAGACACCTTCAAGTTGGGGCGGGCCAAAGGATAAATTGATGTTAGGACTGAACATGTTAAAAGAAATGGAGGATATGGTTAAAAAAGTACGTTCCAATTTAAAGGTCGTGCAAGACCGACAAAAGAACTTTGTTGATCGAAAGAGAAGTTTCCAGTAATTTCAAATTGGAGATCATGTTTAAATGTGTGTACAGGCCAAGAAGATGACATTACAGTGGAGCAGATGTGCTAAATTAGCTCCTTGATTTTGTGGTCCTTTCTAGATCTTGGCTCGAATCGGACTGGTGGCTTACGAGCTCGCCTTTCCCAGCCACATACGTGTGCACAATGTTTTCCATGTTTATGTGTTAACTATATATATATATATATATATATATATATATATATATATATATATATATATATATATATATATATATATATATATAGATATATCTATATATATATATATATATATATATATATATATCTATATATATATATATATATATATGATCCTAAGCATATAATCAATTGGCAAGATATACAGGTAATTTAATTTTAAATAAATCTTCCAAGACAAAGTTGCCAAAGGAAAAGAACTGACTAAATTTTTCTTGTGTGTAGGTCAAGCCGGAAGGCAATTTCTCGGTCGAACCTCTAGTTATACTCGATTGGAGAGAAGTAATTTTGCAGAAACGAGTTATCACCCAAGTTAAAGTGCAATGGCGGCACTTTGGACCGAAGGAGGCCACCTGGGAGGATGAACAAGTTATGAGGGAAACTTGTCCAGATCTATTTGCAGTAGAGAAACATCGAGACGATGTTTAATATTTGGGGGGGAGATGTGATGACCCCAACAATTGTAAATATTTAATTACTATAGTAAAACAAACTAGATATTACTATTTAAGTTTAAATATTTATTATTTTGATTAATTGTGCATGAAGAAAATGTTTTTATGACAAACATTAAACTCTCACATGCCAGGTAGTTAGGGTAGGCTGTTACCTATCCCTAACTACCTCCTAGGATATTTATTCTCAAGAAAGATCAAGAGGATAGAGGTACCTGAGATAAGAAAAGAGAAAAGAGAGAGATAAAGGAAAAGAAAATATTTCTGTGCTGATATGCCAGAAGTTATTGATAAGCTACGTCTGGTTAAGACCATATAGTTGTGACAAGGATTGCTAGTCCTACTACATGTGAGCAACATCTCAGGGGGAGAATCAGGCTTGGAAGCGAGTCTCAATGTTGGGACGAATATTCGGTGACATATAATTGTTCTGGTCCAAATAATCGACAATGATTAACTTCCGAAGTCAGATAAGTATATATCACTTCCTGATGGTAAAATGCATTCTTGAAAAATAGAAGTATTTATACTATTGATTAAACGCATTCTTGAATAGAATATGCATGATGATGAATGGTTATATGCCTGAAACATAAATGCTTATGTTATTGATAGAAGGTGTACAGGAATAGAGTATGTATGTTGGTAAATAAATATAATTGAAACATAATTATTCATGCTATTAATTAGTTGAACTCTTAAACAAGATGAGACTAAGTGCATGCTTGAAACATAAGTATTTAGCTACAGAACAAATGTAAACTGAACCAGAAATGACATGTTGTTAGAAAGAATTAAATAAACCAGTAAAATAGAACCCAAAAGCTCACCCATGAATTTTATAACCTCGAAGATAACTTATACATTCTTCTCAATAGAGGAAACATAGTTTCTCGAGAGGAAATCTTCCTCTAGGGTTGATGTAAGTAAACCCTCAAGAAACGAGGAAAAACAATTAACTATAGGAATTATTCGCCAATGGTCGAAGGACTCCTCAGCAAAAAGAAAATTACAACTCGAAATAATACTTGATACAAATTATTAACATCCATTGATGGATAAACTAATTAGCATACTCCATGCCAAACCTTTGTTGTTAGATAACGAGCATTGGGAACATATAGGAATTGCATTGGGAACATATAGGAATTGAAGTCCGACCTCGTCCGCTAAACTAATTAAACTAGAAAGGAATTTGAAGAATACAATGAGCATGTATCAGTCTCAAATTAAAACGAGTGACAACCAAATTTAGGAAGATATCAAGTCAAAATTCCTAAACACTACATGCAAATCATTGTTGTAAGGCAACATTCCGAGCTTGCGGGGTAAGGGTCGAATTTCCTCCCTGTGACCAATAAATCAAAAAGGATTTGGAACACTACATATCGACTTAACAAGAAGGAATCGAAACTCGCTTTTCAAATGAAAATGACAGGGAGGAAACTACTTTATACTTCCTAAACAAACATGCATAATAATCATCAAACTGAACTAAGCAAAATACCACCATCCTGAGGAAAAACCTAGAAAAGCATCGGCCATTTCCAACATAGAAGCTTAAGACAAAGTTTTTAATATTATTAAAAAAAACATTCTTACGGTCAAGCACTTCAAATCCGAGGTAAGAACCCTCATAACAGTTCATAGACTCAATGAGGATAATATTATGTGTATAACATTGTACAAAAATCCAGTTTAAAAATTATACATCAAAAAATCAAGAAAACTAGCGAGGAAGACCTATGACCAAAAAATTGATCCAATGATTCTATTCAACATGGGTAATGACCTTCGATAGAAATTCCTTAAATATTATAGCTCAATACAACTAGATGCCCATAGGCCCAGGAACTAGAAGTGATTTTGAACACAGTATCCACATTACCTGAAGGCCGGAAGAAGGTCTGGTCTTCAACCCTAGAGCCGGTTTCGGGAAGGAAGCCTCACCCTCGAACACCCATTTTCATACTGGTTGAAGCCTTCAGTGGAACCTAGAAAAAACCATGAACTAATTAACATAATCAAGAGTACAAATTATAGAATTGGATGCAAGAATTAAGTGACGAAAATCCTATACCTGGACTCGGGGTTGTGACCATGAAGCAACGCCTTCGGAAATAGAACTTGAAACCCTCCTTGCAAGTCTAGAAGGTAAGGCAAATGAAAGCATAAACATTACAGAGATACCTGAGTAACGATGCAATGAAACGGGAAGTTGAGGAGTGAAGTTATGTGTGCACACACTGGAGCCGAAGTTCAGAGCTGGGAACGATACCAGAGGTAAAACAAATGATGGAAAAACAACTCTTGAGAAAACCAAAAGCGTAAACAAACCCCCATCGTCCTTGGATCAGGCTCCGTAGCAAAGAATTGTCGAGGAGGGGGTGTTGCTTTTAAGGCAGAGGCAACAGCTGGAAGGCACAGTGAAGGATCAAGAGACCTGCTTTCGCCAACTCACGGGTAACCAGGACCATTAATTGGGATTTCATTATGCCTTGTACCTTGATGGCATATAATAATGTGCTAACCAAAATTACATATTTTAATATAAGATTTGATGTATGGTCCTCTATATAGGTGTGGGAAGTGTATCAATACATAAATAAGTAATATATAATTCGTTTCCATGATTTAAAACATGCATGTGTAATTTTATTTTTTTTATCGAGGTAATTTATTTTGTTCAAGAGATATGAAAAATATTTATGATGAGTGCTTTACCCCTGATCTAGTAAATTTCGTGTTCTTTATATGATCTCTTTTGGGAAGTTCTATTTGTAGGTTAATCAAAGCCTCAAATTGCATCTCTCTACTCTCTGCCAAAATCCAAGATCGGCTATAAATTTCCTGTGATAGTTTCTAGCTCTTATAGGGTGGAAAGCAACTTCAAAACCTGAATTATCTCAGTGAATATGGTATATCCAAGGATGCTTCTATTTTTGTAACTACCAGATTAAGAGGTAAATCTAAAGGTCAGTATGTCTTCATCCTCCCAACCCAAATCTTTTAAGGAGGCTTTAGAACCAAGACATTAATCTTTGAACCCAAAAGATATCTTAGGGCCAAAATTTGTTGTCAATCATGCAGCAAATATAATTCCATTTTACTAGGTGAGGAATAATTTATCTGATCTCATAGCTTTAAATTATGAACAAAAAGCGATTATTTGTTTTTTTAATGGATATTTTCCCACGATATCTACTCTCCTAGAATGGGTAAATATAGAGTTGTTATTTACTCAAAAGGATTCTTTGTGGTGTTCTTCAATGATCTCAATGAGTGGCAAAAGGCTTTGACTAGGGTCCCTATTTTTGGGGTCATTTTGGTTTCTCAATGCAACCATGTTTTAAGGAATTTAATCCTCTCTCCGTGACACCTTTCAAAACTCTAGTTTGGGTAAGGCTTCCTAACTTACCCATTCATTTGACATTTTTGGATGTATTAGAAGATGTTGCAAATTTAATAGGATACTTCTAAATCAAAATAAATATTGAAAGGCTTTCAAAAGAAATTCTCACATTTGCCTGCATATGTCTTGAAGTGGACCTCAATAAAGGCTTTCTAGATAAAATCCTACTCAAGTGGGGTGGTGTGGTTTTCTTGCAACCATTGGATTGCTTTTCACTGGAGGGCTTATCAACAGCTTCGACATATTCAAAGTGCTTGGGTATTTTTCGAAAAAGGGCTTTTACCCCTAGGCTATGAACCAAATGAGCCATGGATGGCAAGATCTGAGGACAACAAAAGGATCCAAGAATACTTCAAGGAAAAGGAAAGACAACCCCCAACATCAGACATCATTTATGGTCAAATAAATCTTCCAGAGTCAGTGCAACCTCAGGGGGAACCAACTAATTCTTCAACAAAGGAGATTCACCCTGCAAATGAAAAAGAAAGAAACTCAACCATAATTATGGCTCCTACCAAGAGTGGGAAAAAGTGCACTCATGAGTTAGATCAATCCTATAGTGATAAGGAAATGTCCAATATAGCATAACCTTTGGCAATGGAATTGTCTCAAAGAAATATTTTATCAATAGTTAATCTTGATAATTATATAAGATGGATTGATGTCTACAAAAGAAAAAGGAAAAATGAAAAGTGTATGATCAACCCTAAGCTTTGATACAAGGAATATAATAAATGTATTTTAGTGTATTGAGCTCATTAGTGATAATGATACGATATAATCTATTTTTTTAAAACAATATGAATAAACTTACAAAAAAAAATTGAGTTAATGTTATTCACTCTTTTATTTTTAAAATTTTGAAGTAGTGTAAAGTTGGAGATCAAAATCTAGTTCTAAAAGCTTTGAAGTGCTTTGAAAGATCCAATTTAACACAAAATCGACATTTTGGTTAAAACTTTGAAATGATAATATGGTGAATAAGTTTGAACCATTAATCTATTCGATGAATTTTATTATTATTGGTGGTTGGCGACTATAAAAACAAATAAGGCAATAGCAACACTGGTGCTAAATTATTGTGCGTTCAATTGTAATTTTTTGTAAATTCATTCCACAAGCAGAGATTTAATTCTCAAGTTGTAAGTAGGTTATATAGTATTGCTTATGCATCCAATATCTAAAGTATGATGAAAATTTATTAACCTCCAATTGTGTGTGTTAATATTAATTCAACAATATTATTTAATTACCCAATATTCTTTCAAATGAAGAGAAAGAAAATTTATAACTAAATGCACCAATTTCACATGGATGCCAACAAAATATGGTTTTCTCTTTACCTATAAATCTCTTTGAGGAAAATAAGAGTGAAACAATAATGAAAAGAAAATCAGAAATTGAGATCCAAAGTTTAAAACAAATGAATATGGGATTTCTTTGGTCTAACATGTCAAAATAAGTTTAAAGACATCTTTCTGTGTGGCAAAGAGGAGATCTGCGTTCCTGAACCCTTATTAAAGTTTCTACACAGGAGAGGCGTCTTCTTCTGGGACGGCCTGATTGCTAGATGGCATGGCTCAATCCCAATCTGGTGTGAGGCTGAAAGTTTGCAAATGCCGGACGATATCGCCATGTCATGGGATCAAATCAGATCAAGTCTCAGGAATGGTGGCATTTTTCGCTCTTCAGAGCAGGACTGTCTCATATGGCGGAACTCAAATGGGATGGGATCCATCAGGGTAAAGGATATATATCGGAATTTGATTAGTGATAGACAACATCAAAGTGACTCGTCCTTCCCGAGCATCTTCTGGAAATCTGGGTGTCAATTAAAAATGGTCTTCTTTTCATGGCTGACATTCCATAATAAAAATCTTACGTGGGAGAATTTAAAAAAGCGTGGTTGGCTGGGACCAGGTTTATGTCCCATTTGCAGATCTGCCGAGGAAGACAACTTTCATTTATTTCTTAACTGCAAGGGCTCTCGTCAAATATGGCTACTCCTGGAAAGTTTTTGTGGGATACAGCTTATGCCTCATTTGTCAATCATGGAAGCTTTTATATGGTGTGGTAAACAAAATGCATCATGGAGATCAATTTTTATCATTAATTTTTGGCGTATTTGGAGGTGGCAGAATAATTTCATTTTCAATGACAAAAGCATTCCGATGTTGGAAATTTTCTCCTCCATATGTGCGCTCTATGAGGATATTCCGCTTTCCTCTCCCAAGCAGAAGGAGCTTCATGATATAAACATCCCACTGGTGTCTACATCTCTGCCTAGAGCGTTTTTTGATGGTGCAGAACAGAACGGTGTTTGTGGCTGTGGTTTTCTTATATTAGCAGACGAAGACAATTTTTTCTCTATTCATTGGAATGGGGGAAGGGGTACAAATATGATGGCGGAGGCGATGGCTCTCGCAGGCCTCATGAGTTTCTGTCTTTTTTTAAATCTTCAAGATGTTTCTATTTATGGGGACTCAAAGGTTTTGGTGGATTATGTTGCTGGGAAAAATACCATCTCCAAGCCTCATCTTGTGGGGTGGCTAGATCGGATCAGGTTCTTTTGGACCTCCTTAAAAGGTGTTTCAGTAAATTTCATCCACAGGGAGCAAAATCAAATGGCTGACTCGTTATCAAAAAAAGGTCTTCAAGCTGCTCCGGGTTTGTGGCATCTTCAGGTTTCCTCTGATGGAAAATGCTTTTCCATGCAGGACTTTTTCCCTCCCAATTTCTAGTTTTTCGGTTCATAGTTCTCTCTGTTTTTATTTCTGTGCTATATATGATGCTAGTTGCTATGAACTATATGCTATGTGTTTTGGTTGAACAGGCTTCATCTCCACCTCTCGGCTTGCTTCGGATTGCATACAGTTTCTCTTTGTCCATACAGGCGGAGGACCTTTATACCGATCCTGCTTTTGTATATGGTCTCATTTCGACGATACGTCTTTTTTTCTATTTTGCTCAATCGTCACGGACTCTCAGGCCTGATCTAGTATTATCAGGATATGGCTTCACTGATGTTTCAGTTTCATTATCTTTGGAACATATGCTTTCTCCTGGCTGAATGTACATTTTAGACTCTTTTATATTTCTCATATAAATAATATTATGCTTTTTCTGCCCTGAAAAAATGCTTGTGTGTATGTATCGAACATTAAAATCGGCACACCCTATTCTAAATCTCATGGGTCCGGTAGAAAACAAATGGTGATAATGAAGTCAAGGATGTTTTGCATGGTGAAAAAGTCTTAACATGTTAAATAATTAGGTCATTAATTGAATTCAAGGATGTTTTGTAAGGTGAAAAGTAATAACATGTTAAAGTTAATAATTAGGTGATTAATTGTTGATACCTTTGGTGGCGCAAGATTTTTTTTAATTAAAAAAATTATTTATAACAATTAAATAAATAAAATAGTTACATTTTATGATGATGATGGTGATTAATATCAATTGAGAGAAAATTTTGGTCTATCCCACCTAAAGAAATGAATTATTTAGTTGGATTTAAGATTTTATTCCTATCCTCAAAAAGCTTGGAGAGAAGCCTCCCGAGCTCACTATAATTTTGACATTTTAAAAGGCTAGGAAGGTCAGTGTTGCAACAAAGATTATGAAACTGAGATCTAATATGGTTGTACGCTGGGCACTCTAAGAGGAAGTGATTTTCATCCTCGATGTTCATATTCTCACAGAGATGGTAGATCCTTTCCATTCCTGGTGTTTTAGGAACTGCCCAACTACCCGTTTCACTATGGAGCTCATGAGAGTTCGTTCTAATCTTGACTATATTAATTTTCTTCTTTGAGCTAGTTAAACAGATATATAATTGTAATCTTAGGGTGATGATCTCTTTATACATTAACCAATTTAAAAAAAAAAATTAAAATTTAAAAAATATTTTTTTATTTTTAAAATATTTAATTTAATATTCATGTATAACAAATTAAAAATAAAAATTTTAGAATTTTTTTTTTTAAATATTTAATTTAATATTCAAATTTTATAAAAAAATTCGTAAATTATATAAATTCTTTTCGAAAAAAAATTCAAACTAAAATCAAATATTTATTTGACAAAGCAATTACCGTGTATATATATATATATATATATATATATATATATATATATATATATATATTGATAGATCCGATGGATCTAAGCTAGTGTTATCAATGCGAGTGATATGAATATTTCTCAAACAAAAGTTGACTTAAAATCCACGTCCACTTATGACCTGGGGAACCCTTCCAGACCGTCGTCGAAGGAGAAGCAAGCGCAAGCATGGAAGTTTCAGACTAAAATGTTAGGTATCTAAGAAGAGTTTGTATTAAAATGTTACACCATGGTTGAAAAAAAGACTCCGTACTAAAATATTGAAGATTCTGGCCAATAAAATTTATAATAAAGCATTTACATTTAATATATTTTTTAATTAGCTTAGAGGCCCCTTGAGCCTAGTATGGTATCAAGTCCTGGTCATGAGCATCAAGTCCCCATATTTGGTTAAGTAACCCACGAGAAAACAAAACTCACGGAGATTTCACATACTTCCTTCGCACAGTAATAGTGTCACAGTCACTCATAAAATTAGGTTTTTTAATTTTTAATGAATATTTAGGTATTAAAAATAAAACACCTTTCACAGGGAAATTATGTCTTATCAGACTTAGGGCAGCGAATGAAAAATAAGAAAATTAATTTTGAATTTACAGAAATTATAAATATTAAGCATTTTTTCAAAACTTAGGTTAAAACTACAAAAACACTAAAATAATATAGTCTCTCGTATAGGGCAATGACTAGCAACCCATGTTATTGAAATAATTGATTCTTGGATTTAAGCCATGGTATATCAAATTTTTATCCTAGAGTAAAACATAAACCAAATTATATAAATAAATTATTTTGTTTGAAAATTACATAATTATAGTAAAAATGATTGTATGAAGTGATGCAGGAGCATCTCGTCAACAGGGTGAAGACCGAGAGAGGGCGAACACAGTTTCTGAAGAAGATTGGGAATGAAAAACAGTTCACTGAACGGACAGCAAGTCTGTCAAGTTCCTATGTTTTTTCACTTTATTTTTTTCATGGTCAACTACCGTATTAACTTCTGTTATTTTAAATTTCTGTTCATTCTATTTAAAATGTTGTAATAGGTCCTAGTTAGACACGTTAAGAGTAGATTAGTGTCAATAGGTGATTAAAACAACGAACCCTTATGGTAGAAAGGCAGCCAAAGTAAACTAATGAATAGTCAAGAAAATCATGTCTATAGTAACCGCAAAATAAACTGTAATAGAATAACTACCAACAGTTATCAAACTGCCTGGAAATATTGTACAAAAAGACAAGCAAGATAACCCAGAGGGGTTCAACAGCGGAGCATTTGCATGAGAATAATCAATATACATTTCTTTTCCTTCATCTTATTCAGTGCACGAACAAACAAACTGTTCAAATATATATGTCCTCAGTAACAAAAATCTACATGTACAGTGCTGTATAATCATTCCATTTCAGTTAAATATAATAACAGTGTTTTACAGTATCCAAGAACCTGCTAACTGGCCGAGACGAAAGTGAACACAAGGCGGAAAGAACCAGCAAACACAGAGGGACAAACTAGACCACTACAGCAACCGGGTAAGCCACCAGAACTAACTGCAAACGAGTTTATATATCACTTTATATTACATTGTATTTTCTATATAAAAATTACATAGACTGTACATCGAGGGTTCACCGAACAGAGTTGCAAACGAGCCACAAAACCCTTCTACGTTACGGCTAAGGGTTTGGGTAAACCCAGAAAGTCCAGACTCAACAGATAAACCAACAGTTCACACAACAAGCGACTGCAAACGTGACCAGGACCAAGAACCATTACAAGAAAGTAAAACGAGAGCAGAGCTACCCGGGTGGAATCGACAGAAGCCCCTGCGAAGATACGGGAACCGGCCACACCTGCAAACGAAACAGAAGGTGGAGGGTCAGGGTTTCTACCCAGTCAAAACCCTTGCACAAGAAATTGAGACTATAATGCTGTAAATACCAAAACCCTGAGTATGGAGAAGGTGGAGAACCATACCTAACAGTGTGCCAGAGCAGAAGGCCAACGGAACCCGAAACAGAGACCCTGTCCACAGAGGGGCTGCGGAACGTTAGTTCCAGCGCAAAGAGGGGAAGAGAAATGATAGCATGAAACTATAACTTACCTTGTCTATAGAGCCGAGCGCCGGAGAAGAAACAAACCGAAAGTCCATCGACCTGTGCATCCGTCGAACTGAGCGGACCAGACATTATACATTACAGACATTCACCACAAATTTGCTAAGAAGGCCAGACCCGACAGTATTCATGAAAGCAAACCAAGGAATGTTCTTACAGTCATAAAAACGAACCGAATGCACGGTGGAGTCATAGCAACTTACCAACAAAACCTGGAGCCGAATATACAGACTCACATAGTAATGACCAGACATAGCTGAGTAGCATTATTTCACCACAGAATCGGCGGAATTTCAACAGAGTTTCACCACAGACAGAAACAACCCAGAGGCGGAGCCAAAACCATACGGAGACCGCAGAGACCAAGCGACGAAGGTAAGAATGACGGTAGAGGCGCGAACCGGGTAACAAAATGTGAAGTAGGGTTTGCCAAATTCGAGGAGGGCAGGTGTCACATGGAGGAACAATACCAAGTACAGTTGGTTGATTGTTAATTAAAACAAAAATCAATTTGCAATTACCATATATCTGAGCCAGTTTAATAGTGTAGGTCCACGTAAGCTGAGATAAGGCGGGACCACGTGGGCTGGCCCCATCAAGTGGTATCAGAGCAGTTTTTTGAAATAGAAGAGGATGGAAGCACCGAGACGAGGACGTGGAAGAGGTGCACGTAGGGGAGCAGATGAAGGATTGAGGGAACAGATCAGAGTTCTTACAGCTCGTTTGGAAGCAGTGGAAGCGGGTAGACGAAGAGACCCGGAACTTGGAGATACCAGTGAGGAGGAAGTGGTAACTGCTGCAGACGGGTCTGATGAAGAAGCTCCGGAATTGAGACTGCTGCGTTCAGTTTTATTGGCCAGCAGCAAACCCAAAACAGAAATTTCTAATTACGATGGCAGTCTGTCCGCAGATGTCCTATTGGACTGGATAAGCGAATTGGATAAATATTTTGAAAACGAAGAAGTCAGTGAGGATAAAAGAGTTTAGTTCCCTGCCACTAAGTTAAAGGGACACACACTCTTGTGGTGGGACAGTGTCCAAGCGGACAAAAAACGAATGAATAAGACGTCGATACGACAATGGTCAAGGATGGTAGCGAAATTGAAGGGCAGATTTCTGCCAAAAGACTACCAGGTGGAACTATATCGGCGGGTGCAGAATTTAAGGCAGAAGGGAATGACTGTCAAAGAGTACACGGAAGAGTTTTACCGAGTAAATTTACGTGCTGGTTATACTGATGATAACCCAGAAAAGACAGCAAGGTACGTAAATGGATTGAGGATGGAGATATTAGATGAAATCAGTATTCTTTCTCCCCGGAATATTGAAGAAGCCTTTCAGAGCGCTGTAAAGGCTGAGGAAAAAATTAACAGAAAACAGAACAGCAGGAGAGGGAGAGGAAATGGCAGAGGACGGGGACAGTCCTACGGCAGAGGAAGGAATGCTGCGAACAGCGAAGAAGGCAGCAGTTCAAAAACTTCAGGGACAGCAGAAAAAGGAGATAGCACCAGAGGAGGTCGGTCATATCAGAGAGGACGAGGGAATGGCCGCGGAAGAGGGACTGGTGTCCAGTGCTACAGGTGCCATAAATGGGGGCACAGATCCTTTGAGTGTCCAGAAGTTGAACAGGCCGGTCAGAGGGGAACGCTGATGGCACAGCCTGAAGAAGCTGAAGCACAACCTCGGGAGGTGGAAGACATCGCGGAAACATGAGAAGCTTTGATTTTGAATAAAGTGTTGTTAAAGCCAACCAAGGAGGTGGCTAAACCAACGCAGCGGAAAGCACTGTTCCGGACAGTCTGTAAATCGCATGGAAAGTGCTGCAAAGTGATAATAGACAGCGGGAGTACGGATAACTTTGTTGCCACTGAGATGGTGGAAAAACTGGGGTTGAAGCGGCTGAAGCACCCCACACCTTACAAGGTGTCATGGCTACAAAAAGGCCACCAGCTGTTGGTTGATGAACAATGCGAGGTAGTGTTTCACATTGGCAAGTACCACGATACAGTGGTCTGCGATATTATGCCAATGGACGTGTGCCATATACTGCTCGGAAGACCATGGCAGTATGATAGGAAGGTGACACACGATGGAAAAACTAATTGCTATAAATTTACGAAGGATGGGGTCAAACACACACTTGTACCCATCAAAGAAGAAGATTCAGCAGAATCAAGCGGAACAAAGGCGCTGTTAATGGGAGGAAAACAGTTTATAAAACAGGTTGAGGAAAATGAAATTAATTTTGCAGTTGTGAGGAGGATGAAGCCAGTATTGCTGAACTTAGAAAAATCAGAGTTGCCCAAGGAAGTACAAGAGCTGTTAGAGGAATTTCAAGACATTGCGGCTGATGAGCTACCTGATAAATTGCCTCCCAAAAGGAGCATCAGCCATCACATTGATTTTATACCAGGAGCAAGCTTGCCGAACAAGGCAGCGTACAGGATGAGTCCAAAAGACAATGAAGAAGTACGCAGACAAGTGCAGGAGTTGTTGGATAAGGGACTGATCAGAGAAAGTCTGAGCCCCTGTGCAGTACCTACAGTCCTTGCACCCAAGAAAGGTGGAGAATGGCGAATGTGCACAGATTCGCGGGCTATAAACAAAATTACCATTCGATACAGGTTTCCCTTGCCTAGAATGGATGACATGATGGACTGTCTTAGTGGGGCAGCTTACTTTACAAAAATAGATCTGAAGAGTGGGTACCATCAGATCAGAATTAGAGAGGGAGACGAATGGAAGACAACCTTCAAGACCAACGAAGGACTGTACGAATGGCTGGTCATGCCATTTGGGTTGAGTAACGCTCCGAGTACTTTTATGAGACTAATGAACGAAATGTTAAAGGAATTTATTGGAAAATTCGTGATAGTCTATCTGGACGATATTTTAATTTTCAGCAGGACGAAAAGAGAGCACCTTCAGCATATTCGAAGGGTATTCGAGAAGCTACAGCAGAACAAACTGCTGATAAATTTGAAGAAATGCACTTTCTTGCAGAAGGAGTTGATTTATCTGGGATTTGTAGTTGCAGAGAACGAGTTAAAGATGGACCCAGAAAAGATTGCAGCGATCATAAGTTGGCCGTCACCTAAGAATTTATTTGAGGTACGTAGCTTTCACGGTTTAGCAAGTTTTTATCGAAAGTTCATTAAGAATTTTAGTGAAATCTGCGCACCAATGCTAGAGACCATCAAAAAGGCCAGCCAACCTTTTTGTTGGACTAAGGCGGCAGAAAACAGTTTCCAACTTCTGAAGCGGAAAATAACGGAGAGGCCGATCTTGAGACTGCCCGATTTTAGCAAACCTTTTCAGGTTCGTTGTGATGCAAGCGGGACAGCTATTGGCACTGTGCTCAGTCAAGAGGACAGACCAGTGGCGTTTTTTAGTGAGAAACTAAATGAGAGTCGGCAGAAGTATTCGTCATATGACAAAGAGTTCTATGCAGTGGTTCAAGCTTTGAAGCATTGGAGGCACTACTTACTAGGCAATGAGTTCGTCTTGTTCTCTGATAATTCAGCATTACAATATATAACACAGCAGCACAAACTGAACCATAAACATGCCAAGTGGGTGGAATACTTGCAGAGTTTTACTTTTGTGTTGAAGCACATAAGTGGGCAAGCCAACAAAGTGGCGGATGCTTTAAGCAGAAGAGCCCTGCTCTTACAAGAAAGTGGCATACAGGTGATGGGATTTGAGTACTTGAAGGATTTGTACCAGATGGACGCGGATTTCAAAGAAGCTTTTGAAGCATGCCAGAATCCCACATTGAGGAATACAAGCCCATGGCTAGATTTCAACTTACAGGAAGGATTATTGTTTCGAGGAGGACAGCTATGTGTTCCAGACTGTTCGATGAGGGAAAACTTAGTAAGAGAGAAACTTGGAGCAGCTCGGGCATTTTTATTATTGGCCAAAAATGAGCCGGGACGTATAGAGATATGTAACCAGGTGTAAAATCTGCCAACTGGCGAAAGGACATAGCCCGAACACTGGGTTGTACACACCCCTACCTGTTTCGAGCAGGCCGTGGGATTCGGTCAGCATTGACTTTGTCCTAGGATTGCCTAGAACACAGCGGGGATATGATTCAGTGATGGTGGTGGTGGATAGGTTCTCGAAAATGGCTCATTTCATTCCTTGCCGGAAGACTAGCGACGCCACAAACGTGGCACACCTCTTTTTTACAGAAGTAGTTCGATTACATGGCTTACCTAGAACTATAGTTTCAGACAGGGATGTGAAGTTCACAGGACATTTTTGGCGCACCCTGTGGAAAAAGTTGGGCACACAGTTAAATTTCAGTTCTGCGTATCACCCGCAGACTGATGGACAAACAGAGGTGGTGAACAGGAGTTTGGGCAACTTGTTACGAAGTTTGACAGGAGAAAACTCGCGATTATGGGATCGAGCTCTTGCCCAGGCAGAATTCGCTTATAACGATTCGCCCAATCGGAGCACCGGTTTTAGCCCATTTCAGATCTTGTATGGTATGCATCCGCGAGGAGTACATGAACTACGAGATTTGGGACAGCTAGAAAGGAGAAGTGCAGACGGAGAAGATTTTGCCGAAGCAATGAGCGAACTGCATGAAAAGGTCAAATTGAGATTACAGGACAGCACGCAGAAATACAAACAGCATGCAGACATAAAGCGGCGAGAGGTACATTTTGAGATTGGAGACGAAGTCCTTGCGCATCTGCGCCGGGAACGGTTTCCTAAGGGTACGTATAACAAGCTGAAATTCAAGAAAATCGGTCCATGCAAAATTCTGCGGAAATTTTCAGCGAATGCATATGAAATTCAGTTGCCACCTGATATAGGTATATCACCTATATTCAACGTGGCAGACCTGTTCCCATATCATGCCCAGGCGGAAGATGATAGAATGGTACAGCCACAACGGGACACCCAGTTCGAGAGCAGTCTTTGGAAGAAACAGTTGCCTTCGGTCCAGACCCATGAAATCGAAGGAATCATCAGCACACAGGTAGCGAAGAAGACGCACAGGAAGGAGTATCTGCATTACCTCGTCAAGTAGAAGGACCGTCCAATGGAGGACAGCTCCTGGCTCGACGAGGCACAGATTCAGAAGGCTAGCTACTCGGTGGAGGAGCTCATGGAATGGAGCCATGAGATCTCTCTTTTACCCCGACATCATGATGCAAGAGCATCTATTCAACAGGGTGAAGACCAAGAGAGGGCGAACACAGTTTCTGAAGAAGATTGGGAATGAAAAATAGTTCACTGAACGGACAGCAAGTCTGTCAAGTTCCTATGTTTTTTCGCTTTATTTCTTTCATGGTCAACTACCGTATTAACTTCTGTTATTTTAAATTTCTGTTCATTCTATTTAAAATGTTGTAATAGGTCCTAGTTAGACACGTTAAGAGTAGATTAGTGTCAATATGTGATTAAAACAACGAACCCTTATGGTAGAAAGGCAGACAAGGTAAACTAATGAATAGTCAAGAAAATCATGTCTATAGTAACTGCAAAATAAACTGTAATAGAATAACTACCACCAGTTATCAAACTGCCTGGAAATATTGTACAAAAAGACAAGCAAGATAACCCAGAGGGGTTCAACAGCGGAGCATTTGCATGAGAATAATCAATATACATTTCTTTTCCTTCATCTTATTCAGTGCACGAACAAACAAACTGTTCAAATATATATGTCCTCAGTAACAAAAATCTACATGTACAGTGCTGTATGATCATTCCATTTCAGTTAAATATAATAACAATGTTTTACAGTATATAAGAACCTGCTAACTGGCCGAGACGAAAGTGAACAGAAGGCGGAAAGAACCAGCAAACACATAGGGACAAACTAGACCACTACAGCAACCGGGTAAGCCACCAGAACTAGCTGCAAACGAGTTTATATATCACTTTAAATTACATTGTATTTTCTATATAAAAATTACATAGACTATACATCGAGGGTTCACCGAACAGAGTTGCAAACGAGCCACAAAACCCTTCTACGTTACGGCTAAGGGTTTGGGTAAACCTAGAAAGTCCAGACTCAACAGATAAACCAACAGTTCACACAACAAGCGACTGCAAACATGACCAGGACCAAGTACCATTACAAGAAAGTAAAACGAGAGCAGAGCTACCCGGGTGGAATCGACTGAAGCCCCTGCAAAGATACGGGAACCGGCCACACCTGCAAACGAAACAGAAGGTGGAGGGTCAGGGTTTCTATCCAATCAAAACCCTTGCGCAAGAAATTGAGACTATAATGTTGTAAATACAAAAACCCTGAGTATGGAGAAGCTGGAGAACCATACCTGACAGTGTACCGGAGCAGAAGGCCAACGGAACCCGAAACAGAGACCCTGTCCACAGAGGGGCTGCGGAACGTTAGTTCCAACGCAAACAGGGGAAGAGAAATGATAGCATGAAACTATAACTTACCTTGTCTACAGAGCCGAGCGCCGGAGAAGAACCAAACCGAAAGTCCATCGACCTGTGCATCCGTCGAACTGAGCGGACCAGACATTATACATTACAGACATTCACCACAAATTTGCTAAGAAGGCCAGACCTGACAGTATTCATAAAAGCAAACCAAGGAATGTTCTTACAGTCATAAAAACGAACCGAATGCATGGTGGAGTCATAGCAACTTACCAACAAAACCTGGAGCCGAATATATAGACTCACATAGTAATGACCAGACATAGCTGAGTAGCATTATTTCACCACAGAACCGGCGGAATTTCAACAGAGTTTCACCACAGACATAAACAACCCAGAGGTGGAGCCAAAACCATACAGAGACCGCAGAGACCAAGCGACGAAGGTAAGAATGACGGTAGAGGCACGAACCGGGTAAGAAAAAGTGAAGTAGGGTTTGCCAAATTCGAGGAGGGCAGGTGTCACACGGAGGAACAATACCAGGTACAGTGGGTTGATTTTTAAATAAAACAAAAATCAATTTTCAATTACCATATATCCGAGCCAGTTTAATAGTGTAGGTCCACGTAAGCTGAGATAAGGCGGGACCACGTGGGCTGGCCCCATCATGAAGTATATGCATGTTAATAATCTATCACTTAGTTGGGTAGGATACATATATAATTGAGCTGAGAGGCTCATTTGAAGGCCAGTGTAAGTATGTCCATCATCAACTTGGAGTTGGCACTTGTCCCTCTTAAAATAAAAATAGAATATTCTCTAAATAAAAAAACAACATCAATTATAATAATAATAAATATTGCATGCATATTTAATTAGTTGTACATATGACTTTATATAATTTCATGTAAAGTAATTAGAAGTAAAAAAAATATGTAGATAAAATAATTTATATATTGTTTTAAAAAATTATGTTATTGAAAAAAGCTATTGCATTCTATTTACACCTAAAGAAATTTAATCTCTCTAAACTTATGTTAAATCTATATTTAAAATAAATATATGCTCATTATACTTTTCACCATATAAAAATATATAATCTTTGTTGGAGAGAAAGAGAAGAAAAAACAAATAATTCACACACATAACACGAGTTGCGGCTCTTCTATTGGTCACGCAAAACATGATACTTACAATGACCCCAGTGAATGGTATTTATCCTTTTCCAACTAGCGACTTGCCTAAAATTTCTTGACATGCAACCACACATTTATCACTTAACTCGACTTGACTAACACTACAATATTCAATCACTCAGCTCACCGACTCTCTAAGTTTAGCCAACTTCTCATGTGGGAGTAATTACAATTTCTAACACTCCCCCTTAATTACTACCATATGACTCAACATGAATCAACATGACTTAATTATCACTCAAACATGCTTGTTGGTCTATGTCTTAGCTAGGCTTACAATGACTCAAGAATTTCACAATTTTTTTTTTATTTGCTTCCTCCAAATATAAATCCTCGAAATTGCTTCATTCTCTCTTGAACTTTCTTGCTGTAGGCTTTATTTACTTTTCGCTGTTGCAATTTTTCTTTGACTTGTCTTGAACTTGTTTTGAAAAACAATTGGATCTTGTCTTCTACACCTTCCTCTTCAAACATTCATTCAACCATGAATTGCTGCCAAAACATTGCATCTTCAAACTGTCTTCTTTGCTTTGCTTCTTCTGTTTGATATTCCTGAATTTCTTTCTGCCATATTTTTTGATAGTATAATCTTATCTCTTCTTGATTCCATTGCTCAAAAACAGTTTCAATGCATTCATCTTTGTCTTCGGAAGCATCCTTATCATTATTTTCACTTTCTCATTAGGTACTGCTTCTTTTTTCGTGTAATCTGCATTAAATTTATTAACAACCGTTTTTTCAACTTTTTCGCCCATACTATTCTGAACACCTGCATATTCAAAAAGAAAATTAAAAACATCTTTAATATGGCTCTCTTCAATGAGAGCTTCATGTTCTACATCTGCCTTATTTTCAACTGCACAGAGGTTGTCTTCCATTGCTATGTTGTTAGTGGACATTCTCATAAAAAACTTTTCAATCACTTTATCATGGTATTGATCATCAACTGCTGTTAGATGACATAGTGCTTCATGAGCAGTTCCAACTACTTCATATCTAGTTGCTACAGTGGCAGCTTCAACCTTCAATGTTTCATCAAACATTGTGCTTACCATATTGTCACAATCAATCCTTGTTTCAAAAAAGAAACCACACATATCATCAACATAATGTTCATCCACACTATGGTGGGATATCCGAGCATGCATGTGTTCACTGACAATTTCAAGTTCACCAAATCCATCAGATGTGGATGGATTCACCAATTCACATATAACTTTGCAGTCATCATCCACATGTGTCTCATCACAATGGGATTCACCATCATCTGCGTCATCCGCATTATAGTGGAGTCCTTTAGCATTTATATTCTTTTTCTCTGTTTCACATACAGAGGCTCCTGCTTCTCTCTCTACAATATTTGTTGTGTCTTCTTCATCCATATGCATGCTTGCATAATGGGTTTCAATTTTATGGTCTTAACAACCATCATCCACTTTTGAGTGGGGTTTTCCAAGCTTTGTTTTCCTCTTAGAGTCTTGCTCATCTACTCTCAGATTTGCACTTGACTTCTTTGCTTATGATAGAACCTGCTATTGCATGTCACTCTCTTTTGTGCCAAACTCTGCTTCCAAGATCTTCCATGCTTCCTTGGAAGTTGTAGCTTTTTCTACCTTGCACAAACACTTCTCATCGAATGCATATTTTATAAAATTCAATGCTAAATCATCACATGTTGTATCATATGGGTTATTAGATTCATTATCAATTAACTCTTTAGCTCTAAGAAAAGTTAACATCTTGATAACCCAATGATCAAAATATTCACCTGTAAACATAGGAGGTGGTAGCAAATCAAAGCTACACCAATCACCCTCGATTTCTTCTTTGTCTTTTGTTAGACTTCTCAGTTCCTCGACTGTGGCCTGAACCTCTCTAACCATGGCAATGATCTTTGCCTCTTCTTTTCGATTTCTTTTCTTAGTCTTCTTCAGTCGCGCTTTGTGACCCATGACTGTTGTCATTCATTTTTTTTATAGCTACTTTCCTCATTGCATGATGCTATATTCCATATCACCCCCAAAAAAAAATGTGATTTTCAATATGTGTCCCCGTAAGGCCCAATCTTCACCCAAAACACTGTCATGCTTGACAAAAGCCAAATAATTTTGTAAATAAACAAACTTTACAAAGCCCTAAATTCTTTTTCCAATAAAAACCCTTTTCCTTCTTTTTTCATTCTCTTAAAAAAACCTTCTTCATAATGATAATATTGTCCACGGTGATCAAGACACTTGTTAGTGTTCTAACGCTCTTGGTGGAGCCAAAAACCTGCATGTATAGGAGGCCGCTCGATCAAAGCTACGACACCTTCTATTGTAGGAATGTGCAACCCCACACTATGGCTTTGCACGATGTTGTTCACTTCTTCGATAGCACTGAGCGATGGGTGTTCATGGCAGTTGCGACTGTTTTTTCAAAATAGATTAGTTTTCTACCGTGGCTGCAGACCAAACGAACTCAGCTTTCGATTCTCTTATAACTCACACAATGAGGCTCTGAAAGTTGCCGCGGCATATTTTCTCTTCCTCAAATCTAGCTTTGATACCAATATGTTGGAGAGAAAGAAAAGATAAAACAAATCATTCACACACAAAACACGAGCTGTGACTCTTCTATTGATCACACAAAACATGATACTTACAATAAACCCAGTGAAGCGTATTTATCATTTTCCAACTAGCGACTTCCCTAAAATATCTTGACATGCAACCACACTTCTATCACTTAAATCGACTTGACTAACATTGCAATACTCAATTAGTCAATTAACTGACTCTAAGTTTAGCCAACTCTGCATGCAAGAGTAATTACAATTTCTAACAATCTTTAATTATATAGTATATAGATTTATATACTTATCACCATCTAAAATATATAATTAAAGATTATATTTGTACATATGTCTATATATATACACGTTATCACTGTTAAAGTGTCTTGATATAATATCATACTCACACATGAGATTGGTAGTAATAAAAAAACTCTTCTATTAAGAGACATATGATTGAGACTCAGTATGATTTTGCTGACCTCATATATATATAGATAGAGTGAAACTCCAAATTCTCGTGGGAAATGTATTCAAGTCAAGTGAAAACAATGATAAGCTAATGAGACGGCATACGGTTTTGATGATATTGTAATGTTTTTTTTTTTTACACTTTGATTGCTCTAATATTGTAATGCATTTTTTCTTAAACTATGGGGAAATTTTCCTGATTGGAATTATAGTAAATTTAATTTACAATATTTTGTTGCAATTATTTGTGTTTTGGAATTATTGTTTTTTGAAAGTAACGTAGAGGTTCATCATTGTAATTTAGGTTTTGGTATTGAGATAGTAGTTTAGTAGTTTATGTTTTTGAATTTATTTTTTAATTTATTTTAAAAAACGAAGATTGCCATTTTAGAGGAAGAAGTTCATTTCAATTTGTTAGATAATAATGAAGAACTCTTAAAATTTATTTTGAACCAGTCTTTTTTGTTTAAATGATTTCTAGTATTATCTAAGGGTTAGTGTTTGTTTTTCCTTGCATGTTTGTTAAGAATTCCAAATAAGGTAAAAAAGAGAAAGAGGGCATCTCGATTCACTTAAAAGAAAATCTAGGTTAAGGTCTTGGCCTAGTTCACTTTCGACCATCAACGATAAGCGGTTTGACATTGAACTTAGATGTTTGAGACTCCTACATCTTTCCATTCTTTGCTTTTAATGTTTCCCTATTATATTTAGATGTAATCTTAAATAAGACCGTGCCATAATTAAACCCAAAGAATATTAATTTCCCTTCAATAGTGTTTAATATGTAATATTCCTTGTACCCTCAATACTAGCAACACTCTGACCTATCATCATAATGTAGTAGTCTATCTTAATCTACAATCACCCAAAAAATAAAAAATAAAAAAAATTCCTTCAATTTTTTTCCTTTCCTTTGTTTATTACGTGTTCTAAGATTTTTATTATATTCATAAGTAAAATATTTTCTTTTTATTTTATTTGTTTTTTAATCATATTTTTATTATTTTCATCAATAAAATTAGATCACTAAATTTGAATATCATATCCATTATTGTTCTCATTACTTCATATTGATATATTCTTCAAAATTTTACTCAATTGAATTAACAGGACCAAAATCCCCTGTGTTTTATGATTTAAATTTTAAACTTAACCCTAAACTGATAAGCAATTCCATAATCATATGTTTTCCTATAATGTAGAGACTTCAAAATTATGCTACACTGCAAACACACTAACATAACAAACATTGATTTTCATCCACATCTTATAAAGAATTATCATGTTGTCCAAAGTGTCTAAATGCTCAAGTTCATTCATGTATTGAGTATTGACTTACATCATGGTTGCGTTAATACTGGAAAGAAATTTTATGTTGGGGGCAGTCATAAGGCTTTGTTTCTATAATTTTCTGTGCTTCTCAAATCTCAACAAAATATAATATAATATGCATGGGTGGGTAGCTTTCTAAGCTTAAATACTATCGACTGGCTTAATGTTTGGCATTTCACACTACTGTTTCTATCGATCACATAACGCGAGATAGAACTTAAAAAGGAGATTACATGGTTATATTTACTCACACAATACTATCATTCGGTATTCCAATGTTGGTAGTGCTGGATCTTCTGAGATATGTTACGGTGGTCCTTTACGACTACTTTCATAATAGATATCAAGCATCACAAAAGAAGATGTTAGAATTAGAAAAACTTGCCAAAAATATGATTTTACATGCTTACTGGAAGAGTTTCCAACTGCATAAGTAACCGAGCACATATACACAGTTATATATAAAAATTGCAGTTATAAAATTGTCAACGTGATAAAAGAAATCATTTTCTGAGGTATCATTGTTACCGATGTAATAATGTCTATAAAAAAATGAGAGATTATTAGTGATATGTGGCACTCATATTTTAAATATGGTTTAAGGTATTTTTAATAATTTTTTTAAGGTTCTTGCACTATTATATAGCTAAGTTTGAAGTCAAACAATTGATTTTATACGGGGTTAATTAAATTGTTGAATATTTTTAAAATTTACAATCAAATTAAATTTAAATGTTCGGTAAAAGTGTTATAAACTTTTTACTATGTGCTTTCTATTCATTTAATGTGGCTCCAACACATTTTGAAAGCTAGTTATTGCTTCAATAATACATTTATATTGAATCTAATTGTTGCATGACATTACATTTGTTTTGATGAATAATTAGAATATAGTTGTGTCTATTTTAGAATAAGATTTCATAATTTTATTTTAGTTATGAATAATTATTAGATGAAGGATAGGAATTTAATTTCCATAAAATATATTAAAATATTCTTAATCGTATTCATAGATTGAAAATTGAAATTTATTTCAAAAATATTTATTCTACACTTAATTAAGAGTTTAATTGAAAAATATAATATATACATGTCAACCTGAGTTATGTTTTTTTAAAAATGTATTATTAGTAAACTATATTATGAATCCATAACTATAATAAAATCTATTTATAAATTAACAACTTCAAAAAAAATAAAACCAATATCTTATAATATATATAAAAACCATATAATATGTAGAAAACTAGTGATACAGGTGGTGATATATTTTTATCCTCGGATTTTTTTAAGGAATCTTCACTTTCATTAATTATAAATGCTATTACGTTGTCAATTAATTACCACATGTAAATTATAAATGCTATTACGTTGTCAATTAATGACCACATGTAAAATGGTATTTGGTATTTGAGGGCAATGCTAATATTCTCAAACTTCATCAAATGCAGGGCTCATGTCTCTCCCTTGCAAAATAATTTATGACAAATTTCTTTTAAGGGTTATTTTTTTTTCCATCGACCACATATTGAAGTATTGTTAAGTAAATGTCATTGGGCATATATGCCATTACTTGTCACTCATTCATACGTTGTAATCATTCATTTCTTAGGTCTTATACTGCCCATCATGCTAGATTCAGTTTGACACTAGCATGTTAATTGTGAGATTGTGTTGGTTGAATTTTATTCGTCCTTGATGTATAGTATAATTTTAATTAATCATATTGATGCAACAATCGAATAGGATTGGTGAGGTAGGTACAGTGAAAATGATTCTTGATTAAATTTAACAATCCCTCATGTACATCTTAGACCATTTATTATTAATAACTCTAGACTTATTTTTTGAGAGTGGTGGTGATTGGATTTCATATAAATTAAGTTGTGTTTGCATTCTTATATTTTAATAAACTTATTAACTTAATGAGAAGTATACTAAGTTCGATTGTGTCTCTTTTGCATGGCAACCGAGCAAGGGCATCGACGCCACTCACAATTTTTTTTTTTGGTTTTTTTATATATTTTAGTTACTTTTAGTATGTTTTTTTAGATTTTTTTTAGAGTTATTAATTTGTTTCATTTATTTATATTTTTTATCCGTTAAATATTTAATTATTTTTTAATTTATATATTTTTGGTTTTTTTATTAAAATATTTATTTTTTAACGAGATATCTTTTTTGTTTTTTCATTTATTTATTTTTTTCATTTCTTTTTGTTGTCTCTTTTTTTTAATGTATTCTTAATTTTTTAATTTTTTTTTTGTATTTTTATGTTTGAATTTATTTATTTACTTTTATGTTTGAATTTTTTTTATCTTTCTTTTTTGGGTCATTTTTTTTTTTTAACCTTTTTTCATTTCATTTAATGTTAATTTTATTAATTTTTAAATTTTATTTTGTTTAATTTTCTCATTTTTATTTATTTATTTACTTTTTTTTACTACATGGGCTGTTTCGATGCTCGATTAGCAACGTGACCCTACTATTTGTCAATTTGATAGTTGATTTTCAAGTTTTCATTACAATGAATCAAATTCACTCCTACTAGTGTTAATTGGTCGATTTTTAAATTTTGAGTGCAATGGGTTGTGTCTACCCTCATTATGTGTCAATTTGATGGTTTATTTTTAGGTTTTCGTTGCAATGTGTCATGTTGTCTTAGACTAAGATTTTAAAAGAACTTAACTTTTAACATTAAAAAAAAAATACTCTTTATATAATGACTCTTTGATTTAGGTATTTGTTTTTAAGGTTTTTTTTAGTTATGATATTTGGACTTGGAATATGTAGAAAATATATGGTTTTTTTGTAGTCATGATATTTGGTTTTAATTCCGTGGCTGAAAATGTCATAATTTTAATCTTTTTCAAAGTCATGATATTTTATATTTAACATCATGGTTGAAAAATGCTAAAATTTTAAGGATTTTTGGAGTCATGATATTTTATATTTAACATTATCATTGAAGACTATTGCAATTTTATGGTATTTTTAAGCCATGGTATTTTATTTTTGATTCCATTGCTAAAAATGTTGAATTTTAACAAACAAACAAAAATGTTGATGCAACATCAACAATTTTCGATTTTGGGGTGTTTTTCATAATAATAATAATAATAATATCCATTTTTAAGGTCACAGCCAAGCTAGACACCAAATTGGTGTATGAGACCCCCTTGTTTGTGGGACAAGGGACCCACCTCCGCGCAACGATTTGATTGTTAAGTCTACGAAGGAATACATACTCTACCCTCCTTTGGTTTTGAACCTGTGACCTCTTAAGAGGAAACACATGCCCTCAACCATTAGGCCCACTCAAGTTGTATATTGCACAATATTTTTAGCTTTTAATGCCATTGTTAAAAGAAATTTGGAATTTTAACCCGAAGAGAAGAAAGAAAAAATGTTGATGTTGTTGTTGATGTAACATCAACACTTTTCATTTTCGGGGTGTTTTTCATGTGTATTGCACACAAAAAATGATTTTTAATGTTGTGGCTAAAATATTAGATTAAAAACAAAAAAAAAAAGCAAAAAAAAAATGTAGGTGTTTTTGGGTGTCTTTTCATGTATTTTTCACAAAAATGGAGGTTTTTAAGCTAGAGTTCACACTTTGAGGTTATGTTTCCCCTTAATTTGGTGATTTTGTTATTTCCGAAAAAATCTCTAGACTTGTTTGGCATCTAAGAATTCCCCAATTAGGTTTAGGATCTTTCCTAAGACTTTAAAGTGAGAGGAGATGGCTCTCCTAACAATTGCCCTCAATACTTTTCCTTTGCATCAGAATTTCTCTTCACCAATAATTTGAGCAACAACATTTTTCTCATTGTAATGAAAAAATCATTTTTCCTTGTCTGGTTTACTTTTGATAAACTTGACAAGTTTATTTGGAAGATCCATTGAAGGTAATAGACCTAATTTGCTTATAGAAATTTTTCTTGTAAGGTGAACAAGTAGTGATTGAAGGATTTGAGAATTCACCTTGGTGACTCCTTTCTTGTCTTCTCATTCTTAAATGGTGTTTCATTAACTCTTTCCTCATTTTAATTTTAGTAAAATTGTTTGCTACTCCAATGAAATCCTTTTAGCATGGAGAATAAACGTTCTATGTTTTGATGGTGAATGCTTTATCATTTATGGAATATGTTGTGAATATTAGCATGAAGCATGAAGATGCCTTTATGAAACTATTTATTATGTCTTTTGATGGGAAGGAAAAAGAGTTGGCTTAGTCCTAAAAAAAAATTATCATTTTACATGGATTTTTTCATAATTTTTTTACCATTGGGCCATCATCACAAGCATATGAAAATTTAAGAAGCATTTGGGCATCCTTGCCAGATGAATAAAAGGATATTAATCATGATATTTACAGTCAGTCACTTGAAATAAGTATGGATGAACATTTTTTTCAAGATCCCTTTGCACAAACACAATCACCCCATCACCTCATGAACACATTAGAGGTTAAGGTTGTAAAGATGGTAATGAAGAAGCATGGGACATTTGGATGATTTGATTGGGACTTCCATAAAAATAAAATATGAATAGATGTCTTGTTGTTTTTATCAACGAAATTTTGCATTATAATAAGCATTGGTTTATGTGTTTTCTTTTCACCTATCAATTAGAGTTGTTTAGAGTCATACCTAATCAACTAGAGATCAAATTTTAAAATTTGACCAGTGCCAACTGACTCTATCTTTGAATACGCTACAAGTATTCAAGAATTTATAAGTGAGGCCGACGTATATAATTTTTATTTTCAACATTATAACAATAAAAAATACCAAGAGGAAGGAAATATGTTGTGATCATATCATTGTATAGTCCTACATGTTAAATGTTTCTAGCATTTTTTCTTAATTAAAAACATAGGTCCATTTCCAATTATCATTTTATTTATTATTAATGATTTATTTTCCACTCATTATCCATTTCATTTTATTCCTTTCTTAGGGGTATCTATTTTCCCCATCCATTTTTTACTAAGTGTTAATTACATGTGGAATTACTACCCTTATATTACTTACCTTACCTCGTTTTACTAAGTCATTTACTTTACCTATTTACTAAGCCATTTTTACAAAATTATTCTTTCACTAAAATTCGTTACTTAGTCATTTGAATAGATTCTTGATGCTAAAGAACTCTCGTCACCTCACCACATTATTCTATCCCTATATCACCTTATCTCCTCACCTTTATATACTTAGTCAATTTTTCATTTGTTGGTGTTGAAACTTCAAAAGAACTTCATGTATCATGCAAACCACATTTCCACAATCCTTAAATTACACCCACATTATTGCAACAGTCAATTTACAATGCATTTCTACAACACTAAAATTATTTAACACATTTGCAACTTCCTATACCTATTCATTTTTATTGATTTTCCACTCCACAATATCACTTTATACTTAGAAATTTTAGTGGATGATCCACATTATAATATTATCATCACTTTGCCTTCCCCTTTCCCATTATAATGTTCTACCACTTTACCTTCCCCTTCAGGTGTAACTCAGTTTTCACATTCCCATATTTAGTTATTTTTATGGATTTAGTCATTTTAGTGGATTTTTATCATTTTTAATTAATATGGATGTAGAGAAACATTATAATATTCCACATCCCTCTACCTACTCAAATCTCAATAGTCATTTTCTCCTTAACACCTAGAATGTTTGAACTAGTACTCATCATTCTAAAAGTCATTTTAGTATATTTTTTTACCATTTTCCATACTTAGTCATTTCTTAATGTTGATCAGTTGCCTAGATCCTTTCCTTTTTCTTGATTTTGGTTTAACACAGGCGATCCTCTATTTTTGTTTCAATATCCAGAGACTTTTACATTTTTTTCGTTTTATCAATGAGGTGTTGGTATTATATTCATGTTTTTGGGGCTAAATGCTTTTCTAAAACATTGTTGTCTCTGGGGGTCTATAAAAATAATTTAGGTCAAATGTCTATATGCTTGAATTTTGGTAATAATGGAAAAATTTAATTAAATAAAATGTAACTCTTACTCCACACTACAATGGGGCCCACAGAGTATTTGAGTCTAGTGTGGGATAATTTAGTGATCTAGAAAAATCGACAAGCGACACTCCTACATAGAGTTGGATTAGCCCAAGTATATGGCTCAATTCAATGGTCCAGGGGACATTGCAAATGCTACTTTGTACAATGATTTGGATGCCTATATCTATGCTTGTAAGGTCCCACACTGGATATGTCTTGGAACTGTTTACAACTCCAGTTCAAAGGTTTAGAACATTTAGACATTGAGTTCCTTCATCAAAAACCAAATTTTTTTAAATATGGATATAATTCAGGTTTGGATGTTGTGTACATAGATTTTCAACCTAGTTATACTGCATGTAACACAATTAAATTCTACAATAACTAGATTTGACTAAGAATGCGATAACCCAGAACTAAAATACATGCACAGAGAATGACATGTACACATAAAATTAACAAAGATCTATTGATCCTGGAATTAAAAGAGAAAATAATAGTTATAGTCACACACAATCCCTTTTCATACACAAACCTCTTTCTCTTGGCTCTCCAAACTCTCTAACTATATCTCATTTCTCTATTATTCTATTTAAGTACATTTCTATTTAAGTACATATGATACTTTTTCTAATATAGTTTTAGTTCATTTAATTTAGGAACCAAAATATAATTACTATCTTATATAACAAAATCTTAGTTATATCTCAATTCCTCTTTTATGTAGGAACTAAATGACATTTGTCTAACTTACTAACAAATTCAGTCCTTCTAGACTATATTAAATATTACAAAATCAAATAACAAAGGGAACTCAACTTCCCTTCGAAACTAAATTAGGGAACCAACTCCCTTGATAAATGAGGCTTTGACCTAAGAAAGTCAAAAGTGACTTTGACTTGTAAATTCAAACATTAGATATATATTTGAGGTAAATTTCCTATTTCCCTACTTTTGGACCAGGAGTGGTATGGATGCTTTTAAAACATGAATAGATGTCAAAATACAACCGAAAACTTCTAAGGTGCCCTAATATCACAAGTTAAAACATACTTCCAATTGTAAGAAGTACCAATTATAAGCCTCAAACCAAACTTAAAAAAACACATGTTCAAATAACTAGTGTCTACATTTTCAAGGCAATACCCTAGAGTTTGAAACCATGATGCTACAAGGGTAGAAATCCCATGCAAATCTTAAACACAATGCAAACAGGGCCTCACTCAATCAATGCTATAATCGTTAAATATTTTAGCCATGATATGGATAGATCATGGTAAATTGAAATATCATTAAGTTTATTTATACCTGTCATGATTTATTCCTATCTATACAGAAAATTAGAAATTGAATTTTTCTATAGCAAGAGAATGAAACATAAGACAAACAATTATCCAAAGCATTATAAATATAACAAATATATGAAATTGGAACGATGTCTCTCACTTGAGACTTTGATAGTTGTTTTGTCTTACATGCCTTATTTGTCAAAATGGATAAATTAAACAAATTTATCAAACTTCATAAATATGTTAATTCTCCAACTTAATTAAACAATTTTCATGCTCATATATATATATATATATATATATATATATATATATATATATATATATATATATATATATATATATAATTAATATATTACAATTTAGATTATAATTTAGCTTATATCTATTAATATTTATTTATTGCTATTGAATATATATAAAAGATAAATCCATTATTTTTAAACTCGTAACATTCACTTTCACATAAAACATAGGTTTGGTTTGAGTTTCCACAAAGTGTAGGGTTTTTTTTGCATAACCATCCATGCTCAGTTTTGTGAGAGGGGCCTCTGCCCCCTCTAGCCAAATTTCTTCAGGAGTTTATAGCAATTTTGGATCTATTGGGATTCCCCTTCAATATCCTCATATTCCATATCATTTTCATAGAGTAACCAGGTGAAGTGGGGTTTCTAGTTTTACAGTGAAACCTTTGTTGGGTGCATCTTAACAAGCTAGAAGTCTAGGGTGTTTCCTACCAAAAGCGGTGAAATATCCAAAATATGAGGTTAAATATAGAAATTTTAGAGAATATAGCCAATATATGCATGATCACACTCTGATCTACAAATTAATTAGATTATAGCCCCCTGAAAAGTATTTGATTCGGAGGATAAAAAAAAAATGGAACCTCCAAGGTCAAACAGAATTGGAGCTAGGGGAAAAAATATTTTTTAGATTCATTTTCTCCAACTTGGAAGAAAAATTGAGGGTTTTTGAAGGAGGGCCATATGTTCTTAACAATGCAAGGCTCTTCATGCAATTTTGGGAGTAGTATAATCTGAAGATGGAAGACTTCCTTGTTGCCTCGATGTGGGTACACCTCTTTTCTCTTCCCAAGGAATATTAGAAGAAGGAAACCTTTGAAGGTATTTAAAATTCCAACATAATTTTTTTCAAAGTATCAAATGCTACTAAGAGACGGAGGTATGCATCATATGCTTGAATCTATGTTTCCGTGAATATCTCTTCACTTCTTCCAATATCCATATATATTTATTATCAAGATAGTGCTTGGAAGCAATATCTAGATTATGAACATGTCCCCTTTAGATGTAGGTATTTTCATGAATATGGGATTCTTATTAGTTATTGTCCAATGGATACCAAGGAATTTCTTGAAGAACACACTTCTCAAAAACAGAAAGATGATTTGGGAAAAGTCCCACAAAGAAGAATAAATTTGAGTTCTCGGTGTACCTTAAATCCTAACCTAATCCTTAGATATAGAAGTAGGTTTGAATCTCTCTCCTCTCCAAAGGAGTATCCAGAGCAAGAGAACATTCAATCAAGCATGCAATCAACAAAAGAAAAACCCCATAACTCTCTATTAATTCCTATAGAGTTCATCCAAAAGTCACTTGAAGATAACCAATAAAATCCATTACCATAGGAAATCGTCATTACCGTATTGGAATAATTTAAATTTGAAGCCCTACTAGAAGATATGGATCTGGATGACCCACGACTAATTTTCCTTGTAGAAAAATGGCGTGGAAAATATATGAATGACTTGCCAGCTCATCATGATAGGATTTTGTACAACACATATCTTCAAAACAAGGAAAAAAAATTGGGCTCAATTTCTTCACAATTCAATCTTGGGGTTCAAATGAAGATTTTCAAGGTGATATCCATTCAAGATAAAGAAGCCAAATATAAGTTTGCAAGACAAATAAGGCATTGATCCAAGAATATGGTGAAAAATTAGTCAACTCAAGGAAAATCATGCCAATGTCAGCAGCATTCCCCACCTTGAAATCTCAAATCTTCAAGGAGTTTTCTATGTAGCCATGATTGTTGTGGCCAATTTCTGATTTTTTTTTATTTGTAGGTAACTTGCTATTATCTCCTAGATTTTAGTCATAGTTTGGAAATCCAAGCTATATGAAATTTTCTTCTTATTAATGAAAGGATCCATTTACCCCACAAAATAATTGTTCAGTTTCTAATTAAATAGATATAAGTAATATTAATTTATATTTTATCAAATATAAATAAGATTATTATTGAAATTAGATATGATTTTAATGTATTATGTGTTGAAATTGAATTTATGTGAGAAAAATATGGATAAATTTCCATTCCCCATCTATTTTAGATAAATCTAATTAACAATAAATTTTTAAAAAATAAAAAACAAAAATAACAGTAATAATATTTTATTTTACTTATTTTTCCTAGATATCGAAAATAATATATATATATATATATATAATTGAAAACAAAAATGCAACTATGTTTAATTCTTTGTAATTGGGAACATACCAAAAAGTACTTAAAAAATGTATTGTGTTTGTCGTAATAATTGTGTTTTTGCATGCTTAACTAACCGAAATTTGGGTTTTCATTTTCTCCTCTTCTTATTTTTTCTTTTTCATAATTTCTCAAATTATAATTATATATATATATATATATATATATATATATATATATATATATTCAACAAAAAAAATCGTGGATATTTTATGGTATATTTATAATTTATATGTCTATGGTTAAACATAATATTTATGTGTTTGTATACTAGTTCATAGTATTTTAGCTTGTGATCTAAATATTCATAATTACAAGAATAAGATTGGAAAGAATATTCATTACTAGGTACACAAACATAAATATTTTAACATCAACATCAATGACATATGTCAACGTTTTCCTTTAGGTATGATGAAAACAATAATGTGCATCTACATGTGGGCCATCCTCCTGCACTCTATTTTAGCTAAATTAAGGATAGATGAAGGTCTTTATTGTGCCTATGGAATTCCATTCTCATCCATTTCTATCAAAATGCCCTAGGCAATCTATGGATGGTCTAGTGTTGGATGAAAAACCCTAATGATAATGCTTTGATAAGCTCTAAATGTTCTCATCATGAGTTTTTCACTCTCATAGATGCAAGCTTGATATTATCCCACACACAATTGTCTCACATGCTTCTCCTACACACACTTCTCTCACACATGCTATCATAGAGAGGGTATTTTCACACATTCACAATACATAGGGGGAATAGGAAAGTTGAACCACATATTCTTTTTCATTCTTATCAATATAATTAGTAATGGATTTGACACACAAGAAGTAAAAACCTTGTCCTTTAAACCATAAGTGTCACAAAACAAAAAAAAATCAGTATATTTTCATGCTCTCCAATGTTATAACCTTATGCATCTAGTGAAGTGTAGGTGATGGGATCTCCTTTCTAACTTATTGCGACATGGAATAATAATCAAACTAAATAGTATGGGAATTTTAGACTTGAGATTTTAATTCTTTTCATAATAAAATCAAATATGTATCGGGAATGAATCACAAAGTGTTTTGATTTTTTTCCTACTCACCAAAAAATAAGTTAATAACCTCTATTGGGAAAAACTACAAAAACCACCCAATCATATTTTACCATAATATACTAGGTTATCATATATCGCTCCATCATAGTCGAGTTACATGAATTGAAGTAACAAAAATAAGTCTTAAAATCAAGTTATCTGTAATTGTTTCCTAATCTTATAAATGAACTAGATGTATTCCTCATTTCCTTTTTATAGCATGCCTTTCAACGTGCATGCAATAATGAGCCGAAGATATAGAAGACCATTTAATAATATTCTGCTCATCCCTCTCAGAAAAATATATCCTCTTCATCTTCTTCTCTTTCCTATTACAACACCCAAGAATAATTAATAGAATGAATTGGAATATATTTCCACCTTTTATATCGGTAACACAAAGAATAAATATTGCAAATATCACAACAATACTACCTACACAAATGAAGATCATTGTACAATACATGATAAAAAGGAAAAAGAACTTCTTACTGGATAAGAACCAAGAGATTGGAGAATATAAAATTGAGGTCAATGATAGCAACTCCTTAACTCAATTCTTATGGCCAATGATTATTATAGCATCAAAAAGGAAACTCCTTTCACATAAAACTATCGAATTAGCTATAAACTAGCATATTGAGCCATGGATAATAGAATATAGAAAACATATAGCCCTAAATGGTTGGTAGGGGAACTCTTACTACCAAAGTGATCTCATATATAGTTATAAAATCCTGAATAAGTTAATAATTTAGGGAAAAAAATGATAAACTCGTAAACATGTCAAGCCATAGCCACTATTATCAAGCCTTTTCCAAGATAATGTTTAATTTGATGTCACTCTAATTGATTTGTTTGACATGATTATTAATAAGGCCTAATATTTTAGCCATATAATAATCTAATAATCTATGAATTTTATGACAAAACATTATGATGTATAAATATAGTATTATAGAATGTATTACAGAGAAACTTGCAATATCCTTGACTAACTCTTTACTTTCTAGTCCTCAAGCTATCAAACATGATAATTTGAACAAATACACAATCGTGTGATATAAAAAAATCAAGGACCACAATGCACTCTTCAGTCAACTTATAATGATATCTTTGAATAATCCAATATGATATCACCCCTTTAAGCTACTCAACACCCTATTATATTAGTCCTAAGTTTTCACTTACAAAATTGTCCTCATATCAAACTACAATTGTAGAGATTAAAAAATCATGAGAAATATCAATAAATTGTTAGAAGAAGGAAGGGTCAATACCAATGCTTCACCATGTGATTCCCCATCTCATAATTCCAAATAAATCGACAACATAAATGGAAATTGTGTGCAAATTATAAAGACATGAAGAAATTAATGTTAAAGAACCATTACCCACTCCTCAACATCATTAATATCATTGATAAAACTAAGAGAGCCAAGTATTTCACCAAAAATGATTCAGGATTTTATGAAATATTTGCAAAGACTACGTTTTTTATACACTAATTTCTTTTCTTTTAATGAATAGTGTAGATTTTCCATTTTTATTTTAATGGGATTTCTAAAAATATCTAAAAATTAAACAAGGAGTTTTATTTCCTCCAACTTACGATTATAATGCATTAGTTTGTCTTCCCTAAACACAAGATGGAGATATGATATTTTCTTTTTAATGGGAATTCTAGAAATGTTTACATGGTAATATAAATTCTTAAATGCAATAGGGAGAGCATGGCCACATTATACCATAATATATCTAAGATAGCAAATATAATATGGTTATAAATAAAGTAAAACTCTACAAAAATTCCATAAAGAATAACTATTTATCTTTTCATTAAATTTTCATAGTGATGACTATGAGGATGGATACAAATGTTGATTTTCATTTAACTTTGGATGATGAAAATGCCACTTATACTTTTATTTTTATTTTTTTCATTTTGACTTAAATACTACTGTATATAAGTTTGAATGTTCATTTTCATTCAAATTTAGATGATGAAAATTTCACATATATTTTCATTTTTATTATTTTGGATTAATTCCTATCGTATATAAACATTTTATCTCATCTTCTTAGATGGGTAGTAAATCATTTATTATAGGCATAGAATAATTATTAGGTTTTTCTAATATATGTTGAAATGGTATTATTGAGTTTATTTATATATGGAATTTCGTTTATTTCGTTAAAAGTATAATAATAATTGTATTGACATACTTTTATGTTCTAGTATGTTTTAATAATAAAACATGATATCTTAAATTCGTTTTTGGTGATAAATATAAGGTAGATTTTTCTTAAATTGATAATTGTTTGTGATGTTCACTAAATTCAATTTGTAGAATTTATAATTATCTTATTTTTCTCTTGATTATTATAATGTTCTTATCACCAAACAACTACCAAAACATGAAGATCAATAGAATAAGTGGACACAAGATATAGGCTACTAGCTAGGGCTAAAACCTCTCCAAGAGAGGAAACCCACAAGAATTCTTCTATTCTTATGGAAAATTCAAATGATGAATTCCAAAACAAATACCCCTCCAAGACCAAACCAACCTTCCTAGTCGATGAGAAACAAATTTTATCCTTCCAGCAACTTTAGCAACCTTTTGCAACTTCAAATCCGAGTAATAACTTCGCCCTTTAGTACAAGTCTACAACTTTTCTTCCCCACTATAGCAGCTGCAACTTCACATGTTTGGGATAGATATACTAATTTTAGGCCTCCTTTATCCTTTGCTTGGCTCACTTCTTCTTTCTTGAATAGATAAATGATATGTCTTGTCTTTTGATCACAGATTTTGACCTTTCTTGGAGATTTGAAATTTCGTCCTATGTAGTTGTAGAAACCCTAGCTTCCTCTTCACACATGTGAGAGATATTCACCCAAACACTTCAATTTTTGTCATCTTCTAGTCCTTTTCTTCTTTCTTTCTCTTCCACTTCTTCTTCTAGTGATCGAACTTCTTGGATGATATTCAAATGAGGTTGATCTATTCTTATAAATGGGCTTTCTGGGAGCGTGAATTACCTTTAATGGGTTTAACTTCTTCTCTTGTAGTTTAACTTTTTCTCTTGCTAACTGACTTGGTCTTGGAGGATCTTTTGACACACTTTTGACTCAAATAAATTCTTCTGACTTTTTACAGGACACCCAATGGGGTCTATTACATATAAAAATGACTCTTTTGACTTCTTGACTCTATGACAAAACCCTAGAAGCACACAATGGGTGCTTGAACTAAAAACAAATTGACCTAGAGTATGAAACCCATGCTATAAAATTAAAATATTATTTGTTCTTTCTCTTTTACATCAAATACATAAAATCAAGACTACATAAGATATTATGAATACAAGAACCTAGTTACATATTCTAACACTCCATCTTAACTAGGGAGGTATTCATAATACATAGAAGGTACATGGAAATTCTCATACTAATTAATTCTCATAAGAAGAGTCGGATTGATAAACAATATCATAAGCTATATTTCATCTTATATCAGTACATCTCATCATATCAGCCAACATTGTCATATAGAAAGGCCTTGACTAACAACTATATTTCTCCACTATATTATAGCACAATCTTGGGGAGACAATGATTTATAAACACCCTTGTCATTGTCTTTCACGGCACATACCCCATACGGATGTTCACAAGGTATCTCCTTTTAGGACCATTCCTATCTTTGATTTACACATCCTCAAGGAAATTCCTATTCGACTATTCTTGCCTCTTGGATGACCTACCTCATCCTCAAAGAGCATCAATGTCATTCTCATGTTCCTACCCAATCCTCCATTCTTTCTTCACGATATGAAGACAATAATGATGTGTCTATCTCTCCCTCTTAACTAGGGAGGATATAATCATTCCTTTACATGAAAGAAATATACCCAAGCTCCCTCTTAACTAGGGACTTATTTCCACAACAATTATTTATTCTTCTATGAATATCATGATACTATTAGCTTCTTGTAGGGCTCCTCTTTTTGCATAATTAGGTCATGAACAAACTTCAAATTCTTCATCATGGAGCCATATTCTTCCATAACTTCTTAGTAGGGCTTCGACCATCTTCTATATCACTTTCTCTTCAATGAAACATAATAGTGAAATTTTTCATGTCATCCCCCTTATCATCAGAGAGTGACATTCATTGTCATCATTTGGATTTCCTTGATATTGTTACCTCTTCCAAGTCATGTTCCTCTCAAAATCATCCATCCAAATTTATGTTTTCTAGCTGTAAGTGAATTTCTACAATCTTCTGTCAGTAGCCCTATTCCAATCCAACCATATCCTTGCTTTCAAAAATCAAAAGTGAATATCAAACCAGAATTACCTATTTATGATGGCCATTTATCAAATCATATATTTTTGCAACATCAACATCCTTTTCTATACGAATCCATCTCCAAGGCTTCCATTACTAAGGTTTTCATTCTTTATCATACTTATCAGGTTTTTTATAATTTCTTTATGAATATGTCATAGCCAATCTCTTTTAACATAATATTTTGATTATTCATACTATCTATTCAGCTATAGACACATCTTCACGAACTTTTCTTTATACTGCTTCTTCAGGATCTATATAGATAATTCCTCTTGTGTAGGAACAGTTGTTTCCCAATTCTTCATGAGGTCATATGATATGTTGATTCCATCATGTCATTATGTATTATGCCAAGATTATGCCTTCATGTATTATCTTCCTTCATGTAACCATCCAAGCTTCCTTCAACAACTTCCTTTTTCTTACTTAAATATGAAAATGCTTCAACTAGATTATAATGTTGCACTTTTTTGTCACCATACCTCCATCCTTATAAATTGTGGATCCCATGCCAAGCGGAATGTAGATTATCTATGTAACACTTGATTCTTCTAAGTAGAGGTGAACGTTTTCAACAAAAATTCCAATGGAGGATCTTGATGATACTTATTTTGTAAATGCTTATTTTTAGTGATGATGAGGTGTGATGATCTCCTATCTTCCTATCTTGCTTGATGACTCGCTTCAACCATGCAAATTGTTGTTTCTTCTATCCTTTCATGATTCTAGTATGATGTCATCTCAATTACTACTATAATGCATCTTATAACTATAATGCTTCTTACCATGATTGTTCTCTTGAAAATAAAATTAATATATGAGATACATTTGATAGTAGAGGTCTTTTACTTCTTCCTTCTCTATTTTCTTCTCTTCTGGTTCTTCTACTCCTTCGTTCGCATGGTCTTCACTTATTTCTTTCCTTCTATTGTTGCCCTTCTTAGGTTTAGTGATGCAGGAGCATCGAAGCACGCTTAATAAAAATTTAAATTTAAAGCTATGAAAGGGGAAACGTGCACAATCATGTTTAAATGGGGCAAATTCCATTTAAATAGAGCTAAATTGATGGAATTGATAAGTCTCTAGAAGGCTTGATTAAATGTAATTATCTACCGTGTATGTGAATAGAGAGAATTAGGGGTTTGATTGAGCGATTGGTGGGAGGAAATTGTGGATCCTAGATGATCCATGCCTTTGTAATTTCCTATATAAGAGAGTCTATGTTGTGTGAAAGAGAGATAGAGAGTACACAATGTAGCCACAAGGAAATTCATGATTTAGGGCCGCGAGGCCTTAACCTGTAATCGAATTATATATATAATTGAAATATGCGTGTTATCTAGATCGTGTGTCTGTGTATTGTTTATATATATGTTCTTTACTGTAAAGTTGATAAATTGCATGTGTGAGTGTAAGGGATGAAGTTCCTATGAACTTCACCTTAGATAAAGTATGGCAGAGATAAAGTGTGTTGTAATATGAGTTTCATTGATAAGCAAACGGGAGAGCCATTAGATTGAGAACAAATCAACGAATGAGAGGTGTTCAATCGAAACTGGAGTCGATTGAAAAACACAAGAGAAAATGTTAGATCACCCTGATTGACGGATACTAATGACATAAGAGGAATGGCAGAGATTAATCGCTAACCCTTTATTAATCCAAGTTTCTTTAAATTCCGTATTGAGCACGTGGCAGTTTCCAAAGACGTGAAGTGGTATCTTGCGCACCCTAAGGTGGGAAGTTGTATTTCTAAATTCTACACGATTAACCTTATCAGTTGACATGTGGCATGGGAAAACCACTTTTCACGCATGCTTTCGGAGTATTAACCATTGTGCTAGTTGGAGCACGAGATTGTGTGATGTCCGTTAAATCAAGCGGGAGCAGGTTGACGGTAGAGATTGTTTGGGCTAGTTGGCGAGTGGCGACGTGATAACCGTCCGATGGGAGAAGATCCACAGTGATCACGAGATCTTGCAAGCAAGTTACTTTGACTGGCGGACCCGATAAACTCATTGAAAAGAGTTTACAGTTCCGAGTGATCAGACTATCCGTTGAATGGGTGATCGGACGCATATCGCTTCCAAAAGTGTGCATAGGTTAACATTTGATTTAGATGCGATAAGGTTTTGTTCGACAGGATTAAAACCTCATTGAGTTCTGGCCATCAAGACTGTTTGTTAGTTGATTGTTCGGGTTTTGTTATGAACCATGCTGGTTAAAAATGGTTCTGATTTATACATGGGCCCATACCCTGCAGGTCCACACGAATTATGTAAAGATGTAGTTTTGTTGTGTCAAAGTGGTATCAAAGTAGGGAAAGGTTTCCTACGAGAAAGAGTTTTCATGCAAAAGAAGGAGGTACAGTTATGTTGAATATTGAAGATTTTATGGGCTTTATATTGTCGTACAGGTAGAGGCAGAAGAAGGTGACAAGATTGCAGCAACCTAGAGCCAAGAGTTCTCAAATGGTTCCAGAGAAGAGTGAACCAGAGAGATATCGAAAGACCAATCTTAGAGGAGAGAAGCTTGGTGAGGTATTGTGTAGCAGGGAGGACTTGTTATTGCAGAGGTTTTGTTGCAGCTGACAAAAATATCATAAAGGAAATTCCGTAGAGGATGTGGGTAGAATTGCAAAGGGATGAAGAAGGCATATGACCAAGAGGTCATAAAATTTTTGTACCTCAGGGGTTTGATGCAGGAGCATTGGAGCATGCATAATCAAAATTTAAATTTAAAGCTATGAAAGGGGAAATGTGGATAATCATGGTAAAATAGGGCAAATTCTATTTAAACAGAGCTAAATTGATGGAATTGATAAGTCTCTAGAAGGATTGATTAAATGTAATTATTTCCCATGTATGCAAATAAAGAGATTTAGGGGTTTGATTGAGCAATTTGTGGGAGTAAATCGTGGATCATAGATGATCCAAAGCTTTGTAATTCCCTATATAAGAGAGTTTGTGTTGCGTGAAAGAGTTAGAGAGTACACAATGTAGCCACACGGAAATTCGTGAGTTCGGGCCGTGAGGCCTTAGCCTATAATTGAATTATGTATATAATTGGAATATGTGTGTTATCTGGATTTCATGTGTCTATCTGTTGTTTACATATGTGTTCCTTACTGTAATTTTGATAAATTGTGTGTGTGAGTGTAAGGGATGAAGTTCCTATGAACTTCACCTTAGATAAATTATGGTACAGATAAAGTGTGTTGTAATATGAGTTTCATCGATAAGCAAACGAGAGAGTTGTTGGATTGAGAACAGATCAACGGATGAGAGGTGTTCAATTGAAATCGGAGTCGATTGAACAACACAACGGAAATCGTCGGATCGGCCTGATCGACAGATAATAATGACAGAAGAGGAATGGCAGAGATTAAGCGCTAACCCTTTATTAAGCCAAGTTTCTTTAAATTTTGTATTGAGCACGTGGGCAGTTTCCAAAGATGGGAAGTGGTATCTCACATGCCCTAAAGGTGGGAAGTTGTATTTCTAAATTCTACACTATTAACCTTAGTGGTTGACACGTAGCATGGGAAAACCACTTTTCTTGCGTGCTTTCGAAGCATTAACTGTCGTGCTAGTTGGAGCGCGAGATTGCATGATATTTGTTAGATCAAGCAGGAGCAGGTCGATGGTAGAGATTGTCTGGGCTAGTTGGCGAGCGCCAATGCGATAATTGTCTGATGGGAGAAGATCCACAGTTATCATGCAGGAACTTGCAAGCAAGTTACTTCGACTAGCGGACTCGATAAACTCATTAAAAAGAGTTTACAATTCTGAGTGATTGGGCCGTCCGTTGAATGGGTGATTGGATGCATATCGCTTACAAAAGTGCACGCAGGTTAACATTTGATTCAGACGTGATAAGGTTTTGTTCAATGGGATTAAAACATCATTGAGTTTTGGCCATCAAGACCATTCATTGGTTGATTGTTTGGGTTTTGTTATGAAGCCCACTGGTTAAAAATACTTCCGATGTTTACGTGGGCCCATAACCCACAGGTCCACGCAAATTATATAAAGATGCAGTTTTGTTGTGTCATTTAGGATAATTCCTTTTTAAGTGCCCATATTTATTACATTCATACCATTGAATCTTAGACATGTCAATTTTATTTTGAAACTTCTTTCGAGGATTGAAATTCCCAAGCTTTCCTTTCTTCCTTGTCATAGTTGCAAATGATTTTGCTTTCTCATTTGACCCTTCAACATTCTTTTCTTTTAATCTAGTTTATTCAATCTTACATAATTCCCATTAATCATTGAATGATGTACCTTCCTTCTTTCCGTAGATTCTTGATACAAAGTTGCACCATTCATTTGGTAGTGCATTGAGTACACAAATGGTCATCTCTAGATTTGACATTATTTCTCATAATTCTTGTAGTTTATCTCTAATTTGAGATGCCTTCATGAGATATGAAGCTACCCCTTCTTATTTTCATACTTTCATCTTGTATAATTCAATTCTTAAATATATTATTTCCCCAGTTGTACTTATAGAGTACAACTCTACCAACTTGTCATAGATCTCACTTTGATGTCTTCAATGAGAGAATCCTTGATAGATTCAATGAGGATTATTTGAGCACTTATTTCTCCTTTCATATATTTTTATAATGCTTGATATTATTCTTGAGGAGGCTTGTGATGAAGCCTTTGAAATAATCAAAAACTTCGTTTTCTATGAGAATAAAATCTATTCTCTTCTTTCATGTAAGGTATTTTGATGTACCAACAAGTTTATTGTTCTCCTTGCAAAAAATAATCATTTTATTTTTAGGTTGAGGCATAAAAATAAAGTACTTACGTGAAAAATAAATATTCCTCCTTGTTTATGATGTCTCAACTAGACTGTGAGATTTAGAATGAGGTAGGAATGATCTACCTTCTTCAAAATGATGATTCATTTTTCTTCAAGATGAGGAGAGATGTTATTATTCCTTCAAAGATGCATGAGATGTGATCTTTTATTCAATATGAGGTAAATCACTTTGATTCCTTTGATGACGATGAATATATCTTCTGGATTCCTTTGAATGATGATGTAGACTGTGGAGGCTTCCCAAGATACTTCAATATGTAAAATCCTTCCTTCTTTGAGATGGAGATGGGGTTCTTGAGGTCTTCTTTCCTTCTTCCAAAAGTTCTTCTTTCAATATGATAGAGTATTTGTGAATTAATGACTAGTTCGTTCTTGATGTTCTTCCTCTTATATTTGGCCCTTATGTGTCATTTTTCAATTGAGTTATCTTCAAGTTTCCTTGTTACCTTAACTCTGATACCATGTTGAGAAATATCGGGAAGTTGAATTAGATGATATTTCTCTTAAATTGATAACTACATGTGATGTTCTTGTTGATAAATTGAGGGCAAAAAGAGAAGGTTATTTCTCTAGCTTATGATAGCTGCTTGTGAATGATTTTTACATATATTGATTAGGTTCTTCTTTTAGCTTGATTATTGTAGTGTTCACTTCATCAAACATCTATCAAAACATAAATAACAAGGAGAAAAAGGACACAATATATAGGCAATAAGCCAGGGCCAAAACATCTCCAGTATTGAGAGGAAAACCCACAAAATTATTCTGCTTATAGAATCCTAAATTGATGAATTCTAAGACCTAGACCCTTGACCAAAACCCCCTCCAAGACCAAGTAAAAGTTTCTCCTTGATGAGATTTTGTTTCTTTTAGTCAACGTTGGTCATACTTATCTACTGCTTCATATTTCAACCCCCTACATTGGAATCGCAGCTAGCTGTTGCATATTTGCAATTACGACTTCTTCTACAAAAACCCTAGATTACATAAGAGGCTTGAAAAATGGACTAATTTCCCTTTTCTCTTGTTCGCTCTACTTGGCTCCCTTATTTGTCAACTTGGCTTGCTAGAGATACTTTTCTTAGTCCAAAATATAGCTCTTGAATATGAATGCAACTGCGTGCTTACTGCTATAGAAACAATGCCCTAACACTTCGCACGTGTGGAGGAGAATGACCCAAAACATATCTATAATTGATTCAATATTCTTGTTCTCTTGCTTCTCCTTGATTAGGCTTATTTATATCCTCGATCGAACTCTTGTATGCTTGATTGAATGTGTCTTAAGTGAGGTTGATTTCCTCTTTATATAGCCCTTCTTAAGCCTCCAAATAGGCTGATTTTTCCTTCTAGAGAGGTTGAATGCACTTCTGTAGGCCGACTTGATCCTTTGCATTTGACAAGGTCTTGGATGGGTATTTGAGTTTGTCTTTGACTCAAATTTTTTTTATTTCAATATGTAACATGCCCAAGAAGGGTTATTCATACATGACAATGACTCTTTTGACTTTATAGACTCAATGAAAAATCCTAGAAGTTCTCAATGGGAGCTTGATCTTAAAATAAATTTCCCTTGAGCATGAAACCCATGCCTCAAGAATAATAATAATTAATTTATTTTTCTCTTTTCATTGAATAAATAAAATCAACAATACATATGCCATTATGAAGAACAAAACTAGTTACATTTTTCCACACTCCCTCTTAACTAGGGAGGTATTCATAATCCATACAAGGTACTTGGACATTCTCAATCTGAAGAATTCTTATAAGAAGATCTGGATTGGTAATCCATCTGTATAGCATCATATCATCCAAAATTTTCATATAGCAAGGCCTTAACTAAAAACTCTATCTCTCCGCAAGATCAAAGCATAACACTGGCAAGACCAATGATTTATAGACACCCTCATCATTATCTTTCTCAGAAAATACCCCACTCGGGTTCTCTTAGAGTATGTTCCATAAGGACTATTCTTATCTTGGATTCCCAGTCCTCCAAGAAAATTAGTCCTTTCTGACTATGCCCTACCACATCCTCAAAGAGTATCAGATGTCAGATGCTTACTCAATCCTCCATTCTTTCTTCGCAAGTGAAGACAAGAATGATTTGTGTATCTCTCCCTCTCAACTAGGGAGGATATACCTATTCCAATGAATTAATGTACCCATTCCTACATAAGGAATGTACCCAAGCTCCCTCTTAACCAGGTACTTCACTAGGGACTTGCTTCATGCAGTTCTTTAGGTGGAGATCATGGGACAAACAACTGCTTGTAGGACTCCCTCTTTCGATGTCATGAATTTATTATTTTCTATGTAGCCTACATATTTTTGGGACTTCTTGTAGGGCATAGACCATCCATCACTTTCATTTATGAATCATGTCATTCATGACATCCTTCATTTCATCATAAATTGATCCATTAGTCCATATATTGCCTTCCTTCATACCTTGCTACCTTATTCATGTCATGTTTCCTTTAGGATATGTCATCCTACCACATGATTATCAGTTGTAGATGACATCTACATCACTTCCCTTGGTAGCCCTGCATTAGCCCATCCCTATATTGTTCAAAAATAGAAAATTAACATCAAATAAAAATTACCTTTTTGATGGTATTTCATCATGACATCTCCTTGTTTTCATCAACATCCTACATACCTATTGACACATCTCCAAAAAGATATACAATGTCAAGGATCCCTTTCTTTTTCAGACTTCACCAAATCTTCATATCTTTCCCATGGAGATATCATAGTCAAATATTTTAGTCCGTGGATGTTGATAGCCTTATCCATAGTTGCATTTTTCATGATATCATCCTTTCTTTATTCACATATTTCTTCTTAGGAACTTCCAATCATAATTCCTTCAAATTTTTCAACCACCTCATATTTCATATGTGGACATATTTTGTTGATTTCATCTAGTCAATGTGTGAACCATGCCTTCATGCATCCTTCCAAAGGAGGAGATCCTTTCTTTTTATCATGCTCTTGAGGTAGAGTATTCATCCATGTTATCTACAACCATATGACATGACTCAATTAAATACATGCATACATATCTCATATCTTCCTTTAGGCCATCTTGACTTCCTTTAGGAGCTTCCTTGATTGAAAGAACTTCAATCACCTTGACTTTATTTTCTTCTTAGGACATAATACCATTATTCTATGAATCCCATACAAGATGGAATTCTCGGCTAGATACTTGCTTCTTCCAATGGGTGAACCTTCCAATGAATACTCCAATGGAGGATCTTGGTCATCCTTATCCATCAGATTCTTCGCTTGAATGATGTATGATGAGATTTATACTAGATGACTTTCCTAGTCTCATAAGTACTACTTATGCTTCTATTGAGGTTACCAAGAGCTACATCTCAATCATAGTAGAGATCTTCTACTTCCTCTTTCTTAGATTTCTTATTTTCAGCTTCCTCCACTTCTTCAGTGATATGGGACTCTTCCATTCCTCTTTTGTTGTTTTCCTTCTTGAGCTTAGGACAATATCTCTTGTAGTGCCCATATTCTTGGCATCCATAGCATTGAACCTTTTCTATATTCCTCTTCCTTTTCTAAGGACCAAATTTCCCAAATTTACCTTTCCTCTTTGCCATGGCAGCATATGCTTAGCTTTGCGCATCTGATCCTACATTAGTATTTGCCTTCAACCTAGTTTATTAAATTTTTCATAGTGACCATAGATCATTTAATGGAATATCTTCCTTCTACCCATAGATTCTTGATGTGAAGTTTTCCCATTCTTCTGGTAGTGCATTGAGCACTATGGTAGTCATCTCGTTGTTAGGAATTATTTCTCCCAACTCTTGTATTTGGTCCGTTATTTTAGAGCCCTCATAAAGTATGAGACTATTCCTTATTCTTTTGATATCTTCATATTGTATAGTTATTTCCTTAACGAGATTACTTCTCTTGCAGTGCTTACGAAGAAAAATTCTACAAGCTTGTCATATATTTCTTTTGATGTTTCTAATTTTTATACATAGGGAATGATGGGATCATTGATGGATTTTATGAGAATATTGTGAGACCTTAATTCCCCTTTAATATACCTTTCAAGTACTTTAGCATCTTCTTTTGTAGGTTTAGTGATTGATCCCTTAACATGATCTACTACTTCATTCTATATCAGGATCAAATTAGTCTTCTTTTTCCATGCAAGAAAGTTTGTAGACCCAACCAACTTGTTGTTGTCCTTGCAAAATACATTTCGATAGATTCATATGAGGTTATAAAAATACTTACTTGAGAAGATATTCCTTGATGACAATATCTTCAATTTTTTTCCTTCTTGATATTGATGATGATATGGAAGTAGATTATTTCTTCTTGAAGAAGGTGTCTTCTCTCAAAAATGATCCAAAGAGAGGGAGATCACCTTGAATCCTTGATGATGTTGATAATGTCCTTGATCTTGCTTCCCTTGGATGATAAGGCTTCAAGTTACTTTGATTTATATATATCTTCAAGTTGAGTATAGGTAGGGTCTTTTTTGGTCTCCTTCCTTGTGATGATGATTTGAGCAAGATTCCCAAGAATGCTTTAAATATAGACTCTTTCCTTGAAAAATCTAGGGTATTGATACTTTCTTTAAGATGATGGTGTAGTCCTTGTCTTTGAAAAGCCTTGGATATGATAGTATATTTTTTATGCTTCGATGCCCTTGATACCTTTCTAGAAATTCAATCCTTGAGTGATAGAGTGTCCTTTATTAAGCCACCCTTCCTTGATTTCTCACCTTAGCTCTGATACCATGTTGATAAATCTAGGGCAGAAATACAAGTTGATTTATCTAGCTTATGATCACTTCTTGTGAATATTTTTTAATTATCTTGATTAGGTTCTTCTTTTATCTTGATTATTATAATGTTCACTTCATCAAATAGTGATCAAAAAATAAAGAACAATGAGATGAAGGACACAATATATAATAAATAATTCAGGGAAAAAACCTCTCCAATATTGAGAGGAAAACCTATATAATTCCTCTTCTTATATAAATTTAAATTGACGAATTATAATACCTATACCCTTGACCAAAATTCCCTCCAAGACCAAGTCAAAGTTTCTCCTTGGTGAGCTTTTCTTCCTTGAATTCAATGTTGTTCATACTTATCTATTGATTCAAATTTTCACCCCTTACGTTAGAATCTCGGCTAGTTTTTGCAAATATGCAATTACATCTTCTTCTGCATAAACCTTAGGTTACATAAGAGACTTGAAAAATGGACGAATTTCCTTTTTCTCTTCTTTGATATGCTTGGCTTCCCTTATTTGTCAACTTGGATTGCTAGAGAGACTTTTCTTAGTCTAAAAGATATATCTCTTGAAGATGATTACAGCTTCCTGATTACTAATGCAAAAATGATTCCATAACGTTTCACACATGTGGAGGAGAATGACCCAAAATAGACCTATAATTTCTTTGATCTTCATTTTCTCTTGCTTCTCCTTAATTAGGCTTCTTTATCTTCCTTGATCAAACTCTTGTATGCTTGAGTGAATGTGTCTTCATTGAGATTGAGCTCTTCTTTATATAGCCATTCTTAAGTCCTCAGATAGGCTGACTTTCCTTCTAGAGAGGTCGAATGCACTTTTGTAGGCTGACTTGATCATTTTCATTTGACAAGGTCTTGGAGGGTTATTTTACTTTGTCTTTGACTCAAATAATGCTTTCTTACAATATGTAACATGCCCAAGAAGGGTTATTGATACATGGCAATGACTCTTATGACTTTATAGACTCAATGACAAATCCTAGAAACTCTCAATGGGAGCTTGACTTAAAAATAAATTTCCCTTGAGCATGAAACCCATGCTTCAAGAACAATAATAACAAAATTATTTTTCTCTTTTCATTGAATACATAAAATAGAAATTACATATTCCATTATGAAGACCAAACCTGGTTGCATTTTTCAACAGTTCTTTAACTTCAACTTGTAGAATTTATAATTAGCTTATTCTTCTCTTTATTATTATAGTGCTCTTATCATCAAATAGATACCAAAGCATGAAGATCAATAGAAAAAGTGGACACAAAATATAGGTTGTTAGCGACGGCCAAGAATTATTATCTTCTTATAGAATCTTCGAATGATGAGTTCCAAGACCTTTAGACCCAAGACAAATACACCTCCAAGACCACGTCAACCTTCCTTATAGATGAGAAAAAATTGTTTTCCTTCAAGTAACTTTAGCAACATTCTGCAACTTCAATCTCTAGCAACAATTTCGTCCTTTACTGTAGGTCTGCAACTTTTCAGCTCTATTGTAGTAGCTACAAATTTGCACGTGTGGGGTAAATAGGCTAATTTTAGGCCTCCTTACTCCTTTACTTGGCTTGCTTATTATTTCTTGAAAAAATCGATGATACGTCTTTATATTTTTTGATTATGGATTTTGACCTTTCTTGGAGATATAAAAATTTGTCCTATGTAGCTACAGAAACCCTAGCTTCCTATTTTCACGTGTGAGAGATATTGACACAGAAACTTCAAATTTTGTCATCTTCTAGTCCTTGTATTTTCCTTCGTTATTATTTTCTTGTTATTCTACTTCTTCTTCTTCTAGTAATTGAACTTCTTGGATGATCTTAAAATGTGATTGAGTTCTTCTTATAAATAGGCTTTCTAGGAGTGTGAATTACCTTTAATGAGGTTGACTTGTTCTCTTGCAGGCCAACTTGGTCTTGGAGGGACTTTTGACACAAATTTTACTCAAATAAATTCTTTTGACTTTTTACAAGATGCCCAATGGGGTATATTACATATAATAATGACTCTTTTGACTTCTTTACTCTATGAAAAAACCCTAGAAGCACACACTGTTTGCTTTTAGCACCCGTAAAGTTTCTCTTGGTTGTAAGAGAGAAATTTCCAATGTAATTGTTGTAATCCAGCTTGTCGATTGAAGGTTAGCCCCTTCAATCCAGAGAGGGATATCTCTATCATTTACATTGTGGCTAAATCTTTAGATAGGTTGTGTGGATGTAGGTTTTGGTTGGACATGAAATCAACTGTAGTTCATTGGGTGATAGATTCAAATAACTAGGGGTTAGATTAATTTACCAAGATAATTGGTTATCTGATCAAGATTGATAAAGGAAAGGTGGATATTAGATCATAGACCTTTTCCATTTATTTTAGATGGATGAAGAAAAAGGAGAAAAATCCACTACAATAGGGAATACTCAGTGAATCCTATAGTATATTTATAGGATCAAAATGAGAAAATTTGAAAAACTCAACTCATAGCATCAAAACAGAGATGAATTCTGAATCAATTAATTTTTTCCAAATACTCAGAAGACATACATTCATGAGATTATATAGAGGAAACTATCAAAACATACACAGAATACATATTAAAACCTACTATCGCATGGGTATTTCTATCACTAGTCAGAATCTACTGATCTTGGCAAATTGAAATGAATAAAGATCTCAAAATACACAAACAGTGACTATTTATTTTTTAAAAACCAACCCCTTTTCCATATTTCTCATGTAATATATAGGAAAAATACAATAGGTTTCAGATCCACAATTTGTGGAAAGTATTAATTACAATAATCCTCAAGATCCAAAATAAATGGATCTGAAAAACTCTTGATCCATCTTTCATCATCTCTCCAAGTTGAATTTGATGAGGTGGTGTTCAATTGTTGACTTGGCATTTTATAGGAAACAAAATTTCGAAAAAATTGGCAAACTCCTAAAAATAGGATCCAAAGGTGCATTCGTATATTCCAAACCATGACACATGTTAGGAAATGGAGTGAGGTTTTTTTTAATTGATCCATTATCTCAAAAAAAATCTTGTGGTTTTCCAAAATTAATATCCATGTGTTCAGAAACTTCTTTTGAAAATAGTGACTAAACCAAGAAAATATAGAATTACAAAATCTATAAAAATAGGCCTCAAACATTGCTCTGTAGTCTTTAAACCATGATGTCTTGCTAAAATATTAAAGAGGATTTTTTAAATCCGCTCGTTCCCAAGAAAAACAATTTTGTTTTAATTCATCACCACCTGCTTGGAAAATGTCTTTGAACATGGTAACTAAAACAGGAAAAAACATAGTGTTGTCATTTCTTCTTAAATCACTTGTCTCCTTTAGTTGGTAAATTTGTTCCCTTTCAAGGTTATTTTTCCTTATGTTGACTTGTATTCTATGCACTTCCTCAGCCACAAAAACTTCTAATATATGACCATAGTATATCAAAAAAAAATATTGCTTAAAGATTAAACTGAGTAGGACAAAATGTTGAGGGACCATTAGGGTTTGTGCAACAAAAGGGTTTGATGCAACAAAATTAGGGTTTATGTCATACTCTACCCCTGAAGTCAACTAATCATTTCTCTATGTCTTCTACAACTTTAGTAAGGATGTCTAGCTTCCTTTGTCTCCTTGTCACCCTTCTAGTGAGTTTTTGTGTACTTTTGTTAGCTTTCAAGGTTTTTTCTTCTTTCTGTCGACATGCTTTGTTTTCCTCTGTCTCTTTCTTCTCTTTGAATTTTTTATAATCTCCTCTTCTACATCAATAATCATTGTTTCCTTTAGCATAAGGTTCATTTTATCTTTGAAATTTAATCTCAGCTTGTTTTTGGGGCGATTGTGAGGTTTTTCACAATAAACCCTAGGTTTCATCTCTGCTTCTTCATCCTCTGTTTCTATATTTTTTTTTCCATTTTTTAATTTGTTCTATTTTATGTTTTTTAAACCATCTCTCACCCTCAATTGGAAAACTTTTGGCCTCTGCAATGGATTCCTATGTGACTGGGAACTGCAATGTCCCGATTCTAGTTGTGTTTCCATTGAAGGAGAAGATAAAATCATGGCACCAACTAAGATTATGCACATTGAAACGTTGAAAGACTGGCTCCCAACCTGCTTTTCTGAAAAGATCCAACATTTCGGGGTATACTTCAAAATACATGCCATCAGGTTCAAACCTCTTTGCATGACTAGACCGAACCATCTTGCAAAACTCCTATACCTACAAAGACTTTCACTAACCTTGAAATACTCTAACTGAAAGTTGCAAGACACTCAGTAACCTTCCTGCACATGAAAACTGCAAATTTGGGTTTGCTGGAAAAGTTTGTTTTAGGGAAAACATGGAAAAGTAGGGTTTGTTCTTTAATGACTCTATTGGAAATGAAAATGTTGCAGTTTTCATATCATTATGGAGGAGGGATAATACTTTATTAATAAACACATGTACACTTAAAATAATTGGATTAAAGGGTCGAAAAGTGATTTTTAATTTTTTTCGAAACATGATACGAAAACAATTCATAGCATCAGCTGAACTTTTACTATAGGTCAAAGCATTGCGACAAATTTAGCATAAGATTAGGGTTAGGTGAAAGAAGTTTAATGACACATCTTCCTAGGCTTAACTAGTAAACTCAAAAAATACAATACCTCCTTTACATAATTATGACCTTGCAAAAGATGGGTTGATAAAATTGCCTTGAAATGCAAGCATAAACATGATTCTAATAGGTGCTTGACCTAAAAATAAGTTGACCTGGGGCATGAAGCCCGTGCTATAAAATCACAATAATAAATTGTTTTTCTCTTTTACATCAAATACATAAAATCGAGAATACATAAGATTTATGAACAACGAACCTATTTATGTATTCCAAAAATTCCTTATAGATTTTTATTAACACATAAGTAATGTAAATTAATGTGAAAATTCAAATGGACATACATATGGAACTTAATTGTACTAACATAACGTAAAATGACTAACTTAATTAATTGGCATATAAGGGATGTTAATGGGATGTCGATTGGACTAAATCGGATTATTACATTTTATTTATAATAAAAATTTCAAAGAAAAATTATGATATCATATGTACATAAATGAACGTAGAAGAGAGGCTAAATATACACTAAGTGAATTTTAAAAAACTCAATTACAAAATAAGATGGAAATATGTAGAAATAACTTGAAATTTGCAATTACTAATGAAATCAAATTGGAATCAATATACACAAATTTCTTCTACTCAATCTGTGGAAGGGAAAACATACAATAGAAACACATGCAATCATTTAATCGTAATGAACATAGTATTTTTATTGGGGAACCCAACTTGGAAAAACCTATCCCCTGTTCATATTATATCATATAAGACAATGATCAGTTATGTTAGTGTCGGTCTTGAGCCCTCCATCAGTGATCAATAACTCTTTGCATATGCATTTATAGGTGTCTCATCAGTGTCAGTTTTGCATCCCGCTAGGCATGCCATAACACTGAATGGAGGAGCTGGTCTTTGTCTTCTTGGCTTTGCTGGATCAGGTCATACAACAATATAATTGAGTCAGGCTTGTTCTTGTTTTTGTCTTAAAGTCCCATGGTCTTAGGTTTAGGGTTTTGAGTCAAAATCATTTTAAGGTCATGAGTCATGGTCAGTAAGTGCCCAGCAAGCCGGAAGGAGTTTTGTACATATGTTTCATTGTCATCTTCTTCAGCTACAGCTCATTTTATGCCTTGGATTTAAAAACATTGTTTTTAATTACAAGGTCATGTGGATTTTGAAAAAACAAAGAATTTTTCAAAAATTTGTAAAAGTGCCGGCAACAACCCTGGTTCCTTCGCTACAGTCCATCAGGCGGTCAACCTGCAAGAAGAACGGAGTTAAACGCATCAAAAAGCTCATTCCAGGACAAAAAGACTCTAAAATAGTGTTAAAGAGAATACAAAGGTCAAAAATTCATGTTAGAGGCAAGAGGAGGCAACTCGGGCAAAATTCTGCAAATTACAAGGGTAATTCTGCTGCGCGACCACGTGGGTGGGCGCGACCAAAAAAAGGCCAACGCGCTGTGTTAAATTACACAGGCGCGACCAAACGGAGGGGTGAGACCAAACTGGCAGCTTGCGCGACCAAAAAGTCTGCCCGCCCTAAAAACTCACCCAAACGCCAAATCTCCCTCAAATTTGCTCGATTTTGTTGAGGTATGTCTCTTCCACGCGTTGTGTGATGGTTTTGTGGTTGCAAAGGAAGGTAATGCTCATGATTTTATGCAAGGAATCAATAGAGAATAAGCCAAATGACTTGATGTTTTGCAAGCAATATGTATGACAGTTTGTTTGTTTTTCAAGGCAATTTTTTTTCCTTATATCCCTCCATTCATTTTCCCAAAATTAAATTACATATGTTAACATGTTATATTTGTTAATCTCATTTGCAAATTAGTCATACCAAACCTGCCCCTTAAATCCTATCAAATCCTACCCCTAAATCATGTGCAAACCCTAGTCCTTTCAAACCCTACAAACCCAACCTTTTCCCCATGTTATATGATTAAAACCCTACTCTCTCTACACAGCAAATTTGCATACGTTAATACACAGCAAAGTAAAAAAGAAAACATTGTAAAAAAAAAAACAAAAAGAAAAGTGATGACAAGGCATGCACATAAGAAATTGTAAAAACAGTGAAAATGTCATTTGCATAGCCTTATAAAAAATAAAGAAAAGTGTCATCTTGCTGTGTATATGTCAAAGATTCAAAGCTGTGTTAAAGTCATCACAAAATTCATCAAAAATACAGCTGCATAATTGTCAAAGGAAATAGTTTTGTTGTGTTAGGGTTTCTCATTAGCATGGTATCATCTCTCTATCCATAAAACTCTGTTTTTCCCTATCCATTCCTTATATTAAAACCCTAATTCAATTGCATTTCCCTTCATTAAAACTCCTTATGCAATTGAATGTCCCTCCCTATGATCAAAGCACATAGTGAAACCCTAATTCCCTATGGTAAAGCATGATGGAAACTGCCAGCACCATGGAAAGACTGTTGTTATGAAAATTGTTTGGCAGATTTTGGTGATGGGTTTTATTGTCTCCTTAAACCTATTTCTCTATATCCCCTCATCTCCCTAACTCACAAGACATCATACTCTATTTCCATTGCAAACCTATCACCGTAACCCTTCCCTCCCTTGGTGATCAAACATACAAAATCACTGTTTCCCAAAAGCATTGAATGGCCATTCTAAAAGTTATAAAAAACAGCGTATGCTCTTAATAGACATTCAAAGACAAAATGAAATGAGCAGCCTGTTAAATGTTGATATTTGATGCTGCCTTATCCCCCTATGCCCATGACATCCTTCCTTCCATCATGATGAAAATTCTATATTGTCCTTTCCCTTGGTGATTAAAAATCACAGTTTCCCTAAATAAAGTATTGATTTGCAAATGATGAAAGATGAGATGGCATGTTTAACATTATGTGATGATTTCCTTCAGAATTCCCTGCTTATATATATATTTTTTCCCCTTCCTATATGTAAATTCCCTCCCCTAACATATCCCTCATGATGTTTCCCCTTGAAAACAGCATACTTCACAGCATTTTGCAGGCAGGGCAGCGGTCAATTTGACTTGTTTTTTCCACCTTGCTCAATAACACCATGTCAACCACTGAGACTAATGAGCAAGGTGATGACCGATCATCATCTTCTGAGATTCATACACAGCAGAGGCCTCGTAGGGGAGGCAAGGGTGGTCATCACAGGAGGGAAGAGCCCACATCATTGACAGAGTTGCAGGCTTGCCCATTGGCAGTGTCTTGTTTTCAGCATATGGCTTGTTTTCAGTTTTGTGAGAGGCTGTCACACATCCAGCATCACAGAGACTTGGCCCGGTTGTTTGTCCTCCATCTCCATGACAGGCAGGTCACCCTTGCAGGGGTAAATTTTGTGTTTTCTCCAGAGGCTATCACAGATGCTACCGGGATACCCAATGTGGGTGAGGTATGGCCAAAGCGCAAATGGGTGGACCTGGTATACTATGAGCCATATGTTAGGCCTGCCTATGTGCATCACTTGACAAGGAACTTTCCTATCAAGTTCCTCCGAGCAGAGTATATAGACACCATGAGACTCATTGTGCACTACTTCACATGCGAGGGGAGATTCTCACGAGTATTTTCTTGTCATATCTGCATGATGATGCACTTCACCAGAGTGAGGATGATGAACATCTCGGCATACTTATTTCATGACATTCAGAGGATAGCCACTACCTTTCAGAGACAGACTCCAGTACAGCAGCTCCGGAGCCTATGCCATCATGGTCTTATTCAGCTAGTAGTTTCCCATCAGCTGAGCCAGCAGGGCATCCCTTGGGCGGATTTCATCTCCCGAGATGTTTTCACACAGCCACATTCAGGGCCTGTGGCAGTTCATGAGGAGGGAGGGCCATCACATCAGCCCGAGACCAGCATCCCGAGACACATGGCTTCTTCTCCTCGGGTCACATATCAGAGAGGTCACAGGACCTTATTTGCAGCAGCCCGACGAGTACTTTCTCTACAGCCAGTGGAAGGGGTCTCGTCTTCATCATCAGAGCAGCGAGTGTTATCTCCACATCAGGTGGAAGGGGCCTCGCTTTCTTCATCGGCACAGGCAGTACGAGAGGGCAAGCAGCCCATGGTTGAGGATGAGGCAGTTGGCGAGGCACATGATGATTTCACTGGTCGTGATGCTCATTCTCCTCCTTCTTCAGATTTCTATGAGCTCAAGGAAGAGAACCTTGTGTTGCAGCGGAAGCTTGAGATGGCTCAGTGGACTATCACTTATTTAGAGCAGCGGACCAAACAGCTGGAGACCGAGAAGGAGTTGGATGAGTTATGGAGGATTCGATTCGACCGAGTCATCAATCGCAGGAGGCCTGGGGACCCACTGCCCATGGATAGAGAGTTATTGCTCATCCGAGCAAATTGGCGCTTGGAGGGACTGTTAGACAAGGCAAACCGTGACAACAAGCTGCTCCGGAACATGAAGACACACTACTGGGCAAGATTACATGTTTGCAAGGCGAGAATGAAAATTCTCCAAAGAGAGCTGTCAGAGGCCCGGAAGAAGAAGAAAAGGACAAATCCACTCCGCATCTTGGCTGAGGCATCCCTCACTCATCATGGTACTGATCAGCCTTGATCTAGCATCAAAATCTGAAAATTTTGAGAATTTTGGAGCATTTTGCAAATTTTTGGTAAAATTACAGGTTTTGCCCACGGTTTGGTCTCACCCCGGGTGAGACCATTTTGAAGGGCTGCTCAGAATTTTGAAAACTTGGCATTTTTGGAAAGGGCATGCAAAAAGAAAAATTACCAGTACTTGGGGGCAGCCTAATTTTGAGTTTTGAGCCTCCAAAAGCTCAAAATACACCTTAAAAATGACTTTCTGCCCACTTTTTGAGTTGCAGAAAGTGACCTTGGGAGAAATGGTTTTTGAGGGGTCAAATCAACCCCAAATCCAGAAATTCCACTTGGGATGGAAAGTAGACAGGCCAAGCTTTCCAATGAGCCATCTTGCACCTGATTTGGATCAGTGGAACCCACTCAAAAGTAGCTGCAAAGGGGCGCGACCAGAACTTCCAGGGGCGCGACCAAAACCTCCAGATTTGCCAATTTTTGACTAGTTCGGCCAGAAAAGCACTATTTTCACTTTGGTTGACTATTTGGGCATGTAAATGATGGATTATTGTGTAAATTTCATGGCATTAGATACTTTTACTCTTCTTTACCACTTCTAGAAGCTTCTTTGATGTAAATAGTGAATATTTAATGCATAGATAAGCTTCCTAAGTTTTAGAGGTAGGTTGTTGAGCTGGCCTATTATCTAGTGACTGATTTAGAATTAGTTGCAACAGCTCCTAGGAAGCTGAGCTCGACCCCTAGAGGTGGGGAAAGAGGTTTGACCTTCTATATTATGCCTTCTCTTTCTCATTTTGATGGTTGGACTCTAGAGGGAGAAGTGCTATTGTATTTTTGACTTGTATTTTCTGCAATTTGAGGAAAAGGAAGGCCAGGGTTTTGCAGACTTCATTGTGGATTCTTGTGGATTATTATGTTGATGGTGTGTCTCCTACTGTTATTGTAAGTGTGTTTATGTGTTCCATTTCTTGATCTCTTGTTGCTATTTAAACAAAAGAAGTGATAAAGTTTGAATTCATGCATGCCATGCTCAGCTTTCAATTTTGTTTAAAATTTATGTTTTCCACTGTCTAGAGAGGATTCGAATTCATTGTTTGCCCTCTTTAGCCTCTCTTCTTTCTTCCCTGATCATCTCTTTCAGTTAAAGGCATCAGCATAGACTCCTACCTCGCCCCAAAGACCCACCTGCAAAAACTGAGCTCAATCCCCGCACCCTAAATTGCACTCCCTCCAATTGCCACCAAAAACCCAAAAAATCTTTAAATCAACCCCCCTTATCAATTTACTAGCCTAATATCTTTGATCTTAATTGGTCAGCTTATTATATTATAAGATCTATCAAATCTGACCCGAGAGAGCCTTCTCATACCTCGTAGGGCTAGCTACGAGGTGAAATGGTTTGATGTAGTCTTGAGAGTTTGTCTATCTCAGCCTAGGTGAATTCCAAGCGCTAACATATTGGCGGCCATACTGGGGAGAACATATTAATCGTTTGCTCATTGTCGTGTTATTTGATAAGTCTTAGACGGAGCCTGAAGTTACGCCAGAAGCCTTTGAAAACGCTCTTGTTTTACATCAACGTTAGTAGATAAACGCTGCTTCAGTCTATCTCCGTGGGATTTGTGAACATAGCGCTTCAGTGACATCTTTATCCCAGTATCATTATGGACTCTAAGCTTCAGATGATAAGCTAAGAGTTTCTTTTTGGCTGAGTGGTTTTTCCTTTCCTCGTTTATTTGTATTTACAAGCTGGCTTCTGATCCAAAATTGATTGTTAGATCTAATTCATCGCCTGCTGCAATTAAATATTTTGAAGATCTTGATTTCGACGAGGATTTTGAATTGTCATTTTTTAAATCTAAATCTGAAAGTGCACTCGATACTTTGGTTCTTGATCCTGACTTTGCAGCTGTGATTGACCTCGAAAGGCATAACAAAGTGGTTGAATCTTATATTTTGCGGCATCTTCAAAGTAGTATACATGCTTCAACTCTTGTTGATTTTATTGAAAACATATCTGATCATATTGGGTCTACTATTGATCAAGCTGAAAATCTTCAAACTTCCCTCACGGCTCATCGAGCTTCTTTCCCTCCTTTCATCTCTATTTCACCTGTTTCGCCTATAGTTACACTTCCCGATACCCCTGTTGGTTCACCTCCATCTACACCTCAAACTCCATCATCACCTTTGAGGAAGATGTTACCATGAGGTTGTTCGTTCAGACTTTTGGAGGAGAGGTCCGGAAATGGTTCAGAGGATTGAGAGCAAATAGTATTGTTTCTTTGGAAGCACTTCAAACACAATTCTTGGACAGATGGGAAATCAGAAAGGATCCGCTGCAAATCAATGCCGAATATAACAACCTTAAGAGAAATCCGGGTGAGTCCGTTCAAGACTACATCATAAGATTTAATGTAGTGTATAATGCTATACCAGATGATCTTAAGCCTTCTCGAAAATCTGCCTTGCTCAAGTTCCCGGATGGTTTCGATCCGGAGATGGCCTACTCACTGCGGGACCGAGATCCTCCTACTTTGGAGGAAATGCAGAAAATTGCAGTCAGTGTGGAGGCTAATTTGAATGACAAAAGGGCAAGAATGAAGGCGGAAAAGAAGGTCACAATCAAAGAGGAGGTAGCATCCACTTCTCAAGTTATTCGGAAAATGGAAGAGATGTCAAAGGCACTCCAAAATCTCAGTCTTGGCAAACCGGAACCACAAGTTCGAAATCCGAACTTTAGAGGCCAACAACAGCAGCCCCAATATAGGATAAAACAGCGGGAGCCACGAGGACAAGAGGCAGCGGTACAGCAACCGATCCAACCCCCATTTCAGCAAAACTATGTCACTCAAGAATCTGAAGATGAGGGTGAAGGTCCCGGTGAAGAAAATCATTTTTTCACTCCCGATGACATGCCCACTTACATCACAGAAGAAGACGAGCTGGTAAGTAATGCTTATGCACCTCAAGATGAGCATTACATTCTATCTAATGATGTGGCACTTCAAGATGAGTCTGAGGAATATCAAAGAGGTTATCTAAATGCCTTATCAGCTCAACAAGGCAAAGAGAGACAGCTGAGAAACCGAACAGTACCTATACATCCACTTCAAAAGAAGGCAGAAAATGCGGCAAAGAATGGTGCTGCTGTTCCGCAAAGAAAAGGTAAAGAAATCATGGATTCTTCATCAGCCCCAACAGCTCCAGCAAACAAGATGGATCAGCCATCAAATGTACCTAAAGATAGAGCAGAAAAAAGAGATAATCCGGCCAAAGAAAGTGAAAGAAGTCAAGTGTTCAGCATTGAGAATGAAGTCTCAAAATTGAAATTGTCCATTCCACTTACTGAAGTCATGAAGAACACTACTTACAGAGCACAAATTTCTAAGATGTTCAATACTGATCCAATGTTAGATGCGGTTAATGTGGAGGATGATCAGCCGGAATTGATCTTTGGGCCAGCTCTCAATGGTGAGTCACCGGAAAGCGATGTCCCGCCATTCTATATCAGCTTGAGAATTCATGATTATGTGCTTCATAATGCTATGTTCGATTCGGGAGCATCACACAATTTAATGCCCAAGGCAATAATGGAGAAGTTGGGACTTGATATAACTCGTAACTACCATGATCTATACTCATTTGATTCCAGCCGAGTTAGATGCATCGGTCTGATTAAAGATTTAGTTGTTAGCTTGGATCAAATTCCCGCAAAGAATCTCTTGATGGATGTGGTAGTAGCGGACATTCCGCCAAGGTTTGGCATGCTTCTTTCAAGGTCATGGGGATCAAAACTCAAAGGCACTTTACAGCTGGACTTTTCATATGCCACTATTCCGGTGTTTGGACAAATGAGGAAAGTCTATCGAGAGCAAAAGATGAAGTATATGATTACAAGCAAGGAAAAACCGGTAAATCATCCTGTAAACTATGTACAGACAGATCTAGAGTCCTATGTTTTATTTGCTGATAGTTTTAATGAAGTAAATAGTCAATTAGTTCAGATAGAAGATATCCCAGGCATTGCTGAAGATGTTAGAGAAGTATTGAGAACGGAAAGCAAAGAAAAGGCTGCTGTCATAAAGTCAATTGCTGAGATAAATGGACAGCAAGTCATGACTGAAACAACATCACAAGTACAGCCCTTGGATGATGATGAAGATGGTCTTTGGACCATGGATTTCGACGGGGCAGTGGGCAGCGATGGAGCAGGCATTGGCGTATGGATCCGCAGCCCATTTTCAGTCTCTAAACAAGTTCCAATTAAGGTACAAGTTTGCTCTTATAAATTGGCTTTTGATTGTTCAAATAATGAAGCTGAATATGAGGCCCTTATAGCTGGTTTGAAAATCCTCCGGAAATTAAAAGCAAAGAAGATAGCAATTTATGGCGACTCCGAGTTAGTGATCAAACAAGTAAAGGGGGAATTTCAAGCTAAACATCCTCGTATGCGGGCTTATCGCAATGCTGTTCTAGATATTTTGAAGCGGTTTTCAGAGCATACTTTAACATGCATACCCCGGATACAAAATGGAGTTGTCGATGCTTTGGCTAAGGCAGCAAGCAATTTAAAGATACCAATGAATTCGAGTAACAAGTTTGAAATCTATGTAAAACACCGCCCCACAATCCCGGACAACCAAAGGAATTGGCAAGTCTTTCAGGATGATGAGGAAATCAAAGACTTCTTGCATGGAGAAGGAAAGTTTGAAGAAATCTCAATTGACATGGAGCCTGAAGGAATAAATCAAATGGATGTTTTGCAGCTGAAAGACAATCATATTCCAAAGGGACTGATTCCTTTAGAAGAGCTTTTTGATCAAGACGATGTGGCTCGCAAGCCAACTTTGATGCCAACCGAAGAAGGTGTGGAAGATGTCAACCTTGGGACAGTGGAACATCCAAAGATGGTGAAATTATCGAAGGCCCTGCCACCCAAGGTAAGGAATCAATACATTAGATTGCTGTCATCATTTACTAATGTATTCGCTTGGGATTATTCAGATCTAAAGACTTATGATACAAGCATAATTCAACACACTATTCCAATCAAACAAAATCAGAAACCTTTTCGGCAGAAGTTGCGGAGGATCAATCCCAAGTTGCTGCCCTTGATTGAAAAAGAGGTAAATAGACTTTATCAATCCGGAATTATAGTTCCCGTTCGCTTTTCAGATTGGATTTCTAATCTAGTGCCAGTGAGGAAGAAAACCGGTGAGATTCGGTTATGCATAGATTTTAGAAATTTGAACAAGGTATCTCTCAAAGATAACTATCCGCTGCCAAAGATGGATCACATATTGCAGCGAGTAGTAGGTGCCTCCAAGATGTCATTGTTGGATGGATACTCCGGCTACAATCAGATCCTGGTCCATGAGGATGACCGTGATAAGACAGCCTTCACTACACCTTGGGGAACATTTCATTATGCTAAAATGCCTTTTGGTTTAAAGAATGCAGGTGCAACATTTCAGCGAGCTATGGACATGGCTTTTGCCAATGAAAAGGACATATTTTTAGTTGTTTATCTTGATGACTTAACGGTATTTTCTAAATCCGATGAGGAGCATCTTTTTCATTTGACGAAAGTTTTTCAAAAATGTAGAAAATATGGCATCTCTTTAAATCCAAAAAAGAGTCTCTTCGCCATGAGTGAAGGTAAATTGTTGGGACATATCATTTCCAAAGATGGTATACGTATTGATCCCGCAAGAGTGGAGGCAATTCAGCAGCTAGAACAGCCCCGAAACAAGAAGGAGATACAATCTTTTAATGGTAAATTGAATTTTCTGCGTCGCTTCATTCCTAATCTTGCAGAGCACTTAAGAGAAATGACTAACATGCTTCGGAAGGACAGCGAGATCAAATGGACTGAGGAGGCAGTCAAATCCTTCAACTTAATCAAGGTAATCTTGTCTTCAGCCCCGACCTTAATCAGCCCTGATTATACTCAGGATTTCATATTGTTTTCTTTCGCTTCTGAGCATACACTAGCAGCAGTTTTGATGCAAAAAAGAGAGGGTGTTGAAAGGCCAATTGCATTTTTCAGCCGAATCATTAGAGATGGGGCATTAAACTATAACATCATTGAGAAACAAGCGCTGGCCCTGATTAAGGCATTGAAAGATTTCCGGGTTTATATTCTTCATTCTCATGTCTTAGCTTATGTTCCTAGTGCAGCGGTAAAGGATGTCTTGGTACAAACAGAGCTGGAAGGTAGGAGAGGCAAGTGGATTGCTGCTCTCTTGGAGTATGATGTTGAGATCAAGCCAACCAAGCTGGTTAAAGGACAAGGACTTGCTAAACTAATGGCTGAAACAAACCTACATGCGCTTGACATCAACTTGATTGCAGCCTTGTCCGATGGTGAAGGAGAAAATTCAGCGCTTCAGGTATCAGACATTTTCATTAATTCTCCTTGGTATACTGATATAGTATATGTACTTCAGAATGTGTCCGCACCTCCTGGAATGTCAAAGAACAAAGCAAGGACTTTGAAATTGAAGGCCGCTAAATTTTGCATCATGAAATCAGCATTGTATTGGAAAGATCCCGGAGGCATCCTACTGAATTGTTTGGTTGAAGAAGAAGCGAAAACAACGGTAGAAGACTTCCATAAAGGTGATTGTGGAGGTCATTTATTTTGGAAAACTACAGCCAACAAGATTTTGAGAGCTGGTTTCTATTGGCCATCCCTTTTTTCTGATGTATACAAAGCGGTGAAGAGCTGCCATGAGTGCCAAATATTTCAAGGGAAACAAAGATTGCAGCCATTGCCACTCAAGCCGGTGGAAATTAGTGCACCTTTTTAGCAGTGGGGCCTTGATTTCATTGGTGAAATACACCCAGCTTCATCCGGGCAGCATAGATGGATTTTGACTGCTACCGACTACTTCACCAAGTGGATAGAAGCAGTTCCTACTCGACAGGCCACAGACTCGGTAATTATCTCCTTTCTTGAAACTAATATCTTGTCCCGTTTTGGCTGTCCATTCAAATTGATCACCGATAATGCAGCTGCTTTCAAGTCAAATAAGATGGTGGATTTTTGTTATAAGTACAATATCAGTTTGGGTCACTCCACCGCTTATCATCCACAAGGTAATGGGCTGGCCGAATCATCAAATAAATCACTAGTAAACATTATCAAAAAGATGCTGGAGATCAACAAGAAAAGTTGGCACAAGAAGTTGGTCAATGCACTGTGGGCTGATCGGGTGAGCCAAAAGAGATCAATAGGAATGTCCCCATTTGAGATTGTTTACGGGGTTGATGCAGTTTTTCCTACATCACTTAGTGTACCAGTCGCAAAGTTAATCCAAGAAACGGGAGAAGACATGGATCCAATGCAACGGAGAATCAGTCAAATGGTCCACCTACAGCAGACAAGGGAAGAAGTCCTCCAAAACTCTTTGAAGCTGCAAGAACGTATCAAGAAGATTTATGATAAGAAGGCAAAATTAGAAAATTTTCAACTAGAAGATGTTGTTTTGAGATGGGATGCTCGAAACGAGGACAAAGGTAAACACGGTAAGTTTGATAATCTGTGGAAAGGTCCTTTTAAGATTGCTGCATATCGTGGTCCTAATGCTTTCCTTCTTAAGGAGTTGAATGGCGATGAATGTCCCGGTGGGTCGGTGAATGGCCGGCTTCTCAAGAGATATCATGTTTGAACAATGCTGCTCTAAATCATCTTCATTGTACATATCATTTTACTTTACTACAGCAAGCGTGAACTGATCTTTCATTCTTGGTTTGGGGTCCGAAGTGAAGGCTATAATTCCAAGCATGAAGATTGGTTGGTGTGGGATTTCAGTTTGTTTATTTTCTGCAAAAAGTCAGTTTGTTTGAGTCATAGTCCTTTCAAAGTTTTCAGTTCACAGTCAAGTCAAACAAAGTCTTTTTGAGTTGGTTATTTTTTCTATTAGTTGACTCCATTGCCCAATGAATAAAGCACTGGTCTGCTCTCCCAAGAGGTCTGAGGTTCTTGGCACCTCCAAGGAGCTACCATCCCCATTGGAGCCAATGTTAGTGTCGGTCTTGAGCCCTCCATCAGTGATCAATAACTCTTTGCATATGCATTTATAGGTGTCTCATCAGTGTCAGTTTTGCATCCCGCTAGGCATGCCATAACACTGAATGGAGGAGCTGGTCTTTGTCTTCTTGGCTTTGCTGGATCAGGTCATACAACAATATAATTGAGTCAGGCTTGTTCTTGTTTTTGTCTTAAAGTCCCATGGTCTTAGGTTTAGGGTTTTGAGTCAAAATCATTTTAAGGTCATGAGTCATGGTCAGTAAGTGCCCAGCAAGCCGGAAGGAGTTTTGTACATATGTTTCATTGTCATCTTCTTCAGCTACAGCTCATTTTATGCCTTGGATTTAAAAACACTGTTTTTAATTACAAGGTCATGTGGATTTTGAAAAAACAAAGAAATTTTCAAAAATTTGTAAAAGTGCCGGCAACAACCCTGGTTCCTTTGCTACAGTCCATCAGGCGGTCAACCTGCAAGAAGAACGGAGTTAAACGCATCAAAAAGCTCATTCCAGGACAAAAAGACTCTAAAATAGTGTTAAAGAGAATACAAAGGTCAAAAATTCATGTTAGAGGCAAGAGGAGGCAACTCGGGCAAAATTCTGCAAATTACAAGGGTAATTCTGCTGCGCGACCACGTGGGTGGGCGCGACCAAAAAAAGGCCAACGCGCTGTGTTAAATTACACAGGCGCGACCAAACGGAGGGGTGAGACCAAACTGGCAGCTTGCGCGACCAAAAAGTCTGCCCGCCCTAAAAACTCACCCAAACGCCAAATCTCCCTCAAATTTGCTCGATTTTGTTGAGGTATGTCTCTTCCACGCGTTGTGTGATGGTTTTGTGGTTGCAAAGGAAGGTAATGCTCATGATTTTATGCAAGGAATCAATAGAGAATAAGCCAAATGACTTGATGTTTTGCAAGCAATATGTATGACAGTTTGTTTGTTTTTCAAGGCAATTTTTTTTCCTTATATCCCTCCATTCATTTTCCCAAAATTAAATTACATATGTTAACATGTTATATTTGTTAATCTCATTTGCAAATTAGTCATACCAAACCTGCCCCTTAAATCCTATCAAATCCTACCCCTAAATCATGTGCAAACCCTAGTCCTTTCAAACCCTACAAACCCAACCTTTTCCCCATGTTATATGATTAAAACCCTACTCTCTCTACACAGCAAATTTGCATACGTTAATACACAGCAAAGTAAAAAAGAAAACATTGTAAAAAAAAAAACAAAAAGAAAAGTGATGACAAGGCATGCACATAAGAAATTGTAAAAACAGTGAAAATGTCATTTGCATAGCCTTATAAAAAATAAAGAAAAGTGTCATCTTGCTGTGTATATGTCAAAGATTCAAAGCTATGTTAAAGTCATCACAAAATTCATCAAAAATACAGCTGCATAATTGTCAAAGGAAACAGTTTTGTTGTGTTAGGGTTTCTCATTAGCATGGTATCATCTCTCTATCCATAAAACTCTGTTTTTCCCTATCCATTCCTTATATTAAAACCCTAATTCAATTGCATTTCCCTTCATTAAAACTCCTTATGCAATTGAATGTCCCTCCCTATGATCAAAGCACATAGTGAAACCCTAATTCCCTATGGTAAAGCATGATGGAAACTGCCAGCACCATGGAAAGACTGTTGTTATGAAAATTGTTTGGCAGATTTTGGTGATGGGTTTTATTGTCTCCTTAAACCTATTTCTCTATATCCCCTCATCTCCCTAACTCACAAGACATCATACTCTATTTCCATTGCAAACCTATCACCGTAACCCTTCCCTCCCTTGGTGATCAAACATACAAAATCACTGTTTCCCAAAAGCATTGAATGGCCATTCTAAAAGTTATAAAAAACAGCGTATGCTCTTAATAGACATTCAAAGACAAAATGAAATGAGCAGCCTGTTAAATGTTGATATTTGATGCTGCCTTATCCCCCTATGCCCATGACATCCTTCCTTCCATCATGATGAAAATTCTATATTGTCCTTTCCCTTGGTGATTAAAAATCACAGTTTCCCTAAATAAAGTATTGATTTGCAAATGATGAAAGATGAGATGGCATGTTTAACATTATGTGATGATTTCCTTCAGAATTCCCTGCTTATATATATATTTTTTCCCCTTCCTATATGTAAATTCCCTCCCCTAACATATCCCTCATGATGTTTCCCCTTGAAAACAGCATACTTCACAGCATTTTGCAGGCAGGGCAGCGGTCAATTTGACTTGTTTTTTCCACCTTGCTCAATAACACCATGTCAACCACTGAGACTAATGAGCAAGGTGATGACCGATCATCATCTTCTGAGATTCATACACAGCAGAGGCCTCGTAGGGGAGGCAAGGGTGGTCATCACAGGAGGGAAGAGCCCACATCATTGACAGAGTTGCAGGCTTGCCCATTGGCAGTGTCTTGTTTTCAGCATATGGCTTGTTTTCAGTTTTGTGAGAGGCTGTCACACATCCAGCATCACAGAGACTTGGCCCGGTTGTTTGTCCTCCATCTCCATGACAGGCAGGTCACCCTTGCAGGGGTAAATTTTGTGTTTTCTCCAGAGGCTATCACAGATGCTACCGGGATACCCAATGTGGGTGAGGTATGGCCAAAGCGCAAATGGGTGGACCTGGTATACTATGAGCCATATGTTAGGCCTGCCTATGTGCATCACTTGACAAGGAACTTTCCTATCAAGTTCCTCCGAGCAGAGTATATAGACACCATGAGACTCATTGTGCACTACTTCACATGCGAGGGGAGATTCTCACGAGTATTTTCTTGTCATATCTGCATGATGATGCACTTCACCAGAGTGAGGATGATGAACATCTTGGCATACTTATTTCATGACATTCAGAGGATAGCCACTACCTTTCGGAGACAGACTCCAGTACAGCAGCTCCGGAGCCTATGCCATCATGGTCTTATTCAGCTAGTAGTTTCCCATCAGCTGAGCCAGCAGGGCATCCCTTGGGCGGATTTCATCTCCCGAGATGTTTTCACACAGCCACATTCAGGGCCTGTGGCAGTTCATGAGGAGGGAGGGCCATCACATCAGCCCGAGACCAGCATCCCGAGACACATGGCTTCTTCTCCTCGGGTCACATATCAGAGAGGTCACATGACCTTATTTGCAGCAGCCCGACGAGTACTTTCTCTACAGCCAGTGGAAGGGGTCTCGTCTTCATCATCAGAGCAGCGAGTGTTATTTCCACATCAGGTGGAAGGGGCCTCGCTTTCTTCATCGGCACAGGCAGTACGAGAGGGCAAGCAGCCCATGGTTGAGGATGAGGCAGTTGGCGAGGCACATGATGATTTCACTGGTCGTGATGCTCATTCTCCTCCTTCTTCAGATTTCTATGAGCTCAAGGAAGAGAACCTTGTGTTGCAGCGGAAGCTTGAGATGGCTCAGTGGACTATCACTTATTTAGAGCAGCGGACCAAACAGCTGGAGACCGAGAAGGAGTTGGATGAGTTATGGAGGATTCGATTCGACCGAGTCATCAATCGCAGGAGGCCTGGGGACCCACTGCCCATGGATAGAGAGTTATTGCTCATCCGAGCAAATTGGCGCTTGGAGGGACTGTTAGACAAGGCAAACCGTGACAACAAGCTGCTCCGGAACATGAAGACACACTACTGGGCAAGATTACATGTTTGCAAGGCGAGAATGAAAATTCTCCAAAGAGAGCTGTCAGAGGCCCGGAAGAAGAAGAAAAGGACAAATCCACTCCGCATCTTGGCTGAGGCATCCCTCACTCATCATGGTACTGATCAGCCTTGATCTAGCATCAAAATCTGAAAATTTTGAGAATTTTGGAGCATTTTGCAAATTTTTGGTAAAATTACAGGTTTTGCCCACAGTTTGGTCTCACCCCGGGTGAGACCATTTTGAAGGGCTGCTCAGAATTTTGAAAACTTGGCATTTTTGGAAAGGGCATGCAAAAAGAAAAATTACCAGTACTTGGGGGCAGCCTAATTTTGAGTTTTGAGCCTCCAAAAGCTCAAAATACACCTTAAAAATGACTTTCTGCCCATTTTTTGAGTTGCAGAAAGTGACCTTGGGAGAAATGGTGTTTGAGGGGTCAAATCAACACCAAATCCAGAAATTCCACTTGGGATGGAAAGTAGACAGGCCAAGCTTTCCAATGAGCCATCTTGCACCTGATTTGGATCAGTGGAACCCACTCAAAAGTAGCTGCAAAGGGGCGCGACCAGAACTTCCAGGGGCGCGACCAAAACCTCCAGATTTGCCAATTTTTGACTAGTTCGGCCAGAAAAGCACTATTTTCACTTTGGTTGACTATTTGGGCATGTAAATGATGGATTATTGTGTAAATTTCATGGCATTAGATACTTTTACTCTTCTTTACCACTTCTAGAAGCTTCTTTGATGTAAATAGTGAATATTTAATGCATAGATAAGCTTCCTAAGTTTTAGAGGTAGGTTGTTGAGCTGGCCTATTATCTAGTGACTGATTTAGAATTAGTTGCAACAGCTCCTAGGAAGCTGAGCTCGACCCCTAGAGGTGGGGAAAGAGGTTTTACCTTCTATATTATGCCTTCTCTTTCTCATTTTGATGGTTGGACTCTAGAGGGAGAAGTGCTATTGTATTTTTGACTTGTATTTTCTGCAATTTGAGGAAAAGGAAGGCCAGGGTTTTGCAGACTTCATTGTGGATTCTTGTGGATTATTATGTTGATGGTGTGTCTCCTACTGTTATTGTAAGTGTGTTTATGTGTTCCATTTCTTGATCTCTTGCTGCTATTTAAACAAAAGAAGTGATAAAGTTTGAATTCATGCATGCCATGCTCAGCTTTCAATTTTGTTTAAAATTTATGTTTTCCACTGTCTAGAGAGGATTCGAATTCATTGTTTGCCCTCTTTAGCCTCTCTTCTTTCTTCCCTGATCATCTCTTTCAGTTAAAGGCATCAGCATAGACTCCTACCTCGCCCCAAAGACCCACCTGCAAAAACTGAGCTCAATCCCCGCACCCTAAATTGCACTCCCTCCAATTGCCACCAAAAACCCAAAAAATCTTTAAATCAACCCCCCTTATCAATTTACTAGCCTAATATCTTTGATCTTAATTGGTCAGCTTATTATATTATAAGATCTATCAAATCTGACCCGAGAGAGCCTTCTCATACCTCGTAGGGCTAGCTACGAGGTGAAATGGTTTGATGTAGTCTTGAGAGTTTGTCTATCTCAGCCTAGGTGAATTCCAAGCGCTAACAAGTTACAATGACAACTTCAATCCTTCATTAGGGGAATTTTGAGGTCTAAAATGGGCCTCCTAAGGAAATTATAAAATAATAGTGGAAATAATAAAATAATATTATATTACATCATCAAATTTTGAAGGGAAAAATGAAAAAACTATTTTTTCGACTCGTGTTTTCAACTTATCTCCCTATGGGTTTCCTCAAATTTCAAGCAGAAACACTTGTTGGATGCATAATTTGAATCCTCATCCAAGGAGTACCCATGTTGCATACTTTCGATGGACCTTGCTACATGAAAAATGAGAAATACATGAAAAATATGATTTCAATAGTGTAGTTTCATGTATTTTTCATTTTTCGTGTAGCAAGGTCCATCAAAAGTATGCAACATGGGTACTCCTTGGATGAGGAATTAAATGGTGCATCCAACAAGTACTCCCACTAGAAATTCGAGTAAAACCTTAGGGATATTAGTTGAAAATACAAATTGAAAAAGTAGTTTTATTATTTTATTATTTTTTAATATTTTTACTTTTTTACTCCGAAAATGGTGAATCATCCCCCATGGTTGACATCATCATCTTGAATCCTATTGGTTCTTATAAAATTTATTTTGGTTGTACATTTTTCTTAGGAGGTCCATTTTAGACCTCAAAAATCCCCTAATGGAAGCTCAACTTGCATTGTAATATTGATCTCCTACTCTAACCAACACTTAGCCAAAGTAGGCCTCCAACTTCCTCTTATTTCCTTGCGCAATTCTTGCTCCTGAAGGATAGGAAACTCCTATTTCCTTGTGCAATTACCGAGGAAATTATCTCACCTACTACATGCAAACTCTGTACACTCACTAGTATACAATAATAATTACATTGATGCATTTTTCCTCCACTCAACTAGGCAATTTGAATTGTATGCGTGACTAGAGCTATTCTTAGTAAATTGACCAGTTAACTGAGAGATCAATGAGTTAACACTAGTTACAACTACTCAACTAAACTCATGCTAACTCTATTCATGACTAGAGCTCAGATAAATAAGTTTCACTAACTATACTCCACTATATTTCTAGATCTTATAGATCAACTCATGCACAACTCTACTTCTCACCCACAAACTCAAATTGATTGACTTAACCAAGTGACTTGGAAATGCGACTCCTACTAACTACAACTGAAGTCATCCTCCTGATGTGGAAAATCAAATTTCTCCATTTGACTAAGTTACAAGTCAAATTAATCATTTTCTTGCTACAATTTAATACTCCCTCTTAGTAAGAAAAGGGTTCTAAACAACTCCTATCCTAATCCTATTGAAACTGAACTTGTCGATTGATTTTCAAATAGTTTGATACAACTTTAGTTGTCATAGTGGATCAAAGTAGGCTCCATCCCATGACTAAAGAGACCAACCAGGATCTTCCTCATCCAAATGGCCTCGCATGTTTCTTAAAGAGTGTCCATATACTTGGACACTACTAAGTTGAGTGCTACATATCTCTATTTCATGTTGTAGTAAGAAACTACTACTAACCCAACACTAAAGATTGCTCTCGATGTGCTCTTCCAATCTGAGGGACTCCCTAACCAAACTGCATCTATGAATCCTTAGAGCTTCTCTCCGTCTATTTTCTTGTACCACAAACCAAAATTTGTTGTAACTCTGAGATTTCTAAGAACATGTTTTGCTGCTTTTCAGTGAATCTTGGTAGTCTCCACCATAAACTGACTAAGTTTATTAATTGCAAAACAAATGTTGGGCCTTCTGTTCACTAAGTACATCAAGGACCCTACCAATTGTCTATAGATAATGGCATCTACTTCCTCTCTTATATAGTCGTCATCTTTCCTCTAGTTAGTAGCTAGAGGAGTGTCCATGGGCTTGTAATCCTACATCTAGAATATCTAAAGGATTTCAGAGGTGTACTTCCCCTTACCGACAAATAGCTCTCCATCTCCTTGCCACACATCCAAGCCAAGGAAGTAGTGCATCAAACCCATGTCCTTCATCTCAAACTCTCTTGCAAGGTCCTCCTTGTAATATTGGATCAACCTCTCATATCCTGTCAGTTTCAAATAATCTACATACATGATTAAGATGAGAAGATTACCATTTACCAAAATGTAGTAGATATTTGCATCTGCTTCACTCTTAATGAAGCCTAATCCACTGAGATACTAATCAATGTGAGTGTACAAAGCACAAGGTTACTACTTGATATGATAGAGGGCTCTCTTAAGTCTACACACATGTGTCTCCATATCAATTATCTCAAACTCCTCGGGTTGCTCTATAAATTTCTTCCTCAACCACTCCATTGAGGAAGGTAGTTTTAACATCCATTAGGTGGATGCTCCACCTAAACTATGTTTCCAATACAAGTATGGTTTTTATATATGAGTATCTTGCCATAGGAGCAAAGGTCTCCTCATAATCAATCCCCTTCACCAGTGAGAATCCTTTGGCCACAAATCTGGCCTTGTACTTCTCAATATTGCCATCAACTACATGTTTCACCTTACAGATCAACCTAGAGCTAATAATAGATTTGTCCTCAAGTTTAGGCACAACCTCCCAAGCATCATTCTTCATGATGGAGTCATATGCCTCCACCATGGCATATACCCACAGCTTCTAGGAAACACCCTCTTCAAAAGAAGATGGATCATAATCAATCAACTTTGGCATGAGTGCCATATATCTAGTATATATTTTCTAGTTATCTCTTATGTTTATGCAAGGAGATAGGAGCTCCAACCTGCTCTTGAGCTTCCTACACCAAGATTTCTACCTCCCTAGTTCTCTTCCTCCCTTCTTTGGAAGGCTCTCTATGAGTGGGTGCCTCCACTCGGCCTGCTCTCTTCTCCTCCACATGTGGTTACTCCACATCATCCTCCTAGAATGTCCTCTTTCCTTTGAGAAAGATATGACTCTATGGATCTCAATGATGCTCCTCCTTTGTAACTATAACCTCCTCCTCTAGCGGAATGCTCAAATCTCACTTTAAAGACCTCCTCATCATTATCTCCTCATCAAATCTCACATCCCTCCTCATAACATTCATCTTGAGTGAGGGCATGTACGCCTGGTAAATATGAGGTGTCTCAGTATATCCTACAATTATCTCCCTCTCTAAATTGGGCTCCAACATTTGTGTGCTATCTTTGGAGACATGACAATAGATTATGGATCCAAAAATGCAAAATTGGGAGAGATTTGGCTTCCTCCTAGTGAAAGCCTCTGCAAGTGTAACCATTCCAAGAATTTTTTGATAATTCATGTTCTGCAAATAAATAGTTGTATTGCAAGCTTCTACCCACAAGGATAGTGGCAATCCTTGGTCATGTAACTCCTACAATACTCCCAATTTTCCTCTCTGCAACCCCAATTTTTTTATGGGTTGTGAGGTGGAATCATCTCCCTTCTAATACCCTCCTTGGCACATAATTATGTGAAGGCATTAGACACATATTATCCTCCATTATCACTTCTCAGGGATTTAATTTTCTTTCCAGTCTCATTTTCAACTAAGGCTTTAAATTCAACAAACTTTGAATAAACCTCATATTTGTTCTTCATAAAATAGATCCAACATATACGAGAAAAATCATCTATGAATATTGTTGGAAATAGCACTGAGAGGGGGGGTGAATCAGTATTATCATATCAATACCTTAATTTTCAAAACTGATTTGTATACGCTACTTTAGTGCAGTGAACTAGCGTGTATACGCAACTATACTTAATGAAACCAACGTATATGCAGAGATCCTTTTATTTACTCAAATTATCATGTAGTGAACTTTAATCAGTATATCAGCAATTCATTAGACAGTGTAGTAAAAGAAAAATAAAGCATCACACATAAGCAACACACATAAACACCAATATATAAGGTGGAAACCCAATGTGGGTGAAAACCACCTGCTGCAATCATCTCTATCTTCTTTTAATAATAAGAGAATTCTGTTTGAAATTTTTGTACTGGTGCATCCTTATACCAGTACGCAAGCTTCTACCTATAGAAGGTTACAACCTTCTCTCATTCTCCAGCTTCTACTGGAAGGGAGCTACAACCCTCTAGCTCTTATACTAGCTGATATGTTTACTAGTACGTAGGTGTTGGCCTACAGAAGGCTACAACCTTCTCCTTTCTTCCAAGGACCACGTTTCATAAATTTTCAGACTGCATCCATCAACAACATCATTTAATCATCAACTATATCTGCATCAACCAATCTTCTATTGAACCAACCACAACCGAATCAATCAATCACTTTGACAACCCATCAATCTGATCATTTAGGATACTGTCACCAGAATACAGTAACTAGAACCCAAGCCTGAACCTAGAACACTACAACAGCAAATAGAAGCAACTAAAACATATTTTATAAGGTATCCACTACTTCAATGTGTCGAACCTGTGTGCATACGTGCTTTCCTCAAGGCAAACCTGTGTATAGCTCCACAAATCAACTTTATTATGTATGCGTTGTTTCGATATGTAGAGCCAGCATGTGTACACACCTTTTCAAAAGTGAACCTGCGTACAGATCTGCAATGATGATTTAAATATTACAACAAATTCCATACTTCAGTCATACCCAGATCATCACATTTATAGACTACAACATGCGCCAGCTATTCAGATAAATGATCAAACCACGAAAAGATAATTCTCTTCAAGCCTTAAGATCATTAGATCTTATCCTTCATCAAGCGCTAAGGTTCATCCTTGGTTCAGATCTAGCAATGCACCATAACCCAATAACCTACATACTAGATCTCACCCTTCATCAGATATTCAATGCTTGAGTATCTTGGCCTAATGATCTTCTCCTCCTTTTATAGTTTTAGGCCTTTCCCAATACCATGGACCAAAACCATTTAGGACCAATAACTTGAACCAAATATCTAGGGTCAATACCTTGGATCAAATACCTTGGACCAATACCATGGAACAAAATACCATGGACCAAATATTTCGGACCACAAATTTAGTTTTCCAAGGTATACGCGCCTTTCCTTTTGTGAAAGTATTGTGTATGTATATGCACCTTGAATACAGTTAACCCGCGTGTACACATGCCCTGGCCAATGGTGAACCTGCGTATACCTCTATTTCTTCATTCTATGAAGTCTGATCTGTAACTCTGTGTTATTAACCTGATATGTCATCTGAGTGAGTTGCCATCAAGGACAACACCTGTGTCATAATGCCAACAATCTCCCCCTTTGGACTTGATGGCAACACCAAGTCACTCTCCCCCTTTATCATCAAGGGCAAAGGGTCATGCTCCCCTTGAGTACCTACTGAATTCTCTGATATGCTGAAGTGCTGATTGAGCTCCTATGATCGAGTCCATGCTCCCCCTGAGCACAAGCAAGGTCTGCAAAAAGATAATATGACTCTATACATACATCACCAATGACCTTCCTATCACCAAAGACTCATACATACATCCATCTCCCAATCAAATGGGGATATACCAAATTTGACTCATCCACCCAACCAAGTGGGGATATACAATTGTTTATACATGTCAAAACACAAACATTACATCATCCATCCCATGCATAGTGGGGTTACAAATTAGGTCTTTTCATGACCTTTACATTAAAAGATGTACATGACTTATATAACAAAGACCAAATATCTTAAACAAGACCATGATAGTCATCAACAACTATCATTAGTAGCATTTGTCAATTAACATCCAGATTAGCAACCATGTTCTCCCCCTGAACCTGTTCCACCAAAAAAAAATTGCACCGAGATCTTCTAAGACAATGCTAGCAATGCATTATTAGAAGCATATGCTCCCCCTGAACCTGTGTCAGATGTTTATTGTCAGATCTGATCATTTCATATATTAGAAGAGTTATCAAGGCATCGTCATCAATCAAATATATATCAGGTTATCAACAACTTATGAAAGCCAACATATTTCCACATGTCATCAACAGACTGTAACCATCATCAAGTAGAGCAAATAATTCATTGAACCATATCAGACCCCTTTCTCCTGAGTCTGACCCACTGCTTTTTCTCAAACCATCATATACGCCACTGTACCCATAGAAACCAGCATATATATGTGACTACGCTTCATGCAACTCATGTATAACCACCATTCTTTGAAGAAGATAGGATTTAAGAGCAGGATGATGTAACAACTAATCCCATCTTTTGTCTGAGATATTCAAATGTCTCTCTGGGCAGTGGTTTAGTGAATATATCAGCAACATGTTCTTTGGAGGGAACATACTCCAAGTTGACCTTTGTTCAAGCACTTGTTCATGTAGAAAATGATATTTGATGGGTATGTGCTTGGTCTTGGAGTGCATGACTAGATTCTTTGAAATACTGATGGCACTTGTATTATCACATAGAATGGAGATGGGTGGAGTACATGTGGTTTGAATGTCTTGCAAGGTTTGCATCATCCAGAGTAGTTTTGTGCAGCAAGATGCAACAGCCATGTATTTTGCTTCAGCTGTAGATAATGCAATTGAACTTTGTTTCTTGCTGAACCAAGACACTAACCTTGAACCCATATGAAATACACCACCACTAGGGCTTTTTCTGTCATCAACACTTCCTACCCAATTTGCATTTGTATATGCATGAAGTGTAAGATCTATATCTCTAGGATACCATAAGCCAAAGTTCTGTGATCCTTGAAGATATTTGAAGATCCTTTTGACTGCCTAAAGGTGTGATTCCTTTGGATTTTCTTGGAATCTTCCAACTATTCCCACTACATGCATGATGTCTGGTCGAGTCCCTGTTAGATAAAGCAAACTGCCAATCATGGATCTATAACTTGGTTGATGCACTGCTGCTAATTCATCATTTGAGCTGAGACCGCATCCTGTTACCATTGGGGTACATACTGGTTTAGAATCTTCCATGCCATACTTTTTTAGGATTTGTTTGAGGTATTTGGTTTGTGAGAGAAAAATACCATCTTTATTTTGCTAAACTTGTAGACCAAGAAAGTAAGTGAGCTCACTAAGAAAGGACATTTGAAATTCTTGCTGCATTACTAAAGCGAAATTATGACTCATGTATTCTTCATTGCTACCAAAAATGATATCATCAACATAAACAACAATTATTAGAAATTTACCAGTGTCAATCTTTGGATACAGATTGCTATCTGTTGATCCCTTTGAAAAACCCTGTTAGTGGAGATATTTGTTAAGACGGTAATATCGTGCCCTTAGAGCCTGTTTTAGACCATAGAGAGCCTTTTTGAGTTTGCATACAAGTTTTGCATAATTTCCAAGAATGAATCCTTCTCGTTGTTCAATATAGACTTCTTCTTCTAAGTCTCCATTAAGAAAGGCATATTTTACATCCATTTGATATATTTTGAATTTCTGAAAACTAGAAAGAGCAAGAAACATTCTTATAGCTTCAAGTCTAGAAACATGTGCAAAAGTTTATTCAAAATCTATACCTTCTTGTTGAGCATATCCTTTACAAACAAGTCTGGCCTTGTTTCTAATAACTTCTCCATTTTCATTCAGCTTGTTTTTGAATATCCATTTAGTTCCTATGATATTTTTATCAAGAGGTCTAGGAACTAATTCCCAAGTATTATTCTTTTCAATTTTCTCAAGTTCTTCATTCATGGCCTTGACCCAACATTCATCTTTGCATGCTTCATTTACATTTTAAGGTTCAGTGGAAGATAGTAATGCTAGATAGCTTGAGGCTTCGGCAATAGTTCTTCTTATCTACACACCTGCCCCATTTTCCCCCAAAATTTGAGTTTCTGGATGATTTTTCTAAACATACCTTGACGAAGTCTTTTCTTCTATCGTTATCTCTACTTTTGGTGCTTCATTGGTTTCTTCTTCAGAATCAGTGTGATTTGATGTGGGAAAATGATCCTCATCTTCTTCATGATCTTCGGTTTTTATCTGTTTTGGATTTTTGCATGCTTCATCAACTACAACATCAATACTTTCAATAATTTTCCCAAGTCCTTTATTATAACATTTATATCCTTTACTTTGGGAAGAGTAGCCAAGAAGAATACCTTCAAGTATGGGGGATTTACGTAGTGCATTATATTAGATATCATTTTTTGGGATTCAACTGCGTTAAGTAAGTCATTCAAACGTATGACCATTTCCATGAGAGGTAGTCGTAACTGACTAATTTCTCATGATTTTTGAATAGTTCACTTAGCACTCATTGCATCGGGTGATGCTCACAGGGGTGAAGAAGTGGGATTGAAACTAATGAAATGTGGAGAACGAATCACATAGCATCAATCATCACTTCCGGGGCTTGCACCCGGTAACCAGGACTTCCCAGGAGGTCACCCATCCCAGAACTCCTCTGGCTCAAGAATACCTTCATCTGCTCTAGGTTCAAACTTACCAAGTTTTTATTCATTCCTTTTGATGTAACATTTGCTTCCAAAAAAATTGAAGTACTTTACAGTAGGAGCTTTACCATACCAAATTTCATGTGGAGTTTGAGTGCATTTTACCCAAACATTTTCTTAGTTGAGAATAGTGACGATGAGGAATGCAACTTCACCCTGGAAAGTTGCAGGAGTTCTAGATTCATCTAGAATAACACGAGCCATTTGTTGAACAATTCTGTTCATCCTTTCTACCACTCCATTTTGCTGAGGAGTCCTTGCAGTGGAGAACCGTCTTTTTATTCCATGTTGTTCACAGAGGTCAAAGAATTCATCTGAGATAAATTCCCCTCCTCGATCAAATCTGAGGCATTTGATTTTGCAATCTGATTCATTTTAAACCAGAGTTTTGAAGGCTTTGAACTTCTCAAATGTTTCATCTTTATGCTTTAGAAGACCTATCCAACACATTTTAGAAAAATCATCAATGAACAATGTAAACTATTCTTCTCCACGAGGTGACTTTTTCCTTGATGGTCCACATAAATCAGTATGAACAAGTTCAAGAGGCTTACTAGTTGACCCTTCCTTTTCGATGAATTGAGATCTGGTTTGCTTACCGAATTGACATGATTTGCATATCATATTTTCAGGAATGTTGATATTTGGAAGATCATGAACAGCCTGGAATCTGCATGCTTTTCTTATCTGAAAAAAGCTTAGATGTCCCAATCTTCTGTGTCATAACCAATATTCATCATTTTTGCTTAGATAGCACTTTTCTTGTCCTCCTTTTAGTATGTATAGGTTGTTTTGAGTTCTTGTACCTTTAATCATGGTTTCCCTTGTATCAAGCTCATGAACAACACATCCATTTGATCGAAACACTACTTCATTTCCTTGATCACACATTTGACTGACACTCAACAGGTTATGCTTTAAGCCATCAACATACATAACATTCCCAACTTTAACTTTTTCTTTCAAGAAAACAGAGCCTTTACCTTTTATGACAGCAGGAGTGTCATTTCGAAATGAGACACTCTTTTCCTTTTCTAAGGCATTATATGAGTGTAGCTTTTCTCTGTCACCTATCATGTGTTTTGAGCATCCACTGTCAATGTACCACTGGTTTTCTTGTCCTTCTACATACAAGGCTATACCACATCTTTCTGTTTGTGGTTCTTTCTTTCTCCATCTTTTGGGATTTAATGGAGTTTTCTCCTTTTGAGATAGTTGTCGAAATTTTCTCCTGCATTTAGATTCTTCATGGCCAATGTTGTTACAGATTGAGCATGCTATTTCATTTTCAAGCAGAGAAAAATTATTATATGAACTGTTCTTGATCCCTGTCACATTCCTATGATTTCATGCTTCTCTAGTCATGATGGTTTTGTAAGCAGCACATTGAGTAGCTTTGTGTCCAAAATTATGACATGAGAAACATTGACCATTAAAGAAGTTCCTACGATTATCGAATCTATTGACCTGGTGATTGTAGTTTCTATTGATATTCATCTTTGAGGCAAATTGAGTATGATTTACCTGAGGTTCGGTGTGGCTTTTTTTCATCCTTGAAGTAAATTGAGTCTGTTTTACGTGGTGGTTTGCTTTATGCCTTTGCTGACGGTTGGCAAATCGTTCACTACTCTTTGCTGCATCAAGATAGCTTTTAGTGGAGGTTGACAGCTTATATGCTTGAGATTCTTCTTCAGTATATCGAGGACCTATCTTTATCATAGGAGAAAGTTGCACTTTGATAATTTCATTTAAGGTTTTAGATCCTTTAGCAAATCTAAGATTGAGAGCTTTTTTTTTCTCAAGATCCTTTCTTAGACCCACAATTTCACATTCTAGTTTTTCATTGTGTTTTTCTCTTTCAGCAAGTTGGTATGTCAAGGTATCTATAATCATATTCTTTTCTTCTAAACCGATTTTGAGTTTATATATTTCTTCATAAAGGTCATCTTCATCTAAAGCATCCAAAAAGTCATAATCTTCATAAGCCATCAGAAGTCTGTAGTCATTACTATTTTCATCTTCATCACTATTTGATAAACCATCGCTATCTTCATGAGTATAGTAGCTCTTTTTACTTACACTTTGTTTTCTATTCCATTTTATAGATTCCTCCCCTTTATCATATTTATCTTTATGAGGACATTTGGTAGCATAATGACCGACTCTGCCACAGGCAAAACATTTGAAACATAGTTTACCTCTGAATCTTTTGGAACCCATTGAAGGTTGTTGACAAAGTTTGCTTCTTCTTCTCCTTCTAAAATATGTCCTGATTCATTGAGTTCTTCTTTTCCTTTTACTGAAGCTTTAAATGCGGCTTCTCTCATATCTGTTGGACCTCCTTTTCTCATCTCAAAGGAAGTTAAGATTTTGTGCAGCTATGTCATAGTAATAGTCTGCAAATCCTGCTTTTCTTCTATGGCAGATACTTTTGATTCAAACTTAGCAGATAAGGATCTTAAAAAAATTTCAACTAAAGTAACTTCCTTTATCTCTTCACCCAGATTCTTCATGAAATTGACGATCTCATCTATATGTAAGAAGTAACTAGCTATACTTTCATCATTGTGCATCTTGAGAGTTTCATATTGAATTCGAAGAGTTTGCAATTTAGCATGTTTTAGTTGAGAGTGTCCTTCGTAGCTTAGAACGATTTTGTCCCATATTTCTTTGGCGGATTTGAGCTGCATAACTTTGACAAACTCTAATTGTGATAGACTTCCCAATAATGTATTGAAAACCTTGGCATTGGTTTCATATTGCTTTTTACCTTCCGTATCTATAGGAATTGCTGATGGAAATGTATATCCTCCTTCCACGATTTCCCAGGAATCTGTTCCAAGAGATTGAAGATAGGTTGTGGTTCTTACCTTCCAATAAACAAAGTTGCTTCCGTCAAAGATTGGTGGTCTGATGGATCCCCCACTTTCTGGATTACTCATGATGATGGATCTTCCTTCAAGAGATCAAGCTTCTTCTGAAGGACCTACTCTAATACCAATTGTTGGAAATAATACTAAGAGGGGGCGTGAATCAGTATTATCAGATCAATACCTTAATTTTCAAAACTGATTTGTATACACTACTTCGGTGTAGTGAGTTGGCGCGTATATGCAGAGGTATTTTGATTTACTCAAATTATCATGTAGTGAACTTTAATCAGTATATCAGTAATTCATTAGATAGTGTAGTAAAAGTAGAATAAAGCATCACAGATATGCAACACACATAAACACCAATATCTAAGGTGGAAACCCAATGTGGGTGAAAACCACCTGCTGCAATCGTATCTGTCTTCTTTTAATAATAAGATAATTATGTTTACAATTTTTGTACTGGTGCAGCCTTATACCAGTATGTAGGCTTCTACTTGTAGAAAGCTGCAACCTTCTCTCGTTCTCCATCTTCTACTCGAAGGGAGATACAACCCCCTAGCTCTTGTACTGGCTGATATGGGAGCATCAACCAATCTTCTATTGAACCAACCACAACTGAATCAATCAATCACTTTGAAAACCCATCAATCTGATCATTCAGGATATTGTCACCAGAATACAGTAACTAGAACCCAAGCCTGAACCCAAAACACTGCAACAACAAACAAAAGCAACTAAAACATATTTTATAAGTTATACACTACTTCCATGTGTCAAACTTGCGTGCATACGCACTTTCCTCAAGGTGAACCCGCGTACAGATCTACAAATCAACTTTATGATGTATACACTATTTCGATATGTAGAACCAACGTGTGTACACGCCTTTTCTAAAGTGAACCTGCATACAGATCTATAAATGATGATTTAAATATTACAACAATTCTAGACTTCAGTCATACCCAAATCATCACATTTACAGAGTACAACATGCGCCAGTTATTCAGATAAATGATCAAACCACAAAAAGATAATTCTCTTCAAGCCTTAAGATCATTAGATCTTATCCTTCATCAAGCACTAAGGTTCGTCCTTGGTTCAGATCCAGCAATGCACCATAACCCAATAACCTGCATACTAGATCTCACCCTTCATCAGATATTCAATGCTTGAGTATCTTGGCCTAATGATATTCTCCTCCTTTTATAGTTTTAGGCCTTTCCCAATACCATGGACCAAAACCATTTAGGACCAATACCTTGGACCAAATACCTAGGGTCAATACCTTGGATCAAATACCTTGGACCAATACCATGGATCAAAATACCATGGACCAAATACTTTGGACCACAAATTTAGTTTTCTAAGGTATACGCACCTTTCCTTTTATGAAAGTGTGTGTACGTATACGCACCTTGAATATAGTTAACCCGTGAGTACATGCAGCTTCGCCAATGGTGAACCTACGTATACCTCTCTTTCTTCATTCTGTGAAGTCTGATCTGTAAGTCTGTGTTGTTAACTTGATCTATCATCTAAGTGAGTTGCCATCAAGGACAACACCTGTGTCATAATGCCAACAAATATCACATAATACATTTGCTTTATAGTTGAGACTATGGGAAATAGTCCACACACATCTGAGTGAACTCACTCCAATATGTATCCATCTCTTCTATCTCAACCCTGGAAGGAGGATTTAACATATTTCCTAAGAGTGCATCCATTGTATAAATCATGCTGATCAAGGGTTCATTTTGGAACACCATTGGATATTTTCTGCATTATTTTCAAAGCTCCAACATGTAGGCATCCCGTGCGCCTATGCCAGAGCTCTCCAACATATGGGCCTTGAACATGTTCTCCCTTGATACTCAATGCAGTGCATGATCCAGATGTAGGTTGTAGATATTTTTAACCTAAAAACCAATTTTTATTACTTTTCCAGTAGAAACATGCTTCAGATATGCCTTCCCTCTAGTGAACAGCACATCATATCCTCTATCTTTAATAAAAGCTACAAAAATTAGATTTTTCTTCAAACTAGGAATATATATTAGATTTTATAGGTGAATATGGGAGTTTGGATCCTTCCTGAAGGTGGCAGTTCCAATCCCTTTCGTACCATACCTCCCATCATCCCAAGCTCTATGTGTAATTGTAGGTCCTTCTCCTCTAATCTATAGAAGAAATCCTTATTTCTTGTCATATGAAATGAAGCACCGGAGTCTAAGTACCATACAATACCTCATACAGTACTTATTATGCATGCAATGAGGGTGAAATCCAACTCAATTGTGATGTGAGAGCATCCCCTCCTTCCTCTCCTATAGGCTTCTTGTTCGATTTCTTATGTGGAAACTTGGTTGCATAGTTTCCATACTCGTGGAAATGAAAGCATTTAATTTTATTGAGGTATTTCTTCTTTCCATGGTTTTGGTTGGATTCTACCTTTCCTTGGGCCTTCTTTCCTTTGTCTTTCTTTCTTTTGCCTTCTAAAGCAAAGTTTTCTTCCTCGTAAGTTCTGGATGTGACACCATCTCTAGTGTTTCTTCTAATCTCCTCCTGCACCAAGTTTTACCAAAGTCTCCCCCAATATAGGAGCTTATCTCTTCCATTAATGGAATCCTAATAGTTGTACTAGTATTTTAGAAGACCAAGGAGTGCTAAGCTCACATGTTTAGATGATGGTACATTATCTCCAACTCCTCAAAGTTAATCTCTGACTTGAGTAAATATGGATAGGTATTGAAAAACAATTTCATTTTTTTCACATTTGAATGTTCTTGATATTATCTCTAAATGATAGCTTCCTAGCATCATTATTTATTTGGAATAGATCTGTGAGTGTTTTCCATACAAATTTGAAACCACATGATCTCTGACTCCCTCGAGGATAATCCTCCTTCCTTTTGTTGTGTGTTTGTTCCACTGAGCCAGTTGTTGTGCATCTGATGTTGTTGGTTTTGGAATATTAGTTTCTGTGTACTCCAACACTCCATTTTCATCTAGCACAACTTCCATCCTGTCTTTCTGAGCACATAAATTCAAATTTCCCTCCAATGCATACTTAATCCTCAATCCATTGAAATATAATGTTCTTTCACTAAATAAAGTACTTGCACCACAAATATTTTATTTGAAATTTTTTTGAGATCTAATAGGAACCTTGTTTATATGTAGTTTGTAGGAATTTACAAGGTAAGTTCCTTAGATAGAACACCAAAGGACACTGGTCACAAATAGATCACAAACTAGTACGCCGATATTCTTGACATGGTTAAAACCCTCAAAGAGGGAATAGTCCATGGCCTCAACCAACGCAGCCACTTCAGATAATTTATTAATGTAAAAGAAATAAAATTTACATAAGCTTCTCTCATGAACAGTTACCTAACAAATGGCCCTCCACGCTCTTTAAATAGAGATCATGGACCAATCGGGGGTTAATCCACAGATAAAGTGTCGGTAAGACCGAGGAGAGAATGAATCGTCGGATGACTTCATGTATAGAACATATCGTGACCGTCGGATTGTAAGTTACAAAAGGTAAATACTAAAGAAACACACTTTACCTAACTATACACTAGACCAGGTTATACTTAATTAGTTCTTATGTGTCGGAATATCCTAACATCCCCCCTTAAGAAAAATTTGGGATAGGATTGAAGGATGTAGAAAGATGACACAATAGGAGAAGGAATGAGGCATTAGATCCTATCCCCCCTTAGTGACAACTTCCTGAACTCCAACTATAAATCAATGTTTAGTAAAATTCGCCTCTATGAGAGCCTTTCTAAAGATGTCTGCAACTTAATCATTGGTTGAACAATATTGCACTTCACGAACATGGTCATGAATGAGATTTCTGATGAAGTGCATGTGTAGTTCAATGTGTTTGTTGCACTGATGTTGGACTGGATATTTGCATAGTTGAATGGAACTTTTATTATCACACCAAAGTGTAGTCGGATGATGTTGTTGAAAACCAAACTCTGACAGTATTTGAAGAAGCCACAGGGCTCCTTTTGTTAGGGTCCCACACTAACCCCCTTATTTATGTCATGGGATCACGTCATAAGAGTCAATAAAGCGCATATTAATAATTCTAAGTGGTTAACTCGCAATTAATGACGGGACCACAGTTAGTTGCAAATGGGCGGTAGTATTAGATAGATGGTATTAATAAAACCCACGATATTGGCCCGTGGTATTGCATGTATGAGTCATATATAAAGGATAGAGACTCCCTGCGAGGAGCATCATGTCTTGTTTTTGTAATCGAGCTCTGCTCTATTGGAGGTTGCCCCCTCGAAGAGGCTTGTGAACATTTCTCTCTGAATAATAAAATCATTGCTATTCTGTGTTCTGGGTATATTTTCTTCGCATATTCTGTGTTCTCGGTATCTTTTCTTCGCTTGGGTATTGCTTTGCAGGTTAAGAGCATAACAAGTGGTATCAGAGCACTTTCTAGGGCTCGGTGGGATCTCCAAATTTTAGCAAAAAAAATTTTTTGGCTAGAGACGTGTTCCGGCGTCTTTAAACCACGGGATCTGTCGTTAAGCACATAAACCTGCGGATTTGGGGAGGCATGCACGCAGGAAATACAAGAGGTGGTCACGTCTGTTGGACTCCCTTGTAACCCCTGTGGGTACCCCTTCGAGTAGTAGCGCATTAGACAGAACCGTGCATGGACTGTCTTCCACATACCCTCTGGGTATATAGGAAGTCCCCTAGCTCCCTTGAAACCTCGCCATAGATAAACCTTCGGACGTCTTGTGGCTACAGTACACCGAGAACAGCACTCAGAGAGATTACTCGCCCGTACAATAGGGTAGTCAGGTTGTACGGCTAAGGTTACGGTCGATCCTCCTTAGTTAGAGCCCTGAAACATTGGGCCGAGTACTACCGTCAGACCCTTATGTATATTGCGATCTGTAGCACTTGACACTCCCCAAGACCATAGTTCCCTTTCTATCGGGGGATCACACATCATCTATTCCAGATCAGCAGCAGCAGTTGTTCCACCATTCAGATCTCTCAGATCCACCAGATCGGATATTCCAGATGAGCAGCAGCAGTTGTTCCACCATTCAGATCTCTCAGATCCACCAGATCGGAGTAGTTGTGAAGGGTTCCTGTACCTGGATATAATTTTCGCAGGACTTTTGGCGGCATTGACATTTTGAGGATTTGGCGACTGCAGTATTGATCAGGAAGGAGTAAAACTCCGTTAGGAGTTTTCCAAAAAAAAAAAGAGTCTGAGATCTTCCGGGCGCTTATTGGTGACCTAGCCCATCAGTATCAGGACGACGAGCTGAGCAAGGTGGTACCATTCAATTTCTTAGTAAAAAATTTTAGGCGGTCCCAATTTTTCATCAGGTTGGTGTATGGTAGAAACTCGCGCTCAAGTGATGGCCAATGAAAGGATCGACAAAATTGAAAACCATGTGCACTCCCTCCAAACTGCGGTGCACAAGATCGAACTTGAGCTTCAAGGAATGAGTAACCACATAGAACTTGAGCTTAAAGGAATAAGTAACCAGTTACAGGAGGCATTCCCAAAGGGCAAGAAGCCAGCCCACGAGGAGGCGTATAATGGCCATGAATACCATGAGGGTGAGTCTAGCCACTCTCCTCACATTTGGCACTCCCATCCACCACCCAGTCAGCAACCTCCCAAGTTGGATATGCAGAAATTTGACTGTTCTCACACGTCCGCATGGATAGCACAAATGGAGCAGTATTTCCAATTGAATCATATCACAGATGAGGGGACTAAGCTTATGGTGCGGACCATGTACTTGGACAATGAACGATGGCAATGGAAGGAATGGCATCAGCGTTGCAATGGACATTTTCAGAATTGGGCCCAATTTGCCAAAACTCTTCGCAGTCGCTTTGAACAGGAAGACTCTTTTTCGGGGCGTCTCACTAAGCTCCGACAGACGGGTATAGTGGAGGAATATATTACTGCTTTTGAAGCCTTAGCCTTCCGCACTAAGGGTCTCACAGATGAGTTCTACATGGAATGCTTTATCAGCGGTCTTAAAGAAGCCATCAAAGCTCAGGTTCTACTCCACCACCCTCCCACATGGACAGAGGCTTGCCAGGTAGCCCGTAAGGTGGAACGTGCATTAACAGCCCAATCCAGCCGCCCCAACTTCCCCGCTAAAGGTCGTCCCTCACAGGCTCCCAATATGACTCAGACACTTAAGATTCAAAAGGTGTCACCTGCGGAAATGGCCGAAAGAAGGAAGCAAGGACTATGTTACTACTGTGATGAAAAATATTCCCCAGGTCATAAATGCAAAGAGCACAAGTTTTTTCAAATAGATGCCACTAACTACAGCTCCACCGAGGAAGATCCACCACTTGAGGAACCAAAGGCGATCGAAGAAGATAACCAACAGGAGATTGTATCTAATGAACCAATTATTTCGCTAAATGCATTGGCAGGAATTTCTTCCCTGCAAACTCTCAAAATCAGGGGTTTTCTTAAACATCGCCCAGTAGTAGTCTTGATTGATAGTGGAAGTACCCATAATTTCATCCACCAAAAGATTGCTGAAACAGCACATTGTTTCGTCTGGGCAATTTCTAACTTCAAAGTCCAGATTGCAGATGGGGGCACAATGGAATGTGAAGGTCGCTGTGAAAATGTCAAAATTCAAATGGGGGATTATCAATTGAAAACCCACATGTTTGCAATACACATGGGGGGTTGCGAAATTGTCCTCTGCGCGAAATGGCTCCACACTCTTGGGCCAATCACAATGGATTTCCAGGAGTTATATATGAGTTTTAAGCAGAACAACTCCACACATACCCTCCGTGGACTACAGGCGAGAGCCCCCTCTATCATCAGCTCACATAGGATGGAAAAATTGTTAAAAAAGGGCCATCATGGAGTGGTAGCTCAATTTAATGCCATCCAGGTAGTAGACACCATGTCTCAGCCAATTCATCCTGAGATGAAACAGATTTTAAATAAACATCAGATGGTCTTTGACAAGCCTCATGAGCTTCCACCCTCGTGAGGGGAAAATGATCATAGCATCACATTGGTTCCAGGGGCCCAACCCCCAAATGTGCGGCCATACAGATATCCATTCACCCAAAAGAATGAAATAGAAGAAATCATCAAGGAATTGTTGGAAGCATGTGTCATTTGTCCCAGCATTAGTCCTTATTCATCTCCAGTGGTCATGGTCGTCAAGAAAGATGGGGAGTGGCGGATGTGTCCAGACTTCAGGGCCCTCAATAAGTTAACAGTCAAAGATAAATTTCCCATCCCAGTGGTTGACGATTTGCTGGACGAACTCAATGGGGCTCAATTCTTCACTAAGTTGGATCTTCGCTCAGGCTACCACCAAATTCGCATGAAGGAAGTCGACATTCCCAAGACAGATTTCAGAACTCATGAAGGCCATTATGAGTTCCTGGTCATGCCATTTGGTCTCTGTAATGCCCCCTCTACTTTTCAGAGCCTTATGAATCACCTCCTCAAACCATATCTCAGAAAATTTGTCCTTGTCTTCTTCGATGACATCCTCATCTATAGTGGCACTTGGGCGGCACATCTTCAGCATGTAGATCTACTCTTGCAACTACTTTGCACGCATAAATTATTTGTCAAGATGTCTAAGTGTTCGTTTGGCATGGAAGAAGTTGAGTATTTGGGCTACATTGTGGGGCGTGAAGGTGTCAAGGTGGACCCATAAAAGATCCAGGCAATGCAAGAATGGCCTCAACCTAAGACCTTGAAAAGCTTGAGAGGATTTTTGGGTCTCACAGGCTATTATCGTAAATTTGTCTGCAACTATGGCCGCATAGAAAAGCCCCTAACACAACTCTTAAAGAAAAATTCCTTCTTCTGGAACGAAGAAGCACAACAGGCATTTACAGCTCTCAAAACAGCCATGTGTTCCACTCTTGTCTTAGCACTACCAGACTTCACCAAATCATTTGTCATTGAATCTGATGCTTTGGGAACAGGTATTGGAGCGGTCTTAATGCAGGAAGGGCGACCATTGGCCTTCACCAGCCAACAACTAAGTGGGAGGAATCTGGGCCAATCTACCTACGAGAAGGAAATGATGGCCATCTTACATGCAGTCGAGACCTGGCGACCTTACTTGTTGGGGCGACGTTTCCAAATCCGCACAGATCATCACAGTCTTAAATATTTTTTGGAGCAACGCCTATCTTCCCCACAACAAAATAAATGGTTAGCCAAATGGGATATGATTATGAGATCATTTACAAGAAAGGGAAAGACAACAGGGTAGCAGATGCATTGTCGCGCCAATTTGAGGAGGAAATTACTCTGCTCGCAATTTCCCTCCCCATTCCAGACTGGATTGAAGAGGCTCGCAGGGAATGGTTTTCACATCCCGGGCTCTCCCAACTCATTTCTCAATTGCAGGTAGATCCTAATTCCAGCAAGGGCTACTCGTGGCAGAATGATATTTTTCACTACAAGGACAGAGTCGTAATATCACCAACATCCACCCTCAAAAGTCGCATTTTGGCAGAATTTCTCTCATCTCCCATTGCAGGACATTCGTGCTTTCAGAAGACATATGCTCGCACCAGAAGATCATTTTTTTGGGCCGGCATGAAACAGGACATCCTTACTTTCGTAGCAGAATGTGATGTCTGTCAACGCCACAAAGGGGAAACCGTCAACACACCAGGAACATTACAACCATTGCCCATTCCAGCGTCAATTTGGACGGAGGTCTCCATGGATTTCATTACAGGTCTTCCAAAGTCTGGGAACAAGTCAGTCATCATGGTGGTTGTGGACCGACTGTCGAAGTATGCTCATTTATGTGCCCTACCCCAACCATTCACACCCACTTTGGTTGCTCAAACTTTCATGGATCAGATCTTCAAATTGCATGGCATGCCCACTTCTATTGTGTCCGACCGCGACCCAATCTTCACCAGTAATTTTTGGCAGGAGCTCTTCAGAATACAAGGCACTCAACTCAAACTCAGTACATCATATCATCCACAAACAGATGGTCAAACCGAAGCCGTCAACAAATGTCTAGAAACCTACCTTAGGTGTTTCACTTCAGAAAAACAACACCTTTGGGTACAGTGGTTACCTCTGGCGGAATGGTGGTATAACACCAACTATCATGCCACCACCAAAATGACTCCCTATGAAGCAGTCTATGGAAAACTTCCGCCTTCCCCTACTTCTTATCTCACGGGGTGCTCCAAAGTACAAGCCATGGATCAACTCCTACAACACCGCGCAACCATGCTTGCCCATCTGCGTGAGAATCTTCATCAAGCTCAGAACCGTATGAAGCAACAGGCTGACCAACATCGCTCAGAGCGCCAATTTCAAGAAGGGGATCAAGTCTTTTTGAGGCTACAACCATATAAGCAAACATCACTCAAAGACAAGGGTTGTCAAAAGCTCTCTCCAAAATTCTATGGACCATACCAAGTACTTCAGCGCATTGGAGAAGTGGCTTACAAGTTGGCTTTGCCACCTACAGCAAAAATCCACCCAGTTTTCCATGTATCGTGCCTCAAGAAAGTGATTGGGAACAATTGCCGAGTTCAAACCAGTCTACCTGAATTGGACGAAGAAGGGTCAATCTGGCTTCAACCTGAATAGGTTCTAGACAAATGAGACAAGCACCTGCGCGGCCGCATGCTTAAGGAGGTCCTCATCAAATGGAAAGACACCTCTCCGGAAGATGCAACTTGGGAACCAGCCACTATTCTTCAGCAGTTTCCACAGCTTCAACCTTGAGGACAAGGCTAGTCTTAAGGGGGAGGGCATGTTAGGGTCCCACCCTAACCCCCTTATTTATGTCATGGGATCACGTCATAGTTAAGAGTCAATAAAGCCCATATTAATAATTGTAAGTGGTTAACTCGCAATTAATGACGGCACCACAGTTAGTTGCAAATGGGCAGTAGTATTAGATAGATGGTAAATGGGCGGTAGTATTAGATAGATGGTATTAATAAAACCCATGATATTGGCCCGTGGTATTGCATGTATGAGTCATATATAAAGGATAGAGACTCCCTGCGAGGAGCATCGTGTCTTGTTTTTGTAATCGAGCTCTGCTCTATTGGAGGTTGCCCCCTCGAAGAGGCCTGTGAACATTTCTCTCTGAATAATAAAATCATTGCTATTCTGTGTTCTGGGTATATTTTCTTCGCATATTCTGTGTTCTCGGTATCTTTTCTTCGCTTGGGTATTGCTTTGCAGGTTAAGAGCATAACACCTTTACTAGCTTCAACGACACTGTTGACACCTAATCCTCAGTGGTTGGGTGAACCTGGAATGTGAACAGTGATCAAGAAGATGAACTGATTAGTCACATTCATGTATATAAAAAATAGCTACCTAATGAAATATATCAATCAGATTTTTGCCTAATCTGGAGTTACTCTTGGTCTGACATGGTATTAGAGCCAGTCCTAAGAATAGTCGTAACTCCTTTTCTCTGCGCATGAATACCTGAGCATTGCCTCTGTCCTGCGTTTCATTCTCTGCGCATGAATACCTGAGCGCTACCTCTGTCCTGCGTGTCATTGGGTCTCTGCGCATCGGTTAAAAGTCATTAATTGTCCTGCGTGTCATTGATTCTCTGCGCATCGGTTAAAAGTCATTGATTGTCCTGCGGTTCATTGATTCGCTGCCTCTCCACACCAGATGCACCAGCTCTGCAACAGATCATCGAGGACGTTGTGGAAATACTGAAGACTAATCCAAATCCTTCCGTTGAGGAGATTTCAAAGGAGACGGCGTACACGACCTCCTGACTGTCAAGGAGGCCTCCTCCCGCTCCGCCTCCGACCGTCTCTGCCATTAAGGCCCCGCCATGGCCAATCCCACACAGATTTGTTAGTCTTTTGACAACGAAATCAGCGTCTGATACCGTGTTTGTACCGGTAGCACAACCGAGATTTGCAATTCTGAGAGGGCCCGCTTTGGGAAATGCAAGCTTCTGAATGGCTGCCTCAAGCATAAGCTGCAATACCTGGAAGACATTCCTCTGCCTGTCGGAGTTTTCGGCGTAACATGCATCGCCATTGCCCGAGTACATGTGAAGAATTCCCTGGAGTTTAATGCCACTGTGAAATATTTTCACATGTTGTAGACTGTCGTTGGCTCTACGACCTGGCCTTGTTGCGAACAACATTGTAGAGAGAAAGCGGGGGTGCCGAGGTATTTAATCCAATATGTTTTGTTATAGATTGCCTAAGCAGGCTTCCAAGTCTACTTACAAAAGCCATTGTGTCTACTTACAAAACCCAGAAGTGCTAATCGGCCCTCAGCACGATTACTTCACTTAGAAATCACCGAACTGAGACCAGGACGAAACCCTGCTTAAACGCTCGTTGTCGGAATCTATTTCTCCCGTCTTGTATCGGGCATACACTCCCTCCACGAGCCCCTTGCCGGATTCGAGGCCGTCCTGCTGGTTCTCTACACCAGTGAAGTCAAAACGTTTAAAGTATTTATATATTGCGCTGCTTTCAAAATAGTGATATATTAATACAGTGAAATGATATAGTCATATACTGCGCTGCTTTCAAAATAGTATTGCATATATATTGAAGTGATATATTGAAGTGATCCCTTGAGTGTTTTTTTTCAAAACATAGTAATATTGCAGTGATATAAGAAATGCTGATGCTTCTATCAAACGTTAGAAGAAAATAAAGTGCATAAGGCTGTGGCATAAGGATTTTTTTTTCAGCAGAAGAATTTTTATAGAATGCATTCAATCATTTCTTTGGTAGGAATAGTTCTCACTGGCAAGGAGAACTATCCTGAATGGTCTCGGATCATAAAACACACCCTCATCTTCAATGAGTTGTGAAAGGGAGTGTGTGTCGGAGAAGGAGACAATGACCTAGTACAGCCTACATTAGACAAAGAGTGCGTCATTTGGGATAACAAGAATAGAAAAGCATATGCATTAATCACAGCATCTGTCAATGAAGAAGTAAGTCGCCATATTTCATCATATTCAACTACCTTTGAAGCTTTACAAAAGCTCAAAGAACTCTATGACTCACATTCTGCACTTGAAGTTGTTCAGCTCATGATTAAACTCTTCACTCTTGAACCGAAAAATAATGATCCTCTTGCTCTTGCATCTGAAGTTAAATCCATAATGCATGATATCAAATCCACTAAAGTTGAGCTGGATATCCCTCATTGCTTTTCTCAAGGCACTCTATCCTACTTACTCCAATTATCTTGAGTCTTTACAAGCAAATGGAAATCTTAAAGATATAACCTTTGACTCTCTTGTGAAAAAATTTGTTGAAAGAGAGAAAGCCTTTGGAAAGAAGATAGTCCCTGAATCTTTTGAAGAGACTGTTTGCCTTGCTCATAAAGAAAAGCATCCAGCTCAAGATTCTACAAGAGGAAGAGGTGGACGAAGAGGAAGAGGAAGATACTTCAGAAGCAGGGGGGCAGACTTTCTCAAGGAGAAAAGGCATATCTGCATTGCATTCGCTACAAACGAAATGGATCACATGATGCTTCTACATGCAAACTACCATGGGACAAAATTGAGCAGAGAAGAAGCCAACAGAAAGGTAAAACTGATGATACAGACAAAGGTAAAGCACCTAAATCCGCTCACTATATTGAGGCACAATGTAAGATTGGAGTAAATGAAGATTTGTTTGATGCTTCACTTGCTTCTTCGAAAAATGATTGGTTGCTTGATTCAGGAGCAACCTGTCATATGACTCATAGGAAAGATTTTTTTGAAGATTTCACTGACAATGTTGATGGAGCAGTATACTTTGTAGATTAGTAAAAAATCAAACCATCAGGGCTTGGCACAATCAGGCTTAAACTGCCTGGTCTTCCAGACTTTCTTCTGGATCATGTTCTATATCTCCCACAACTCAAGAGAAACTTGCTGTCCTTGGTCCACATCCATCATCAAGGTCAGTCCATTCATATGTTTGATGGAAAGCTTGAGGTAAGAAAAGCATCTGACCACTCACTTGTCATGAGGGGAATAGAAGAAGAAAGACTTCTCAAACTGCAAGGAACCTCTGCTCATGCACAACATTTCTCATATATTTCTCATCATGAAGAAGGTACACTTCCATCAAGTTTATTATGGCATGCTAGATTTGGACATTTAAACTATGACAGTCTCCGCTTGTTGAAGAAAAATGGTGTTGCTGGTTTGCCTACAATTCCTAGAAAACATAAGCAATGTGATGCTCACATTCTAGGAAAGCATAGCAAACAGTCTTTTCATGATTCACATTCAAGAGCACATAGGAAGCTTGAACTCATTCATTCAGATTTATGTGGTCCAATGCCTGTTCCTTCTGCAAATGGAAATAAATATATCATGACATTTATTGATGATTACACCAGAATGTGTTGGGTTTATTTATTGAAGAACAAATCTGATGCTTTTCAAACATTCAAGAATTTTCATAAGTGGATTGAAAATGATGCACAACCTCATATTGGGTCTATTCGCACTGATAATGGAAAATAATATACATCAAATGAATTTGAAAACTATCTTCGCCAACATGGGATCAAACATCAAACAATTGTACCTTATAATCCCCAACAGAATGGTGTAGCAGAAAGAATGAATAGAACAATCTTGAATATGGTACGATCCATGCTTTTCTTCAAAAATGTAAAGATAATGTTTTGCGCTGATGCTGTTCTATGTGCTGCATATATAAAGAATAGATGTCCATCTAGTACTATAAGAAACAAGACTCCTTATGAATTGTGGCATGGACATGTTCCTTCGGTAAAACATCTCAGGATCTTTGGTTCCACCTGTTATGCTTTAATACCAAAGGTACATAGAAACAAACTTGGTGCTAGAAGTCGTAAGTGTATCTTCCTGGGGTATTCAAACACCTCTAAAGCATACCGTCTCTATGATGAAGTAAATAAAAAGTTTGTTGTATCTAGAGATGTCATTTTTCTTGAATCATCCAAATCTGACAGTGTTGCTGAGCGGCAACTTGATCGCTTGGATAGATTCACAAAAATGAAATCATTTCAAGAGTTTGATAATCAGATTCCACATCTTGAAGGGGGGATTCCTATACTATATCAACATGTGGAATCTTCTTCTGAAGAAAAATCTCCCCTGCATGAAAATCCAACACTGGATGATCCTTTAAGTGATGTAATTGATAGAATTGGGAGACTCAATCTTGATTCAGTCCCAACTCAATCAACAGAGCAGCCTGGACCATCTCAAAAAGGTCCCCCAAAGTGGCTGACAAAAACACTTGAAAGTGTTCATCCTGATGAAATTGGAAAAACAGGAACCAAAAATTCAAACCAACAAAATGGAGGTGATGTAGATGAGTCTAATTCACCTATTGATATGGATGTTACTTATGATTGTGAATTGAACTTGTCTACAGATTTTGAACCAACTTCCTTCAAAGAAGCTGCTTCTCATGATGAATGGAAAGAAGCGATGAAAAACGAGTATGATGCCCTCATAATGAATGGAACTTGGAAGCTGGTTGACCCTCCATTTGGAACCAAACCAATTGGCTGCAAGTGGGTCTACAAGAACAAGTACAAAGCTGATGGCTCACTTGACAAGCACAAAGCTAGGCTTGTGGCAAAAGGTTTTGCACAGAAGGAAGGGGTCGATTATGAGGAAACTTTTGCCCCCACAGCAAAATGGGCCACCATCCGGACACTCTTTGCACTAGCTGCTCAGAACGGTTGGAAAGTCCATCAAATGGATGTAAAAACTGCATTCTTGAATGGAGATCTAAAAGAGAATGTTTTTATGTCCCAACCTGAAGGATTTGCTGTGAAACGACATGAACATAAAGTATGCAAACTTGTGAAGTCCTTGTATGGCCTCAAACAAGCACCACGAGCCTGGTATGAAAAACTAACTGAGCATCTTCTGAAACTCAACTTCAATCATTTTAATCTTGATGATGCAACTTTATTTGTCAAGAAAGTTGGCAAAATAGTTGTATATCTTTTGGTATATGTAGATTATCTTTTAATGATAGGGAACAATGAAAGTTATATTGCATCCATAAAGAAAGAATTAGGAAAAAGTTTTGAAATAACTGATTTGGGCTATGTTCATTACTATCTTGGCATTGAAGTAACCCAGCATCCAAAATCCATATTTCTTTCTCAAAAGAAATACATTGGAGATTTGTTAAACAGATTTGGCATGACAGAGTGCAATCCTCTTTCTACTCCAATGGAACGAAACTTAAAGCTCACATCTATTGAAGGAAAGGAATTTGAGGATGCAACAAAGTATAGACAGCTTATAGGAAGTCTCATCTACCTCACTACTACCAGACCAGACATTTCGTTCGCTGTTGGAATCCTCTCCAGGTTTATGCAAAAGCCTTGTGAGGGACATTGGTCTGCTGCAAAAAGAGTTCTAAGGTACTTGAAGGGAACTCAAGACCTTGGAATCAAGTATACACAGGTGGACGACTTCAGCTTGATTGGATACTCTGATTTAGACTTCGATGGAGACAAAGAAACTGGAGTATCTACTTCAGGATATGCTATGAGTCTTGGATCAGGAGCTATCTCTTAGAGATCATGCAAACAATCAGTTCCAGTAGATTCCACAACAGAAGCAGAATACATGGCAGCAGCTGAAGCAACAAAAGAAATTGTGTGGCTTAGGAAAATTCTTGAAGATTTGCAGGTAAAACAAGTACAATCAACTCCACTCATGATTGACAACACCTCGGCAATAAAGTTGGCCAAGAACCCAAAATTCCATGATCGTACAAAGCACATCAATACTAAATATCATCTGATCCGACATCATGTTGAGGCCAAAACAATCCATCTTCGTCATTGTTCCACAAATGAGCAAATTGCAGACATCTTCACCAAAGCGCTTGGAAGAGAAAAGCTTGAAAGATTCAGAACGATGCTTGGACTCACCAACATCCCTTCATATTAAGGGGGGGAATGTTGAAACCTAATCCTCAGCGGTTGGGTGAACCCGGAATGTGAACAGTCATCAAGAAGATGAATTGATTAGTCACATTCATGTATATAAACAATAGCTACCTAATGAAATATGTCAATCATATTTTTGCCTAATCTGGAGTTACTCCTGGTCTGACAGACACCACGATAGTCTTCTTCTGCTGAAAAAAGAGAAATGGCACTTTGTTTCTTGCAGGCCCATGTAATAGGTCCAAAATTAAAAGTGAAGACATAACCTACAGTGGACCTCCAATCATCAGAGTCACCATCCCAATCAAAATCGGTGAAACCAACCAATAGAGGATATGCTTCTGCACTGTAATGAATCCCAAACTGAATTGTACCTCAAACATAATGAAGTATTCTTCAGCTGCTTTCCAGTTAGTTTCATGTGGGTTTTTCATAAACCAAGCAATAAGTCCAACAATAAAGAAAAGGTCAGGATGGTTATGGGTTAGATACAAAAAATTTCCAGCAAGCTGATGGAAAGTAAAATTGACTGAAAGTTTGGCTCCAGGTTGAAAGGGAGAAGGGGTTGGTTTACAGTCTTCCATGTGAAAGTCTGTAGAAGGTCACAGGCATATTCAGACTGGAAAATGGAAATACCTTCTTTGGATTGCAAGACTTGAAGACTAAGAAAATAATGCAAGTGTCTTAAGTCTGTCATTTCAAACTTCTTTTTAAGGTTGGACTTCACATGGTTTATAAGTTTGGGATCACTATCAGTAAGGATAAGGTCATCAACATAAAGGACAAGAATGATAAGAGACTTACCCACTTTCCTGTGTAGATAATATTGTTAGAATGACACCTAGAAAAGCCAATATCTAAAAGAAAGCTATCCATTTTGGCATACCAAGCTTGAGGGGCTTTCTTGATACCGTGGAGGGATTTCTGAAGCTAACATACAAGGCTAGAGTCTGTTTGTATAAAGCCAGGAGGTTGTTCCATATGTATTTCTTCATGCAAGTCCCCATGCAAGAAGACGCATTTAACATCCATCAAATGGACTTCCCATTTGAAAGAGGCAACAAGTGAAAGAACAAGGTGGATAGAGTTCATTTTGGAAACAAGGGAGAAGGTTTCAGTATAGTCAATGCCTTCAACTTGTGAAAAACCCTTGGCAAGAAGACGAGCTTTATGTTTATCAACTTTTCCATCTAGTCCAAATTGGTTCTGTAAACCCATTTGCATCTAACAAGTTTTTGTCCCTTTGGAAGAGGAACAAGGTCCCATGTATTATTTTCCAATAATGAATGATATTATTTATTCATAGTTGCATCTCAATCTAGATGGCCTGAAGCTTATGCAAATGTGTCAGGATCATAATTCGCTGAAACTTGATCCAGTAAAGAAGAGGCTTTATCGAACTAAGAACGTGTACGACGTTGATCTATAGGATCACCTACAAGAGCACCTACTATATCCCAAGTAGCCCGGACCCATTTTGGAAGCTGAAGAGCTAAAGGAGGATCCCGAAAAGGTGTGGTAGGATTTCCATCCTCATTGTCATCATCTGAAGAAGGAAACCCTGAGTAGAAGGGATAGAGAGAGATGGCACATGCGTCGAACTAGGTTTCTAGGCTGATATACTTTCAGCAAACTTTACATCTCTTCTAACGATAACATTTTTGGATTTAGGTTGAAGAAGTCTATATCCTTTGACATCTTCAGAATATCCGAAAAAAAAATATACATTTTTCACGCTTAGGTTCTAAGGCTTTATGTTTCTCATCTAAGATATGGGCCCATGCTTTAGTTCCAAAAACAAGAAAGTGACTTACATCTGGTTTAATTGAGCTACATGCTTCTTCTGGAGTGATATTCTTTAAAATATTATTAGTAGTGCGATTTAGTATGTAATTTGCAGAGTTAATTGCTTATGCCCAAAAATTAAGACTAAGTCCTTTAGATTGAAGCATACAATTAGAAATTTCCTTTAAGGTGTGATTCTTCCTTTCAGCTACACCATTTTTTTGTGGAGTATATGGAACAATATGTTGCAATTGAATTCCATGCTCAGTGAAAAAGTTGATGGATTTGTTGTTAACATATTCTCCGCCATTATCAGATCTTAACTTAAGAATTTGATGTCAAGATTGTTTCTCAACAAAGGCTTTAAAGACCCAGAACATGTTAAAGACTTCACTCTTGAGTTTTAAGAAGTATACCCAAGTGCATCTGGAGAAATCATCAATGAAAGTTAAGAAATACTTGTAGCTAGAGAATGAAATAATGGGAAGTGGACCACATAAATCGCTATGCACAAGTTGTAAAGGGTTTGAGGCATTCCAAGAGGCATGTTTTTCAAAAATATCTTGATGATGTTTTTTGAGTACACATCAGGAACAAGCACCATCTCTGTAAGATACCATAGGAAGACCTGTCACCAAATTTTCTTTACATAGATTTTGAGGGGAGTGATAGTTTAAGTGACCAAATCGCTCATGCAAAAGTTTGCTCACTTCATCATTATGAGCAACAAATATTGAGGGAAGAGTTTATGACCCAAAGTTGTTAAACTTATACAACCTCGTACAATCATCAACAATCCCACTAGCTAAAATTTGTCTAGGATATCTTAGGTCCTTAATTACAACATCATGAGGTGAAACTTCAACGGTTTTACCTTCACCTGAATGAGTTATCTGATATACAGATACAAGGTTGCAGGATAAGGTAAGAACACATAATACATCATTAAACTGACCATTGTCTAGATGAATAGTTCAAGTCCCTACGACACTAAGAGATCTTTCATCACCAACATATATATTTTTGGTGTTACAATCATTTAAAGAAGAAAACATAGCTTTGTTTTTTGCCATATGATAAGAAGCTCCAAAATCAATAACCCACTCATGAGAATGAGAAGAAGAAGATACCTTTAGTGCATAACCAGACCGATATGCTTGACAACCACATGAAGAAAGTGTTATTTATAAAGATGAATTTGAAGTTGAAGAGTGCTCCAAATGGATGTTATGCTTCTTCATTGTTGCTTCCAAGGCTTCCATTTTCTTAAAGCATTTGGATTCTAAGTGGCCATCATGATTACCAAAGTTGCAATGTCTATCAGTATTACTCCCTTTGTTTTTAGTTGCCTTATCATTTTGTGGAGTTGATTTTTCAATGTGAGACTAAAGTTGCTTAGGACCCTTGTTTGGTTTAGGGTCATTATTTTTAGGATGCTACATCTTAGGATTCTTTGAACTTGGTTGTTCTTCAGTTGCTAAGGCTTTCTTAGAAGAGCTTTCAATATTAAGAAGACCAAGATGTAAGAGTTTTTCTTTCTCTCTTATTAAAGAATCACAAAAAGCATCAAAAGAGGGGGACTTGTAGGCTTGTCTTTGAGAAATAAAGGCTTCTCAAGTAGAATGGACAGTGGAAAAAAACATAGAGTAGGTTGATCCTAACTTATAACAATGGAATAGATAAGGCTACCGTATTCTTTCTTAACCTTAACACCTTCCAAGAGAAGTCCAAGGGTCTTGAACTTGGACAAAAAAACTTCAAAGGAAGAAAAATTACTGGGGTCCAACGTAAGCAACTCATTTTCAAGTTGATGGGCTCTAATTTAATTTTTAATTCCAAAAAAATTATTGAGCTTTTTCATTGCTTCATCGAGGGTATCAATTTTTGTGATATGGAATCTAAGTTTTGGAGAAATAGACATTCCTATCAACTTACGTGCTTGAACTTGCTTATTTTCTCATTTGACTTGCTTATCTTCATCTTGAATTTTAGACTCTTGGCCTGAGGCTATTCTATAAAGACCTTTACTTCTAACTAAATCCACCATGTAGGATAACCATTGAAATTAGTTGGTGTTGTCAAGAATAACTAGGCATGGGCTTTCCATTGTAAAAGAAACTGAAGTTGTATATGTTGAAACTAAGTGTTCCCATGGAATCATCTCGAAAAATTAGGCTGATTAAAAAAGAGACTCTAAAAATGACTTATGGATGAAGAAGTTATGGTTTTTTGAAGAAAATTTGTTGAAGGTACCAATGAACCACGTGAATGTTTGGAAGTTGATGATAATTTTATATTTAAAAAAAATGCCTCCCCTTTTCAAACTTAATCTAATTATCTAACCTTTAAAAAAAAAAAGATTACTTTATGTGACCCACTTTTATAAATAAGTGAAATTCACTTTTACAATGGTACTTTATGAACTGTCCACTAAATTGTAACTTAAATAAAAGATAAAGTGACTCACTTTTTATAATGGGTGAGAACACTTTTACATAAACAAATGAATGCAAAAATGGAATATTTACCTCAATGCATGTCCTACAAACAACAAGGATTTAAAGAGTTTTGTTATGAATAAGTTTCGTAAGTGTATATGGGGAAAAGAGTTGGGTAGAAAGAAGAAATACTATGTTCAAGAATTCAATCCCACTTGTGATCTCAAACAAAACTAGTACATTGGAGCTAGCATTCCATGGAGATAAAATTTTGTTATTTCTCAATTAAGAACTAAATCGCATCAACTATGGTGCGAAACAGGTCGATGGAAAAGACCTAAAGAAGCTTGGGAAGAATGGGTGTGCACATTTTGCATGTCAGGGGTAGTGAAATCAGAAAAACATTTCATTTTGGAATGTGATGCCTTCAGAGACACTAGAGGCAGTTACAACAGTATGTTAACATCGGTTCCTTGGCATTGTCTTTTTAGTGAGGGGATTGTTAGAAGGTTGGGTCAGCTCATTGTTAATTTGAATAATAAGAGGATTGAATTGGAAAGGAAAAAATCACGAAAGCTAGTGGTCCCATAGACTATGTTTAGTTTCGTCAACGTTAAAATTTTATTTCATTTAAAGTAACTTTAAAACATAAGATATAAGTGCTTTTTGAAAAAGTAACTCAACAAAAATAAAGACTTGAACCCAAGACCTATATTCTTATAAAGTAACTTAGACCAAGTGAGCTAGTTTAAAAGGTTAGTAATTGTTGGAAAGGAGGAATGGGTTTTTTTTTTTTGCTCACTGAATCTTTGGGGTCTGTGCTTACTTGAAAAACCCCTTTTTTCCTACAAAACAAAAACACAACCACACAAACCAAATGAACAAGAAAAAGTATCCAAGCCTTATGGCTTATAGTTAAATTTGGCCAAAAACTAGATATTTTCCTCAATGTTTCTGATTTTCCAAGATCACACTAAGGTGCAGCGGAAAAGAGCATACGCATGAGAAAAATCATTTCTTTATATTTCTAGTTTGCCTAGATCACATAGATTTGTAGAGTAAAGAGCATACAATGAAATGAAAAGTATAGATCTGGTAATAAAAAAATATATAGACGACTATAAACCAAAATAAACGGAGAGATAAATAACTATAACTACAAATAAAGACTGTGCACCTCCAGATCTTAAATATGACATAGCTAGGTCTACCAGAAACCTTTTCGCATGAGATGAAAGGGGTTCCTCACTGGAACAGATGCTCCTAACACAATAGAGCAGTCCTTTTGGCTCGAACGCAGTCAGAAACAATAGATGTAGGAAATGATAGTCGGATGCATTTGTACTGACTTCAGATTTGGATCACCAATGGATGCTGCCCTTGAATAGCTCTGATACCATGTAGGAATTTATAGGGTAAGTTCCATAGATAGAACAATAAAGGACACCACTTATAAACATATCACAGATCAGTACACCAGTATTCTTGACGTGGTTAAAACCCTCAAAGAGGGAAACAGTCTACGGCTTGAGCTAACGTGGCCACTTCAGGCAATTTATTAATGTAAAAGAAAGAAAATTTACATAATATTCTCTCATGAATTGTCACCTAACAAATGACCCTCCATGCTCTTTAAATAGAGATCATGGACCAATCGGGTGTTAAGGCATGGATCAAGTGTCTGTAATACCGAGGAGAGAATGAACCGTTAGATCACTTCATGTCTAGACCATATCATGATCGTCGGATTGTAAGTTACAAAAATTACACACTAAATAAACACACTTTACCCAACTATACACTGTATCGAGTTATACTTAATTATTTCCTATGTGTCGGAATATCCTAAAATAGTTTTCAATAGCTCTGATAACATCTAGAAATAACTCAAAATTTGCAGTTTCTAATAAAATCAAACTAAAATCAATAGACATAAATTTATTCTACTCAATCTTTGGAAGGAAAAAGATAAAATAGAAAGACATGCAATCATTCAATCACAATGCACACAATATTTTTACTCGGGAATCCAATTGGGAAAACCCCTCCTCCATTTGTATTATATCATATGAGACAATGATTAATTACAATGATATATTCAATCCTTGAAGCTCAACCTACACTGCAATATTGATCTCTTGCACTACCTACTCTAACCAACACTTAGCCAAAATAGGCCTCCAACTTCCTCCTATTTCCTTGCACAATTCCTGCTCCTAAAAAATAGGAATCTCCTATTTCCTTGTGTAATTCTTGAGAAAATTAGCTCACCACCTACCTGTAAAATTTGTACACTCACTAGTACAGAATAATAATTACATTGATGTCTTTTTCCTCCACTCAACTAGGCAATTTGAATTGCATACATGACTAGGGATATTTTTAGTAAATTGACTAGTTAATTGAGATATTAGTGAGTTAACAAAAATTATAACTACTCATTTGAACTCATACTAACTCTATTCATTACTAAAACTCACATAATTGATTTTCACTAACTATAACTCCACTAGATTGCTAGATATTAGCAACCAACTCATGCATAACTCTACATCTTGCTCACAAACCCAAATTAACTTATTTAACTAAGTGACTAGGCCATGTCACTCCTACTGATTGCAACTCAAGTCGTCTTGCTGATGTGGAAATTCAAATTTCTCCATTTGACTAAGGCACAAGTCAAATGAAGCCTTTTCTTGCTAAAATTTAACATGCAAGGGAGACTCAAACATAGTGATATTTAAGGAAGATGCAGGAAAGTCAAATGTAATTTGTACTGGAGATATGGTAGGGACACATTGGAAAATAGAGAAGATGCAATAGAATTTCCATTTATATGCCAAGAAAGATGCCCCAAGGGCACAAATTTGATGCAAAGAATAAGAAAAATATTCTCAATCAACATAAATTAGATGCATGAAGGATGCAAAAAAACTCCAAAACATGCTAAATAGATGCAGAAATTGATTATTCCTTGTTTATCATCCATTTTTGTGTCCTTAAAAATAAAATACATAGGCTAGGGACATTAATTCAGACACTGCAATATTATATTGTAAACATAATTTCATTATTGAGGCATTTTTTCATGATTATTAAAAGACGGTGGCTATTGTTGTTAAATTGGGGCAGCCAATATTGCATAGGTCAAGAGTTCAAGCTCAATTGAGTGTCACTAAATATCCTATGCTAATTCCCAAGAGTATAGGATAGTATTTTAATCCAAGAAAAGAAACTCTAAACATGCATGAAAAAATGGCTTTATGGTTAGTAAGGGAAGACTTATTTAAGAGGTACTTAATATTACCTAGGTCATGAGTTCAAGTTCAATTGAATGTCACTCAAGAACATATGTTAATGACCAAGAGTATGGGATGACATCCTAATCCAAAAAATGAAACTCTAAACGCACATGAAAAAATTGATATTGTAGTTAGCAAGGGGAGACTTATTTAAGAGTATAGGCTAGTTTTTCTTAACAAGTGAAAATGACATTGAGGAAAGAGAAAGGTTGAGACATGAGTAGCTAGAAAAAGGAAATGGTTTATTAAAGGATATGGGTGTTTACATAGAAGAGAAAACTTTAATCAAAGGGATATGAGTGAAGATAATTTAATTGGGGAATAAGGGCATGATTATTTTCCTAGGGATAAAAGACAACAAAAGAAGAAATCTTTTTCAAGAAAACATTATTCTGTAAGAAGAATGTAGCATGCTCACATAAATAAAATACAAGTAAATACATCTATAGCAACAAAAATATTTTATATTTAATCCCTTGCAAGAAAACCCATCCAAAAATATATTTGATTACCATTTGTCCAAATATAGCAATTTAATAGCCAAGTGATCCCAAAAACCTGCTTACTTACGGTACCTTATAATAGAGGATCCCAAGTTTATTTATAGTCTTCATTACATGTAATACTATGGGAAACATGACAATTTTCATATTTTAGATCCATTGTTGTCTTTTTTGTCCTTGATTGCAATCTATCATAAATACACAATTGTTGTTCCTACTGAGTAAAAATAAAAAAATTAACCAATGATGGATGATGATTTTTGCAAGAGAAAAGCTTCAAATATATGTCTAGAAATTCAAATAACAACTGTATACTCTTTTCTCTAAAAATATTATAGGGGAATTTGAATTCGATGAGTTTGATAGAAGTAAGGGAAACCCAATCTCAATGTCCAAATGGGCTTATAATTCAAAGTTGGCAAAAAATACCCATAAATTACCTTCAAAAATAATTGTGGTATTTCAAATCCTTATCATACTAAAGATATGTTTATTTTTCAAGTGCAATAGATACAAGTACAATATTTCTGAAAATTGATAATTACTTCTAATGATGTTGATATTATTTTAAATTTTCGAGTATATCATTAAGAAATACACTTTAGAAATTCAACCATATAAAAATAGTATGACATTAGAGATCACAACACACAAATATAACATAATATTTACCGTGGGAAACCCCACTAAGGGGGGAATGAGAAACGTTTTCAATAGTGAAAATTTTATTTTCAATAAGAGACACACCAAGACCTTCTAGACAACAACTAGGTAAAAGTTGACCCTCAACAAATTTATGTTCAAACATGGTCAATAACTTGCAAATCAAGCCTCCAATATTCTCTAGTAATTTGGCCTTCTTATTCCTCCCTCGGTCAAAATTCAGCCTCCCAATAACTGCCCAGAAAACCAAAATTTTGAGTCCCACAACTACCCATAGAATTCGGCCCCGCAATGCAAGTTTTACATAAACTTATGTGATCTAGAGAGAGAGAAAGAGAGAGAGAGAGAGAGAGAGAGAGAGAGAGAGAGAGAGAGAGAGAGAGAGAGAGAGAGAGAGAGAGAGAGAGAGACCCTCCACATGTGTGATCTGTATAGAGAGAGAAAGAGATGAAATTCATCCTTATTTTGGTCCTCCTTATCCTTCTTGTCCTTCACTTGGACATCAAAAATATTCTTTCTTGAGGGAGATCGAATTTTTCCTTGGAGAATGAGGTTGAATGCCTTTAGATATATAGTGATCTACTAGGTCAAATGGGTGTCTCCACTACTTGTGTTGACTTGACTAATTTGGAGCAAAAAAACAACTTTTCAAAAATTCAAATTTTCTATTTTAAAAGGTCATGAAGAACATGGAAAAAATATTTTTCTTTTGCATCTAGCATGAAGAACGTGATTTGCATTGATCAATATAAATACATTAAAGGCTAAAATATGCATTATGAATACCAACCACAGTTACAAAATTCAACACTCCCTCTTAATTATGGAGGTATTCATAATGACCGTCTTGTATGTTCTCAAGTTGACAAATTTCTCTTAAAATTTTTTATAACAAATCAGCATCATCATCATCATCAACCTAGTCAGCAACTCTGACATAAGGTAAGTCATCATCATCAACTAGTTGCCACAAATGGTTGGTACCACTAACCCATAATCTTGGTTGATACTCCTGACACATAATATAACATTTAGCATGAAATAGTCTTCATAACTTTGGTCGGTACCATTGACCCATAATCTTGGTTGGTACTCCTGACCTAGACTAGTCTTGGTTCACCATTCTCTAGGTTGGTACGTTTGACCCCTTGGTGAAACTCCAAAGGCCACACTTTACATGAGAAATTCAGACCAATGCTAAATGAGCTCCTCATCCTATCTAGAGAGAATGATCCTGAGGTTAAAATCAACACACTCAATTGAGTGATTGTGGGATTCTAGGACCATTCTCCCCAACTAGTTGACATACTTCACTCTAGATAGAGGCTTTGTCAAAATATCAATTTTCCACTCATCAGTGGATATGTACTCGAGCTTCAATTCTCCCATCTACACCATGTCATGGATGTAGTGGTACTTGATTTCAATGTGCTTTGACATGTCATGGAACATGAGGGTTCACAAAAATCTTACATAGCTTTGATTATCAAAATATATCACGGTTGATTCTAGATCCTGATAAAAAAAAACTTGCAAAAAACTTCTGAAGCCACACTAATTTAGTACATGCATCATTGGTTGTGATATACTCTTCTTTTGCAATGTTGAGTGTGATAGATCTCTGCTTCATACTCATCCAAGGAATCATAGTGGAGCCCAAACAAAAGCATACTCATGCATACTCATTAAGTACTCTTCCTCTCATCCTCGCTCCTCGCCAAATCAAAATATGTATATACCTATAGTTTTGCAACACTATTTGAGACATATCTCAAACCATAATTAATTGTACAACGTAGATATCTCAGTATGTGCTTTGTTGTGAGTGAATGTTCATGTCTCGATTCCACTTAGAACTGGATCAATGTGTTTAATGTGAATCAAATTCTTTGCATGGTATTAACCAAATACATCAATGAGCTAACCAATTAATGTGACATGGATGGATATACCAAATCAGACTCAGAGTCTCTCAACTTCTTCAAATAGTCACCATGGGAGTTGCCATGGATTTACATCCCATTATGCCAAAGTTCTTAAGGTTCTTGATAAAATACTTTCCTTGACCAAAGAATATTTCCCTAGGCTTCTGTCAGACTTCTATCCCCAAATAATAATGCATCAATCCAATATCCTTCATGTCAAACTCAGAGGAAAACTCCCTCTTACAGTGAATAATGAGAGGTTGAACACCTGTCAGAAATAAGTCATCAACCGATAGTAATAAAATCACAGGTGTGTTCTTCACAATCTTGAAATAGAGGTTTTGATCAGCATCACCCTTGTTGGATCCAAGTCTCATCAAGTAGCTATAAATTCGAGCATACCAAGATCTTGGAGGTTGATTGAGTCCATATAAGGCTTTCTTCAAACTACAAATTTGAGGCCCCTTCCCATGCACCTAAAAACCTTGAGGTTATTCTATGTACACCTCTTCCTCAATTATACCATTGAGGAAAGTACCCTTTACATCCATCTGATGTAAATTCCAAGCCAAAGAAGCAGCAAGACAAATAATGGATCTAAGTGCACCTAGAAACTAGAGCAAAGGTCACATCGTAGTCCTCTCCCTTTTTCTAGGAGAACCCTCTAGTCAAAAATTGCGCCTTATATTTTTCAATAATACCATTTGTTGCATGATTGGACACATGAGATATCATTTAGCATAGAACTAGTTGCCATAATTTGAATCGATACTTGACACATGGCACCCATACTAGTCTTGGTTCACCATCATTCGGGTCAATGAAGCATGGTGAATCGCCAAAGGCCAAATTATATCAGCATAATCCATGGCCCAATGCTAAATAAATATGATGCTCTATGACCATTATTCCTAATTCAGGTCACATATGACATAGGAATAATGTCAATCCTCTACTAAAAAATTCTCCCTAATTCAGCTCAATGTACTTGACACAGGGATAATCTCCCTAATGTAGGTCACGGTACTTGACATAGGGATAATGTTAGTACACGATGTTATCTCATCGACACTCCCTCTCAATGAAAGATGTATTCTCCACAAGTCCAAGTTTGTCTATGAAGTATACAAACTCCACTCAGGACATAGGCTTTGTAAGAATATCAATATATTCTCATCATTGGAGACATATTGAAGCTTCATTGCTCCCTTCTACACCATTCCATGGATTAAGTGGTACTTGATCTCGATGTGCTTCAACCTTTCATGGAAAACTAGATTCTCTATTAGCTTCATACAACTTTGATTATCACAATATGTCATGGTTGGCTCAAGCACATGATCAAATAGTGCTAAGTAACTTTTGAATCCATACTACTTCATAACTCACCAAGCTAGCTACAAAATATTTTTCCTCGATAGTACTGAATGTGACAAATGTTTGCTTCATACGCATCCATGAAATCATAGTGAAGCCCAAAATGGAGGAACCCCCAGAGGTGTTAGCACTATATTTGTACCTTCAAAAAAATTCTAAATGAGTTGAAGAGCAGTTGACTATTTGATTTTATTGAAATTTTTTAAGTATTATTTTGCTGCAAAAGGAAAAGGAACAAAGCTAAGTGTTGGAAGACAATTTTTTTTTGTGTGAAAGAAGTGGCATAGGTTTTAGAACATGTCAAATATTTTATTAAACAATCGATAAGCTCCTAACAAATTTTTTCAGCTGATCACATCAAGTTTATCGAACACAAATGGCATACGAAAATATTTTGTAGCGGCTACAAGATTACTCTGTTTTTCCCTTTTTTAGTCACCTTGTTCAAACAGGTTCTCTGAATAGTTGGAGGATTTTTTGAAAACCAAAGGAATGTTTTGTAGGGAAAGGATAAATAAAAAAAAAAAAAACTCCCTTGTTTTTTAGATATCTATCACAGTTTTTGAGATATAAAGGAATATTTTCAGCCTGTTTTTCCATATTTTGAAATTTTGTTTTACTTGTTTTAGTCATTGTTTTCAAACATGGTTTCTGAATAGCTAGAGATGAATTTTTAAAAAACAAAGGGTATTTTTGGAGGGAAAATACAAATCAACCAAAATTTCTCTTTTGTTTTACGTATATATCATGCTTTGGAATATATGAATGGATCTTTGAGGCCTACTTTTCCATATTTTTCAAAATTATGTTTCTTATAAAAATTCCAAGTCAACAACTAAAGGCCACCTCATCAATTTGACTTGGGATCAGATATTATATCCTCCCTTATTATTTAAATAAGAAAACTAAAGATGGGTGAAAATATTTCCAGATCCATTTCTTTTGTATCTTGACAATTATTGTAATTAACACTTTTCCCAAATTGTTGATATGAAACCTATGTAGTGTTCCTTCTAATTAAATTTAAAAGGAGGACCAAGGTTTGGACTCTAAAGAAAAGTGGTGTTTTTTCTATGTGTGATAAAATTACTTATCTCTTTCAAGTGCTAATAAGACTAGGATATCATGATCAATGATATAGAGATTCTTATGATGTTTTACTCAGTCTATTCTCTTATGTGATAGTTTCCTTTCTATGTGATGCCACTTTATATGTTATCTTATGATGTTTAAATGAGATTATGTGACATAATTCATTATTTTAATGATCTGGTTCCTATGGTTTAGACATCTACACTCTTTCTTATAAATATTGTAGGATTCATGTTTCATGCCCTATTATAATGGATTGTTATCTCCTTCTACTACCATTCAAATGATGTTTGATATATCTATAGTTTTCCATCTACCATGTATGTGTCTATCCTGATTCATATAGTCTAGATCTTAGTAACTACATCTAAAAACCTGATTTGTTGACCCCATTTCCCAGTGGATTAATTGCTTCATCCTAACCAAACCCTATTTGAGCACAACCCTACTAAAGATCTAGCCATTGTTTAAAGACACAATAAGTTTCTAGGTTTAGTGATTAGGATTTCAGAGAGAGCCCTCTCTATATTGAAGGGGCTAACCTTCAATGTACAATATGGGTTTGAAAAGGTTACCTTAGGAGTTCCTCTTTCACATCCAAGAGGAACGTTTAAGTGATAACAGGAGGTATTATTTCTATCTTCAACACTACCTACCTAATTTGCATATGTATAGCCTTGTGGTTATATGTCACCATTTTAGGCATCACAAGGCAAAGTCAATTGTACCACAAAAATATCTCAACATGTTATTTTCTCCTATTGAATGATCATGTCTTGGTTCAACCTAGAACTAGGTCAATGTGTTCACTACAAATAAAATCTCCAACTTGGTATTGACCAAATACATTAGTGATCCAATTAGATTTTGGTACATGGATGGATCTACCAAATTAGACTCAGTGTCTCTCAACTTTATTATATTTTCCACCATGGTAGTTGACATTAACTTACATTCTATCCTTCCAAACTTCTACAGGATATTGATGATATATTTTCCTTGATCAAGAAATATTTTGTTGGGCTTCTTCCATACTTCTAGCCCCAAATAGTAGTGCATCAAACCAAGGTCCTTCATATCAAATTCAGATACCAACTCCCTCTTACTTCAAATAATATGACGCTCCAAAACTGTAAAAAATAAGTCATCAATGTACAATAATAGAATCACAATTTCATTCTTCTCATCCTTGAAATACAAGTTTGGATTAACATCATTTTTGAAGAAACCAAGTCTTGTAATATGGTTTTCAATTTTTGTATACTAGGTTCCTGGTGCTTGCTTAATTCCATACAAGGCTTTGTTCAACCTATAAATGTGAGACTCTATGCCATGGATCTCAAAACCTTTAGGTTGCTCTATGTACACTTCTTCCTCAATCATGTCATGAAGAAAATAAATCTTTACATCCATTCAGCATAAGTTCCAACCCATAGAAGAAGCAATAGAAATAATATATCTAATGGTAGTGTACCCTAGTAATCAGAGCAAAAATCTCATCATAATCTTCTCCTTCTTTCTAGGCAAACCCTTTGACCATGAATGTTCCTTTCTATTTGACAATAATTCCATCCATTGCATGCTTGATTTTGTATACCCATTTGGAGGACACCATTATCTTCCTTCAAGTCTAGGAACAAACGCCCATACATCATTCTTCATAATTGATTGGTATTCTTCCAACATTGTATCATTCCGAACTTGTTGTTTAGTTTCTTCCTCAAAATTGGAAGGTTCGGCTTCAAAGAGATTCGTCATCAAAGCTACATAACCAGAATAACTCTTTGGCCTATTTATTTCCCTAAAGATTCTGCGTGGTGTTGAATGTCATTGTTTATTCCTACAAGGTAGATCTAAGCCATGTTGGTATATTTTTTTATTTAAGGAACAACAATTGTATCCATTACTTCACTTGATCCTTCTGGCTCTTCTTAAATATTTTTGGGATGTTCTGTAGTATTGGATGGATTAGTAACTTCTTTCTTGGGAAATTTACATTCTTCACCATCATCAAAATCCATGGAGACTACCTTTGATTTCCAATGAGCCACATTCTCATCAAAGGCCATGTCTTTGCTAACTTTAGCCTATCTTTGTCCTAGAACATATATTCTACAGGCCATTTATGACTCCATATAACCAACGAATATCCCTTTCTTTCCTAACGGCTTTAACTTCCTTTTCTTATCTTTAGGTACATGAATATAAACATGGAAACCAAAAATTCTTAAAAGACTAACCTAATGTTTCTGTCTAGTGAAAGCTTCTTCAGAAGTCTTGTCTTCTGAAATTCGATGAGGACTTCTATTTTAAATGTAGATAGTTTTCATGGGTGCTTCACTCCATAGACACATAGGTAATTCTTGATCATGCATCATTTCCTTCATAGATACTTTAATACATCTATTATTTCATTCAGCAACTCCATTATGTTGTGGATTGTAAGGGAATATTAGCTCTCTCTTAATCCCAACTTCTTTACAAAAGGAAAGAAGCTCCTTGGAGGTATATTCTCCTCCATTATCAAATCTTAGGATATTTATCTTCTTTCATTTCATCTTTTTGGCTTCAGCTTTGAATTTCTAGAGCTTTTCAAAGACTTCATCCTTCATCATCATGAAGCAGATCCATGTCTTATGATAGAATTCATCAATAAATGTTACATAGTACAAGAAGCCTCCAAGAGATTTTACTAGAATTGGACCACATACATTCGAATGGATCAGATCTAATATTTCCTTAGATCTAATTTTGTTGAAATTATCCTTGATTCTCTTCCTAAGTGCACATCCTTTACATATTCATCATGTTGTACCTACAACTCTAGAATACATGCAACCATCTGCTTTAAGGATAGAAAATTTCTACAGTGAATGTGAGCATATATTCTATGCCAAAGCTCACATGGATTAATATCATTATGGACAAGTGCTTGAGTATGTTGCTTCAAAATTTTTATACAACCTTCCTTCACAAACTCTAACTACTCTAATGGAATCTATACTAGATCTTTTGGGCCAAACAATAACTTTTCCATCAACAAATGCTACTCTATCTCCTTTATCTTCCAAGCATGAAATAGAGACAAAATTATTCTTCAAACCTTGCACATATAATATGTTTCTAAGATGAACATTATCACTGGATTCTAGCTCAGTGGATGTCTTCTCAATGCCTTTGACTGCATAAATTGTGGTGTCTCAAATTTCCACCTTTTGTGATAATCTTCTTTCAATTAGACTTGTGAGGTTGTCTCTATCTCCCGTCATGTTTTTTGAGGCTCCACTACCTACTAGACACAAGACTTCACTATCTACAATAGAACTAGTAAGAGTAGAGAAATAGAAGAATTATTTATTACATAGATCTTCGTTCTTGGGTATTCTTGGAATTTCTTCAAACTTTGCTACACAAGCATGTTTTTTTCCTTTTCTCATTTTATCATTTGATCTTGCAAGACAATTGTGTCTAAAGTGACCAAATTTGTGACATTGATAGCATTTTACTTTTGACATATATCTCTTTACTTGAGGTGTAGGTCTTTTTTCTTCATATTTTCTTCCTTCTTTTCTTCTTCCTCCATTTCTTCTGAAATCCAAACTTCTTTCTTCCTCTATTCTTCTTGAAACATGTTTCATATGCCTAAGAATCACCTTCTTCAAATATTTGAATATTTCCTCTTAATATGAGTCTTGATTCTTCTTGAGTACATGCAATCCATGGTTCATCAAACATTAGCACATCTTTTATATCACATATTGCTGTTGCCAATGAATCCCATGATTCAGGTAAACCATTGAATTTTGAATTTACTAGTTGTTTTTCGGGAATGATTTTATCAATTGCTTGAAATTGATCTCTAAATTAACAAATACTCATGAAATATGAGGCTATAATATCATTCCCTTTCATTCTAACATCACGAAGCTCATACTTCAAACTCATTGCTTGACCAATATTATTGATAGTATAAAAGAAAATTAGGGCATCATACATTTTCTTTGAAGAATGAAGATTTCTGATATATGGGATCAAATTATCTCTGATGGAATCTACAATGATACTTCTAGTCGTAATATCATTTTTTCTCAAATTTAATTTCGTTTATTTCTTTACAGTTTATTGACCTTTCCTTTCACAATATTGAAGAGACATTCCTTTGTAAGAAGAATACCAATCCTTATTTTCCAAGCCTTAAAGTTTGTAGCTCCTTCTAATTTATAGACAGGAAAATAGATTTAAGATATAGAGTTTTTCTAAAAAGTGATCTCTTACCAAAGCTTCTTTAAGAGTGATCTCAATGTCCTTTTCATCACCTAATCTTTGATACCATGTTGATATTTCAAGTGCAATAGGTACAAGCACAATATTCTGAAATACCAGTAATTACTTCTAATGATATATGTCTTCTTTTAACAATTATAGTTTATCAATAAGAAATCACACTTCAAAAAGATTAGGCTAATAAAAAATGCGTTTAAGACTTGAGGTTTAGATTTGAGCACCTGAGCTACTGCCACACGACTGACCTAGGTGATCACTGCGCAGGACTTTGAGCTTCGGCCTCCCTTCATGGCCCCTTCAGAAGCTCCACTGGAAGGGATCGATCCTCAGTAGGATTTCTCGACATTGATTAAATTATTGCCCCCACAGTGCCCCCGACCAGCAATTTCGAAACTCATCAAAAAAATGGATGTTCTTCAAGAAGTCAGCCTGCCTCAAGTTCTTCCACACATGGCTCCTTTCTCCCTGGCAGAAAGAGGACTTATAGGTCAATTCACAAGCCTCTAGCCTTCTCAAAAAACTGTTCAAAGATGGGTTGAAAGGAACTGGTCCGACAAAATACAAGGGAAATTCTCCATCAGATTATGCGGGAAAGGGTACTTCACCTTCCACTTTGAAACCAAAGAAGATAAGGATCTAATTTTCAAAAACAGGCCCTATTTCATGGACTCAAGGGGCTTGTACCTCAACAAATGGACCCCAGACTTTGATCCAGAGCTGCATATTCCCAGTGTGGTACCAGTTTAGGTTCGGCTCCCTCACCTCCCTCTCCATTGTTGGGGATATGAATTGGTTCGCGCCATCGGGAATGCAGTCGGAAAATATATTGATCACAGTGACCTTGGCAAAGTCCTCCCGAAAGCCATCAAGCTCAAAGTGGATGACTAGAGCCATATACAGCAACTGGATTACGAGTAGATCCCCTTTAAGTGTAAGGTATGTCACGAATATGGCCACTTTGCCAATAGATGCACTAAGCTTATTGATGTAGAAAATGAACCACAAGAAGAACAATGGGAAATGGTAAAGAAAAAGAAAATGATCTCTTCAACAAAAGCTCCCCTTGATGCAGGCCCTTCGGCCTCCCTTGCAGCTCATTCCACCCTTCCTCCCATGCTCCCTCCAAGCCACCTCCCCTTTCCCGTCCTCAGACCCTCCCCTCTTCTAACCCCTTCTCAGTTCTCTCCCCCCCTGATCCCTAGGAGTCCCCTCTCCCTGAAAGCCAAAACTAGGACACTACCAAATCCTCATTGCCTCTCATTATCTCCTCTCAGCCTCTTCTTGAACCTACCCTCAATAGAATTACTAGGCGCTCATCCGAAGATCATGGGGGCTCTAGTGAATTCTTCAAGAAACTTGGCCCGGGTAGGAAATCTGCCAAGCTGCATCGGGATGGGAATGCACAAAAAGACATAGCAATGGGAACACAGACACCCATAGAAACTTACATTCTGGGGCAGAAAGACAAAGGAGCAATCAGGGGACTTGGGCACTCCTCTAAGGTAGCAACTCTAAGGGATACCTCCCCGTACTCTGCATATCCAATGATGAAAATACTATCTTGGAACATCAGGGGACTTGGGCACCCCTCTAAGGTAGCAACTCTAAGGGATCTTATCCTTTCTGAGAAGCCAAGAATCATTCTGTTACAAGAAACAAAACAAAGCCACAAGGAAATGAGTAAAGTTATTGAGTAGCAGAGACGGTATAAAGGCAGCATTAGTGAGGCAAGCGGAGCCTCAAAAGGAGTAGCAACAATTTGGAATCAAGGTATATGGAATTGTATTTCGGAAACAGTAAATCAACACTGGATCAAAACAATTTTGGAAAATAAATCAGATCAACAAACCATTATCATCTACAACATCTATGTGCCGAATCACTGCAAAGATAAGGAGAGTTGTTGGCATGATCTAAAAGATAGTCTGGATGTAGAAGAAAACACTAAAATTATTTTGGGAGGTGACTTCAATCTAATCCTCCACGCCAATGAGAAAAGGGGAGGCAGCTTTACACCTAATCCATATAGAATACAGTTGGAAAATTTCATTCAGGAGCATGATCTTTTGGAAGTCCCTCCAAAAAACCATAGATACACATGGAATAACCGTAGGATGGGTGCAGGTAACATCATGGAGCGGTTGGAAATAATTCTCATTAATGTTTCACTTCTCTTTGATTTCTCCATTGGATATGCCAGCATTCTAACGTGCTCTACCTCCGACCACTTCCCAATAACTCTAATGCTGGAAAATCATTGGCCCCTTGGGCCCATCCCATTCAAATATATTTCCCTCTGGAACGATATACTGGCAGTTGCAGGAGTTGTTTACAGTTCTTCGATCCAGCACATGGAGGGATCTCCTAGTTTCATTTGGGAAACAAAATTACAAAAAACAAAACAAGCCATAAAAGAATGGGCTAAAACCAGATACCAAGAACCAGAGAAAGTGAAAAAAAGAAATCAAGAATAATTTGGAGAGTATACAAAGAGCAATAGAGGAAAATGGCCTTTCCCAAGAGAACAAACAACAGGAAAATGACCTCTACTTACAACTATATCGAGTTAATAAAGAAGAGGAATCAAAATGGGGGCTCAAATCGAGGCAACTATGGTTGCAAGGGGGAGACAAGAACTAAGATTTTTTTCACAAACAAATGACAACCAGAAAGATAAGGAATAATGTAAGCTCCATCCTAGATGCTGAAGGTGATAGACAAAGCACTCAGGAGGACATTCGAAGAGCTACTACAGATCACTATTGAGACATGCTAATTGAAAAAAAGGAGGAAGAGGATTACACAGACCTATTGCAGCACCTTCCAACAAGGATACCAGGGAAATGAACGATAGCTTAAACAAGGAGATCGAGGAGGAGGAAATCAGGAGATCGATCTGGACTCTTCAACTTGATAAAGGCCCAAGACCAGATGGCTTTCCCATTTTCTTTTATCAAGCATTCTGGGGAATTATAAAAAAGGACTTGACAAAAATGATCAATTGGATCCAACGAAACGGAAAAATAGGAGGATATACAAATGCCACTCATCTAGCTCTCATCCCCAAAGAAAATAGGCCATCTTCCTTTGCTCGTTTCAGGCCCATATCACTTTGTAACTCCTCCTATAAAATCCTGACAAAAATCATCTCTACTCACTTAAAGCCTCTGCTTCCTTCTCTCATTTCTGAAAATCAAGGGGGATTCTTCGCCAATAGACAAATAACTAACTCCATTTTTCTTGTGGAAGAAGCCATCCATTCGAGTCAAACCAGAAATGAGAAATGGTTTATTCTCAAGCTTGATCTGGCCAATGCATTTCACAGAGTAAGGCACTCCTTCCTCTTGGTTGCTTTGAAGAAGATGAGATTTGATGATCGCTTTCTCAACCTCATTCGAACCTGCACTTCGGGGCCATGGATCTCCCCTCTAGTAAATGGTAGACCAGGAGAAGCATTCCAATCCTCCAGAGGCCTCCGACAAGGTTTCCCTCTTTCTCCTTATCTCTTTATTTTAATGGATGAATCCTTTAGTAGGGCGTTGGATTTCAATCGGAGGGTTGGCTTAATCACAGGAATAAAATTTGGGGATGGGGTCAAGAACATAAACCATTCACAATTTGCTGATGACACCCTGCTGATTGGAGGGGCCTCCACTACAATAGCTAAGCGCTTCAAGTCTCTCCTTGACAAATACATGAGTTACTCTGGCGGAGTGGTAAATTAGCTGAAAAGCTGTATATATGGCTGGAACACAGCAGTACAGGTGCTACACAATATTGCCAACATTTTTGGAGTCACTTGTAAGTATGATTGGACCCACTTTTATTACTTGGGCATGCTTGTAAGTGCTGGACCTTTGAGGGTAGAAGTCTGGGACACTGTAGTTGACAAGATGAAAAGAAAAGTGCATTAGTGGCGGTCCATTTGGCTCAACCCAGCCAGTCACCTCATTCTTCATAAGTCATGTATCTCTTCTCTCCCCCTATATCATTTTTCTCTTGTTCAAGCTCTGGCCTCCTTCCACTACAAAATGGAAATCATCCTCCGCCAATTCCTATGGCAAGGGGGGAAAAATGATAAAACGAAATTCAACTTGAATAACTGGAAGCAGGTTATCCAGTCCCAAGACTGAGGAGGCCTTGGAAGTATATCTCCTAAATTTCTGAATTTAGCCTTTGGAGGCAAAATTGTTTGGAGACTCATTACTAGACTCCCAGCTTGGTGGAAAAAGGTACTGGAAATTAAATATCTAAATTTTCCCAGACAGCGGATTCTTGATTGAGATATACCCAATAGAGACTCCTCCAAAATTTTGCAATTATGCAAGAGAGCAATTCCCTTAATCACTCAAAATAATTCAAAAATCCCCAAGGGAGCTGCAAGCATCAACATTGGAGCTCATAGAATCATGGGTCAGCAGCCAATAAATAGACATGGGGGAGTCAACCCTATCCTTTCCTTTTTTGAAGGAACAGGCATACATTTCCTAGTCCAGATCTCCCAATGGGATCCACACACTCTTCTTTTGTCAGGTTGGTCCTTCCCAGTCATTCCCACTAGCCTTAATGCAAGTCTTTATGTCCTCCAATCCCATCTTCACAGTATAGCTCTAGTCAAAAAGAATGATCTTGATGGGTTTCATTGGGACCCATCTGGATCCCTTTACACCATCCAAGCTGCTCACCACTACATTTGCAGCATTAGCTACCCCATGCCAAGCTGGAATCACTGGAAGGTGGTTTGGAAATCCGAGGCAATTCCAAAAATCAAATTTTTTCTTTGGATCCTTCTCAAAGGGAAAATCCTCACGGCCAAAAATTTGCAAAAGAGGGGAATCAATGGCCCCTCTCGCTCTCGTAACTACATAGATGCTAAAGAATCAATGAATCATCTCTTTATTGATTGCCCTTTTTCCATCGATTGCTGGAGGAACTTATCTCATAACAATCAAATCCCATGGAACACCAAAAATACCATAGGAGAAATTCTTTACAATTGGAAAAAAAACTACCCCTAGCAGCACAGGAAGAATAAGAGAGTGAAGAGAGTCTGGGATATTCTTCCCTACAATATGCTATGGAACATTTTTCTAGCAAGAAATTGGAAGGTTTTTAAGGACAAGGATTCAAATGTTAGAAGTATTTATAATAAGGCAAGGAGTCTTGCCCTCAAAACTATCTCAGTGAAGAGTCAGAGAATTTTAAACGTCAGTGATCTTAGCACAGAAGAATGAAGCTTTATCGGATACCTGTTAGAAAAAACACCAGCAATCAGATGGGCAGCGCTGCTAGTAACAGAAACCACAATGTTCCCCCTAACTGGAAGATTAGGTTAAAAGAAGAAGAATTCGCAGTCTGGATTAAAAACAACAATAGGCATTATCTTTGCTTCGATGGGGCCTCAAAGTCGAATCCCGGGGTAGCAGGGGCGGGAGGAGTTATATTTAATGCTAATGGGGATAACATCCTGTCTTATGAGTGGGGTCTTGGCCACACTTCCAATAACAGAGCAGAAGCCTTGGCCCTTTACCAAGGTCTTATACAACTTAGGAAGCTTGGTATAGACACAGTCACGATATTGGGAGACTCGGTGATTATCGCCAGTGCATTGGTTTAGAACAGGGATCTTCCCAATGATCTTTTACACTAGATTATAAGATGGTGTCAAATCTTAGGACATTCCATAAAATATTTGTGCTATTACCATATTTTGCGTTCTCTCAGTAAAATTGTTGACAGTCAAGCCAACAAAGCTTGTGCCAGGCCATTGGGCTGCCTAGTCTGCAACGCCATGGAATCATTTTAGTACTTACCATGATGAAGACTCCTCCTATCACCGATCAGTTCTTCAACACACCTGATATGATGGTTTGGTCAAAGATTGGCCATATTCCCCCTGTGACAAAGATCCGCATAGGGATCTGACAACTTATTGAAATTATTATTTCCTCACCTCTCGTCAGTAGATCGATCGTCCTTCTACCTCCTGGCCATCCCACCCCTGCTCCTCCGAATCACTCCCCTGATTCTCCTTTTCCCCTTTCGGTTCCCCCCTCATGCTCCGCGATCTCCCTCTCGACTTCTATTTATGCCTTTATACTCATCTCTCTCTGCATCCTTTCAGCTCCTTGTTTCGCATTTCTGCCTTCACGCACTGCTTGCTTGCCTTTGAGCTCTCTGCGGCCCCTCCTTCTTTTGTCTCAGGCTACTTACCTCTGTCTGGATCGAGATCATATAGCAACTCTGTCACCCAGCAACATCTTTTGTGCGTGCAATCAAGAGCAGCATTACAAGCCCTCTCTTTGGTCTGCTCTTCTCTACCAAGTCTACCACTGCTCTTTAAAGTTTTTAGAGTTCTATCAAAAGCAATGCTTCAAGCCTGCCCTTTGCTCTCAAGCACAACACCCACCTATGGCGAGAAGTGAAGATTGCCTTCACTGTGCTAACCTCCAAGCAGAGCTCGAATAGTTAAGAGCCCAGCAAAGGATTTTGGACAGCAAGATGGATAGTCAGCAGATGATCATGGAGGCAAAGATTGAAAATCAAAGTAGGCTTATAAAAGAAAAATACGAGGCTGATATAAATCTGTTCCTGCACAGGGTTTCATCTTTACATGAGCAGTTCAGACATCTCTCCAACAGATGTGCTCATGCTGAGGAGTCCATAGAGATACTGAAATACATGATGGAAAAGAAGAACGCCCAGCCCTCAAGCTCTTCAAGTATCAAGCGTGATGATGAAGCGGATAAGCCTGAACAGTCGACAGTGAGGCAAATTAGTCATATAAGCATAGATTGAAGATGTTCTATAAATGTTGTTTCCTTTTGTTTCAGTTTGTAAGGATTTATTTCTGTTTAACGTTCACCTCAAAGCCTAGAAGGCAGGAGCAAGGAGGATTTTGTAACTGTAACTCCTACTCCCCTCGCACCTCATGGCATCTCACTATGTATCTCAGGGGAATAACCTTCTCCACCTTTTTTGAAATATAATATAGCAACTGATGATGTTAAAAAAAAAAGAAATCACACTTCAAACATTCAACCATAAGCCATAAAGACATTAGAGATCATAATGCACAAAGAGAACACAGTGTTTACCCTAGGAAAACCCACTTGGGGGAAAAATCCAACAACCTTATTCTTAGAGAAATTCTTCAATTCAAGAAGAGATACATCTAATGTAGCTAGTCAACTATGAGGTCAAACTAACCAACAAATATTATGGTCAAATCTAGTCTGTAGCCCTCAATTCAAACCCCTAAACTTCCCTACAAATCATCCTTCCAAGAATTCACACATGTGATGTTTAGAGAGAGAAATGTGAGCTAGAGAGAGAGAGAGAGAGAGAGAGAGAGAGAGAGAGAGATCTTCATCCTTCATGTCCCTCATCCTTCGCTTAGATGCCCATAAACTTGTTTCTTGTGTAAGTTCAAATGGTTCCTTTTTGGAAGAGATTGAATGCCTTGATATAGTTTTTTTTTCCTTTGAAAATGGGCATGTCTCTTCACTGGGGCTGACTTGACTTGAGGGAAGGCCAATTTGATTATTTTGGAGCCAAAAAATCAAAATTCAAATTTTGAAATTTTATCTTTTAAATCCTACATGAAGAACATGTCTTACAGTAATTATTTCAAGGGATAAATAATCAAAATTACATGAATAACATTTCTTAAAAATTATTTATACATTACAATGGATAAAATATAAATTATGAAAACCAACCATAGCTACAAAACCTCAATAGAAATTCCATTAAGAAATTGTTGGAGAGTGCACTCTTATTCCTTCAGAGGAATCACAACTAATAAATCCTCCTTATCAGTAGTTATATATATATCTCTCTCTCCACATATGAACTAATATTTTATGTTTCTAAATCCCTAGATATGTTGGGATGTTGTATTATAATCCCTTTTTATAAAAGGAAGAGTTCCCTACTTTACGTGAAATTATTATATAGTTGGTGGGGGGAGGCAAGGTAGCCTCAAGAAACCCTATTCACAACTGATGATATTAGTGTTTTCATATTACTTTTTTTATTAGTTGGTGGGTAAAGGTAGGATACCTTTGGAAACCATATTTTAGGTAGAATTATTTCCCTCCCTTAATTTAACGCTCCTCCTCGAACTATGGAATCTAACTTGGAGGTGACAACTGCAAGAAAGACTTGACTACAGCTTATCTATGGTTGGGTGAAGAGTCAAAGTCCCAATCTAAATTACCAGGTTATTCATTTTAAGATAAGTGTTCATATAGTTATATCTACATGTGTTTGTGATGTAAATGTTCACTAAGTATTACGTGTATGATATAATATCAAATGATGTTTCTTTTATTTTTTATACTAAGTAGTAATTTAACTCTTGTGCATTCGTATAATAGACCATAATATGATTGAAGTTCATGTGATTTATATGTAAGGATAGGAATATGACTCCTACATGGAAATGGGACGTTGGTCCCTATGTAAATATTAGGGGAGTATTTTAACTCATGAGTGCCTGGTGCAATAAATATTTACTTATGTTTCTTATACTAGAATGGAAAGACTTGTTAATGTGTTGATTAAATGTTTATGTTAGTATTGAGGAATTTCTTTTCTTCGTGGAAGAGGGCTTTTGATCCCCTTTATAAATTTATGGAGAAATGTTGAGTTCTTGCATATGTTGAGAAATGATTCTCAGACATAAGGAGATGGTGTATCTATGTGTTTATTTCCTTGAATTGATGAATATGTTTTTCTGGCATGTATTGTTGTTAATTCCATTCTTTGCTATGTGTATGCAATTTGTGTTGCATGGAAAGAAATGCATGATTATGATGTGGTTGGGAAGTTGGATTGAATTCCTTTTGATTCTGAGAAGTGCACTTAGAAGCACATTCTTAGTGTGTTTCATGGACAATTTAATGGCTAGAGTTCTATATTTGTCACAACGAATTTTGGGAGTAAGATGTTTGTGCATTTCGGTGAAGTCTAGTCGACGTTGTGAATGTGTTGAATCATGGCTTCTATGGCCATAGTATGATGAAAAGGAAATTGAAATATCTTGGATCCTTGATCTCGTTGAAGGAAAGTTGATCTTCAATAGGTAGTTGAGTTCATAAGGCTTTTTCCTAGGAAATCTTCACAAAAAAGTTGAAATGTTTCTAAGTATAAAAGGCTTGCATAATAGTTTAAATTCACCTATGGGACCTAGGACATTGGGGGTTGGGTAGGTCGGTTGAAAGGCCAAATTGAGGATGTGTTCGAGCCCAACTAACAAAGCAGAGGACAAGTACAAAGGTGGGTCCCTAGTTGGGAGTCAGGATAGTTGGATCGAAATCCACTGTTCACATGGAGTAGCACATGAGTATGAGTTGTAGTTGATTAGTTCAAGTTGACCTCTAAGTAGGGAGTCAAGGGAGCCATCTAGGCCGAGTAGGTTGGGGCTTGGAAGAAAGTTGAAAGAGGCTTGGAGCTGCTAATACCATGAGAAAGGGGTTATATGGCCAAGAGTCAGGACTAGCGTTTGGGGCCCTGGGCATTGGTGTAGATCAATGGTTGTGATGGGTCATTGATCAAATGGGGCACATGAAATTTGGACCACCTCGATGTTAGTAGCGATGATGGGGGGGTTTGCACTAAACCTCAATCGACGGATTAGTCAAGGTCACATCATAAGGATGAAATTTGTCAGATGAAGATGACAAAACCATGTTTCTGAACCAGGAATACAAACCTCTCCTTAGGATGTGGCATAGAGGGGGGTGTCTACATTGAAACCCCACCACTAATTTCCCCATGTCATCTCTACTGTTGAATGAAACATGGTGATTTAGTAGGGGCCAGGTGATTTAGCTAGGTCTCAAATTTGTTTATAATGAGAAATATTTATTTACAAGGGATGAAATGTTGGTGGGAACCATGGTCACATGGAAGATGATGTGTGCAAAGGGGTGGCATGGCACCATAATGGCAAGCCATGAGGCATAAGAAAAGTGATTTTTTTGAGGTTCCAAGTGGTAAATTTTCAGGAGACACATGGCACTCCTAGAAAAGGCCACGTGGATCAACTGACATCAATATGACGTATCGGGGCCTTGAAGGTCTAGCAACAGATAGGTTCCAACAAATGGAAAATTTATGTGGTAATTTCTAGGAAATCACAGGAACCAAGAAAAAGGGAATGTGCCATTGAAAGAAGTTGGGAATGTTAGTGACAAATAGAATACATGACAAATATTATCTCCAACAAGTGATATCAAGGTTGTCGTCCTGGGGCACCAAGCCATTAGTGGAAACCAAAGATGTGCGTGAAGTATTTTCCAACGATGATAAAGACTAGAAGATAAAAGTATTAGCAGTAGATGATAGGAATTCATCGGATTGTTGACCACTACGTAGATTCAAGGTCATGTTAAGGTGAAGAGGTTCAGGGTTTTGGTGGTAAAAAAACCTGATAGATGAAACATCCTCCCATATGTTAATGTGAAGAAATTATCATCCCACTCTCCCAGACCACCAGTGTGATTTGTATAGACGTGCTAGGAGGAATTCCCAGGGCTTTAAGCTAGGGTTGTGTGGCAAGCCACTATGCTAACCACATAAGAATGATGAGTGACTCTTCTAGATGACCATGTGGACCCCATGTGGGTGTCATGTGGTAGGTCGGGAGGCCATAACCAAGTCTGAGAGGATAGATTTTAAATGGTCATAACTCTTAATTGGAGAATCAGGTCAAGGAAAATTTTATATCATTGGAAAGGTATTGACAAGATGAAACATAATCACATTGTTTGTTTTGGACTCTAAAGAGTTTGAAAATGTTTGAAAATTTTAGACCCCATCTCCATAACAATACCTTGGAGGTTGGACCATTGTAGTAAATGCCTCCTTTTACCCTTAGTAGGTGTTAGGGATAGTAGGGGTATGTTACAGAGTGATATTAGAGCAAAGGTTCAGCACTATAACTTTGGGAATAGATTTGGTGTTTTGTTACAAAATTAATAGAGCATAATTTTTAATGCTTGGACCTTCGGAGATGAGTGGAGCTCTAGCTCAGAGTATAGAAGTTCAATGTGAACATGATTTTTTGATACTTATAACATTGATCTTGGATATAATGTTGATGTAAATGATGATTATAGAATGCTATTTTTGATAAAGAAAATTGGATTGCATGTGTTTACTATTTTGCATTTTAAGGTCTGGATAGCTTATGATTGCAACCTTGGTTACTTGTCTTTTTCCTTAAGATTTGTAGGACTGTATTCATAATTTGTGCATGATTTTTGCAGTGTATTAGCACTACCAGACAAGTTTATTTTTTTATCCACTTGGAACAAGTGTGTATGTGAATGTCCAATAAAAGAAGGGATTGAGGAAATCCATATGTTGCTCATATGGCATAACATAGTTATTTTTGTATTTAGTGTGTGTGTGTGTTTATACTAATTGGGATGTGAGAATTCCTTGGTCTGATTACCATATGGAAAAGATCCACGATGGAGGTTGAGTATTTCTATATGTTGATCTTGGTAATTATGTTTTTCCTTATGGGTTCTTGTTAGCATTGGTTAATGCCTTTCCTATTCAAGGAATGGGATGGGTTGGAAATAATAAGAAGGGGGTGAATCGGTATTTCACTTCAATTAGTTAATTTTTAATAGTCAAAGCATTAATTAACATTATAATTAGATCAAAACATAAATCAACAACAACATTCAACAATGCACAATATCAAAGATAGTAGACATGATACTTTTAGGTGGAAACCCTTCCAGGAGAAAAACTATTGAACGCTTATTCATATATGTCTTTAAAAAATTACATTAATAGGAAGATCCAACTTCTAGGATTTATCAGCTCCAACTAAATGGATGCTTCAACACCATGGCTTTCCATCTCCAACTAGAAAGACGCTCCAATGCCTTAGTTGGCCAACTCCAACTAGATGGATGCTCCAATGCCATGTTTTTATCAGCTCCGAATAAAAGGATGCTCCAACTATATGTAGTGAAACTTATATCCAAACCCTTATAGTATCAACTACATTCAACACATGCCTACACAAGCTAATAACATTGCTCACACAATTATAATAAACCCTAGCATCAGTAACATTAACACAATACTAGTAACCTACATATAGTTCTTTACATATTCTGTGTTATACATCTTCTTTTCCCATAACACGAATATTGCCATACCCTAGTAATCAACAATATGAATAAAATTCCACACTCATAATTTTTCATATATTGACTTAGTTGTCACTTCTAGTTATCATTAACAAATAAAATGTACATGTGCTCATAGATACTCAGAATTATGTTTCCTGATAAACTTAAGTAATACTTCTTTGATCAATACATGTTCTTGACAGTAATAATGATAGGCCAGCTATAAAAGTATAATTAGAATTATGATCACTTATATCCATAAGTCACAGTGTGTTATAGACTTTTAGTAGCATAACACTTAGAATTGAATGATCTGAGTGTACCTCAAACAATCACAACAATGTCAAAAAAAATTGCGAAATAATTACTTACCAAAATTTGAACATAAACATGTGATTACACCTCAAGAAAATAAGGTAGAGAGTGTCACTAACCATTGATATGCTCTTGTATTGATTGATTAAGAAATTTTTTATTTAATTTTAGTCTCCCTTTGCTACAGGTCAAGTATATTGGCTAGATTTACATTTTAGTTTTTTATAGTGAGGTTCAAGATTGCTTCCACCCAATGGATATTATATAGACCCTTTCAATATGAATCATAATATATTCTTTGATAAGAACCAAAAATTCATCACAAAGAGTAACCCATCAAAATTCCTTTTAAACTGTGCTTCAACTTACCATACTTATCCTTCAATATCTCAATGGAGAATCCACTATTTTTAAAAATATATCCTTGAACTTACTTCATATGTGCCAAGTAAAGATGTTATCCTCCCTTAGAATTGGATTTTAATGATAACATATATACTAAGTCTACTTTTGAATAGATGACAAAAGTTAATCCCCATATAAAAAAATAACTATGAAATTGCTTCAGAAACTCAAGAAGAATGGTCCTTAGATATTTCTATTATAGGTGGTTTAATGTAGTATGTAGTCAGCCTTGATCCATGCCTCTAAAATATTCCTTTAGCAAGTTCCAAATTGGTATGGTTCTACCCTATTCTCAAAGATTGATAGTAAACTTCATACAGACTTAAATTACCTTAGATCAGGCTTTTTATTGACATATGTGTCCATAGACAAGTATAAAGATCATGCCTAGAAATCAATGAATATCCTTCGCAATAAACCCTAGAACCGTCCTCAAAAGAACCTCAAGAATAATCTCATCCTATTCAAAAATCATATCAGATCAGCCTCAGATATCACTGAATTTTTCTACGAATGTCCTCTAAAATTCTACCAATAGAACCAAGTAGTCCTCAAACATACCAAACAAATTTTAGCATTATAGCAATGTTATTAGGTGTCTCCAATATATGTTTTAGGTGGCTTATACTAGGGCTTAAAATTTCGCTCATAAAGCCACTAAATTGATGTTGAAATACCTTCAAATTGTCAATGAATCTACCACATACTTTTGCATATAAGCCTCTAAAATTGTATCTGAATTGTGTTAGAGAGAGTGGCCCAAATATCTTCATTAACCTTAAGAATTGAGCCTTCAAAAAGGTGATGGAATACCTCAAATAAAGGTTATCCACGAATCCAACTACTTTAGATAACTTTTTTTATGATGTGAGCCCTTATAAGACTGAGGATTCCATAGAGATGATCAACGTTGTCACGAACATAACCACGAAGTGCCTCAAAGAATGTACCATATATACATTATAAAAGGTTAAATGACCTTAGAAAATACTCAAAATCCAGTGAAGAACCATACCCAAGAACCATAAAAGATAACCCCAAAATCAATATTCTCCAATTTTGACCTCCTCTTTACCTTGGCACGACTAATCAAGGCCACATTCCACCTTAAAGAAATTCCACATTGAATGCATGAGATTCTTTCCAAATGGGATGGAAAATGGGTTCCTTTATGATATAGAGGTCGTGGAGGCTTCTAGGAGGGAGCCAACTAGATCAAGGATGGAGGGAAGTCGACCTTAAATTTAAATTTTCAAATTCAAGTTTGGAGCCAAAAACATATTCTTCTTGAAGACAAACTTGACTTAGAGGTCGAATTCAACTAGGAGACACATGATAATTAAATATCCCTTGACAAAATTTCCTTTTGCAAGTAAGATTGATTAGGATAGTCCCATCATTAATTTTAAATTAATTTTGAAACAAAGAGGCCACAAATGAACCAATCTAAGGGTTGTTTGCCACATCATCTTTGGGGCTTCTTGACCACAAAAAGGGGCTCCAAATTTGATTGAGGATAACTCATCAATCGTGAGGATTTATGAGGCATGCCACATAAATTTAGAATTGGCATGACGAGGAGAATCACATGATGATGGTCTCGCGGTCAAAATTACTATCCTTTATCCATTTTAATCAACATGTTCAGGGCAACTAGGGCTTATGTTCCACTCTTCTAGGGTTTCTTGTCATTTTGAACTTCCAATCAATGCAAGCTAGATGAATATTAAGAGCTTTCAAGGAAAAATGTTGGCATCAATGACAAAAATATTAAACAATATCTCCCTTTTTCATTGATGGAAACACACATATTCCCCCTACAATTTGTGCTCCCCTTGACTCCATGCTAAGATCTTACTTTCTTAATTTCACTCCCCCTTTGACATCAATGGCAAAGGGTTACTCCCCCTAATGAAATATCTTCCTCTAATGCCTCTCTCCCCTTGACCTGTTATGCCTCATACAAATTTCCATAACTAATTCCATTTGTATTACCATGAGTCCTTCTATAATTATGCCCATGAAATTACTCTCAAACCTGTTTCTCCAATGAACACAAGGTTGACTAATATTCCCATGATACTGACTATTTCTTTGTAGACTACTTCACATCTAGTCATTTATCAAACTACCAAAGGATAGATTTTAAGCCACTGGTACTTAGATTCCCCCCTCTTCAACATTCATAGGATAGGGAGTCATCAAGCTATATTCTTTAGCATAATGTATGAACTAAATTTGCAGTCAGTTCATCCTAAACATTGACATCTTCCACTGTACCTATATATTCCTCAAAATTTTATGACTTTACAAATCTTGAAAGCATGACTATTGAAATTTTTTCTCATTCACCTGATATTCTTTCTTTTGTTTGATTCTCCAAATCTTCTTGTACCTGATATAAGATTTCTCCTTCATGTATAAATAATCACGAGTTATATGTCAATAGTTGGGAATTTGAAGCAATATATATGATACTTGAATGACAAGGCTGTTGGGCCGTGCAACAGGTATAAATTTACCCTTGATTACATTATATTTTTCCTCCTTTTTTATGCATTTGTGCCATGATATAATAAGGTTTTGATAGAATTTCGGTAGAAATTAAACGAAATTTATTTTGATATGATTTGGCTGTCAAAACTCACTTTCATTGCTTTTTTTGCAGAAATTGGCAAATGGGACAATTGTTGTTCAAACTATTGAACAACAAAGGTTAAACAAGGAGAAAAGAGTGCGTCTTGTGCAGTCAGTTGAGAAGTAAATCAGAAGGATCAACGTAGGATGGAAGATTGTTCTAATAATAGAATTTGGTTGCGAATTCCTAAGGATCTCCTAATCCTGAGGAATCACAGTTATCTCTTTTCCTCTTTGGCTATAAGAGGGGAAAAACGAATAGAAGAGAACAACTTTTAACTTTAACTGTTGCATTTTTACTTCAGTTGTAATTGTAAGAGATAGAGCGTTCTTCTGAAAGACACATCGTTCTTGTAATGATATTCGGATTTAATGAGTAATATATAATTCGTATTTCCATTTGATCGTGATATTCTAAGTATCTAGGTAGTACTCACTAGTAGCTTGGGCCTGGTCATTAGTGGATTTCGCTGTTGTTCCTTGTGCTATACTTTTACCTTTTTACTGCAAGTATAATTACTTTGTTTTATAGTTTTATGATTGATCTATTTGATATATAAACCATCGATGTTGAATTTGTGTATTCTGTGCATTAATTCGTATTTCTGTTGATTGCCTCCATTTATTGATGTCATAGATTGATTTAATTATTAGATAACAGTTATTTCTTGTTAATTGAAAGCTAGAGTATTATTGGTTAGATCAGGTGTACTACTGTTGGAAGTTTCTATTTCAGTGGAAAGAGCTTTGTTATCTCTACAGTGCACTCGGTTTATGTCCTTATGATTTGTAATTGCAATTAGATATTTTTGATTAATATTGAGTTTTGGTGCTTGAATAGTTTAATTTCTTCAAATTTACAAGTTTTGTAGTTTATGACTTGATCCATTTACTCTTGTATTGAAATCAATAAGTTATCTTAAATCATTACTCTTGGTAGATACAACGATTTCCATCACTTGCACATATTGTGTACACTCTTGAAACAAAAAGACTTACCCAAGTTGATACTTAATGTGAGGCATTTAGGAGTTCTAAAAGACACCTTATATGCACCCAACATTTTGGCGCCGTTGTTGGGCAGAGTGTTGATATTTCATAGAAGGTGATGTATGTTTGATATTCGTTGCTATGAAATAATTCGGTATTAAAAACGGAAGGTAAGAAATTGTGTACGAGTAAGTAAAGTGCTTGCTCCCTTGCACTTTTTTAGCACAATTGCATAGGAATTGAAGTAGAAATAAAAGCTTGATGTTTGTTTGTTGTGGAAGAATTGGGTATTAAAAATGGAAGGTAATAACCTGTGTACGAGTAAGTTAAGTGCTTGCTCCCTTTCCCGCTTTTCAGCAAAATTGCGTAGGAATTAAAGTATAAATGAATGTTTTATTCCTGTATGAATGACTAAGAAGAAAAGAGTAGAAAAATATATAATTCCTTCGCCCAAATCTGAAAAATGTAAGGGATCGGTGACCCTTGGACGATCAACCTTCATTGATGAAATCATAAGAAACGCTAAGTCTCAGTCATCAGTAGGACCCTGAATCGTTTCTACAAGAAATCCTACTCTAACCCTTCAAGCCGCAGGATCACCATTTGTAGCTAACAATGAGATTCATAGCAAGAGTGAAGGATCTTAATAGAGTTTTCAGAACACTGAAAATTTACAGTTTAGCCCTTTACAAGAAGGTAATTCTTGCAGTGTTCGTGAAGGAGTATGAGAAACAGGTAGTCCTGAAAAGATTAAATCATCAAAACCCAAATCTCCTAAAATAGTGGTTGAACAGAGGACACCCAGTATTCCAGACCAAGGTAGTGTTGTTAAAATCATTCTAAAGGTCTCTTCTGAACCCCCCAGGAATAAATCTCCAGCTCTAGAAATCCCTGAAGGATATTGGCATATTTTTTATCAAATGGCTAATAATCAACGATGTTGGGTGTGGAGCCTGATTATCTTCTATAGTACCGGCATTTTGGACCCCAGTTCAAAATGGGGCGGCAACGCCGCCCGTAAAATGATCGCTGCCGTGGGGGGTCCAGGGGGGGGCAGCGCCCCCGAAGCTAAAAACAGCTGTAAAATTGCCTTGTAAAAGTATAGTAATTTCTAGTCAATCTGGGCCGTTCATTAGGTGGATGATCTGACGGTAGAACTTATGTTTAGTTTAGGGTTTTTTGCCCTAGAAGGCAACCCCTCTCTTTATATGAGGGCATTGTATTTGAGGCTGTGATATATATGTGTACTCGGTGAGCGAGAAACATAGAGGTGAGACTGTGAGAGAAAACAGAGGATATTACAGCGGTTTTGCTGTAGGTTGTATCTCTTCATTTTGCTGGATAATAGAAAGGAAGGACTGGCTGTTCGGGGTGGACGTAGCCCAAACTGGGTGAACCACGTATATCTGTGTCTCTCTTGTTTTGTGCGTTTTCTGTGTTTATATTTCTGCAATATTTTATGTGTTCCATTGCTCCGTAATATATAATTTTCTAACAAACGACAGCCTCAGACCTTTACATTACAATACCCTATTGTTGATACAACTGTCAATGCTCCCATGAAAGCTATTCCATTACAGAATATTCCTACCTTTCATGGGCTAACTTCAGAGGATCCTGATGCATTCCTTTTCGAATTCGATGTTTTATGTAGGGGATATGATTACACTACCAACCCCTAGAAGTTGAAACTGTTCTCCTCTACTCTGAAGGGAGCAGCTATGTGTTGGTTTATGGGGCTTGGTGGAGGTACCATTAATGACTGGGACCAAATGAAAACAACCTTTCTAAAAAAATACCAAGATTATTGCCGAACTAGAGAACTAAAGGATGAAATCTTTCAAATGGTAGCTAAGACTAACGAGACCCTTGAAGAATATGTAGAACGTTTTCAATATAATCTCCAAAGATCTTCTTATGTAAATTTACTTCCTGAAGTTCTTAAAGCTACGATGATCAAAGGTATGAAAAACCAATGGGTAGAAGCACTAAATTTAATGGGGAAGGGTGATATTTATCAAGAGGATTATGACAATATTATACAATTGTGCATCAAGTGTTCCAAAGGCAGTACAAGGCTGAAAACAACCTGGCATGATGTGATCACCAGAGATAGCAAAGCCTAAGAAGGAAGCATTACATGAGTTGAAATCAGCAATCAGCTGGAAGATTTCAAGACTGATACCTTGGGGATGCTGACGACACAACTAGATATCATGCAAGCCAAACAAAAGCAGGCAAAAGCAGAACAAAATCTGGCTATTTTTTTCCATGTTTCAGAAAGAAACACAATCATAGATAATTTCTATTAGATATGATACAAACATGCGCCATTTGCACTAAGGATCATGCTACGGAAAGTTGTCCATCACTTCCTAGATTAAAAGTAGTTTTCAAGGAAGCAGAAGAGGAAGTGGAACCAGTATATCTGTTGAACCACCGTCGTCAATGGAAATCACATCTGACAGGTATGCCTATAGAACCATCTTCGTTTTTTCCTTCTTCACAATTTAATTCTCAACAGTATTCAGGGGCAGCATGGCAGAACTAGCCACCTTTCTCTACCTGGCCACCTCAAGCATTTTCTATGACACCGTGGCCCAACCAATCAAATCCAAACAATAATTGGCCAAATTCCTCTTACCCTTCACCATTCTGGTAGAACACCCCCTATTCCTCTCAGTGGTCCCCTTCTACCTCACAAAATCAGAACTGGCTACCAAATTGGCAACGATCTGCAAACTAGCCTATGGGAACAGTTCCTTCGTCTCAACCAACCTTACCAGCATCTTATACGTTGCAGCAAAATCCTCAATCTAATATACAGTTGCAACTCCCAACTCAACCAAATCCAAATCCTAACAACAGACCAATCCAGTCAGTACAAATCATTGAGAGTATTGACCCTGAAGTTGAGTTGAGAGAATGTAATGAACTTAAGTTAAGATCAGGATGTATAATTGCTCCAGATGAGGATGAAAATCTGCAACCTAAAGTTAAAGAAACGCATCCGAATAAGCCTTTGACTGTAGATAACCAGCAAATAAGATAAGGAGAAGATATAGTCAGGCAGAAAGATCCTGAACAAATCATAATGACTTCTCCCCCGTTCCCAGAAAGATTGATAATACCTCGACCAATTGAATATCCTAACTTTGATCTTCTGGGTGAACTCAAAAATCTCTGTATAAAAATACCCCTCCTCTAGGCCATTCAAAATATTATGATATATGCTAAAACCATTAAAGAGTTGTGTGCAAAGAAGTCTGTGAGGAAAACAAAAATAAAACCAACTGTCCATGTCATCGAAACTTTGTCTAATTTATTACTAGGAAAAGAGACATCTATAAAATACAAAGACTCGAGGAATCCCATTTTCACAGTCCAAATAAATGGCCGCTGCTTTCCCAATGATTTAGTTGACTTAGGGGTAGCCATTAACATTCTTACAATAGAAACTTGTGAAGTGCTTGGCATCACAGCCATAGAACCAACCACTACCTTGCTGGAACTTGCTGACCATTCAGTCGCTAAGCCAGAAGGAACATTATAGGATGTGATGGTTTTTGTGGACTCTTGGGAATATCCGACATATTTTTTGATTATCAACCCTAGAAACTGGCTAGATGGACATCCCTTAATACTGGAAAGGCCTTGGCTAGCAATAATTGATGCTTATATAGGTTGCCGAGCAAGTAGTATGACCATAACCAGAGGAAACGATGTTAAGAATCTAGATTTATACCCTCCCGCTCTGCCAAGCCTAACCATTGTATAAACTTGAAAACAACCAGTAGCATGTTTAAAAGAAAATATTCATCCACCGTTGACTATGGCAGATAAGCTTGAATTCAAAAATCAAACAGAAGACGATGTCATTAATACCTTTATCAAATCACCTTGCTATAGTGTCTAATTTGAGATGTCACATGATTGAAGCAGTCCTTGACAATGAGTGTTGGCTGCTTGGGGCCTGACCCAGGTTCAGCAGTGAGTTTAGCCAAGAAAATCCTGGTACTACCACCACTTTCAGCAATAGTCCACGGAATGCAAACTGAGGTCTCACCTGAGGTAGTATGGGAGGGTGTTGGAACCAAGTTTCTGCACCCTAGGGATGTTTGGATGTGGGAGATCAGTGCCCGATCCATCCTTCACATTTACTAGATTATGCGTACACAAAAGCTTTTGGTTCTCTTTGCGCAGCTTTGGCCGCAACGCGTTAATAATTAATTACTCTATTCTTTCTTAATTATGGTTTGTTCATTAATTACTTAAGAAGATTCTCAATCATAGATATACATATAAGTGGGCGCAGATAAATAAGCAGGTATTATCAACACAAAATATTCAATTATATATCTATGAACTAAGTAGACAAGATATCCAACCAACTAATCTTTATTAATAATGTCTTCAAAGCTTGAGTCAGTACAAACTCGATTCCTTCCTACCCACTCAGTTGCAGGGGTCTGCGCACTCAGCTGTGGACTCTACTAGGCCTCTGCGCACTCAGCTGCGGAGCCTGTACCCTCTACTACGAAGCAATACTTTCATATCTACTTCTATTCTCCAATTAGACCTTCGCATCTCACTATTACATCTTCCAAGACTTCCCAAAAGACTACCTTTTACACTTAGAACCTCACTCTATTTATGCAATCCCATGGTCCGCTGACCATGGGTAGGCCGACACACTTTACATTAATTTACATTATTTTAGGGTAGACAACCCTAGACTCTCGTGCTCTGCACCCACATTTTGCAGGGTCTTTACATTACATTGATCCAAAACTCACTATGGGGGCTTTGCTGCCCAATAGGCCCCCAACACAATCATCGTGACTCGTCCCGAGTCACTCAGCTGGTGCGTTGATCTTCGCACAAAGTCCCTCTAGGAGGTTGTGCGCAGCTTGGGTATCCGCAACACACTGTTCGACTGTCTATTTTATCTTCTGCATCCGAATCTCCGAACACTCTAAAACAGGGTCACCTTCCTCTCCAATTGTAGAAAGTGCCTGCATTTGTGCTATATGCCCTTCAATGGTAGCAGTAATGGTGAACGCTTCATCTATCTAAGGTTGAATGTGTTCCTTGAGCACTACTTCGTCTTGGAAGATGGTGTCTAATTAGTCCTTTATTGCCCTTGCCTACTACAGTTGGGAAAGTCATTGAGTAAGGGCAACCGTCTGTATGGTACCCTGGACACTATCATACTCCCACTGTAACTCGCGCTTCTTAGCCTCTAAGTTTTGCAGATTAGGGTCTTCCTACAGGTGCGTAAGCATGGTGAGTGCTTACTCCAACAGCCCGGTGCAATCCTGTGTTGCATGGCCAATATGTTCCATCCCCAGTTGAATAGCACAAGCATGCTGCTCTCTAACATCGGGGGATGTGGAGGGCTGCGCCTTCAATCACAGCTTGGCGATCTGCAGGTTCAGCTCCAACTGAACCTTTGCTGCCTCCTCTTGGGCCTTGCGGACTCCAGCTGCCAGTTGGTGAATCTTTTCTGCTGTGGGGAGTTCCGTCAGCACAGCCAACTCCGATATACTACTACAGGCCTCCTCCATGGCTTGTTCCAATCCTCGGGTCTGTTCAACCAGGTCGTCGCGGTGTAAGTTGAGTTGTTTGATATTGAGCTTCTGCTCGCTCAAGATTTGGAGGGCACAGCCCTCCCTAGCACGGAGCTCAGCAATTACCCCATCCTGGAGCTGGTATAGGGTGTCCTTGGGAAGGGTAGCCAAATTCAACCCCTAACCCTTCGTTTGACCTACCATGGCCCTGTCGCCCTCGGTTGCTACTATGACTGCGCCTTTTGGTAGCACCATAGTGTTTGTTGTGCGAGCGCGCAACATCTTCTCGGCTTCTTAGGGGTCACACCTATAAGGCCTACAACTGCACTCTAAGCGCCCCCAACACAGTTGGCTGACTTCTCGTGGACGTGTGACCTCTTGAGTTGAGTCAATGTTGGTGCCAGGTCCGTGCATTCCTCTATCTAATCCTCCCCCTGTATTTCCTGCTTCGTGCACATTTCATGGCCTTCCTCGGGCTCTCTGACTGGCACGTTTGTAGTTTTTGCTGTCTGCGCTGTCGTTGCTACCTCAGCTGCCTTTAACTACGTGGCCATCTCTTGTTCATGGCGCCTTCTCTCAGCTAGCTACACGATGCACACCTTAGTGTCCTTTTTCCGTTGCTGCTCAGCGATCTTCTCCATTACTACCAAGTCCAGGGCATGCAACTTCGTAGGCCACAACTCCATCACTGAAAATATCACATATTCCGTTGCAATGAATGGGAGCTTCACCCATTTGCATGCGAGATCCTTACGTGCCCGAATATACAGGTTATGCATATCCACCTTGAATTCTACCACGCTTTGCACGCTGTTATGCACTGTAGCGCACTGTAGGGTACAAGCGTGGCCTTTTCTTGATCCATGTTCGTATGCTCACCTCCATGAACACACATAACACCTTTATCTCACAAATCCTTGTTGCGTCCTTTGTAGCCCATAGCAAGGTGTAACTCGCTGCTTCGGGTAGGTCAGTCTCAACTATGGGAAACTGCCTGTCCCTCAGCAGCTCTCCCGCAACCAATAAGATTGATAAGAGAAACCATGCGTAGTGGAAGGTCTTACCCTGCTCCTGGGCCTCCCTACAATTTTTCAAAAACTCGTCACGGAGGAATTGCGCCCAGTTGAACTGGACCCCCTCTACGCATTGCTCTGTCAACGCAATTACAGACGCTGGCACTTTGTCTGCACGACATTTCCTCATCAGCTTGTTGGCCAGAAGCTGGGTGGCTATGCACACCCCTTGGTCCTTGATTCTTGTAATTGTGTACCCTCTCTTCCTCTTCTCCAGCTTATATTTGGCCTTCATAGCTTCTACGAGGGCTAAGTCGCTCCTCTTTCCTGCTATGGCTGTGGGGTCATTTCCTTTGACAGGCAGCCGAGAAATCTAGTGAATTAGATCAGCCATGACGGGAATCAGCTCCTCCAGCCAGAGATACCCATCCTGTACTAGGAACAGTAGTTTTCGGATGACAAAAATGGTGATGAGCACACGGTGGTAGTGGGGTATCCATCGTAGATTGAGTAGCCCAGCCCTTTCTACACCGCGTAGCCATTTCTGCTTCAATAATTTCTCTGTGGCCAATTGTGGGAACTTCTCGCTATCCACGAGGTCCCAGTCTTCAAACTTCATATTCAGTACCTGTACCAATGGTATACCATCAAACCTTATTTCATCAGTAAGGAGTGGGGTCTGGAGCATACTCTTCGTGGCCTCCAGGTCCTTTGGTATCTTGGCTTTCCCATTCCATGGGGGGATGTAGGGGGCTAACTTTATCGCCAAAGGCACTTGGGATACATTCTCCACCTCATCATCCCGTGCTTTGATTTGGGCGATCAGAGCTTGCAAATCTTCCTCCTCCTCCTCTGTTTCAAGGGAGATGGCTTTGCCCTTCTCTGCCATTGACAATTTACTAAACCGTGGGTTCCGTGGTGATACCCGAACTGGCCCCATTGTTTGCTTGTCTTTCTTTAGTCGCGACATGCATGGGGACTTTGGAACCTCTAGTGCAACTACCACCTCTCCAGGCTCCTCCTAGACCATGTGGGGCTCCGGGGTAACTTCCACGAATCACACTCTTGTTCTCGCAGCCGTCATCGTGTCTACAGTTGAGGGTGGTAAGAGTATGCGACGCTCAGTGCTCTGTAGCTACTTAATTCTCAAACAACCAAGTGTTTCCCTGTGGCTAGCCCTGGTGGTTTTATAGCATTTTTGGAATTTGAATTCAACCCTTGCCCCCACTTTTTAGTAATCAATGCCGTTTGGCGGCAGATCGTCCCAAATATTGTTCTTAATTTGTGTCTTAATTGCCCACTGCCCACTCCTTTTTGCCTTAAATTGGACCTCTTGTCATGAACAGTGACACCAACAGTCACTTCCCTGTCTACCTGTGCAGTGGCGCAGCCTTCTATGCATGGCCACGATCCTTGTGACAAACTGACCCTGTGTGTAACCTCCTGCTCGTGCAGCTCTACTACAAACTTGTTTATAGTCTCACACTCTCTTTCAACTACTTGGAGCTCTGAGACTGTGCTCTCTAAGGATATTCAGGTGGTCACACCACCTGTGCGAGTCTTCCTTGCACCTTCTATCCTTGTCCACGAGCAACTCTCAATCACCCTTGTGTTAGACAGCGCGTTGCATTCTTCCTTATCCAGTGCCCTCCCTCTATTCCTTTTTCTAGTAAGATGCGGCCACAACCATGGTAGCAAAGCCACCAATTCCTCTAATGCAGTAATATGGCTGCCTGCCTGTGTGATTTTGGTTTCCTGGTTACTGATTTCTTCATCCTGATCCCTACGAATCTTTCCAATTATGCCGTCATCTGTAGGGTCGTCTCTGCGCTCAAATTCTTGTACATGGCCCTAAAGGCCCATCACACTGCTGGTACGTGTCGGTCCCATGCAGTCCATTTGGCCTTGTCAACCTTGTTTATGATCTCGCATACCCTTTTGAATACTTCTATGTGGGACCTTTGCAGAGTGCGCCACTTTTCTTGCTACTGCAGCTGGTTTCGAGTGTCGATCCTTAGTTTGGAGTGTACAGTTGTGGATGACACAGCCCACGTCTGTTGATATAGGTGAACACGCAACCTTCTCTGTCCTGGCTGCCTGACTTTCGTCTGGCGCTGGGGGTTTCCAACCCATAATCACGTCTGCCTTTTTCCCTCACTCCAGTTTGCCATGGTATTTGGATGTGTACTCCCTCCTTATGTAGGTGTCGCACATAGCTCCCTTTCCAGCGTCGCTTACTGCTGTTGTTCCAGTACTGTGCTTTCAAACCTATCCAGGACTTCATCTTCTACTATTATGTCATCATGTGTTGGCAGTTCCCTTGCTTCTGTCGTTATGCAACAAACTGATCTAATCATCATGTTGCAGTTTAGTGATGTCACTTCGTGCAACTGGTTCTACCAGCATTCTACTTCCTCTTCTGAATACGAAGTGTAGGAGATGTCGCGCTCCCACGAGATTCTTCCATCTATAGTCGGCATTACCGGGTCCTGGTCCTGTGAAGTTATCCGGTAAATGCAATCTAGCGGATGAGTTCAATGTAGCATGCTCCTTCAGATGGGTCTAATGGGACTACTACACGTAATGAATTTTTCTCGAATATCATCTTCCTCTTCGTTAGATTGATGACTCCATTCATATCAGTTGCCCAGTCTATTCCTAACAATTCGGGATAGAGATTGCTATCATTGACAATCTCTATCACTTCAAAGTCCGTCTGTGTGCTCATGCCTTCAATATCAACTATTACTCCTTGCAACCTTCCCATAGGCACAATCTTCTGTTGGTTCACCATTCATAATTGAATAGGGGACCACTGCAATGTGGGCTTGCTCATGCGTTCCAAGGTTTGCTTGGGTAACACATTCACGTCCGCCCCCAAGTCTAGGATAACCTGATCCATTTCGTATTCACCAATCTGCGTTGTTAATCTCATCTCCCTTCCAGTGCACAATGTATGCTTCCCAATTTCCAGACTACGTGTGGCTCTCCTGACCCCGTGCACCGAGTGATCAACTCTTGTAGTCCTTTAACTGCCTTATTGTCGCACAACAGCTTCATGCAGGTCTCCAGAAAGGTAGTAAGCATGGAAGGATCCATTTCCAGCTCTAGTTGGTCCTTACTACCTGAAGTGGGGCCTTTTTTGAAGCTCTTCTTAGCTTCCATAACCGTCTCCTTTGCGCGTTCCAAGTCAAACTCAGGTTCCTTTGCAGGAGCCTTGCGAACCCATGTATCTTCCTTAGGCTGCTTCCCCTTATCTTCCCCTGTGGTCGCACCACTTCTGAGCATCACATTTACATTGGGGTCTTCTTCGTGGGGTTTAGATCTCATCATTTGGATATTTTGAGTCGGAGGGGACTGGAGTACCCCTTTTTCGCGCATCTGTGCAACCAACGTAGGACAATCCACTAGTTCATGATCAGACTGAGCACAGTACGAACAAGATAGCCTTGTCAGGTTAGTACAATCGCTGGCGTAGTGACCTGGTCATCAGTAATTGTAACAAATCAACTGTCTGCAGCCCCTTCCTAGCCCCATTCCTCCTCGTCCTTGACCTCTCCCTTGAAATCTAGTGTGCACCATCCCTGCAACTAGGTCTAGGGCTCACGTTTTTGTCTGCATCCTATATGCTGGGGTCCGACCCATCATTAGCTTATAGCTGCGACAAGTGCACTCGTCATGACCTATCGACCTATAGATTACAAAACAGCTACTGGGGAGTCTGCGTATATTTCTGCAACAGATGACAATTGTCTATCATGTGTTTCCCTCCTAAATGAGAGATCACGGACCATAACATTGGTGTCATACTTGGCCCTACATGTGCTTCTGGTATCAACGGCATTGGCCCCCCTCCTACCAAGTAGTTCGCGAATACGGGACAGTGATCCTTGTCGTGACCCTGACTTTTACATTTTAAGCACCATACTTCTTCATGCGCCTCTGGTCGTGGTGCCCTATCCTACCTCAAACTCTGCTTCTCCAAGCATAGATTCTGTAGTTGCGCATGTATTTTTTGAACTCCAAACCCAGGGTCTTTTATCAGGGTCTCATGCAACCTCATTTCCATTTCCAATGCTTCAGCCTGGGTTGAAAGCTTCTACTATGACAACGTCGTCCTCAGGTGCGTTGTCAGAGATGCCACAAACCATGCGTGGTGTTGCACGTCTGTGAGCGTTATATTAGCCTCGCGGATCATACTCTTCAGTTGCTGATCCAGATCCCAAGGAGTATCACCCGAGAGCATCGTTATCTCCTTGAACCCAGTGATTGACTGCATCTCGGATTTCGGCTGGCTAAATTCTCTATTCAACGCATTCTGGATCTCTACTATCCCTGCGTTTGGGTGATCATTAGAGTGCTTGATATACCAAGTCAGCGCGCGATCCTGCAATGTGCTCACCAATGTAGCCTTCTTAATGTTATCATCTGTGACCCCTTGCACTTCCCACACTGCTCTTACCACGAACCAGAACTGGTTTAGGTCCTCATTTCCTACTCCTCTAAATACGGGTAGCTTGATCGCGTTCACCATGCTGAACTGTGGGATTGATGAAGGTGGAGTGGGAGGGGATGGAGGTGAGGGAGGTGAAGCAGGTGGTGGCATGGGTGGAGGTGGTAACTGCGGAATGCGCTGCTTTATCAACCTGACCGCACTTCTCGGAGAGAACCGAGCGAGCTCTTCCTCACTCTCTCGCGACAGTGAAATCAGGGGACTGTTTTCTAATTCCTTGCTACCTTTGTAGGTCTTTTCGCTCCACGTCATCCCAAACATTAATGTATTCACATAACCCTCTTTTCACATAATAACATCTTAATCCAATTATTTAAAGATTTGATGTACCTACGTCGCGATCCTTTGAGAAAATGTCATTAAACTTCATTGTAGCTTACGTTCATGTCTATTATGAACTTAGTGATGAATCCCCCTATTATCTGGTCGAGCCAGTGGTCCACAGCTTGCGTGATCTTGTCTTCTGATGCCTCTAGTCTATGCACCAACTCCGGGGTCCACACTATTGGTTGGTTGAGCTTATACCTTCCCTAACTGTCGGCTAATCTCGTGATCCAATCATACAGTTCAGATGGAAAGGATGCAAAGAAAATCTCGTGGATTTCCATATACATGTAGCAATCCATTCACCTTTTCTCAGATAGTTACGGAGTTCTGTTTTCCTATGTTGTGAACTCATGAACCTTCTGATCCAACCACTCTTCAATTTCCTGCTCTGTTGGGTTCCAGTGGCACAACATCAAACGTCCCTTAGGCAGATCCTGGTCTTGGTAACGGAACCATTTGTTGGCTACTTGGGGCCTGACCCAGGTTCAACAATGAGTTTAGCCAAGAAAATCCTGGTACTATCGACCCTTTCAGCAACAATCCGCAGAACGCAAACTGAGGTCTCACCCAATGTAGTATGGGAGGGTGCTGGAACTAGGTTTCCGCATCCTAGGGATGTCTAGATGTGGGAGATCAGTGCCTGATCCAGCCTTCACGCTTACTAGATTACACGTACCCAAAATATTTTGGTGATCTTCATGCAGCTTCGGCCGCAGCACGTTCAATGTTAATTACCCGATTCTTTCTTAACTAAGGTTTGTTCATTAATTACTAAGAATATTCTCAATCATAGGCATACATATAAGTGCACGTAGATAAATAAACAGGTATTATCAACACATAACATTCAATTACAGATCTATGAACCAAATACACAAGATATCAAACCAACTGATCTTTATTAATAATGTCTTCAAAGCTTGATTCAGTACAGACTCGACTCCTTCCTATGCACTCAGCTGCAGGGGTCTGCACACTCAGCTGCTGACTCTAATAGGCCTCTGCGCACTTAGCTGCAGAGCCTCTACCCTCTACTATGACACAATACCTTCAGATCTACTTCTATTCTCTAATCAGACCTTCATATCTCGCTATTACATCTTCCAAGACTTCCCAAAAAATTTCCTTTTACACTTAGAGCCTCGCTCTATTTATACAATCCCATGGTTCGGTAGGTCGACACACTTTACATTAATTTACATTATTTTAGGGCAGAAAACCCTAGACTCTTGCACTCTGCACCCACATTTTGTGGGGTCTTTAAATTACATTGACCAAAAACTCGGGTTTCAAGCCCCAAAACTTGTTATGGGGGCTCCACTACCCAACAATGAGATTGAAGAAGATTCCTTGAGAGACATTAATGACCAATCGATACCAACAACCACTGTCTATAATAGCAAGCCTATTGAAATCGAGCAAGGGAAAATCCTGAACATTAACAGTAATCTGAGTAATGACCAACAACAGAAACTTATCCAAGTCCTTAGGAAATATAAAGGGGCTTTTGCATGGGACTACCCAGACATGAAAGGGATTGACCCTAAATTATGCATGTACCACATCTACACTGAACAAGATGTAAGACCTATTTAACAACCGCAATGTAGATTAAATCCTCATCTAAAGGATATTGTGAAAGAAGAACTTCAAAAACTGTTAGATGTGAATTTTATTTATCCTATATCTGACAGTAAATGGGTTTCTCCATTAGTAGTTGTCCCCAAAAAGAATGGAAAATGGCGGATATGCATTGACTACAGAGAACTCAACAAAGCGACGCAAAAAGACCATTTTCCCCTTCCATTTATCGACCAGGTCCTAGATACACTGGCAGGAAAGAAATTCTTCTCTTTCCTGGATGGATTCAGTGGCTACAACCAAATTCAAATTGCCCCTAAAGACCAGGATAAAACTACTTTCACCTTCACCTGGGGAACATTCGCCTATAGGGTATTGCCTTTCAGATTGTGCAACGCACCTGCTACATTCCAAAGAGCCATACTAAGTGTTTTTGTAGACTTGATAAATGAAGGATTGGAAGTGTACATCAATGATTTCACACCCGATGAGGATGAATTTGATTATGAATTACAAACATTGGAGAAAGTCCTAGAACAGTGTATTGCTACTAGGCTATTCTTAAGTCATGAGAAGTGTCATATGATGATGACAGAGGGCCTGATTCTGAGTCATTACATTTCAACAACTGGAATTCAGGTAGATCTAGGGAAGATACAGGTAATCCTCTTATTAGCTACTCCCTACACTCAAACAGAGGTACATAGTTTTTTGGGATTTGTTGGATATTATCATAGATTTATAAAGAAATTTTCACAAATTGCTACACCTTTATATGCCTTGACAGGAAATGTTGATTTTATATGGACTGATAAATGTGACACCACCTTCACATATTTGAAACAGTTAGTATCGACAGCACCAGTATTACGAAGCCCGAATTGGGATATACCTTTCAATATTTCATCAGATGCATCAGATACAACCATTGGAGTTGTTCTTAGCCAAGAAGAAGACAAGAAACCTTATGTTATATATTAAATCAACAAAAACCTTACTCCTGCTGAGTTGAGCTATATAGTAATAGAAAAGGAGTTTCTAGCTGTTATTTATGCTATAAACAAATTTAGACACTATATAACTGGATATCCTGTATTTTTGTATACTTATCACTCTGCCATTAAATATTTAGCCAACAAACCAATCACAATTGGAAGAGTGACTCTTTGGTTACTACATTTTTAGGAATTTGACATAACTATAAGGGATCAACCAAGGAGGGAGAACCTCGTGGCCTACTTCCTCTCCCGAGTGCCAAGAACAGATGATACAACACAAACATTTGACACGCACAGAAAAGAAATTTATTGTTCAGTGTACCACTCATTTCTCCTGGATTGGAGGATACCTTTTCCACACGGGAGATGATATGCACATCTGCAGGTGCATCAGGGAGGATGAAATTTATGATATCTTAAAAGCCTGCCATGATGGACCTTGCGGTGGACACTTTGCAGATGCAGAAATGGACATAAAATTATATAGATGTGCTACTACTGGCCCACTATTTTTATAGATGCTAAGAAATTTGTCCAGTCATGTGATAGTTACCAAAGGATGGGCCCCTCTGGCCAATCTAATGAAATTCCCCTACATCCACAGCTAGTGATAGAACCGTTTGATCATTGGGCATTAGATTTCGTTGGGTCATTCAAACCATCATCCAACCAGAAATCATATATATTGGTTGCAACAGATTATGTAAGTAAGTGGGTGGAAACAGTAGCATTGCCAAGAGCAACAGAGGAAACCATTATTAATTTTCTTTTCGAAATTTTTGTGCAGTATGGCTTACCCAGATAAGTAATTACTAATGGGGGGCCACAATTCGTGGGTCACAAGATTGCTGCTACATTGAGAAATCATCATATCGCACACAAAATTACTTCTCTGTGTCACCCACAGGCGAACAAGCAGATGGAGAGCACCAACAAAGTTATCAAAGCTATTCTAACAACAACAGTTTCATCACATCAACAAGACTAGAATACTCGGCTGCCAAAGGCCTTGTGGGCGTATCGCACAACTTGGAGAAACACTACTAGATACTCTTTGTATCAGCTGGTATTTGGTAAAGAACCCATTTTTCCCATAGAATTTGAAATACAAGCACTAAGGACAGCCCAGGAAGTGGGACTGGATTTAACAGAAGCCTAGGTTAACATGTTACAACAAATAAATGAATTGGATGAAATTTGGCTACTGGCTCTATAACGTACGACACTTATTCAACAACAAAGAGCCAAATGGCATGATGCCCTGATCAAGAAAAAGACATTTCATGAGGGAAACTAGGCACTCCTTTATGACTCCAGGTTTCAAAACTTCCCTGGAAAACTGTAGACTAAGTGGCTAGGCCCCTATGAAATAAAGCAAGTACACGAAAATGGCACTCTTACGCTAACCACCATTGATGGGTCTATTTCTTCTTTTAAATAAAACGGGCATCGGGTATGCCTCTACCGAAAGCCACTTACCAGAGAATCTTTCTACCAGCAGATATGTGAAGACCCCACCATGCAAGTTTTAGCTGCAGAAGGCAATCCTTCGACAACTTCATCTTTATAAAATTTATTTCTTCTCTATAAAATATGTAAATATGATTTTTCTCATTTGATTTTATTTTGTTTTTCTTCTTCTATGCTTGTTTTGTTGTTCAATCTATTGAACAACTGTTGTTCAATCTATTGAACAACTGTTGTTCAATCTATTGAACAGCAGCTGTTCAATCTATTGAACAGTTGTTGTTCAATCTATTGAACAGCCGCTGTTCAATCTATTGAATAGCTGCTGTTCAATCCAATTGAACAACACTTTTTGTGTATCTCTGCTCTTCAATTAATTGAACAGCTATTGTTCAAACCAATGGAACAACACTTCTTTTTCGCATAAGTTTTGTTGTTCAATTAATTGAACAGTTGTTTTTCAATCTATTGAATAGCTGCTATTCAATCTATTGAATAGCTGCTATTCAATCTATTGAATAGCTGCTATTCAATCCAATTGAACAACACTTCTTTTTTTCATGTCATTTTGCTGTTCAACCTATTGAACATCACTTTTTGCTTTGTGTAATTTTGTTGTTCAATCTATTGAACAACTATTGTACAATCCAATTGAACAGCTGCTGTTCAATCCAATTGAACAACACTTCTTTTTCTTTACGTAATTTTTTTGTTCAATCTATTGAACAATTGTTGTTCAAACTATTGAACAGATGTTGTTCAATCCAATTGAACAACATTTTTTTTTTTGCAACATTTTTCTATTCAATCTATTGAACAGTCACTGTTCAATCCAATTGAGCAGTACTTTTTTTGTGTGATTTTTTCTGTTCAGTTAATTGAACAGCTGTTGTTCAATCTATTGAACAGTCGTTGTTCAATCCAATTGAGCAACACTTCTTTTTTTGGCGTTGTTCTATTATTCAAAATATTGAACAACTGTTGTTCAATCCAATTGAACAACACTTTTTTTGGCATGTTTTGTTGTTCACTCTATTGGACAGCCACTGTTCAATTCAATTGTACAACACTTCTTTTTTTTGGTGTTGTTCTTCTGTTCAAATTATTAAACAGTTATTGTTCAATCTATTGAACAAACATTGTTCAATCCAATTGAATAACACTTTTTTTGGCGTGTTTTGTTGTTCACTCTATTGAACAGCTGCTGTTCAAAGAATTGAACATCACTTTTTCTCTTTGTGGTTATTGTTGTTCAAATGATTGAACAACACTTTTTGTGTATCTCTGTTGTTCAATTCATTCAACATTTATTGTTCAGTTCCAATTGAATAGAAATTTTTTTCTTTTGTGTGATTGTTCTTCGATTTTCTGAATGATTAATGTTCACTCAAATGCTCAACCCCATTTTTCTTTTGTTTTTTAATTTTCTTTTCTTTTCATGGCATGAAGTACAATACTTTTATGAGGACAAGAATTTATGGATTCTATTGAAGGGAGTTAATACCATTAATGTTATGATCTTTAATAGGACAACTTGTTGATGACAGATTCTTTTTCAAAAAAGGGACACAATTATTTATATATTGCTTTGCTGCATAGCTTTCTATTGTACTTGATACTAATTGGTCATCTTAATATCATGCTAGTTTCACCTTTCCTAGTTATAATCTTCTCTGTCTTTAATAGATAAGACTATGGGTATACTATTTTTGACATGTTAAACTTCTTCCACCATCCCTGCTATTAAGGAGTATTAAGCCTCCCTCTATTTGTCATAAAAATATGTAATAACAGCAAAATTTTGTTTTTTGGTTGGAGGACAAGGGGTCTCATTATGAGCTAGCCTACCATGTTCATAAGGCTACAACAAAGTGGCATTCCCACTATGGCCACCACACCAGGGTTATGATCCATTGGATAGCTAGAATATCCTTGGAATAGGAGGTCTCATTACAAGCTTGTCTAATCACTTTCGCTACATCCTAGTGAATGGCAGTGTGGTCATCTGGTTACCACACCAGGACACTGATCTCTTCTGTAGAACAGCACGGTAACTCTCCATTTATAAATTGAGGATCCTGGCTCATAGGGGTTAAAAATTAACCTTGCCGAGGCTATGGACGCTTGGTGGCAGCAGAGGCTCTGCTTATGGTATTGAAGTTACATCTTATAATCAATTATTACTATAATACCCTTTTCTTATTCTTTCTTTTTATCAGAGAAGTTATTTCCTTAATGTTTCCATGTTTTTGAACCTTTATGCATGAGATATTGTTTTTCGATCAATGACATCATTCTCGGCTAGAATACTGTTAGCAGAGCATATTTTTGGCACATTTTTGTCCTTTTCTTTCTTACATAACTTATCATCAATCCAAACATCCTATCTTTTATTCATAACTATCTTTACACACTCCGCTCTAATTATAACCATACCTCTTTCTGTCCTATCACTTATATGCATACTCTGCTTCATTTAATGCGGTATTGTTCTCCCCCTTGACTTGCCATCAGAATAGCCCTTTCCCTGTCTACTCGATTGTAGGTGACCTCTCTTTGTAAGGAGGGGGAAGATTCCCATTACACCTTTGCATGCGTTATATTTACTCCGCTTACTGGACTTGATATGTTGCTATGATATACCATGATCAAATGGCATGTGGCAGTATGATAGTCCTAGAGTTAATATTATTAACTGTCATGGAAATTTAACTTGACATTATGGAATTTAGTTGTTACGTCTACTTGTTGTTCTATTTTATCGAAGCAATTGTTGTTTTTTTACGTTTTTTTTGTTGTGTCAATCTTTGAAAATTGTAGGGTGAATATTGGAAGAATTCAAGCATTATGGGTGGAAAATCACTTTGCTGAGAACCCTTGGTGTTGGAAATTTCTGATAAAGCTTCTAGTGCACTGGGGATGGATTTCATATTTCACCAGGCTTCAGACCCCTGGCAGTGAAATCGCTCTTGAATTTTTACAGCACTTAGAGAATGGGCAGTCCATAGTAAAAAGTGTAATAATAACAGTATCAGAAGTTTTGATAGTTTAGGTTTCTGGGTTGCCGGTAGAAGGAGCAGCATGGCCTAAAAAGCACATAATGTTGCATGACACAGTGGAGATTTTCAAATATGTCGGTGAAGAGCTAACCTGAAAAGGCGAGGGCATTCAACCATCCTCTCTGGGAGAACCTTGGTGCGAATTGGTGAGAGTCATCCAATAGTACATTACCTGTGATGGTCGACGGGATGTGGTAAAACCACAACAACTTAGACTTTTAGCCGTTTTAAAGAAAAAGCTTATTGTAAATTTGATATTATTGTTAAATTCATTGTTGCATGATTCAGCCAATAGAGTAAGATGGGCTAAACATCCTGATATTGTATTCAGTCATCATGGGTTGATCAAACTGACTGTTAGTCACAATCTTGCTCAGAAAAATTTAATTTGGGATAATTTTATAGCTCCACTAGAGATTAGGCCAGACCCTGTAGTCCAAAATTATGCAACCTTGGAAATTGAACAGTAGAACCCTGTTCCGAAGAGGAAAAGAACTGTTCATACAATAACAGGACCTAATAAGCGCAAACATTATGTGAAGTAGAATCCATGTTAGAGGACTTTTATAGATTCTCAGGAGAGCGTCGAGTGCCCGACAGAGCCATCTAGTCAAAATGTTTACATAACTCTGAACCAGAACAAGAGGAACAACATGATTCTGACCCAGAACAAAGGGGAGCACCATATTTTTCTCAAGATGATGGAGAACCAAAAAATGAAGCAGGGCCTTCTCAAACACCACATATGAGCCCTCGAGATGGTTTCTTGCAAGAATTTGAGGAAGGAATGGCCCAAGTTCTTGCAAATTTGAACACATGTATACAACTTGAAGGATCACTCGACTAGAGCCTAAACAAGTCTCAATCCACAAAGGATTCTGGTCACACAGAAATTTTTCCTTCCCCAAAATCTGCAGACCGGGAAGTGGAAGTATACATAGAAATAATTCATGAATCTGATAACCAGTCAGGTGACACGGTTATAGTAGAACATAGCCAAGACAAGCATCAAGATCCCTCAAACACAAAGGGTATTGATAAACCTATCCATATAGAGGGTGCTTCTCAGAATAAGCATGTGGTTGAAGTAAAGTTAAGAAAGCTGAGGAAGAAATACAAGAAGCTTCAGAAGATGGTTACGCGGCTACGTTGGAAATTAAAAGGAGCTGCAAATGCAAAAGCTCTGAGAATTATTCTTGGAGTAGTCACTGTGGCCACATAGACAGAAGTATGTGAAGGTAAGGAAATAGAAACCCAAATTGAATTTATTTCTACTCAGACAGTAGCCACACAAACAAGCTTTCATATAGATTTAATAGATATGGCTATTCATATTGAGGGTTTATCCTCTCACAACAAAAGAACCCAGACTAAATCTATTTCTACTCAGACGGTAGCCACACAAACAAGTTTTTATATAGATTTGATAGATATGGCTACTCAGACTGAGGGTTTACCCTCTCACAACAGAAGCACACAAACAAAAGAAATATCCCATGATGCTCCATCAAGCAGTGATCATATTCTTCTATAGTTACAGGAGGAGCTAGTACAGGCCCAGCTTTCTTTAGAGCAATGTAAGAAGGAGACGATTCCTCTACAAAAGTATTAGGAGCTACAGAAACAATTCAATGAATTGACCATAACTGAGGACGAAACCTTTGTTAAGTTAAGTGAGGACGAAGAAAAGTTGAGGAAAGTAAAAGCCAAGCTAGATAATGTCGTGGGTCATATTGACGCCATTTTCTCTTTATATTCTGATGCCTTATCTTGTAGATATCCTGCTACAAACTATGCTCTGTTTTTGTTAGAAAGATATTTACTGTTGAAGATTAAAGTTGTTAAGGCCAGCAAGTCAGTTGAATTGAAGACAACCAAAGAATTTATAAAATGTTTTAAGGAGCATGGGATAAAAGTCCAACGTCTTCTCTGTGAACTCTATTTGCATAATTTTTTATTAGAAGAGGAGGTGGATAACAATCCTAGCCCTTTTGTTGGAAACATTCAGTTCCAGGCCTTCATTTCCTTCGCAGTGAACCAACTTAAGTGGTCCAGGGCTTATAACAACTTTCGAAGGAAAGAAAATGGACTGGATTTGTTGGTAAGGGGTGAGCCTACTCTACCCTTGCATCTTTTTGTTAGACACAAGAGGTTCACGAAACAGGAGGGCGTAATTAATATTTTGGGGCCTATACATAAAGAGATTGTGTAAGCGGGAAGGGAGTATTTCTTATCCATTCAGGAGAGGTCCTTACTTGCATCCAAACAGAGATGGATAGCCTCCACCAATAATGTCAAGAATAGAGAACCGTTTGGCTATAGGAATTTTAAAGTTTTCGCAGGCCATTTTGTCACATACAGTAATATTATCTTAAGGGAAGGACCACATTGGCTAGGATGTCAATTTAGGAGCCCTGTTATTTGGTACCCTCCTGACGGATATTGTTTTGATTATGAGCTGCCTGATGGTCATGAAGGGATAGTCTTTACAAATTTAATACAAAATCACAGTTTTAGGTTATACAAGGAAAAAGTCTTTCCCGCTTACTCTTTAACTGCATTACATAATAACTAATTTTCATGATGACATCAAACAAGGTAAGAAGGGGAGTATGTTGGGTCGTGCAATGGGTATAAATTTACCCTTGATTACATTATCTTTTTCCTCCTCTTTATGCATTTGTGCCATGATATAATAAGGTTTTGATAGAATTTCAATAGAAAGTAAACTAACTTTCTTTTGATATGATTTGGCTATCAAAACTAATTTTCATTGCTTTTTATGTAGAAATTGGCAAATGGGACAATTGTTGTTCAAACTATTGAACAACAAAGGCTAAACAAGGAGAAAAGAGCACATCTTGTGTGGTCAGTTGAGAAGTAAATCAGAAGGATCAACGCAAGACAAAAGATTGTTCTGATAATAGCATTTGGCTCTGAATTCCTCAGGATCTCCTGATCCTGAGGAATCACAGTTATCTCTTTTCCTCTTTGACTATAAGAGGGGAAAAACGAATAAAATAGAACAACTTTTAACTTTAACTGTTGCATTGTTACTTCAGTTGTAATTGTAAGAGAGAGAGCATTATTATGAAAGACACATCATTCCTGTAATGATATTCGGATTTAATGAGTAATATATAATTCGTGTTTCCATTTGTTCGTGATATTCTGAGTAGCTAGGCAGTAATCACTGGCGACTTGGGCCCGATCACTGGTGGATTTCATTGTTGTTCCTTGTGTTATACTTTTACGTTTTTACTACAAGTTTAATTACTTTATTTTATAGTTTTATGATTGATCTATTTGATATATAAACCACCGTTGTTGAATTTGTGTATTTTGCACATTAATTCTTATTTCTGTTGATTGGCTTCATTTAATTATGTCGTAGATTGATTTAATTATTAGATAAGAGTTATTTCTTGTTAATTGAAAGCTAGAGTATTATTGGTTAGATCAGGTGTATTACTATTATGCAGAAGTTTCTATTTCAACTGAAAGAGCTTTGTTATCAGTACAGTGCACTGAGTTGATGTGCTTATGATTTGTAATTGCAATTAGAGCTGTTTGATTAAGATTGACTTTTGGTGCTTGAATAGTTTAATTTCTTTGAAGTTACAAGTTTTGGTAGTTTATGATTTGATCTGTTTACTCTTGCATTGAAATCAATAACTTATCTTAAAGCATTAGTCTTAGTAGATACAATGATTTCCATAACTTGCACATATTCTGTACACTCTTGAAACAAAAAGACTTACCCAGGTTGATAATTAATGTGAGGAATTTAGGAGTTCTAAAAGACACCTTATATGTGCCCAACAAGGGCAACTAACATATACTTTCTATTCACGATTTTTTTTGAATATTTGTCTTGTGTTCTGGAAACCTTTATTCTAGGGTTTTTATTTGATAATCATCCATGTCATGAGCTTTACAATCCCTAAGAATAACAATAACTAAGAAATATACTAGGGAACCTGGATGAAACACCTTTCATTGATGTTGTTGACCTTCTTAAGACATTGTTTCCTAGAGGAGTTGCAACCCTTTTTTGATCCTCTTCCTTGATTACTTAAGCATTATTTCTTGGAGAAACCACAATTTCAACCTTCCTTTTTCCTTCAATTTAATTTGGCCATGGAAGGAACTTGTTATCAAGATTCTCTTCAAACTTACTTTGTTGGGGCTTGGATCTTGTGCCTTTGTTACATTGAGCTTCACCTACTTCTTTTGCCTTCATATTCAATTGAGTAATGACTCAATCTTTGCTTTCGACATCTTGCAATTTCTCCTTTTGTCGTTCCTTGAGTGGGTTTATTTCATTTAGAGTGGTGTCAAGTTTCTTTTCCTATTGACTAACTTTTGTATCGTACTTCTAAACAGATTCTTGTAATTGGTTTGTTAATTCTTTCTCTTTCTTCTTTTCTTCCTCTACTAGAATTCTTAGAAGATAAACTTCTTCGAGTATTTGATTTCGCTTCCTTCCTTCATTAATATCACACATGGAATTGATCAATTCTCCCTCTATGTCTACTATTGCTTCTTCTTCTTCATCTACATCATCTTAATCAAAAGCATCATAATATTCATGTTGACATGCATTATTCTTTGAGTAGATATTTTGAAGCTTCTTCCAAAGCATTTTGGCTGATGAGGATTGATCCACTTTTGCTTTCACAAAATCTAGCATAAAATAAGAATGACATTAATGGATTTTGTATTATATTTGTCGGTAGATGTGTCTCCAGCAACAACATATTTCCATATATCATATCCATGATCTTGCAAATAGGCTTCCATTCTAGATTCCCATATTTCATTATTGATTCATCAAACTTAGGATCTGGTGGACCAACTTTATTCTCTTCATTAGGGAGACTATTGTAATATTGGAGAGTTCCTTTCAATGTTTGGAAACATACTTCTTTAACTTTCCCATGTCTACACTTCTGAGATCTACCTTCCAGTCGTTAAGTTGTAACTATGGGAACCTGGTTCTAATACCAAATTTTGAGAATACTAAGAGGGGGGTGAATCAGTAGTTCAACTAAATTAAACAATTTTTAATCTTCAGAGCATTAATTAACATTAGTGCCAGATTAAAACATAAAATAACAAAAAAAATAAAAAATTCACAATATCAAAGATAATAGACCTGAGATTATTAGGTGTAAAGCCTTCTAGGAGAAAAACCATTGAATGCTTCATGATATGGGTCTTTAAAAATTTGCATCAATCGAAAGCTCCAAATTCCAGGATTTATCAACTCCAACTAAAGGGATGCTCCAATGCCCCGGTTTACCAGCTCCAACTGGAAGGAAACTCCAACCTTGGTTTACTAGCTCCAACAAAAAATATGCTTCAATGACCTTGTTTACCAACTCCAACTAGAAGGACACTCCAACACCCTGGTTTACTAGCTCCAACTGAAAGGATGCTCCAACACCCTAGTTTTATAAGCTCTGACTGAAATTATGCTCTCACACCCTGCATAGGCTCCAACCCTCTCTAGCACCACCCTACCTCTCTAAAGCATTTTTAAGCTCCAACTTGAAGGTGACTCCAATTTTCTACTTCCACCAGCCTTCCTACCTACTCAAAAAGCTACCACTTTCCCTGAACGCTCCAACCACAGCATACCATGTTTCACAATTTTTAGAATGGATCTACTTCTGCTTAATATCAACATAAATTCATTCTACTATGTTTTTCAATTAATTATCATAATTTTTAATATAATTTCTTTCTTCTAGGTTGAGCAACTTAGCTTTATATATGCATGAATAACTCCTATCTCGACACCCCTACTCAAGAGAAAATTGCATTTTTCAAACCCTAGCAATATAGAGATAGATCGACAATAGGATTCTGAGATGAAATCACTATATGAAATGCAACTTTTGTCCAAACCCTTATAGTATCAATTAATTTCAATAAAATTCCTACACAAGCCAATAACTTTTCTCAAACATTTCTGACAATCCCTAGCATCAGTAGCATTAAAGCAATACTAGAAACCTACATATATTTCTTTCCATCTTCTGCATTAATGAATACACACATCTTCTTTTCCCATAACACATATACTACCAAACCCTAACAGCCAACAATCTAAACAAATTGTGACACTCATACTTTGTTACATATTAACTTAGTTATTGCTTCTAGTTATCATTAATGATGAAAATGTATCAATGCATAATAGATAATTAGAACTATGTTTCTTGATAAACCTGAGCAATGCTTCCTTGATCAATACAAGTTCTTGATAGTAATAATGATAGGCCCATTATGCAAGTGGACTTAAAATTTTGATCACTAATATTGATAAGTCACAATGTTCTATACATTTTTAGTAGCATGACACTTGGAAGTTAATGATTAGAGTGTACCTCATACAATCACAATGATGTCAACAGAAATTGTCAGAGAACTTACCATAAGTTAAGAATAAGCATGTTCCCATACATCAATTGTGTACGGTAGAGAGTGTCACTGACTGATGAGCTTCTCTTGTACTTATTGATTAAGAAATGGTAATGTAAGTGCCTTCTCCCTTTGCTACATGTTAAGTATTATGCCCAGATTTACAACTCATTTATGTATAGTGAGTTTTAGGACTGCTTCGGATCAATGGATGTTATACAGACCCTTAAAATACGCATCATATTATATCCTTTAACAAGAAATGATGATGAATCACAGAGAGTATCCCGTCAAAAATCCTTTTAAATAATGCTTCAACTTACCATAACTTGTCCTTTAATATATCAATAGAGAATCCATTAATTCTAAAAATATTTTTTTGAACTAGCTTCATAAGTTTGAATTAAAGATGCCATCCCCCTTTAGAATATAATTTTAATGATAATAGATACCCTAAGTCTGCTACAAAATATACCACAGAAGTTAATCCTCTGATCATAAAATAACTAAGAAATTGCTCAGAAACTCAAGAATATTAGTCCTCAGATATTTCTGTTATAGGTGGTCAAATATACTATGTAGTTAGCCTTGATCCATGTCTCAACAATATTCCTTGAGCAAGTTCAAAACTGGTCTAGTTTTGTCCTAATCTTAGATATCGAGAGTACACTTCATACAACCTTAAATTACCTTAGATTAGGCCTTATGCTAACATATCTTTCCATGGAAACTTATAAAGATCAAGCCTAGGAATCAATGAATATCCTTAACAATAAACCTTGGAACCATCCTCAAAAGAACCTTAGGAACAATCTCGTTCTAGTCAAAAATCATATTAGGTTAGCCTCAGATATCAAATGAATTTCTCCAAAGATGTCCTAGAAAATGATCTCCTAATAGGGCTGAGTGGGCCTCAGACATACCAAACAAAGTTGAGCCCTAAAATTTTTTTATTAGGTCTCACTAATATATGTTTCAAGTAGCTCAAACTAGGGCTTAAAATTTTCCTTAAACAACCACTAAATTGATGCTAAAATACCTTCAAATTGTCAATGAATTTTCCACAGACTTATGCGTATTAGCCATTGAAATTGTATCAAAATTTCTTTAGACATTGATGAGCCCCAGAAATGAGTAATTATATGGGCTCATTCAGCCTCCTAATTCGACTTAATCCACCACTCTCATTAGTTTATTGCATGTTTTTTATTATATTTATGCTAATAGAGTGAATTGGGTTAGTTATTATGCCAACAAGTCTAATGTGTGCTTTATGCAGTATTTTGGTCAATTTTGAGACAAAATCAAAGGTTTAAATGAGCACTTGGCAGACAAATTCGTGGAAGGACAAGGGGGAGGATTTGTAGGCAGGTTTCCCCTTCATTTATGAGCCCTTACCTCAAATTCTCCATCAAAAATGCAGAGCACAAGGGGCAGCCAAGCAAGTCAAATAGGACTACTGTTAACTGCAAGTTTTGGCAGCCGAGTCCCTAAAGTTTAGGAGGTCTATTGGGGTCCTCAATTTGTATCAATAAGAAGGTTGAGGGCCTCATTTGGATTTAGCTAGTTTGTAGTTCGATTTTAGTCACTTAGTCATTTTGTTAGTTCGATTTTAGTCAGTAGGTTAGCTCTGCATTTCAGCACATTTTCAAGCTTTTTCTTGTAGACAGTTTTTGGGATGTAACTATTATTTTTTTATCAATAAAGATGAATCCAGCTTTGCACCAACTCTAATATTTCTTAGGAGGTTGTAGCTCTTGGGGTTGGGCCCAACCCAAGTGCCCAATACCTCCTTTGTGTACTTTTATGTGTCTTTGTTGCATTCTTAGAATAAAATCTGTTATTTAGGTTAAAATCTTGTTTTGTTATTTAGGTTGCTTTTGATGATTGAAATAGCTTTTCATGTTCAGGTTGATTTGATAGGTTGGTAGCAGAAAATATCTTCGAAAAATGCCATCAAGAAACCCTTGATCTCACCTCTCCCTCCTCGGGACCATGAGCTGAGACCAAGGTGTCCTTGCTGCCATAAAAACACTGTTCTTGCTTCTTCATGCAATTGCTAGTGTTACATTTTTAGTTAGGAATGTTGATACCAGTTGTACTTGCATGTTTAGAATATGTTCTTGTAGCTTTCATAGTTATCTTACATGATTTTCTGCCACTAAACTTCTGTTCATCATGCTTATGGTTTCTAGGTCAAATTAGGTCAAAATAGCTAGATCTTTGGTTTTCTTAATCTTTGTTGATTAGTTTTGGAAAATAATGTGTAGAACACCTGTGATGCCTTCTTGCCTACCTTCCCCCCATTAGAAAACCTACTCCAACCCCCTAACTCAGATTCCTCCCTTTCATTTTCCACCCCTTTTCCAATTTGACCTAATTCCCATATCTTTGTGCAACCTTGCTCCCTCCATCATTGAACCAAATCCGATCGCCTTAACCACTCCTCATCCTCATTCACCAAGTCCTAGACCTCCTCACACCCTTATCTCACCTCCATACCCACCTCTTCACCTTTTTTCCACCATCATCCCTTTAAAATTCCCCTTCGGAACATCTTGTAGCAACATCCTGTAGAAGCTACAGTACATCCTGTAGAACCCCTGCAGACTTCCTGTAGAAGCTCATGAAAGCGGTTTCTTGAGATCCGATCACTGTAAAACTCTCTAGAAGGGTGCTATGGACCCATTAGGCCCTCTTCTCACTTTCCCAACCTCCTGTAAGCATTTCCTTTCACCAATCAACCTCTGCACAGAAAAAATAGTCAAAGCACATGCATAATAACTCTGCGAAATTACTCAAAAATGAAAAAAAGATGTTTTATTCATATTTCTCTTTAGAAGTAGCTTAGTCACATGCATTTTACCTTTCTAGAAATCAATGGCATCCATTTCTATAGCTTTCATCCTTTTACTTGCACTAGTAGGGTTAGTCTGTAAAACTAGGGTTTGCTAGGTTTTGCATTTCCTTTCAGCTTTCCGCTTCTTTTTGCAAGTAGATTAGCCTCCTTTGAGTTAGCTTTCATCCATCATATTTAAAAGCTTCTTCCAAGAGCTCATATAAGTTGGCTTAAGCTCCTAAGCAGACTTGTGCCAGCTGATCCAGTGACAGCCGCGGCAAGAGATAGTACTTGTGCATATAGCACCGTCGCTTCCAAGTTTGTTATGAACTACCGGGTTGATAGAAGTAAAGAAGGGAGCTCTAGGAGTTGCAGCATTATTGGTGCAATACTAGAGCCCACCATGTTTTTGGCGCCGTTGCCGGGGAAGCGTGAGAGTATTTGTGATTACTACTTTTCTTCTATTTTCTACTACAACCTTCTGCTAAGTAGTTTTTTTCATTTCCATTCTGCAATTTCATTTCTGCAAAAGTAGATTAGACCTTTCCTGCTTTCATAGATTAGCATTTCAATTCCACAATTTCAATTCTGCAAGCGTAGCCTAGCATTTCATTCCTGCAATTTCATTTCAGCAAAATAGATGAGTCCTTTCCTGCTTTCATTTTAATTCCGCATTTTCATTTCAGCAAGATAGATTTTAGTTAGTTGCAGCTCAATCTATTTCAGTTTTGCAGGTACAAGCAGAGAAAAAAAAAAAAGCAAACAAAAATATTTCATTTCATGCCTTGTAGGAGTAGAGATAAGTCAGAAAAATGTTTGCACAACGCCCCCACTGCTTCACACAGCCAACCTTCTCTCTTCTTCAATGGCTGTGATTAAGAAGAACCCTTAGGTGGACAAAAAGACATATTTTGAAGAACCTCTAAGGGAGAAGAAGAAGAAAACATTCCTCTGGAGCAAATGGCTACAAACAGAAATGTTGGAAGCAGTACCTTATCCAAAAATGAATTTGCAAATCAATTGGAAGATTTCAAGAGCGAGGTGAGGCAGTTTCTTGCCATGCAACTGGATACCTTGTGGATCCAAAGGAAGCAAGAGGAAGTTCAGAGGCCTTTGGCCATCTTTTGTCCCAGGTGCACTAGAAAGCATCCTAGGAATGAATGTCCATTGCACTCCATAGAAGTGTGTTTTGTCTGTGAAGGGGACCATCCTACAAATCAGTGGCCCTCCTTGCCCGGACTTAAAGTTGCATATCAGAAGGCCAAAGGAGCCACTGAACCACTCTATTTCAGGAATCAAAGGAGGCCACATGGACCTAGACCTTGCCAGCAGGGAATGCAAGGGACATCCTAGACCTATTACAACCCCAATCAAGTCACATTCATACCTTCTTGGGGTCCCTGTGCTCATCCTTCCTGGTCCACATGCCCTCCTTGGTCATATCCTCCTCAATATCATGCTCAACCAGCTACTCATCCATTTCACCCCTACTTCTCAGCCACAGCCTCAGTGGAATGCACCTCATCAGGGGTGGAGGCTCCAGTACAACTCTCCTCCCACTCCTTTGCCTCCATCACCTGCCCAATCACAACCCCATCCACATCCATCTCAAATATACACCCCCACTCAACTACCCATACCACCATTTCCAAACCTGCCCATTGGAATAGCTCAACCCAATTTCAAAGCTGAGGTACAAAACTTCCAAACAACTCCTCTTGAGCTCAATGATATTCACCATAGCTCAGGAAGAGTATTGGAGAAAAGAGATTATATTGATAGCATTGAAGTATCACATCCAGCAAAAGAACATTCAAAAGAGGAGATCAAAGAACCATGGGCTGCACTTGATGAAGAGAAGACATCAGAATTAGAGATTGAGAGAGCTCCCTCATGGTTACCATCAAATCCTCCATGTTGTTAAGAGAAAAATCAGCAAAAAGAGGAAGATGTGAAGGTCATGATAGAAGGTGACATGAAGAATGATCTAGATCAGCAAAAGGAACAAGGATATTAGAGCTATATTGAGACATGGTTCCAGACAATCACTAAGTTGCAGCAGTACTCTCTTCCTCAGCTATGTTCGATCCCTTCAAAGTCAAATCATTTGGTCTCTAAAATCTGGATAGTTGTCAAAGCATGCATTTCAAGTCTCCACATCATTTTGTCTCTAATCTCAATGTGCACATGGCTCCATTGGAAGTATTCTTATACTTGAAACTGATTTTTCTTTTCAAGTAGGGTAGGGTAGGAAAAAAAGAAAAAAATGAAAAAATGAAAATAAGACGAAAATAAAAATCTAAGGTGAAAACCTCGTCGGAGGTGCCTCAGATTGGCTCATTGATTGAAAACCTCCATGAGGCGGTCAATGGGTTGGAAATAAGAGAAAAGAAAAAGAGAATAAGATCCCTGGGTGAAAACCTCCCTTAAAGGCACCCAGGGTAGGAAATCAAGGTGAAAACCTCCATGAGGCACCTTAGTTGTTTTCAAAAAAAAAAGAGAAAAAGAAACAAGAAAAGAGAAAAAAAATAAACCTAATTTCTATTGAATAATTGTAGGTTGTAGCAAGGACATTCTAGGTTAGGAGGATGGCACAAAACAAGGACAGAGATTTCACCTTCTATAGGAAGTTTTGTGTCTTCTACAAGAAGGCTACAAACAAGCCAAAATCGATCTCAGAAGAGGACCCGAAGGTTGGGAATTAGTCCATGAGGCCTGTAAACATCCCAGTTTCCATCCCTCACCCATCTCCATCATTTTTCCATCTCATTGTGCTTCTTTCCTAAAAACTGTGTGTTCTACAGGAAGTTCCTGTAGAAATTACAAGAAGCTAGAAATGGATTTTAAAAGGCAGTTTGGCAAATATGATAGCTTCCTAAAGGGTTCGTAAGTCCTCCTACAATCCTCAAACCTCTCTCCCATCAGTTCCAAGTCTGCATTATAGCCCAAGCTCATTTTTTTCTTACCATGCAAACTGTAAAATGCTTGGAAGCAAAAATACATAGTGCTGAAATTTGTTTTTTCCCTAGCTTGAAAACCATACATCCATTTGCAAAACTGTTAAAAAAGGAGTTGTATAGGGATGATGGCAACATGCCCGAGCAATTTCAACCAATTCCAGTGCATGGTTTCCAAGAAATTAGCCTCCATCACCTTCAGCCATTTTTGCATTATTTCCATATCCGTGCATCCATTTCAAAACCTGTTTCATGGGGAGATGCATATAGGTGATAGTAACCTACCCAAACAGTTTCAGCCAATTCCAATGCACGGTTTCCGAGAAATTGACTTTTGTCATCTTCATCCATTTTCAGTTTTTCTCGAAATCTGTGCATCCATTGATCACAATTTTGTTATGGGAGGTGCATAATGATGATAGAAACATGCTCAGAAAGTTTCAAGTCAATCCGATCTATCATTTTTGAGCTATGAAGAAAACAAGTTTTTGTCCTGCAAAAATCTAGCATCAGCAGCATGAGGGTGCAAATCTGAACGTGGAAACAGATTCCTGCAGCTTAGATCTACCTAGAGGATACCTGAACAAAAAAAATAGCCACGTATTAGCAACCAAACTAGCATGCATCCTGTTATCACTTAAGAAGCAATTTCTAAATTGTTCACATCAGTTTGATTGTAATGGTTAGGTGTTAGTCTGGGTTTAGTTTTTCCATGTTTGCTTTAGTGTCTAAGTCCTAGGAGTCTTGTTCCCTTTGTTAAATATGGTCAACAATCTTGTTTTACCCACCATTGGTTCCACATTTATTCAAAGTGTCATGTGTTAAGGTTGTTTCAAAAATTACATGCGTTTCGAAATCAACTAGGAGTTTTCATAGCGCAAACTCACAAAAATACACTATGTGCGCTACGAAAACACCTAGACAGTTTCGTAACTAGGATATTTCGTAGCGCAAAACACAAAATTTACGCTGGTTGCACTACGAAATCAGGGATTTGTGCCAGATCTTGTCTAACTATCTTTTCCATCAAAATTCGTTAATTTTTCATCACCAATTTTCAGTCCATACACCTTGCCTATCACATTCAACTGCTCATTCTTATCATTAGGTTCGTTAGGTGTCTTGGTGCGCTCAAGTTTCAAATTTCAAAAAAAAAGGTGCCAAGTGTTTTCAGTTATGATTTAGGTTTGGATTCATGCATGAGGAGCACATTGATAGGCGTTCAATTTGAATTCTTTGAAGATCAAGCGAGGCAACTTTCATTATCCATTGCAAGCAAGGTAGTGATTGAAATTGAGACGGTGCAGGTTTCTTTAATATTCACGTTGTAGGAATTCCATGGAGGGGTCTACAGAAAGAAAGGAGCCCACAAGACCATTAGTAATTCAAGACACACCCCAGTAGGCTAAAAAATGGAAAGGTCAAATCAAAGAAAAGATACAAGAACAATTCACAGGTGAAACAGTACAAAGAAGAATAACCAGGAGCAAGTTAGCTAAAAGAAATCACATAGCAAGTAAGGCTAAGTCCTAATTTTTGTCAAATTACCTTTTGATGCTTACCTTAAAAGAATGGTGTCTTGTTTTCAGTTTTGAACAACTTCATGGCAGATGGAAAGGCCATTTCAAGCAAAGGAAAGATCAAGAGAGTTGAATTTTTGGCCTCAAGCTGTGTTTTTAAAATTACACAGCAGTTTCGTAGCGCGCTACGAAACTGCTGTAGCTGCACATTATGATTTCATGGACCAATGTTGAAAGACAAAGGAAAATCTTCTTGAAGGGGAATCTCTACAAAGGATCATTTAAAAGGTTTCAACATTCAACAAGGGAAAAACAGGTAGAGGAGAGACATTTTTGAACTCCAAACTTTATCAGTCAACTTATCAGTCAAACTGTCTTCTTATTTTACTAGTCAACTTCTAGAAGAGTTTCTGAGCAGTTGAAAACTCCTCTCTGAAAAGTGAAAGAGGTTTTCATTCCTAAGATACTTAAGTAAGAAAACCTCTTCTACTTTCTTCAAATCCATTAAGATCTGGGATAAATGAAGGACCAAACTTGCGCTATGAAACTATTGTAGGTGCAGTTTTTCACAAGCATATTTCTCTGTTTTACACCTGTTTTTCAAAGACACATTCTGGGCGGTAGGAAAGGTGTTTCAAAAAAATAAGAGAGATTTTTGTTCAGCATGGATTGGTTCAAAAAATCCTCCTTTAGTTTTTCTAAATAAATTTTTTATGAAAATCTATGAGCTCTGTCCCAAGACCTATGTTTCAGCCAGAACAGAGCAAGGAACAGTCTCCTAGTTTCTAGGAACAGTAAAAGGATGAGTCATCAAGGGCCAACTAGAGGGTTATGAGCATCATCAAATTCGAATTCATGGAGTTATAGGTGTCAAAAGGAGTTTTTAATTCCTAGATAAGGTTGTTTTAATCATAATGAGGAGTTACACTCCTAATTGTTTTAGGTCTCTAGGACTGCTAGTTAGCTGTCATTTGCATTTAATAGTTAGTTTTAAGTGTCAATAGGTGTCAGGTCAGGTAGAATTCGAATTTTCCTCATCCTAGAGGAGGAATATAAGTCATGTAAAGAGCTCTATATATAGGAGAAGATCTAATGTACAAAGGGTTGGAAATTTTCAGAGAAAGACTCTAATTGTGCCATTGTAGAAGATTATGTTTTTATGAATGCAGACTTTGGCTTTACTTCTCAGGATTTAGAAAGAGTTCAATGGTGTAGTGGTGGCTTGTTTATGTTTGTCCTTATCTCCTTATTTGCAGTAGTATGAATGTATGATACTTAGAATTCATTGGTTATGCTCTAACTTCCTTCATACATTTGTAGACTGTGTTTTCCTTTATGCTACTGATGTACCCTTCATATGTTGAATTCTAGATGCCCTGACTTCCATGTAAAGCTAATTTTATTGTCATACTGAAGCATTTCTTGACTCCATAAGCCCAATGGATGCTTACTGATCATGTTCAACCATTCATATTTCTTCACTTGTTTCATAGAGTTAGCCATCTAATTCATTATCAAAAATCTTTAATATTGTGAGAGAGCCCTCTCAGGTTGGGGAGGCTAAGCCTTAGCGAAAAGTTGGTTTGAAATAGTTAATCAAAGTCTTCCTGATCAACAGCCTATCAGGGGTGGATTTTTGTGATAACACATCCATAGAAACAAATGCATGCAACAGAAGGAAAGGCCACAACACCTCACAGAACCCACATTCGACTTCCAGGTACGTGACTAAACTAGTTCCTCTGTTGCATGAATGTAATTTGAGAACTGCATGAACAATGAGATGGTTGTGATTAAAAGAATTGGTGGCCAGCTAACTGGCCACCATCATCCAGTTCAAACAGCGCTCAGTGGGTGCAAGCGACACGTGTGCTCAGTCATCTCAGGAGGAAATCTGAAAACATGTAGTGGTGGTTGTTTAAACTCCAGCATGATTGATGGACATGATTACAGGTAGAGAAAACAGTCTAACGAACGTTAAGGACGTGATTAGTGTTGGCTATTTAAATGATCTGCATGGGGCCAATGTGAACTTGGCTAGCTCATCCTCCATCAACGGAAGTCTCCATAAACAACCAATCGAACTCTCACCTCTGTTGTTTCCATTTTATCATTGTCCCTGCAGCTGCAACAAGCTCCATACCAGCTCCATAGCAGCCAACCAGTCTTTCTTGGCCAATTTTTTTTTAAAACCATCCTGCTTATCGGCATTCTACAAGAAGCACAGTTTCATTCTACAGGAAACGAAAGCCTTCTATATGAAGGCTTCTACAGGAAAGGCAGAACAACTACGGAGCAGGAAAACTTGGGATTTTCGTTGAATTTGGAGGTCTATATGAGGTAGGCTCGAAAAAACTCCTCTATGCATGGTATGTTTGTGCAAGGTGGTGAATTGAACGACATTAGATTGGAAAATCAGAGGAAATGTCTGCCTGCACATTGAAAAAAAGTGAATAGTTTGTGTGCATATTTTTTGAGTTCTACACAGTTCTCTTTTTTTCCCTCTGCATTCGAAGTCTGTCTTCTTCTTTCTCACCTTCTTCTGAAAAGAGAGATGCAACCATAGGAACTAAGCCTGTGTGAAAGAATGAATTTGCAAGACTGTCCACTTTCTGAAAGAAAAAAAACTGTGTTATTTGTTGTCAAAAAAATTGATTTCTTTTCAAAAACTAAGAAGCAAATTCAGGTTGGAAAAGTTTGAAGAGAGGAAAAATTGCAAGTTGTTGTTGTGAAAAACACGAAAATTCCAGGAGCAGTAATAGGTTCTACAGGAGGGGCAATGAGCTGTCTTTTTTAGAAGAAAACACGGGTTTTTGCAAAATTTCTGGCTTCAAGAGGTAGGTTCCATGCATACCTACCTTGATCATCAATATGTGGAAGGAATGATATCATTTTAAGGAAGGATTAAACCTAAAAAAGAAGAGTAATTTCATTCAAAATTTCTGCTTGTTTAAAAAAAGAAGAAGAAGAAGAAGAAAACAAACAGTTTTATTTGTTGCATGTTTCTGCAAAAGAAGTGATGCAATTTTAGGGAAGAATCAAGCCTGAAGAAGGTGAGAAAACCAATGGTGAAGGAACACAGGACATTCAAGCACAGAAAGGACAGAAAGAAAAAGGGGAAATGGGCCAGATTTCTGAGCCTAAAACAAAGGAAGAAACAACAGCAAAAGCACCAAGGGAAAAGAGGATGCAGAGTAGGACAGAAAAAGGCCAAGAAATCCCAAAACAAGGTTGCAACAATCAAGGCAGGCACCCAGCAAGAGAAAGAACAGACACACCCTGAAAAGGCAACACCACAAACAGAAATAGTTGACACAGGGATTTCTACAGGAAGCAAGGAAAAAGAACAAAAAGAGGAGAAATCACCTGAGATATTGGCAAAGGAGGCAGCAGATGTGCTTGCTGCATTAAGCACACCTGCAATACAAAAAGGAAAGAGAGAAAGGCAAACCTCCATGTATTTTAAGGCGAGGAAAAGCACAAGATTTGAAACAAGTAGAATAGGAGGAACAGTGGAAGGACATGGACAAGAAGGCAGAATTTTATGGCACACATGAGTAGACTACATCAGAAGCTTGGGATGATAAGGAGGCCACTAGGGCCATCAAAGATGAAGAGATAGATTAGTTGCTCAGAGGATGAGCAACACTTTCAGTAGGGGGGTGATGATGAGCCCTAGAAATGAGTAATTATATGGGCATATTTAGCCTCCTAATTCGACTTAATCCACCATTCTCATTATTTTATTGCATTTTTTTTATTATATTTATGCCAATAGAGTGAATTGGGTTAGTCATTATGCCAACAAGTCTAATGTGTGCTTTATGCAGTTTTTTGGTCAATTTTGAGACAAAATCAAAGGTTTAAATGAGCACTTGGTAGCCAAATTCGTGGAAGAACAAGGGGGAGGATTTGTAGGAAGGTGTCCCCTTCATTTATGAGCCCTTACCTCAAATTCTCCATCAAAAACTCAGAGCCCAAGGGGCAGCCAAGCAAGTCAAGTAGGACTGCTGTTAACTGCAAGTTTTGGCAACCGAGTCCCTAAAGTTTAGGAGGGTTGTTGGGGTCCTCAATTTGTATAAATAAGAAGGCTGAGGGCCTCATTTGGAGTTAGCTAGTTTGTAGTTTGATTTTAGTTAGTTAGTCATTTTGTCAGTTCAATTTTAGTCAGTAGGTTAGCTCTGCATTTCGGCACATTTTCAAGCTTTTTCTTGTAGAGAGTTTTTGGGATGTAACTATTATTTTTTGATCAATAAAGATGAATCCAGCTTTGCACAAGCTCTAATCTTTCTTAGGAGGTTTTAGCTCTTGGGGTTGGGCCCAACCCAAGTGCCCAGTATCTCCTTTGCTTACTTTTATGTGTCTTTGCTGCATTCTTAGAATAAAATCTGTTATTTAGGTTAGAATCGTGTTTTGTTATTTAGATTGCTTTTGATGATTGAAATAGCTTTTCATGTTCAGGTTGATTTGATAGGTTGGTAGTAGAAAAGATCTTCGAAAAAGGCCATCAAGAAACCCTTGATCTCACCTCTCCCTCCTCGGGACCATGAGCTGAGACCAAGGTGTCCTTGCTGCCATAAAAACATTGTTCTTTCTTCTTCATGCAATTGCTAGTGTTAGATTTTTAGTTAGGAAAGTTGATAGCAGTTGTACTTGCATGTTTAGAATATGTTCTTGCTTAGCTTTCATAGTTATCTTACATGATTTGTTGCCAATAAACTTCTGTTCATCATGCTTATGGTTTCTAGGTCAAATTAGGTCAAAATAGCTAGATCTTTGGTTTTCTTAATCTTTGTTGATTAGTTTTGGAAAATAATGTGCAGAACACCTGTGATGCCTTCCTACCTACCTTCCCCCCATCAGACAACCTGCTCCAACCCCCCAACTCAGATTCCTCCCTTTCATTTTCCACCCCTTTTCCAATTTGACATAATTCCCATATCTTTGTGCAACCTTGCTCCCTCCATCCTTGAACCAAATCTGGTCGCCTTAACCACTCCTCATCCTCATTCAACAAGTCCTAGACCTCCTCACACCCTTATCTCACCTCCATATCCACTTCTTCACCTTTTTTCCACCATCATCCCTTCAAAATTCCCTCTCGGAACATCTTGTAGAAACATCCTGTAGAAGCTACAGTACATCTTGTAGAACCCCTGCAGACTTCCTGTAGAAGCTCACGAAGGTGGTTTCTTGAGATCCGATCACTGTGAAACTCTCTGGAAGGGTGCTAGGGACCCCTTACGACCTCTTCTCACCTTCCCAACCTCCTGCAAGCATTTCCTTTTGCCAATCAACCTCTGCACATAAAAAATAGTCAAAGCACATGCATAATAACTCTGCGAAATTACTCAAAAATGAAAAAAATATGTTTTCTTCATATCTCTCTTCAGAAGTAGCTTAGTCACATGCATTTTATCTTTCTAGAAGTCAATGGCATCCATTTCTGTAGCTTTCATCCTTTTACTTGGACCAGTAGGGTTAGTCTATAAAGCTAGGGTTTGCATTTCCTTTCAGCTTTCGGCTTCTTTTTCAAGTAGATTAGCCTCCTTTGAGTTAGCTTTCGTCCATCATATTTAAAAGATTCTTTTAAGAGCTCATATAAGTTGGCTTAAGCTCCTAAGCGGACTTGTGCCAGCTGATCCAGTGACAGCCGCGACAAGAGCTAGTACGTGTGCATATAGCACCGTCGCTTCCAAGTTTGTTACGAACTACCAGGTTGATAAATGTAAAGAAGGGAGCTCTAGGAGTTGCAACATTATTGCTACAATAATGGAGCCCACCAGACATATGGGTCAGAATATCTTAACTAACCTTCAAAACCAAGCCTTCAATATGGTTATGAAATACCTAAGATAAAGGTTATCCAAGTAGCCAACTACATCAAATAACTTTGTTTATGAGGTGATCCCTTAGAGGACTAACGATGCCACAGAGATTATCTAAGTTGTCACGAAGAAAACCAAGAAGTGACTTAAATAATGTACCATCTCTACCTTAGAAAAAGATGAATGGCCTTAGAAACTTCTCAAAACATAGCAAATAACCATAACCAAGAACCATAAAAGCTAAACCCAAAAAATCTTCTCCAATTTCGACCTCCACTTTATCTTTCCATGACTACTCAATGTCGCACACCACCTCAAAGAAATTTCATGTTGAATATATGATATTCTTCTCAGATGGTAGTTTATATGGGTTCCTTTATATACCTGTCATACATGCTTCTAGGATGGAGCCAACCTAATCAAGGATAGAGGAAAGCTGAAATTAAATTTCAAATTTCAAATTTAATTTTGTAGTAAAAAATAGATTCTTCTTGAAGGCCAATTTAACTTGGAGGATCAACTTAACTAGGAGACCCATGATAATTAAATAACCATTGACCAAATTTTCCTTTGCAAGTAAGATTGATTAGGATAGACCCATCCTTAATTTTAAATTGATTTTGAAATAAATATACCACAAATGAACGAATCTAAGGGATGCTTGCCATATCATCTTTGGGGCTTCTTGACCACAAAAAGGAGCTGCAACTTTGATCGATGATGTCTCCTTAACCATGAGGATATATGAGGCATGCCACATAAATTTGGAATTGGCATGATGAGGAGAATCAAATCATGATGGCCCCATGATCAAAATAATTTCCCTTTCCATCCATTTTCCTCAACAAGTGTTAGGAAACTAAGGCTTCCCTTCCTCTCTTCCAAGGCTTCTTGTCAATTGGAACTTCCAATCAGTGCAAAATAGATGAATATTAAGAGTTTTCAAGTACTGACTATGGAATTAATGGAAACACCATTAGAAAATCTCCCCCTTTTTCATTAATGAAAACACACATACTCCCCCTGTGATTTAGGCTCCCCCTTACTGCATGCTCTAATCCTACTTTCTTGATTTCTCTCCCCCTTTGACATCAATGGAAAAGGATTACTCCTCATAATAAAATATCTTCCTCTGAAACTTCTCTCCCCCTGGCCATTTATGCTCCATATCGATTATCACAATATTCTATATGTATTACCACAAGCCCTTTTGTAATTATATCCATGAATTTCCTTTCCAAAACCTACTTGCCATTGAACACAAGGTTGAATAATATACTCATGACACTAACTATTTCCTCGAATACTTCCTCACATATGTCATTTTTCAAACAATCTAAGGATATATCTTCAAATACCACCACTTAGACTCCCCCTCTTCAACATTCACAAGACAGGGAGTCATCAAGCTATATTCTTCATAATAATGTATGAACCAGTTATTCAGATGGTTCATCCTGAGCCTTGACATCTTCCATTGTACCTATATATTCCTCCATATTTTGCGACTTTACAAACCCTAAAAGCATGACTGCTAATAATTTTTCATTCACATGATCTTCTTGCTTTTGTTTTCTTCTCTAAATATTCTTATACCTAATATTAGAGTCCTCTTTCATGTATCTACAATCACAATCTATATGTCCATATTTATGGAATTTGAAGCATTCTATATGGTACCTGAATAATGTATAAACCAACATATGTTTTCTATTCACGAATCCATTTGAATATTTTTCATGTGTTCTGGCAACCTTGCTTTTGATAATGTATTTGACAATAATTCATGTCATGAGCTTTACAACCCTTATCCTTGTGCCCAAAGTTAGAACATGAATAACAATAACTAGGAAATATAATAGGGTACTTGGATGAAACATCTTGCCTTTATGTTATTGATATTCTAGATACATTATTCCTTGGAGGAGGTATATCCCTTAGTTTATCCTCATCCTTGATTAGTTCAGTATTACTTCTTGGAGAAACAAAATTTTCAACCTTCTTTTGTCCTTCATTTCAATTTATCCTTTAAAGGATCTTTCTATCAAGCTTCTCATTAACCTTGATTTGTGGGATTTGGATCTTGTTCCTTTTTTGCATGGATCTTCACTTGCTTCTCTGGCCTTAATCTTCAATTGATCAATGATAATATTTTTCATTTCAACATCTTGCAATTTCTCCTTCTTCCATTCCTTGAGCTAGTTTATTTCATCTAAAGCAACATCAAGTTCCTTTTTCTTTTGGTTAATTTATATCTCATACTTTTGAAAAAATTCCTCTAATTGGTTTGTCAATGTTTCCTTTTTCTTATCTACTTCCTCCACGTAATGTATTAGAAGGGAAACTTCTTCTTCGAGTATCTAATTTTTCTTCCTTTCTTTGTTAAGATCACATAAGGAATTGATTGATTCTCTCTCCATGTCGACTACTACTTCTTCTTCTTCATTTACTTCATTTGAATCATAATCATCACCACCTTCATGTTTACCTGCATGCTTCTTTTAGAAGATATTATGAAGTTTCTTCCAAATCCTTTTAGGTGATGAGAATTGATATACTTTGGTTTTCAGAGAATCTAAAAGAGAACTAAAAATGAAATTCATGGATTTTGTATTGTACCTTCCATATTCATCAATAGATATGTCTCCACAAACAAAAGAGTTTCATACATCATATCCATGAGCTTGCAAATAGGCTTTCGTTATGGATTCCCATATTTCATATTTGGCTTCATCAAACTCAGGATTTGGTGGATCAACTTGATTCTCTTCATTAGTTCTAACAAATTTGGAGATTAATGTATATAGAAGACTTGCTTTGATCATTTGGATGTGTGATTCTTTGAATTTCCCATCTCTACACTTGTGAGATCTACCTTCCAACTATAAAGTTGCAACTAAAGGACCTGGCTCTACTACTAGTCATTAGAAATACTGAGAGGCAAGTGAATCTCTATTTCACTTCAATTAGTTAATTTTTAATGTTCAAAAAATTAATTAAAATTATCATTATATCAAAGCATATATCAACAACACCATTCAACAATGCACAATATCAAAGATAGTAGACATGATATTTTTGGATGGAAACCCGTATGGGAGAAAAATCACTGAAATTTTCTGAAAATAGTACTTCAAAAAATGACATCACTAGGAAGCTCAAACTTTCAAGATTTATCTACTTCTTCTTATAGGATCTACTTCTACTTAATATCAATATAAAATTGTTCTATTGTCTTCTCAATTCAGTATCATCAACCGCGATATCACTTATTTCTACTAGGCTCAACAACTCATCTTTATACCTGCATAATTAACTCTTATCTTAACAACCCTACTAAAGAGATAATTACCTTTTTCAAACCATAGAAATATAGAAATAGATCCACAATAGGATTCGGAGATCAAATAATTGTATGAAGTGAAAATTCTATCCAAACCCTTATAGTATCATTTTATTTCAACAACATGCCTACACAAGCCAATAACTTTTCTCAAACACTTCTGGAAAACCCTAGCATTAATAGAATTAATAGACTACTAGCAACCTACATATATTTATTTACATCTTCTGCATTAATGAATACATACATATTCTCTGCACATAACACAAATATTGCCAAACCCTAGCGGTCAATAATCTGAAAAAACAAACACATTCCTACTTTTTCAGAGATTGACTCAATCGTTGCTTCTTGTCGACATAAACAACCAAAATGTACCAATGCATCATATTATTGTCATTGCAACAACAACCCTCCAAATTTTTGTTTAACTCAATTTTGGAGCCTACGTGAACTATCCTTCCAAGATATTTCGTGTCATTGCATTGTTTGCTTAACTATCTTAGTGTTTTCCATAAGTGTGGCATCCTCCTAAGTCGTGTTTTCTATTTTTTATCACCTTATGCTTAAGAGTTCTTGTGTTATCTTATCTAAAGATAGGTGAAGACATATCTTTTCTTGACATAGAAACTAGTTTTGTTTTCCATGCAATGCACACACAAAAGTGAGAGAAAATCCCTTTCCTTCGACAAAAGCGCACTTCACGATGATGAAGAGTTGCACTCTTGTAGAGTGCACTCCTTCGAGTTGAACAATTGTGCCCTAGAGGAGTACACACCTTCGGGTTGAACAACTGTGCCCTAGAGGAGTGCACTCCTTCATGCTCAGTGAGTGCACCCTCCACTTTAATGCACTCCTTTGACGGGAAGACTTGCGCCCTCGTCAACTCATGTATGAACTTTTCTTGTTGTATGTGGGCGCACTCCTAGAAAATAAGAACCCCATTTTACTTCACTTAACTAACTCATCCACTCATTGAAAAGTGAAAATCATGCATGAAATAGATTTCCATGTAATATCCTTATAATCAATATTGCTATTCATTCTTATACATAATCACTCTCATTTGGGTTGAGCGCAATTCTTTGGATTAAGGAGCTCTTTGTCGAGTTTCATCCCAATAAGTTTTGCATGTTGAATCTATTGCTTTCCTTTGATATTACTTTCCTTCTTGGAATTTCACTTCTTTTCAGTTCCTTTTTTGGAATTTTAGTTCATTCCTTCCATACAAGTGTCATTTTTTTGTTGCAAGTTGTGACTCTTCACATTCTATAACTCTTCAAATTCTAATCATGATTGCCACAAAATATATAAGCACTTGTAGATATTTCCTCTTAGCATTTATATCATTCTATATTTTTGTTGAACTTTTTCTTAGGAAATTCCAATACATAGCACACTTCTAGAAGCAAAGGCTTGACTGTCAAATAAAATTGCACCCAGAAAGACACGTTTTACTCAAGAGTGCACTCATTTGGAATGAAGAACTATGCCCTCCTTAAGTGCATGAGCACACCTTGAACCCACGAGTGTTTTCCCCTTCATCCCTTCGACATGTACCCTTGCACCCTCCTTGTTCCCTTTAGCACATCATTTCATTTGCGAGGCTTGAAGTCTGACTCCTTCAGTGCTTTAGCGTGCACCTTTGCACCCTCTTATCCTCCTTGAGCGCATGAGTGCATCTCAAACACATGAATGATTTCCTTCATGCTTAGACAGTGCACCCTGCACCCTTTACGATCTCCCTCTCTTGATTGAGCTCATGAAACCTTCCGAGAGAATTTTGAGGCATAAAACAATGTTTTTTGGGGGTAAAATGTTTCTTCTCTTGTGACAAACCATTTCATACTATTCTACACATAGAGAAATTTATAACGACGTAAGAAGTGCATTAATCAGAGTTCGCATGCAAAACTTATGCCACTCAGAAGTTGACCTTCCTATTTTCACACCTATAGTTCAGGAGGATGTCACATTAGCCCCCATTATTCATGGATAAGGGGAGATCCATGTGTTTGTGATATAAAATAATCGATAAGATTCTATATTTTAACTCTAGTTAAGAGTTGATGTAGTCAAAATTAACCACTAGTAGGCTATTGGGTTGGGTTATAACTGGGCCACTAGCAGGAAGAGATCTGCCATTCTTTCGAGAGAATTTTGTTCCATAGTTGAGAAAAGATATCGAGGAGAGTTAGGATGTAAAGCACACATAGAGGATATGTGCACTGTAGAAACCCGCAGGCCATAGGAATTACTTCTTTGTACATTTATCCATATTTCTAGACAAAGAAAGAGAGCAAAGCGAGCAAAGCGACCTCACCTTCCTGTTGGGTTTTCTCCCAAAAGGGTTTCCCAGAGAGCATATTTTGTGTATTATGTGTGAATTTCAGATTATTTTTTCATTCTCTACTTTTCTACATAATTTCCATTTGCATGCATGCACTAATTATAGTTAAATCGACAAACCTATAATTTTAATAAAATTGCAATAGTGTAAAATTTTAGTATTTTAATATATTATTATCAGATATGTTGTGAGGAACTATCTAGTGGAATATCCATGACATTTTATGGATCATTTGGTATCAAAGAAGGTTTCTTTGGGTATTTTGTGGAGATTACAAGAACCGATATTGGTGGGGATGAAAATCATAAAACCATAATCATGGACGACGAATCTGTAAACTAACCTCGTTATCCTGCAAAGGTGAGGTTTACGCAGCTGGAACAGTAAGTCACAGATATAAACCGAAATTTAAGCCTCCTTATGGTGGCCTCGAATAGCAAGTTGGGTATATTTGGAGAATATGGGGGTTCGAATGCAGAGGACGAACCAGAGCGGGGATCAGAAGATCGGGGAGAAAGAGAGAACCAGTCAAAGAAAGATCTCGAAAAAGATCAACCCAATTTGAATGTCGTGAACCAATCACAGTCCTTGTTTCAAATGGAAGCACAAGTTAATGTCAAGTTGTACCACAACAAGATCGACGATTTGGAGCTAAACCATTGTTTGCAGCAACTGGAAGTCTATTTCCGCTTCCATTAGATTGAATAAGGACGAAAAATCTCATTTGCATGATTGAAATTATAGGGCCATGGATTGACTTGGTGGGAGAGCCACACGAAAACCTAGAGGTTGGAGGGAGAACCTACAGTGACTAAGTGGGAAGATTTCAAAACCCTCATTAAGTCATAGTTTTATCCCATTGGGTATGTGGAGGACCAGTGGATCCAGTGGCATTACTTCAGGCAAAAGTTGGGCCAAATTGTGCAGGAGTACACCATGAAATTCAAGAAGATGGCTATAATTTGGGTATCTCCCTAAAGAAACCAAATGTCCTCCTCAAGTATTTAGGGGGTTTGCACCATCATCTGCATGAGCAATTGATGTCTCAATCCCAAATCGGTGGATGAGACTTGTGTACAGGCATAATAACTGGAGAACATAGGCCTGAAGAGAGCACAATAAAGTGGATCAAAGCAGGAGAAACAAACTTCTTTTGAGGAGGGAAAGAAGAAGAAAAAATGGGGAAAATATAAGAAGACAACAGCCATAGCACACTAGTGCAAATATCCTAGCAACCACTACAACATCAATGGCCATACAAAGGAAAAATGTTGTAACTTTCATCCAGAGCTAAACCTGATGAACAATAAGAAAGATAACAAGAAGAAGAATCTCATGGCCATTGATTTGAGAAACCAAGTTGAAATCAACTCTAATGTGGATTATAAGACCATTTGTACATCAGTGTACAAAGAGGTGAATCTTAGTAGCCTTCAATTGTAAGAAGAGAAATAAATTACCAATCTCTTCCATATAATGATACAGGTCAAGAAGACAAATATTGATGATCTATTTGACTCAGGATCGTAGGAAAATATCATTGCAACAGATCTTGTCAAGAAGTTGGGACTAGAAGTTCATGATCATCCAAAACCATATCCCTTGGGATGGGAAAATAAGGATGTAGAGTTAAAGGTAACAAAGCAGTGCGAAATTAGATTTTCTATTAGTGATAATTTAATTGGTGAAGTATATCAGGATGTGGTTCCCCTGGATGTATGTGGGGTTGTGTTTGGGAGTCCATAAATGTACATGCATGATACAATATTCATGAGGAGATCTAACCAGTAATGGCTCATCAAGGATGGAAAATCATCCATCATCAATGGGCACAAAGGAAAGTTGAAAATTTCACTCGTAAGTGCCAACCAAGCCAAGAAATTGATCATTTCCAGAAAGAAGTATGTTTTATTGTTTTTAAGAGAAAGTCAGTCTGCATAGGATTGAATAAGAGGCAAGGCATCCATAGAGGCGTGTACTAAAAAAAACCAATTGGATGAGTTTCTACAGGCATACAAAGATTTGTTCTAAGATCCTAAAGGACTACCACTTAAGAGGGAAGTGGAACATCAGATCTAGATATTGTCAGATTCCCCCTTGCTGAATATTGGGTTGTATAAGCAGTGTGTTATAGAAGCAAGTGAGGTGAAGAAATATTTGCAACAAATGCTGGAATAGGGTGTCATTCAACCAAGTACATCACCATGTGGTTCACCCATCAACATTGTGTCAAAGAAGGATGGGACTTGGCAAATGCATATAGATTACAGGGCATGGAACAAAATCACACTCAAGAACAGATACCCCCTTCCCAGGATAGATGATTTGTTGGATCAATTTCAGCAAGAAAAATACTTCACCAAGTTGGACTTGAAGTTTAGATATCACCAGGTTCGAGTCAAAGAAGAAGATACCTGGAAAACTTCCTTCATAATTAGGCAAGGTTTGTATGAGTGATTAGTCATGCCATTTTGCCTATGTAATTCACCAGCTACATTTATGATATTAATGAATAATGTACTATGCCCTTTTATAGATTCATTTTCTATTGTCTATTTGGATGATATACTGGTATATAGTGTTACCTGAGAAGATCATATTTCACATTTGATGGAGGTGCTGGAAACATTAAAGAAGCACAAAATGTTAGAAAATCTCAAGAAGTGTGAGTTTGCACAATAGTCTTTGGTGTATCTGGGGTATGTGATCGGTGGAGGATATTTGAAGATAGATCATTCCAATATGGAGGCGATCATGAAATGGTTGGTGCCTACTAATGTTTTTGAGTTCATGAGTTTCATTCGGGCAACATAGTACCTGAGGAAATTCATAGCCTCATTTTCAGCGATAGCAACACCAGTCCATGCCATAATAATAAGTGGCAAGAGTTTCCAGTGAGGAAAATGTTAGAAAAAGTATTTCAAGGAGCTAAAGAAGAAGATTAGTCAAGAACCATCTTTGGCATTACAAACTTGCAGATTCCCTTTGAAGTGGAGACAGATGTGAGTGGGTATGCTATGGGAGTTGTCTTGATGTAGGGAGGAAGGCCTATATGCTACCATTCTAAAGTATTTCATTGGGAAATCCTTAACTACCCTCCCTACGACAAGGAGCTTTATGCCATGGTGCAAGATTTGAAGAAGTGGAAGCACTATCTAATGGGAAAGGAGACAATAATCCACATAAATCACTAGTACTTGCAGGCCCAGATTAAGATACAACAGACTAATCATTACAAGTGGATGGGGTTCTTACATCAATTTGATTTGATGATCAAGTATAAGAAGGGAAGCACAAAAAAATTGGTTGACATGCTTTCTAGGCCACCCACATCAAATATTACAACTTTGGGGATTGTTATGCACATGGAGCCATTCACCCATGATGCATATAGAGAGGCATATTCTGAGGATGAGGGCTTCAAATAGGTGTATCAACAGTTGCAGAGTCAGAATCATGTGCACGATGGTGACAAAACCATTGACTACCATCTTAACGATGGGTTCCTCTACAGGATGGATAACCTATGTGATCCTAAAGATGAGTGATTGTTGCTGATTAGAAAGGCTTACACCTCCAAAGTTGCAGAGCGCTTTGGTGTAAGGAAAACTGTGGCTAAATTGCAAAGCTATGCGTATTGGCCCAAGATGCAAGAGCAGGTAGATAGGTTCATAAGAGGATGTGTGGTAACTTAATTTTACCTGTGCATTTGATCTTTTTAAATTCCTTAGTATCTTTCAAAATTAATTTAAAATTTATTTTCTACACTTTGTAATAAGAAAGCAAGTTGAAATGTCGTTTTCAAAATTTGTATAGGTGCGAAAAATGTTTAAATTATTATTTTATGTAAATAAAACAATTACCATTGAAATAGCTAAATGACGAGTACCTTTCATCGTTAAAGATTGCACTTACCTAGATCAACGACTCCAATGTAATTGTGGGACCCCGCGCACTCCTAACGAATAACAAAAGGTGGGGGGTCCATATTTTTTATTTATTTTACCATCTCCCCTTACGTGGTTCTCTCTTATGAATTGTGAGATCCCCCCGCCTTAAACCACTTATCACCTACCCCGCCGCAAATCTCTTTCGCCTGCTGCCAATATTCCTGCCAACCCTCCCACTAATTTAGCATGCCACTATCACCCCCTCTAAATTAGCCATCACCAAATATTTTGATAACTTAGCAAATTTCCCCGTTATGTTATTTAATTCTCCTGCCAACATTCCAATTAATAAATATCGACACACCAATAACGGTAAGTTGAACAAAACCGTTGAAACCCATTCCAAATTTAATTTATGTTATTTCTCCATTACCCATATTTTTTCCATTCTTGCACAAAGCGCTTTGAGAAACCAAACAACAACCAATTACAGGGATCTTTTGTGTTATCATCTATTGATTTGATTGGGTAATTTCTTAAGCTATCCTCTACTCTATTAATTTCTTGAAATGGCTAGTCAAAAGGGAAAATCCAAAATAGTTGTAGAGAGTCTGACCCTACCCCTTGTGATTAACCTGGATGAACTCACTTTGATCAATACACAATACAAAATTATAGAAACACAATGTGATTTCCATCTCTACGAACTCCATAATTGGGCATATCAAAATTTGACGTTGCTAGTGATGAATTTTTCTTCTAGGAGTCAATGTTCCCCAAATATGTTTTCCCCAAACCTATCACTTTCCTGAATTCGTCACTTGGTGTGAAATTCATTACTTACCAAACCAAATAGCTATAGTGTCTAGAAACAATTAAATTTTGTTCTCAATAATCTGAAAATTCATTTGTCAAGCGTTGCAAATCAATCTCCAAGACCCCCTTCATCCTTTTTCGATTGATTCGCTGATGGAAATTTACCATAAGCTTACCTTTCAAAAGAGAGCCCACATTTTTGAGTCCTTTCTGCCTGAAAATTTAGAATTTCCTAGAGCCAATCCACCATATTCTTCTGTAATTTTTCCAGAGATGTCTAGGCAAATTATTTCTATCGTTTCTTGTCTTTTAGGATATCAAACTGATCAATGGGTAGATGAATCCATCCTTGGATTTCTATTAGTATTCACTTCTAGAAATAAGCCCTCAGTTTTGTTCAATTATAGTCAGTTTTGATCAGATTTTATCCATGAGAAATTCCTAAAATTCAGTGTTGAAGGATCTTTCAAACACGGATATGTTCTAGTTTATCTATTTTTGTATCATTAGTCAAAGAGTTTTAAATTTCCATTACAAAAGTTGGCTTCATTGGGTAGTGTTAACACCCAGGTTGTTCCCTATGACTCCCAAGGGAATACGGCCGGGGTAACCACTAACCAATCTTTGGATCACAGTTTCTAGCCAAACTATAATCAGAGAGGGCTCTCTCTTTATGATTTGTCTTTGTTATGATGGTGTTTTAGGCTAGCTATTATGCTCAGGTTTTAGTTTATGTTTTGGTTGAAGGATTCCTTTCAAGTCTTATGATATAGTGTTTAAATAGTGAAATACCATTGGGCAATGGAGTCTGGAGGTTATGAAATGACTTGATATACAGGATTGGTGGTGTTCAAACTGCAGGGCCTATTGTGTATTTTAGACAAACAAAATTAGCTTAAATGGTGATGTATGTCAACCAATAGAAAGCAATTAAGAATTTTCTATTAAGTTTGTGAGGTGAAGGTGAACACACTGCACAGGAGCATAACTTGAATTCCTATGACAAAGGCCACTGTGAAAGGTGTATTCTGAAAGTGCAGCAATTAAGAATTACACTTATCTAGATTACAGCTGAAGAAAACATTCATAAACAACACAGATTGAACTCAGGGTACTCAGTGAATAAATCCTGAAAGTTATTCTTTTTCCTTGTTGCTTAGTATTGAAAATTAGATAACATATATGGATTTTGACAAAACAAATAATTAACAGAGAGAGTTATAGAGACTTATTGTATGGTGAAATACACAGGAATCCAACAGTCATCAACATACACCAGAACGCATTCAACACTTCAGAAACCCGAGAAATTCCATCACTTTCTTTATTAGACTTCAAAAAGGATTACAGCATAAGAATCTCTTTAGCAAGAAATCAACAACAACCCTTGCAAGCTCATGCGAAGGGGACTTTATAGGAATGTTCATACAAAATATCTCAGGCATTGAGTCATCTGAGAGAGAAAATATCTTCATAACTTCGTACAGGAAGTAGAAAAGAAGTTATTACAACTTTGAATGCAGCATAAATGCTCTTTATGTCTGTCAGAGGATAATTTGACCTTTGGAGGTTAGTGAGTCGGTTGAGCCACTTTGCTTTAATGCTGGAGAACACGTCTTTATGCTTGCTGCGCTGTATTTTCTCGGGTTTGCCACCTGTGATTGTGATTGCTGCTGTGGTGACCGAATAGCCCTGCTGAGTTGGATCAGCTTTTATCTTTCCTCTGTATGTTTATCTACCAAAATTCTGCCTGTGTATGACTACTTATAAACTGGACAAAAATTAACATTTACAGGTTCTGGCTTGATAATATTATCTGTGTCAAATTTTTCCAGACTTCCTGTGTGGGCAATTGGTGCTTCACAATTGCCTCTATGGTTTCATCTGCTTCTGTATACTTAAAGAAATTTGGGGGCACATCAAACAGATGATTGATCTCATTCATAATAAAAAATAGGTTGTCCACCCTATTGTATAAAATTTGCCCTGATGCTGGCCCTGATTCTGCTGAAGTGCTGGGCTGTCTTGCAATTTGTCCTGCAGCATGGGCATCAACCCTCTTGATGTAGTTTTCAAGGGTAAGCAGTCTTCCTACACTGCTTAATATGCTGGGGAGGCCTCTGTTCTGTAATGCCTGAAATCTGTCCATGAATTTGTTGATTTCAGTCTGCATATCCTGGGTTCTTCTTTCCAGTGTTCCAACCAGGTTTCGTAGTGTCAGGACCCTTTTAACCATTGAGATTGTCTCAGTCCTGTGAGCAATTCCCATGGTGGCCAGTTGAGAGCTTGTCCTGTTATTTAAAATATTTATCATTCTGGTGGCAGCATCAGGCATGTTGCCAAGGCTGGCTCTAGCTCTGTGTATTTCCCTGTTGGCCTTTGTAATGAGTACTGTTTGTTCATCTATAGTCTCAATGTACTGCCACTGATTGGTGATAGACCGGCCAATATTGCCCCAAAGGACTGCTTTTAGCTCTGCAGTCACCTTTTCTAGTGTGAGCTCCTTCTCAAGCTCAGTTATCCTCTTCTTTAGAGCTTTTATCTCTCGTTCCTTTTCAGCTGCATTCTGTTTGCTCTTATCATATCTCTCATTTATTTTAGCCAAAGATTCTTTGGCTGAATTGAGCTCCAGCATTTGAGCTTCCAGGACTTGAATTTCATTTTGGAGTTTCTGCATATCCAGACTATGAGTCTGTTCTGTTGCTGGTGCAGTTGTTGATGTAGTTGGTGCTGTAGGCCCTGTTTGCTGAGGAGGAGGGGCAGTTGTTGGAGCAGCTTCTTCAAGATTGATTATTTCAGGAGGAGGCTGGGAGGTTTGACCCTCTTCTTTTTGTTTCAATGTTGCCTGTAGTGCTGCCTTTGCAGCCTCTGATTCTCCTAGTTTGTCTTGAGTCCGGATTAGCTCCTTGTATAGAGATATCAACAGGGTTGTGGCCTCTTGATCATGCCTTTGCTCAGCCACATCGTCTGTTTGAGGGTGGATTGTGGCAGGGAGTTTCATCTTTCTCCTCAATGCTGCCATGTCAGCATCCCTCAACTTCAATATCTCTTGGATCCCTTTGATATCTTTGGGATCATGTCCAATCTCAATGATTATTTCTTCCAAGGACCTTATTCTGTTGTCCTTTGCCTGGGATGATGCCCTCTCTAACTCCAGTTGAGAGGCTGTATTATTAAGGCTATTTTGTAGCCTATAGTTATCCAAGGTCTGGTCTGCCAGAGAAGCATAGACCATCTCACCCGTTTGCTTGTGCAGTTCTATTTTGTCCATTGGGTGGATATCCTTGGCAAGGACTTCCAAGTTAGTCCTCAAATAATCAGAGGCAGTTTGGGGCTGTACTGTTGTTGGCATGAAATGACTCATGATCATTTTGCCTCCCTGCACATCATATGCAGACATGAGTCTTTGCTGATTGGTGGGAGCCAAGTTTAGCAGATGGTTGTACAACTGTCTTTTGATGGGCTCATTTCTCATCTTAATATCGATGAACTGTTGTTTGATACTAGGCCCACCTTCCCTTTGCTGCCTGGAGGAACTTACTTCTCCTCCCATTGCCCTATCCTGTTCCTGTTGAAAGGAACTTGCTGATGTTTCCCTGCTGGGTGGGACCATACCCAGTGGCTGCCCTATTGGCATCTCTTCCTCTGAAAGAGGATTGATTCTCTGCCTCTTCTCCCCATGAGTTGCTGACGTTGTAAGGGGAGTTTCTCTGTCCCTTTTCCTGCTTGTGTCCTCCTTTTGTGGAGTCTGGAGTGTAGATGCCTCAGCTGAAGTCTCTTGCCTTGGAGGCTCAGTTTGTTCAGTGTATTTAGGGACTTCCACTGTTTGCTTTTGCTGGGCAGGCTGTTCCTGCCTTTGTTCTTTTTGTTGTTGCTGCCCTTCACCCTGCTGCTCCATCTCTTCTTGTTGCTGCACTAGGGTTTCCATTTCCTCTTCGGTCATAGGAGGTGGCTGTTCCACCTGCTTTTCTTTGCCCTTGTTGACTGTCTGTGGAGGATTCATGGCAGCTTGAGGATGCTTTGTTGAGGACGAGGCAGCTGCTCCAAGTTGTTTTTTGTACGAGAGGGGAACCTGTCCACAAGTTTCTAAGTCAGCTTCCTTTTGAATATTTCTAGCCTCTCTCTCTAGCAGCTCCTCACTAGTAATTTCCTCTTCTAGGGTACCTTCTTCCCACCTTAATGTATTAGCATACTACTCAATCTCAGGTTGCCTCATGTGTGAATAGCTGCCCAATTTGTATTTTATCCTCCTGAGGGAGACAAAGTGATTGGGGTCATGGGGTATCCATTCAAAGCTAGTTTGCAGTCTGAGGGCCTCTAGGATACTGTTTGCCTCTTTCCACCCCTCCTCTTTTCTGTTGTATAGGAAAGGGTCCAACTGGCTCCTTACTTTTAACTGTGACTTCTTGTTCTTGCTTTGAAAGTGGAGGTAGTCGGCATTCCCAAACTGCCTGAAATATTCTAAGGCAAAAAGCCTCATGGGGACATACCTTGGCAACCTGAAAGGCTTCAACTCACAGCCATATATTCTGATGACTGTGTGGTCTTGGTAGAGGTACCAATTACCAATGCTGTAGGTTTTGTTCAGGTGGAGAATTCTCCTCATGTCATCAGTTAACCTTGGAGGAGGAACACCATACAATACTGTCATGGCTGGATGAATGAATAAGTCAATGAACTCAGAGTATGTGTATGGTGATACAAAGGCACAATGAAAGACCGAGGTCCAAAACACAACTGACCTTGGATTTCCCTGGGCATTGACTTGCTTCAAGGGAATAGAGAAGCTGGCTGGCTGATAAAACAAGAATAGGTGGTATATGTATGAAGTATACCTGAACAATCTTTCCCTCTTCAAATTCATAAGCTGGTCATGGATCTTATCTGCAATGTATGTAGCATAATCATAATGTGCAGATGGGGGCTTACCAGGAGAGAATATAGACAGCATTGCCATTATGATTTCATCCACATCCTCCAGTCCCTTGAACCCTAAAACATAGCTGATCAAATCTACTAGCATTCTCCCCAATTCATTCAAGTACTGATATCCAATAGGAGGAGTTCTGATGGCTTCAGAGCCTGGTTGTACAAACAGCTGGTTGATTTTGATGAGTTGGTCATTTGACAACTTGTTCCCCTTCTTTATCAAGTTCTGCATGTGGAGGGGGGTCAATGGCTTTGCAGTATGGAAGTGCAGCATCTCATTTATACTCTCTGGGGTGATATGGAACAGGACTGAGCCTGTAGGGCTGATGACAGCTCTCTGGCCTGGGTCATAGCACTCCTGGCATCTGTAGATCAACTCTGGCATAGGATTTACCTGGGGGAGGTTGTAGATGGGCAAGTTTGAGTCCCAAATCCCTAAGATGTCTGCTCCACTAAGGTGCTGGGCTTTCAACTCATTCAGCATCTGAATATTATATTTGGAGCCCAATGGAAACCAGTCTAGCATTTGATAATCCATATCTCCCAGGGCTTTCCATTCTAATTCCTGGTGAGGGGTATTGAGAGGCTTGATGTTCAGTGCAATTGGAGTCTCCATGGTCTTCTTTAAGCTTGTAAACTGTAAGTGAACTGTTTGAAGGGAGCAGCACAGCACAGAAGTGATTTTTATAATGACAGTTTGAGTTTCAGGTACCAGAGGGAGAATTGATGCAACAACAATTGAAATACTGTTTAAATTAGGAATAGGACTACTGTCTGGTCTCACTTTGTCTTCCTCAGCAGGTAAATTCAGTGTAAATGAGTCTTTCGCGAATGCGCAAACAGAATATTGTTTATTTGTGACAATGCGGGCACACAAGGCTCAGCTAGTGTTTTTGGAATTCACAATTGTAAATGGGGTGTTTGCAGAGGGAAATTGCCGGTGAAATTGTGAGTTTCATCGTTCCTTAAGCCCTCTGAGTAATTTTATAGGCAACTGTAGGCGTACGGAGGATAGAAGATGAAAAATACCTGGTAAACAGCGAGCAGAGGTCGCGTATGCGGGCAGGATTGGTACTCTGGAGGTCTCCTTGGTCGATTTAGCAGGTTGGCGGTAATTTGGACGTGAACATCATGCAGCAAAGAGAATAGAAAATAAACAAAAAGAACGTAAAAACCGAGATTTTGGCCAAAATATGGACCTTTTTGGCAATTTGGCGCCTTTTTGTGATGACGTCAGCATGACGTCATTGGTGGGGTCAAGGTCGGATGACGTCAACTGACGTCATCGGGTGACGTGGCGAGATGCTATTGGTCCATGGGGGACGGTGCGGTGCCAGCCACGTCGGCGGAGGGGCGGACAAAGGACTGATGCGATGGCAGGGTGGAGGTGATGTGGGCATGACGTGGGATAGCAACTTGGCGGTTAGGGCCGTAGCGGTTACGGTTAAGGATAGCCGCCACGGTTTCTCGGGGCGGTTAGGGTACGGAGCAGATCTTGTCAGAAGGCGCTCCGAGAGTCCTGAACGGGTGACGCGTGGCCGCGCCCTGACGTAACGCAACGTCATTTTCTCGGGCGCTAAACGTCCGCTGGGGCTGCTCCGATATTGATGAGGACCGTCGGATCCCATGGATCCGATCCGACGGTGGACGGGGGGAACGATGTGACCGGGGGATACGGATGCAAGCGGGGAATTAAACAATTATTTCTTTTGGAAAGTGCGCTAGGCGGAAGACCATCGGGGCATGGGTTTTTCATAAGGTTTTCAATGTATTTTAACAAATCAAAAATGCGCGCTGATACTTTGGATAAATGCCAAAGGTGGGTTTTTGGATTTTGATAATTTGCAAAGGGGTTTATGGGTAAAGGGGATTTATAAAGGTTTTCAATGCGCAATAATGCAGGCCCGATACATTGGATAAGAACAAAGTGGGTATTTAGGGGTTATCTTTGCAAATGAAGGGGGTATAGGTAAAACAAGGTTATTTATGAGGCTTCTTTTGGCAAATGAAGCTTTCCAAGGGGCCAAATGACTTCAGAAGAGGGGAGGGGTTTAGGGTTAGGTTCATCAAAGTGACCAGATGCCATTTGATCCCTGACACAGAACTTATTGGCTATAATACCAAGGGGAGGGATATTTATACAAAATTTGGGGTTTATACACCATGGTGTTAATATTAGTAAGGGAAAAGGTAATGTAGGGGATTTACATAGTAGTGTTAGAGTTAATATGGATGAAGGGGTAAATGGGGGGAAACCACTAAGCTTATTTGAAACTTACTTAGTTTAGAGAGTAGATCAAAATGAAAAGATTTTTAGACAAGAAATGTGGCTTTTGAATGAACAAGAACCACCATGAAACCATGATTTTCTTCCATGAATCTCAGCTGATGAGGGGATGTTAGTAATGAAATGGAAAGGGGAAGGAGGGAGGTTAGTCATGCTCCTTGCTGTAACTTGATGAAGATGAACACCTTGTCAATTGATTGACTTTACTCTGGTAAACACAGTTAACATATCTGCAATGGTAAAGATAACCTTTCTGCAACCCCAACTACTTACCCAGCTACTTATCTAGCATTTTTTTTTTATTTCTTCTTGGAGGGTGCACTTGGACTTGCAAACCCTTACTTGCCTTTTCTTTTCTTTGGCTTTTTCTTTGTTTTTTCTATCTACTTCTACCCTTATCTCTTCCAAGGTCCCAGATTAAGCTGTTGGGAGCCTTTTCTTCTCTACCTGAACTACTTGTCTGCCAAGATTAAATAGTTTGGACAGACTCCTTTCTCTATTCTACAACTGCAAATTTAAACCATGGAATGATCCAGATTAGACTGTTGGGCCATCCATCAAATTTTAAGTCCATACCAAGCTATAAGCACAGATCAGACTCTCTAGGAAATATGTGATCTTTGAATCATCAAAGGAGAGCATATTTGGACCTTCCATAGCCAATCATGAAATATGAAACCTATTGGTATAGGTAGCTAACAGGTAGACTGCAATCAATCATCCAATGGACCTCTCTGGTTAGAAAAAATACTAAGGAATACTCTTTCAGTGATTTTGTTAATCTTTTTTTGCATATGACATTATCTCTTTTGAATAGTGATGTAGTTCCTAGAGTCTCCATAGAAATCAAAATAATTTTACATCTCAGCGAACAATCTAAGGTTGGATACTAGTATCTCTTTCAAAATTATAGAAATTAGAGTCTATGGTTGTGAACTTCCTCCTTATAAATTGCCATTTTTTCTACTACGAGGATTTTTGCTTTAGAATTCATTTGGAAAGTGATGAATATGGATGATATACACTTTGAGTCAAGGAAACAGAAAGCTCAGTTCGAAGTAAAAGCATAGATTGGTGCATTTATTGTAAACACTAGAGAAGCGGAGAAGGAAGTGGAAATCTGCTGAAACAAATGAAATTCAAATTAAGCTTTTGTTGGCCTTATGACCCCCCGGAGTGATTTCAAGGATAAGATCTGAACAAAAGTCAACACCTTATGTTCACATAACAAAGCTAGATATTGAGAAGTTTTTGAATCAAGAAGAATGGGAAGAAAACACATTGCAAGAAACGAAAGAATAGATCTCCAGTCAAACAAAATTGGAAACTCCAGTATTGAAGGAAAAAGAATTAAAATGACTAAGAGAAAGTGTGTCACTTACAAGTTCAGGAATTAAAGAAGTTGGTTTCAAAGTTTTCAAAGGAGGAAATCGATGAATATAGAAGAGGAGTCATCAGAATGCATAAATTCAAAAGAACACAGTACAATAGTATTATCAGGCAAGTCTGCATTCTTTTTACAACAAGCTGATGAAACAAAACTCAATTCTCTTGTTTCTCCATCTTTAGGACAACAAAGCATATTTCTAGATTTAGAGGATGAATAAAAAGAATGGGGCATTGAAAACTTCCACCTATACTAAATTTTGGAAACAATCATCCACCACTCAACACAGTCTCTTATTTGCACTAGACACTGATGGAGGACAATTTCAGTTGGCATTCCTTGAGCCAAGAGTGCTAGTTCTTAAAAGTATAGATGATTATAAGACATTTGTGTTTTATTTTGATACCAAGAAGAGACAACTGATATGTCAAATCGATCTTCATAAACAAGCAGGTGAGATGATTTATTCCACATTGACAAGTCCAGCCATGGAAGCTTCTAAATTACAAGCATCTTTAAATAATATTCATTCACATCTCAATTTAGAAAGAATGTATTCCTTAGCCAAGGATACCATAATAAAAGGGCTAGAATATTTAGTGATAAAGTTAGGATTGGATCCTAATGATGTCAACCTTGTTGAAGAAAAAATCAAGAGAAGAAATACATATATACAAGCGCTCAGAAAGAAGCTAAAATTACCTACAATAGAGCATCCAAAAATTAGAGAAATAGGGTAGCTTGGGAAAGAAAAATAAAACATGTTGAAGATGATTGTGGAGTAGAACATCGAAATACAGAAAATGGAGGTTGATATGGGAAGCTTGTTAAAATAAAAAACAACAACAAAAAATTTAAGGGACCTCTACAATACAGACAGAGACAACTAGTGAGGAAGCCACAAAACAATTATCATAGACCATGGGATATTTATCCCTCAGAAATGTGGAAATAGAAAAATTAAAAGTAGCACTGCAAAGGATGGAAGAGAATAAAATCAACTCAGATAATGCATATATATATGACATACATAAAAAATCAAGCTAACCGAACAACTTGAAAAGTATGAAGATGAATCAGTCACAACACAGGCATGATCTGAAGCAAAGGAAAAGATCTGGATTGATATCAATTCAACCATATCATAGTTCTAGACATTTGTTGAGATTATATTTAAACAAGAAGAACTAGTAAAAAGAGCAAAGGCAGTCATAAAATTCAAGAAAACTTAAATCATAAGCCAGGGGAGGCAACATGGATAATCAAAGTGTTTAATTCAAGGACCAAGGATGAATTGGAAGACTTAGGAATTGAAGATAGGATTGACACGGACCTAGAAGTCAGAAAAATTTTGACTAAAAGAAATTTAATGTTACAATCAGAAAATAAATGTCAAAACTTAGAAGTGTAGATAAAGAAATTTCACAGGAAATATGCAATCCTACAGCAGAAGGGACTTTCACCTCTAAGAGATTCTAGTGGCCATTTGATTCCACTAGAAAATTATGAACATAGATTATATGAAATAGTAGCAGACAGGCAAAAATTTTCTAACGTAAAGGGAATCATAAGTGGTAAAGATTTTTTTAAAGGCATAGAAAATTATTTATTTATACAACATGAAATTCAACATTTATTTATTACTAGGCCAACTTTTGAAAATTACATAGAGGTGGATGAAGCATCTAGGAAATTGATTAAATTCTCAATTCCAAATGATAAAGACAAGATAAGTTACTTGAAATCATCAAGTAAAACTAAATGCAGTATTTTAGGGCAGCATCACAGAACAACAGGTGTTGAATACATATGTTCAAGTTCCAGTACAACGAAAGAAGGAGCACAAAGAGAAAAAATAAATTTTCAGGCAACATTTACAAACAACACCCTTGAATAGAATGCTGAATATACAAATCAGTTTAAGAAAGTCTATTTTTACATTGTATTAGTTTGATATATCCAAATCATTTTTTATAAGATTGTATTTTGTGAAGGATTGTATTAGATTAGATATTTTTAAATTCACTCTATAAATATTTTGTAATTCAAAGTAAGAAGGGTTGAACCCTTCTGATAATCCAGATGCATTATTGTACTCTTTTGAAAGTTTTTGAAGATAATCAAAGGATTTTGACTTCAGCCTTAACAACATTTGTGTTCATGTGAGTTTTTCTATATACTCATCTCTATTTTTCATCATATATTCAAGGTAACATAGGATTTAGAGTAAGGTTAAGTTAAGTATTAACTTCCTTGGTAGCCTACTGCAAATTTATCATCATTAAGGAGATTAGCTAATCGAACAATCTAATTGAATTAGTTCCTCTACACCTTTAAATTTTTTCCTCCATCATCTCTTGAATATGTGTGTGTGTGTGTGTGTGTGTGTGTGTGTTTGGATGTAGAATTATTTTGTACACATCTACTATATATGGTGAATTAAGTATTTAGTATGGATTTTTAATTGTCATATATATTGTCCCTTTTCCACTTTCAAAATAAATTTGAATATTTAATGTTGTTATGAATGAAAATCATCCCTTTGAACTTCTCAGAAATATTTGGATTATACAAGTGTCTTATGTGTGTGTGTGTGCTTATTTTTTCATTCTCTACTTTTCTACATAATATCCATTCACATGCATGCACTAATTACAGTTAAATCTACAAATCTAGAATTTTAATAAAAAACTATAATAGTGTTAAATTTCAGTATTTTCATATATTATTATCAAATCTGTTGTGAAGAATTTTCCAGTGGAATATCCATAGAAGTTTACATATCATATGATTTCAAATTTATTACTTATAATAGATATAAGATTTCATAAAGCTAATCTTTATTTCCATCAGTGTGCTTTCATGTACAGGTGTTCCAGCTATTAGTATTATTACTTTATCATCATTTATTGGAATGATGCCTCTTTCTACACATCAAGTGTCCAAAAAATAAGATTCATAAACAATCACTGAAGAAGCAGTAGAAGTTATGAAGCCTCCCATCCCTATTCTTACAAATACACAGTGCTTCATAGACAAATCTACCAAGGTCACGTGTAATGATATTAAGGAAACATTCATTCAAAAGTAGTTCTCTAAATATTTGGAAGACAAGGAAGTACAAATTAACATTAAATGATCCAAGATACAGAGGATTACATGTAGGTTCCCATTCATACCTTATGCAGCAGTAATTGAATGGATTCTCTCATACGTGGATGATTCAAATCTGGTGCTTCATAGTGAAAGTGGTTGTCAGCTTGCCACCTATTATGGAGAATAAGTGTAGGCTTATTATAATATGCTAATTCCCATAGAATATGACAATAAAAACTTATACACTAGTTGGTTCGAGCTTGACACAAATGATATCATAAAGTCTTGGTGTCAAGATACTTCCAAATTCCAACACCGTCCATCTACAGTGTACCCAACTAGGATTCTCAGGGACGCTTACCGGTACCATATTTCCATTTTTTGTAGGTTGTATGGGTGGAAGAATGTTAAAGTATTGGAAGAAAATTGGATATTTATGCACATCATGGTTGTTACCCATGGAGAATTCTTTAATTGGGTAGATATGCTTTCTTTTGAATCGTAGCATCATGTTGGGCAAGTTAAACCATCTCTAAGAACAAACCATGCACCATAGTTCTATATGTCAACATATCTATTAGATGGGATCTATGCATGGTATGCATTCCAATGGGTTTATTAGAACTAGACCCCACAGGATAAGTTTCCATTTTACTTCTACTGCAGGGTGTTGTCATATTTGAGTTTCAGAGGAGCATATGGTAGATTGGCAGAGCATTTCTTCACAGTCATATTTTAGATGATATACGAGATTGATCCTCCCTATATGACTGACCAAGTGAAGGATTCATTACATGATATCATGGATTGGTTTGTTGCGCTAGAAGGCACATATATCAAATTCTTTGGATGTCATATTTATCCTCATATTATGTTGTGATATGTGACTAACAAGGTGGTCTTGCAAGAAGTGGTTTATCAATTGAATAAAGAGTTTCAGGAGTTATTCATAGAAGAAAGAAAGCCCCTTGGCCCACCTTTCCTTTGAGGATTAGAATCTATGAGCTGAAGAGCCACAAAGTGGTAGAAGCATAAATAAAGGAGCTAGACCACTTGCACTTTGCAATCAAGGACTTTCATGGGTATGACCCCAGAAGAGAGTGCAACCAACATCGTGATGTTAAAAAATGTAACTAGTTTCAATCTTCATTAATGTATTTGAGTCATCATGAAATGTACTTATCAAAAGAACAAAGAAAAGAATTTTTATTATTGTAACAATGACTTATTAAAGCATGGGTTTCATGCTTGGGTCATCATTATATTATCCAAAGTCCCCATTATGGACTCCTAATATTAATATTGTGTTTATAGAGTCATTGTATTTTCAAAGAGACCCTTCTTAGGATTTTGAATCATGTAAACGGTTTTACTATTGAGTCAAATATGATTTATGTATCCTCCACACCAAGTCAGCCTAGAAGAGATCAAATTGGCCTAAGGACACCAATTCGACCTCCCTTGAATCCTATAAATAGAAGCAAGTCAAATTCATTTGAAGCATCTCATCTCAAGCTAGTTCGATATCTCTAACAAAGTTGGAGGAGTGCGAAGTGGATTAAAGAAGCTAAAGGAAGTGCAAGTTGGCTGGAGTCTACGGAGAGGAAGAAAATCAAACTTTTGGTGCCTCTCTCTCTTTGTTTTTTTCCCTAGTTTGTGAGATCAAAGTCTTCCAAACTTCGTTGATGTCGAAAGTTGCCTGATGTCAGAAGTTTCCTAATGCCGAAAGTTGCTACATAGTAAAAGTTGTTAAAAGAGAGGTCGAAGACCAGGGAGGCTAACTTGGTGTGGAGGGAAGGACTGGTATTTGTATAGGGTGAAGAGTCTCAAAGAATACTATTGAAAGGAAGAGAATTTTTATTGGGTTTTCCCCTCAAGGGGGGTTTTTCCCTGGCATATTGCCTACATCTTGTGTCTCTTGTGTTGTGATCTTCATATAAACATAATATGGTAATTTCTTGATGAAGGATAAGATAATAAAGAAGTAAAAGAAGCCAAAAGCACAGGCTTAAGTAAATATCAAGAAAGGAGAATCAAACCATATTCTATTTACACTGATTTTCCAACATGGTACCAGAGCTAAGGTTAGGAAAAGTTGAAGATCACCTTGTTGGCATGGATTAACCCTCTTTGATGAACTACATAAGAATGGGTATCAACATTGTTGGAAGTTGGATCAAGAAGGTCATCCATTACTTATTCAACAAGGTCAAAAGTCAAGGATTCTTGGCTTCTCTTAATGGTTCTGTTAACGATGACAATGCATGGATGATTAATAGTGGAGCATCAAGACACATGATGGGAGAAATTAAACAACTTCATACACTATCAAAAGATCCATCTTCTCATGTAGTGAAATTGGGTGACAAAAAAAGCTATGATGATAGAGGCCTAGGATCAACATCATTGAAGATGAGAAATGGATCGAAGCTACATCTCAACAACATTATATATGTTCTAGGTTTGAAAAAGAATTTCTTTCTATTTCTTTATTAGAATATAAATGAGAAAGAGTTTCTTTTGTTTATGGAAAAGTATTGGTTTTGGGAAAAGACTCTAGCATTGATAAAGCTAGGGTTATTGAAGTTCATGAAAGAAACCTTTATAAATTCATTACACCACCTCCTCAAGCTTTGGTTCATATGGAAATCAGTGCCATTGAACTATGGAATAAGAGGTATGGTCATATACTTTATAAGGTCATCCCTACTCTTAGTCAATTGGTTCATGGTATCCCCAATATAAATTTAGATCATGAAGGTGTATGCAGGGATGCTCTTTGGGAAAACATACAAGAAATCCATTTCTAAATAGTGAACCTAGGTCTAAAGAAATATTAGACCTCATCCATTCTTATGTGTGTGGGCCCATTTCTGACAAATAATTTGGATGTCATCTCTACTATGTGACATTCATTAATGACCATCCTCGAACTACATGGCTCTACCTTCTAAAAATAAAAGATGAAGTATTTGATAGGTTCAAGGAGTTTAGGTCAGAAGTGGAAACCCTAATTGAAAGAAAGATAAAAACTCTAAGGTTCGACAATGATGGGGAATACACTTCTAAGGAATTGATTTCATACTGTAAGGAAGCAGGTACTAAGAGGGATCTCATTGTTTCCTATAATCCCAAACAAAATGGATTAGCTGAAAGAAATAGTACGTCAATTGAAGAAGGCATTCAAACTATGCTCCTTGATAAATACCTATCAAAATTATTATGGCGAAAATCAGCAATGACAATTGTATACATTCAAAATATAAGTCCTCATAAGAGTATTGATAATACTACACCCGATGAAATATGTCCATCATATATCAATGTTCCAAAGGACAAGAGAAATAAGTTGGACTCTACAAGTATCAAGGGAATATTCATTGTATATAGTCTCTCCTCAAAAGCATATATAATCTACATAAAGGAAGGGAGACACATTGAAGTAAGCAAGGATGTCATATTTGATTAAAATCAGGCATACAAGAAATCAAAGGATATTCCTATTGATTTTGATGATGAATAAATTCCCATATTTGAAGAAGAAGAATTCCATCATGAAAATCCCACTACAAATCAAGAAGAAGAAGAATAATGACCAAGTGAGCCTATTCAATCATTGGTCATCCCAACCACAAGGAAAAGGAAAAATTGGTTAAAAGCCACATTAGAAGATCTTGAACGACATGAAGCTACGAAAGGAACCTTCAGGGAAAGTAAGAGACTGAAGAGATATTTTGGATCTGCTGCATATATGACAAAGTTTATTGAAGTTGAACCATCTACATTCAAGGAATATTTGAATCAAGAGGTTTGGAAGAAAGCAATGCAGGAAGAATATCAATCCATCATGAAGAATGGGGTTTGGGAAATTGTTCCTAGACCTAGAGACAAATCGGTTATCACATCCAAATGGATCTATAAGATCAAACATGTTGTTGATGGAAGTATAGACAAGCACAAAGAAATATCCGTTGCAAGGGGCTTCTCTCAAAAGGAAGGCGTTGATTATGAAGAAACATTTGCACCCACAACAATCTACACTACCATTAGATCTCCGATTTCACTGGTTGCTACAATGGGTTGTAATATCCATCAAATGGATGTGAAGAACACATTTCTAAATGCGACCATTGATGAGGAAGTGTATATCGAGAAACCAGAAGTTTTTGAGGTTAATAGCAGGACTCTCATGTTTTTAGAGTCAAGAATGCCCTATACAGTTTGAAGCAAGCACCTAGGGCATGGTATGCAAGAATGGATGCATATATACTTAGAATTGGGTTTGTGAAGAGTTTTGTTGATCTGAATATCTACTTCAATGTCGTGAATAATGAACACGCCATTATTCTACTATATGTGGATGATATATTCATCACAGGTGTGGAGCTAAGAATTTAAGAAAGTAAGAATATGTTGGCAACTGAATTTGAAATGAATGATCTAGGACTAATGCACTATTACCTTGGTCTAGAAGTATGGCAGAGACCTGGGGAGATATATTTGGGGCAATGAAATTACATCATCAAGTTATTGCAGAACTTTGAGATGATGGATTCCAAGCCGATGACTACTCCTATTATTACCAATCTCAAGAAGTTGAGGGGCTCTAACTCTAGTATCATGGATCCTACCTCCTATGAATAGTTGGTGGGTTCCCTAATGTATATGGTAAATACAAGGCTAGATATATGTTTTTAAGTAAACATTCTTAGTAATTTTCTATTGGACCCTCATCATGATCACTAGATAGATGCCAAACATATATAGAGGTATCTTCGTGGAACTATACATCATTTCCTAAAGTATAATAGTAAGGAAGTTAAGCTAATTGGCTTCACAAACTCTGATCAGGGTGGCATTGCGACTGATGAAAGGACCACAAACAGAGGATGTTTTAGTCTGGGAGTTGTTATGATCTCATGGATGAGTAGGAAGCAATATCCTATTGTTGTAAATAGTGCTGAGGCAGAATATGTGGTTCCATGAATAATAGGAAAGGAGGTTGTTTGGCTAAGGAAGCTTCTTACATATGTGTTTGAGAAGTCTCTAGGTCCTATTGTGATTAATTGTGGTAATCAAAGTTGTATCGAGATTTCTAGAGATCTCATGTCTCATGCTAGGACGAAACATAGCAGCAATAAGTTCCACTTTATTAGGAACTTGGTGTAGTATGGGATCATGAATTTGGAGTATGTCTCGACAAATGAACAAGTATTAGACATACTAACAAAGGCTCTTCCTAATAAGAAGTTTGAATATCTAAGGAACCTACTTGGTTTGGTAGATATTTTTTATTACATTTATGATAAGAATGTGGAAGATATTTGTTGAGGCTTTGCGAGTGAAGCGCTGCTTGGGAGGACATTTCTTGATGTCTAGGTCCCGAAGTTAGAAAGGTGGCATTGGTCATTGAGCTCAAACATGTACCTGGATTTATGGGTTGATGGTTAGCAAGATACCTGATGGTACCTAAAGAGGCTGAAAGCTTGAGTCCATATTATTCCCACCCGAACAGATTGCACTGGTCAGGAATCTAGTGTGTTGGTCAGGAATGAGAGACCAATGGATAGATTGTGTTGGTCAGGAATCTAGTCCATGGAATTGAGGTGCCTAAATTTCTTCATTGTTCATATAGTTTGAGATCTTCCATTGTATTTTATGAATACCTTCCTATTTAAGAGTGAGTGTTTAAAAATGTAACTATGTTCGGTCTTCATTAATTTATTTGAGTCATCATGAAATGTACTTGTCAAAAAATAAAGAAAAAAAAGGTATTATTGGAACAATGACTTATTAAAGCCTCATGGGTTTCATTCTTGGGTCATCATTATATTCGTCAAAGTCCCCATTGTGGACTCCTATGATTAATATTGAGTTTATAGCGTCATTTTATATTCAAAGAGACCCTTCTTGGGCTTTTGGATCTTGTAAAAAGGTTTAGTATTGAGTCAAATATGATTTATGTATCTTCCACACCAAGTCGAACTAGGAGAGATCGAGTCAGCATAAGGACACCAATTTGACCTCCCTTGAATCCTATAAATAGAAGCAAGTCGAATTCATTTGAAGACTTTCATCTCAAGGTAGTTCGATATCTCTAAGGAAGCTGGAGAAGTGAAAAGTGAATCAAAGAAGCTGAAGGAAGAGTAAGTTGGGTGGATTCTAAGGAGAAGAAGAAAATCTAACTTTTGGTGCCTATCTCTCTTTGTTTCATACCTAGTTTTTGAGATCGAAATCTTCCAAGTTTCATTGATGCTGGAAGTTCCTTGATGTCAGAAGCTACTACAGAGTCGAAGTTGTTGAAAGAGAGGTTGAATATCTAGGAGGCTAACTTGGTGTGGAGGGAAGGATTGGTATTTGTCGGAATATCCTAACATCCCCCCTTAAGAACAACTTGGTATAGGATTGAAGGATGTACAAATATGACACAATAGGAGAAGGAAGGAGGCATTAGAGCCTATCCCCCCTTAGTGACAACTTCCTGAACTCCAACCATAAATCAATGTTTAGTAAACTTTGCCTCTATGAGAGCCTTTGTAAAGATGTCTGCAACTTGATCATCGATTGAACAATATTGTACAAAAATGACACAATAGGTTCTAAAGCGTCCTTCCTTCTCCTATTGTGTCATATTTGTACACCCTTCAATCATATCCCAAGCTTTTCTTAAGGGGGCATGTTAGGATATTTCGACACATAGGAGATAGTTAAGTATAACTCGGTCTACTATAGAGTTAGCTAAAGTGTGTTTCTTTAGTATGTACTTTTGTAACTTACAACCTGACAGCCATGACATGTTTTAGACATGAAGTGATCTGACGGTTCATTCTCTCCTCGATATTACCAATACTTGATCCATGGATTAACACCCAATTGGTCCATGATCTCTATTTAAAGCGCATGGAGGGTAATTTGTAAGGTGATCATTCATGAGAGAAGCTTATGTAAATTTTATTTATTTTACATTAATAAATTTCATGAAGTGGTCGTGTTGGCTCAGGCCGTGGACTGTTTCCCTCTTTGAGGGTTTTAACCACGTCAAGAATATTGATGTATTGATATGTGATATGTTTGTGAGCAGTGTCCTTTGGTTTTCTACCTGAGGAACTTACCATGTCAATTCATACATGGTATCAGAGCTATTTGAGGGTTGCATCCATTGGTGATCCAAATCCGAAGTCGGTACAACTGAATTCGATTGTCGTTTCCTAGATCTATTGTTTCTGACTGCTTTCAGGTCGAGAGGACTTCTCTATTTTGTTAGGAGCATCTATTCCAGTGAGGAACCCATTTTTTTTCACATGAAAAGGTTTCTAGTAGCCCTATGTCATTTTTAATATCTGGAGGTATACAATCTTTATTTCTAGTTTTAGTTATTTATCTCTCTATTTTTTATTACCGGATCTATACCTTTAATTTCTACGTATGCTCTTTTCCCATGACTTTGTGTGGTCTAGGCAAATCAGAAATAGAAAGGAAGGATTTTTCTCATGCATATGCTCTTTTCCATCGCGCCTCAGTGTGATATCGGAAAATCAAAAACATGGAGGAAAATATTTAGTTTCTGGCGAAATCTAAGTTCAAGCCATAAAGTTTGGTTTTTTTGCATGTCTGTTTTGGGTTGTGTGGTTTTTTTTATGGGCAAAAATAGCTTTTTTAAGTAACCCCCTTCCTATTTTCCAAAAAAAAAAAAAACCCCTTCTTATTTTCCAAAAATAACTAACCTTTTAAACTAGCTCACTTGGTTCAAAGTTACTTTATGAGAATAGAGGTCTTGGGTTTAAGTCTTTCTTTTTGTTGGTTACCTTTTCAAAAAGCACATGTAACTTATGCTTTAAAGTTACTTTATATAAAAGTATTCTCAACCATTATAAAAAGTGAGTCACTTATAATTCTAAAGTCTCTTTATCTTTTATTTAAGTTACAATTTAGTGGGGTAGCTCATAAAGTACCATTGTAAAGTGACTTTCACTTATTTATAAAAGTGGGTCACATAATTTTTTTTTTTTTAAGTGAGCTAATTAGATTAAGTTTAGAAAGAGAGGGGTTGGGAGAGGGGGGGGTTAAAATATAACATCATCATTCACTTCCACACATTCGCGTACTTTGTCGGCATATTCAACATTTTTTCTTCAAAAAGTCATCACTTTCTTCATGCAGAAGCCGTTTTCAGAGTTGTTTTTTTTAATCGGCCTAATTTTTCGAGATATTTCTATTGGAACACTTTGTTTCAGCATCTATAATATTAGTTTCTGTTAAAATGGAAATTCAATACCAAATTTTTCTTGACAGCACCAATTACTTCCAATGGTTGTCCTACATTGAGGATTTACTTATAAGTAAAGGTCTTTATAGAATAACCTTAGGCCAAGAGGCTAAACCTAAAGATAAAGATAAGCAAGTCAAATGGGAAAATAGGCAAGATAAATCACGTGGGTTGATAGGGATGTCTATTTCTCCAAACCTTATATTCCATATCGCAGAACTTGATACCCCTGATGAAGCAATGAAACAACTCAATAATGTTTTTGGAATTAAAAATGAAATTAGAGCCCATCAACTTGAAAATGGGTTGCTTACGTTGAACTCCAATAATTTTCCTTCCATTTCAGATTTTTTGTCCAAGTTCAAGACCCTTAGACTTATCTTGGAAGGTGTTAAGGTTAAGAAAGAAGATGGTAACCTTATCTATTCCATTCTTACTAAGTTGGGACCAGCCTACTCTGTGTTTGTTTCCACCTTCCATTCTAGAAGAGAAGCCTTTATTTCTCAAGGGAAAGACTACAAGTTCCCCTCTTTTGATGCCTTTTGTGATTCTTTAATAAGATAACGAGAAAAACTCTTATATCTTGGCCTTCTTAATATTGGAAACTCTTCTAAGAAATCCTTAGTAGCCCAGCAACAACCAAATTCAATGAATCCTAAGAAGCAGCATCCTAAAAGGAATGGTCCTAAACCAAACAAGGGTCCTAAGCAATTTCAACCTCAAAATGAAAAATCAATTCAACAAAATGATAAGCCAAATAAAAACAAAGGGAAGAAGATTGATAGACAACACAACTTTTGTAATCATGATGGCCACTTAGGATCCAAATGCTTTAAAAATATGGAAGCCTTGGAAGCAGCAATGAAGAAGCATAACATCCATTTGGAGCATTCTCCAACATCAACTTCATCTTCAGGAATAACACTTTTTGCATGTGGTTTTCAATCTCGGTCTGGTTATGCACTAAATGTATCTTATTCTTCTCATTCTCATGAGTGCCTCATTGATTCTAGAGCTTCTTATCACATGGCCAAAAACAAAGCCATGTTTTCTTCTTTAAATGATTGTAACACCAAAAATATATATGTTGGTGATGATATATCTCTTAGTGTTGTAGGGACTGGAACTATTCATCTAGACAATGGTCAATTTAATGATGTATTATGTGTTCCTACCTTATCCTGCAACCTTCTATCTGTATATTAGATAACTCATTCAAGTGAAGGTAAAACCGTTGAATTTTCACCTCATGATGTTGTAATTAAGGACCTAAGAGATCCTAGATAGATTTTAGCTACTAGAATTGCTAATGATTATACAAGGTTGTATAATTTTAACAACTTTGGGTCATCAAATCTTCCCTCAGTATTTGTTGCTCATAATGATGAAGTGAGAAAACTTTCACATGAGTGATTTGGTCACTTAAACTATCACTCCCTTCAAAATCTATGTAAGGAAAATATGGTGACAGGTCTTCCTATGGTATCCTGTAGATATGGTGTTTGATCCGGATGTGTACTCAGAAAAAATTATCATGACAGTTTTGAAAAATGTGCCTCTTTGCACGGCTCAGCCCCTTTACATCTTGTGCACAGTGATTTATGTGGTCCACTTCCAGTTGTTTCATTCTCTGGCTACAAGTATTTCTTAGCTTTCATTCATGATTTCTCCAGACACACTTGGGTATACGTTTTAAAACTCAAGAGTGAAGTATTTAACATGTTCTGGGCCTTTAAGGCCTTTGTTGAGAAATAATCTGGACATCAAATTCTTAAGCTAAGATCTAATAATTATGGACAATATGTTAACAACAAATTCATCAACTTTTGCACTGAGCATGGAATTCAAATGCAGCATATTGTTCCATATACTCCACAACAAAATGGTGTAGTTGAAAGGAAGAATCGCACCTTAAAGGAAATGGCTAATTGTATGCTTCAATCTAAAGGACTTAGTCTTAATTTTTGGGAAGAAGCAATTAACTATGCAAATTACATAGTAAATCACACACCTACTAAGGTTTTAAAGAATATCACTCCAGAAGAGGCATGGAGCTCAATTAAACCAAATGTAAGTGACTTTCATGTTTTTGGAAGTGAAGCATGGGCCCATATTCCCGAAGAGAAACATAAAACCTTAGAACCTAAGAGTGAAAAATGTATTTTTGTTGGATATTTTGAAGATGTAAAAGGATATAGACTTCTTCCACCTAAGTCCAAAAATGTTATCATTAGAAGAGATGTAAAGTTTGTTGAAAATATATCAGCCTACAAGCATCGTTCGGCGGATGTACCACCTCTCTCTATCCCTTCTACGTCTGAAAAGATTTCTTCTTCAGATGATGACAGTAAGGATGAAAATCCTCCCCCACCTTCTCGAGATCCTCCTTCAGCTCCTCAACTTCCAAAATTGGTTCATTCTACTCGAGATGTAGTAGGTGATCCTACAGATTAGCGAGGTACACATTCTCGGTTCGATAGAGCCTCTTCTTTACTGGCTCAAGCTTCAGTGAATTATGATCCTCACACCTTTGCAGAAGCTTCAGGCCATCCAGAGTGGGACACAACTATGAATGAAGAATATCATTCATTATTGGAAAATGATACATGGGATCTTGTTCCTCTTCCAAAGGGACGAAAACTTGTTAGATGTAAATGGGTTTAAAGAACCAAGTTTGGACCAGATGGAAAAGTTGATAAACATAAATCTCATCTTGTTGTTAAGGGTTTTTCACAAGTTGAAGGCATTGACTATACTAAAACCTTCTCCCCTATTGCAAAAATGAATTTTATCTGACTTGTTCTTTCCCTTGTTGCCTCTTTCAAATGTGAAGTCCATCAGATGGATGTTAAATCTACCTTCTTATATGGGTACTCGCATGAATAAATCTATATGGAACAACCTCATGGATTTATACAAACAGACTCAATCCTTGTATGTCGGCTTAAGAAATCCCTTTATGGTCTCAAGCAAGCCCCTTGGGCTTGGTATGCCAAAATGGATAGCTTTCTTTTAGAGACCAGCTTTTTTAGGTGTCATTCTGACAATACTGTCTACACCAAGAAAGTGGGTAAGTCTCTTATCATTCTTTTCTTTATGTTGATGACCTTATCCTCACTGGTAGTGATCCCAACCTTATAAACCATGTGAAGTCTAGTCTTAAAAAGCAGTTTGAAATGACAGAATTAGGACACTTGCATTATTTTCTTGGTCTTCAAGTCTTGTAATCCAATGAAGGTATTTCCCTTTCCAGTCCAAGTATGACTGTGATCCTCTACGCCACTTTCACATGGAAGAATGTAAGCCAGCCCCTTCTCCCTTTCAGTTTGGAGCCAGACTTTCAATCATTTTTACTTCCCCTGAAGTTGATGCTACCTTATACCGTCAACTTGTAGGAAAATTGTTGTATCTGACCCATACCCATCCCGACCTTTCCTTTGTTGTTGGCCTTATTGCTCAGTTTAGGAAAAACCCATATGAAAGTCATTGGAAAGCAGCTCAAAGAATAATTCGTTATGTTTGAGGTATAGTTCAGTTTGGGATTCATTATAGTGTAGAAGCATCTCCTCTATTGATTGGTTTCACTTATTCTGATTGGGTTGGTGACCCTGATGATCAGAAGTGTACTGCAGGTTATGTCTTCACTCTTGGTTGAGGGCCTATTACATGGACTTGATAGAAACAAACTACCATTTCTATTTCTTCAGTAGAAGAAGAATATCGTGGCACCATAGAAGCTAGTAAGGAATCCCTGTGGCTTTGTCAAATCCTGTCAGAGTTTGGCTTCTAGTAGCAGCATCCGACTACACTTTTGTGAGATAATCAAATTTCCATTCAACTGTGCAAAGGTCCAGTCCAACATCAGTGTATCAAAGACATTGAACTACACATGCACTTCAACAGAAATTTCATTCATGACCATGTTCTTGAAGTGCAATATTGTTCAACCGATGATCAAGCTACAGACATCTTTACAAAGGCTCTCATAGAGGCGAAGTTTACTAAACTTTGATTTATGGTTTGAGTTCAGGAAGTTGTCACTAAGGGGGGATAGGCTCTAATGCCTCCTTCCTTCTCCTATTGTGTCATATTTGTACATCCTTCAATCCCATCCGAAGTTTTTCTTAAGGGGGGTGTTAGGATATTCCGACACATAGGAAATAGTTAAGTGTAACTTGGTCTAGTGTAGAGTTAGGTAAAGTGTGTTTCTTTACTATGTAATTTTGTAACTTACAATTTGACGGTCTTGATATGTTCTAGACATGAAGGGTAAAAGCATGTTAATGTGTATCACTTTTTCCCTTTTTGTGGCAAAGAAGTTTTATAAAAATAAATGGAGTTGGAATGTTTACTCTTAAAATTAGAAAATCATGAAAAACTAGGTGGTGGTAAAAGAAGACAAAACATGTCAATTTAATTTCAATTTCATGTTATATTTTTTCTAAAATTTAATATCTAATTTTTATCTAATTTATTCATTTTCTTTAAAAGGTATCATTGATATTTTACATAATTTTTTAAGTAGTGACAAAACCGCGACCCCCCATTTCTCTATTGATTTATGTTTTTTAATTCAAATTTCTTTAAGAGATGTGTTGTAAACATTCTAAAGATTGCTAAACAAATTTAAAAATAAAAAATAAGCATATTTTTTAATTATTATTAAAATACTAGTAAAAATGATCATATTTTCGTATATATAAAACCGCGACCCAAGAAACTACCCTTTCAAGTTTATAAAATCAATTTTTTTTAATAGAAATTTGAAAATAACATATAACAAAATGTTAAAATTATTTTTTGAAAAATTTTAAAATATATTTTATATTTTTTATAATAAAATTTTTAATTATGATTATAATAACGTATTTTATATTATTCAAAATATAATATAGAAAATTATTTGTTTAGAAATTCTACTTCTATTTTTATATATATTTTTAAAGAGTTTTAGCATTTCATTTAACTTTACATAAAGTTATTTATATTTTGTGAGTGATTAACCATAGTTTTTACCAATATTTACTATCATTTGACTTATTTGCAAATTTAGTATTTACGTTTTATAACATTATTTATATTTTCTAAACGCATTAAATAGATTCACTATAGCTTTTACCAAAATTTATTGTGAGTTAGCTTTGTTACAAATTTAGCATTTATTTTTTATAATTAACAAGTATGAAACTCAACTCATTTAATTGATATTTTTATATTATTTTTTTTTATCTTTTTTCATTTGGGTACTTTTTTGCTTTTGCCATATAATGAGACACATTAACGTGCTTTTACCCTGAAGTGATCCAACAGTTCATTCTCTCCTTGGTATTATGACACTTGATCCGTGGCTTAACACCTGATTTGTCAATGGTCTCTATTTAAAGCGCATAGAGGGTCATTTCTAAGGTGACCATTCATGAGATAAGATTATGTAAATTTTCTTTCTTTTACAATAATAAATTTCTTGGAGTGGTCGCATTGGCTCAAGCTGTGGACTATTTCCCTCTTTGAGGGTTTTAACCACGTCAAGAATACTGGTGTATTGATCTGTGATCTGTTTGTAAGCGATTTCCTTTGGTGTTCAATTTGAGGAACTTACCCTGTAAATTCATACAAGAGTCTCAAAGAATACTATTGAAAGGAAGAGAATTTTGACTGGGTTTTTCCCTCTAGGGGGGTTTTTCCCTATCATAGTGCCTACATCTTATATCTCTTGTTTTTTGATATTCATACAAACATAATATGGTAATATCTTGACGAAAGATAAGACAATAAAGAAGTAAAAGAATCCAACTCACAAGTAATTACCAAGAAAGGAGAATCAAACCCTAATCTACTTACATTTATTTTCTAACACGTGACAGGATTGGATTTGCTTGGGGATATTCATCAATGACTACTACAGAGGATGAAAAAGTGAAGAATTGGTACAATGCATTAAGAACGACACATCCAGGATTTGAAGTTGGTTCCCCCCAAGCTCCATCGACTTAATATGTACAGGTACAGGAGGCACCACAAGAAACTGCTCAAGTAAGGACTGTAGCTCCCAGGAAAAGGATCAAGCATGATCCAAAGGAATAAAGTAGCAAGAAATGGAAACTTATCCCATTGAATAAGAGATTTATTGAAGATGAATAGGAAAAGAGAGAATTAGAGGAAAATATGCAATAGGAAGAAGAGGAGAAGAGGAATAAATATTAATTGTGCCGGAAGAAACAGGAATAAGAAGAGGAAAGAAGGACAGTGGAAGAAGAATAATAAACGTAGCCACAGGTGGAGGAAGCAACACATATGTTGGAGGAATAATAGATGACTTAGGAAATAGAAGAATAATTTGGAGGAAGATGATGTCATCCATCCCATAGATGATAAACCCGGTTCTCCAACAGAACCTCCTCTCAAGGTTTGCCATATCCCATTCAATAAGATGGGGATCACACCTCTACCAGAAGTCAAAGTCATGGACGTGTGTAATTTCACATTTGATTAGCTAAAGAAGAGGATCATGCAGTAAAGTCGAAGATTCTTTCGAAATGATCCTCAGAATCTAGTCTTTGTATCCACAGAAAAGGTGATAACTACAAACACTTGGAGGAATCCTTGGTAAATTAGGGTAGCTAATGTTGCTTTTTCTATAGAAGCATAGGATAATCAAAGTATATGTTGAACGAGAATGTATGATTGAGGAAAGAGTTAGATTTAGTAAAGAAACAAGAAAAACATCTCACTGTAGAAAACCAATGATTGTCTTCCTGCAACTTCAACACATTATAATGGAAGTAATCCATACAGGAGGAATTTGAGCCAATGGAGGATACCATGGTGCAGTTGTATGATGAAATGATACTTCTCCATGAAGTAGTGGCACCTCTTTTTGGTATACAGAAGAAAGAACAAGAAGTCTTAAAGCTCCTAAAGTTGGAAAACAAAGTTATTAGTCAAATCCGGGAATGGGCCGCCAAGTATCCAGATGTTCTGCAATAGCTGGTTAGAAAGGATAGGATTGTCATTAATGTAGACAAAGTAAAGATAAGACTCCACCATCAAAATTGTATCTGTCTTGGAGATCTTTTTCTAATACTCTTGTTGTCTATAGTCGGATACACAATGGTTTGGATTCTTTAACACAGAAACATGAGATGCCTTCAATAGGATCGCTTGGAGAAATAAGAGGCAAGGAAATCATCTTACGGGAAGTGAGGTAGCACATTAAGAAAACCAGGCAAACATCATAACAAGAAGGCTTGGAGATCACTAAATACATTATTCTACAATATGCCATTGTACTAGCTAAGGCTCACACAAAATTATCATGGCTATGGAATAGTGTACAATCAAGCTTCAAATCTATATTGATTGAAGCACTAGAGGTCAAGATACAGTTCACAACAGACCTTCTAGTCATGATAAAACCCATTGCTACAGATTTCAAATCCTGACATACATATATTACCACTGAGCTTCATGAAGAAGCAACTAACTTATCTACTTGATAGAATTTTCTGTCCTATTAGAACTTTTGTCTCATATATCCACCCTCTTATATGTATTTTGTCCTATGTAATAATTTTAATGTAATGGAGTCCAATAAACACATGTGGAATGTAAAAGGTCATGTATAGAATGTGAAAGGTTATATGGAAGCCCATAGGTCTTAGACGTTGAATAGTCATGAGGAAACTCAAAATTCATTATCATTTGTTATAAATATCTCCTCACAACTCAAGTAAATAGGATTGGATTCTTAGAGTCTTGCCTTGGCTTCTCTTGTATTGCATAAGATATAGATCATTCTTTGGAGAAGCAAGTTGCAGATTCATGTTCCACTACTGGATCTATTGTTTCACTTATGCAAGAGTATACTTGGAATATTTCATTAATAATCAGAATCTCTTTGAGCCAACACTTCTTCATGCATGTATCATGAATGTAGTAAGACTATTATCGATATGTTTGTGGTATATGTTGGTATAATACAGCGAAGATTAATGAACTATTTAGTTACTTAGATATGGATATTGTTGAATGATTGTTGTTATGATTTTACGTTTTTTTGTTTATCTTGTGAACTAATTTGTAGGTAAATCAAAAAGTCTTTCTCTTCTACTCATGGGTCTCTCTTAGGATAGTACTATTACTTTCCTAACTAGAGGCTCGTTTCCCTCTAACAGTCATGAAAGTTTCATGTGCATTCAACATCTAATGTCACATAAAGCCTACATATTTGCTACCCCAAAGAGGTGTTGTGATCTCTCATGTATGTGTTTTAACCGAGGTGCACCTCTAAAACCTTTGCAATGGTGGTCGGACCATATAGCCGAATGGGAATCCTACACCAAATGGTGTGAGGTCTAATTGGGACGTCACATCAGGGAGATCCCTTGCATGTTGGCGGTATCCACCATAGCCAACATAGAGATACTTAGAACATGGTTTCCTGATAAAAATGAGCAATAATTAATTGATTAATACAAGTTCTTAATCATAATAATGATAGTCCAACTGTGCAAGTAGACTTATAATTCTAGTCACTAATATTAATTTCATACAGTGTTATACACTTTTAGCAGCATAACACTTGGTAGTGAATGATCCGAGTTTACCTCAAACAATCACAATGATGTCAACAGAAAATTCCATAGAACTTCTTACCATAAGATAAACATAAACATGTGCTCATACCTCAAGTGATTAAGCTAGAGAGTGTCACTGATTATTGAGATGCTCTTGTGCAGATTGATTAAGAATTGTTGATGCCAATTCCTTCTCCCTTTGTGTTACAGATCCATTTGGGAACATCACTCCCATCATTCAGATCAGTACTTTTAGGGCTCATCAAACCCTAATTCAATTGCTACATGCCCTAGAAAAGTCATCACTTTGAATGCCTCCTTCCCTGAGAGTTTCTTGGCCTGAAGTCCTCCAGAAATGCCTCCTTTAGGGATAAATGCAGCCTTGGTCAGGGGTAAGTGCACTTCAGTGCAGGTAGGCCCATGTTAGGGTGGTTTCCAGAGCACTTAGGCCCACTTTGACCTGCACTGGGTGAGATTGACCGAAATCATCATAGGATTCTGGGAATATTCTCATCTTCTGGACCCATCTAGAAGATTCCCACGCTTATCATCTCCTATGAGCTCAAAATTGGATAGGGAATTAGTTAAGTAGCCTCATATCCTCTCATCCCTTCCTCCATCTAAAATAACTCTAAGTTTGGATGGCCATTCAATGCCTCATTTATGGCCAAACCACCATCATTTTCCTATAAATTGAGCAGTCATCTAAGTGATTAGGGGGCTGGTCTTTGAGAATTTGTACGGAGATATTGTTGGTGTGAAGTTTGAGATTGTAAGCAAGTATTGTTATGTTGTCAAAGTGTTGTGATTTTGATGTGATGTTGTTTGGAACCCAAGCTGGAAGAGTGACAATGGATAGGAACTTCATGGTTGTAATTCTTCCTTCTACTTAATAAAGTTGTTTACACCTCTTCCGATATTCTTGTCTTTATGTATGATGATTATATGTGTAAATTCTTTCGATTCCATTTGCTTATAGTAGATAGATCTCTTGGTTTGATTGGTTTTTGTCCTCTGTTTATGATTACAGGTACTTGTCGAGCGGATTAAGTTTGAGAAGGAGTGACGGGAGCCAAACAAAGGAGACAAAGGGAAAATGAAAGATAACAAGTAGGTCCCTTGTCTTATTTATCTTCTATAGAAAAAGGTTAAACGCTTTAAATCTGTTGTTCCAGGTGTACCCACCTAAGGAAATTGTGTTTACCCATAGATGCAAAATTCCAATAACAAATTGGCAACTCCATTGGGGAATGATCATCATTTCGGGTAGTTTACCTTCATACTACTACAACCTAGTAGACTTTACTTGCTTCCATTGATCTTGTTTCAACCTTTTTTGAAGTGTTTTTTGGTAGAAATTATGCTTGCAAGCCCCTAGGATGACCTCTCTAGCACCAACGCAGGTCTAGTCAAGAGATAGAGCACTGTAGAGCACCGTTGGCTTGAGGATAGTGCTATGAAGTGTAGTGTCTCCCACTCAAGGCTGCACTGATCCTCATTAGGTAAAAAAAGATATCACTCCTTTGACTTGATTTTTCCCAAATTTCCTTATGTTTCTGCTTACTGAAAGATCAATGATGCTTGTCTCTCTAAAATAAATTTGTGTTTCCTTTGCTAGCCCTACTTTGGCCTTGATTGTTTAATGTTTCTTAAATGATTTCTTTATCACTATCAATTCATTGTCAAAGTTAGTTTATAGTTGATTAATCTTTGTTCAAAATAAGGTGCCGTAAAAGTCTTGATTTATTTCGAAACGTAACTGTCGTAAAGTCTTCGTTCTTGTAAAAAGATTGATTGATTGTATGTGAATTATTTTCCTTTTGTTCATCACAACATTAAGGGAATTGAAAAGAAAAACTTGCATTGTGCATTGAAAGGTTTTGCGTGTGCTCATAGGAATAGTTTAGGGAAATTGCATTAGATGTGTTCTTTGTTCTTTGATTACAAGAATCTAATTACTCTATCCCTAGTAGCTAAGGTTTTCATTGTCAAAATTGAATGAAAAGGATGCTTATCATATTAATTACATTCTAGGAATTTCAAATACATCATGTGGTGAACCTTGAAAGTCAAATTCTTAGTAAAGATCAACTTAAAATTAACATCCATTAAACTAATGGAGAATTGTCACCTAACACGAAACATTTAGAGGTTTTTGGCTAGAGACATGTTCCGGCATCGTAAAACATGGAGGTTGTCGCTAACTTGCTTGCGATACATTCCGAGTGTGATGCATCATTCCACGTATGTAAGTATATCGTAGCTCGTCCATGTACCATTGGGTATATAAGGCAGTGTTACAGTACATAAAGTATAAAGGAATTCTCTCACTATGCGGTTTCACATTAGACAACACTAACACGGATTGGGCCTCCACGTACTTTCAGGTATATATGGGAGGACTACATTAGGTTGCTATCCATCCTTAGGTAACCAAGTCGGACACCTTATACACTGTGATACTTGAACACTGCATTTGGGGAGATTGTCTGCCTATACTTTTTGGTTCACCGGGAGGTATTCTGCAGTTCACAATTACTTGGTAATCCTTTTGCCTAGATTATCCCTCTTTCTTTTGTTATGTTATTTTAATTAAAATAAATTAATTGACCATGGATAACATCCTCCACATCCCTCCTTAGTTGATCTTAGGTTGAAACATATGGCAACAACTCCGAGGTCTATCAATCAAGGAATTCCTTTTGATGGGAATCCTAGTCCTTTTCCTCCTTTCGAAAATATCGGTACTCCATATATGGCTATATTATCCCTTTCGGGATTCACCAGTGGCTTGCCAATATGGTTGCTTTCAACCTCCTTGGTTCAAAGTGTCTTGATTTCTCCGCAGTCGAGTATTCCTCCAACTGGACAAAATCAACCTCTAGTTGATCCTAAATTTGACCCTTTGCCTTCTTCCTCAGTTTTTTCTTCCTCCCCTTCTTCCTCTTCGCCTAGTGAAAGTATTGACACTAGTAACTAGGAGGCTAAGAAGAAGAAGAAGAAGAAGAAAATTCAATAAGGGGGAAACCAAGCAACCATTGCTTTGAATGAAACTTTTGATGAGAAATCATCCGATGAGCCTCGCAAACTTCGATATCCTTGCAAACTTTGTATGGGAGACCATATTATTCAAAATTATCCTAATATTCCTCAGATCTTAGAAGAATGGTCTTCTCATTCACATTGTCCTATGTCATCAACTTCTGGAGATCATGCTAGTGACACACCATCAACTAGTGGTAGTAAAGTTCATGGAAAGAAGAGTAAAGTTAAGTTTACCTATAGGTTATGTAAAGGGAATCACTCCATTCATATTTGTCCCTATATGGATGAAGCAAAAAAAGTGTTGGATAAACTTCCTACTTCTCAGCAATGAATTCCATCTGGTTACAGGAGGCTCTCCCTTAATCCTTCACTAGTTGATAAAGTGACTGACCCAAATCAACCGTCGGTCAAACCCACTCTCTCTGAATGTGAATCCCATGAGTCTATACCTGACCAGGCACAGGTCAAGGAAATAGTTGACCCGATTTCACCTTCAGTTAATTGTAACTTTCCCGTAGAGAGTGAGTATGATACCACTCAGGTTCTTTTCATTTCTTCAGATTCCAATAAGCTTGGAGGGAACCCTCCTGTTCCATCAAGATAGGAGGAAAATCCTCCCATTCTCGTAACTCAAGGGGGTAATTCTCCCAGTCTTATGGTACACCCTCCAAGTAGTCTGGTCTCTTCCTTTGATTGGAATCGAATAGCAAGATGTTGTCTTCCTTTTTATGTGCATTTCCAGATCATAGTACATGTTTGTAATATGATTGTACCTGGCACTATTATAGATGAAGGCACATTTGTGAGTATCCTTTCCTCCACTGCTTAGCAAGCGCTCAGTTCGTCACCACTTGTGCCTGTTACCCAGAACATGTTGGCTTTTAACAGAGGAACCAGTCAACCATTGGGGATCATTCCTCAGTTGCCTATTTCTTTGGGAGGAAAAATTGTTCATCTTAATGTGATGGAAGTCCTAGGCCCTTTAGATTACAATTTACTTCTTGGGTGTGACTATGTTTATGACATGGGATCTATTATTTCAACAATCTTTCGAGTGATGTATTTCCCGCATGAAGGCAAAATTGTCACCATTGACTAGCTTTCATTTCCTGGTCCAAATATGGCTTCCAGTCAACCATCTTCCCTAAATGGTCCTTTTGTCCCAATGGTATCTTCCCCACCACGGGTTAATTGTGTGGCAACCCGTTCCATGCCTACATCGACTAACAACCAATTCCATGGTGTTGTGCAGTATGTGCTGGGTGCATTGGAACCAGATCTTTCTAATGTTTTCCCATATGATGAGAACCTCTTAGAAGTCATGACCTCTTATGGGTTGTGAACAAAGTAATGTGAGGATAGTTCCTTTTCTTGTGTCAACCTTGTTAAAAAATTAAACAAAGGAATGTGAGGATAGTTCCTTGTCTTGTGTCAACCTCGTTAAAAGATGAAACAAGGAATGTGAGGATAGTTCCTTGCCTTTTGTCAACCTTGTTAAAAAATGAAACAAGGAATATGAGAATAGTTCCTTGTCTTGTGTCAACCTCGTTAAAAAATGAAACGAGGAATATGAGAATAGTTCCTTGTCTTGTGTCAGCCTCGTTAAAAAATGAAACAAAGGGTATGAGCATAATTCCTTGTCTTGTGTCAAGCTCGTTAAAAAATGAAATAGGGAATCAAAGCATAGTTCCTTGTCTTGTGTCAAGCTTGTTAAAATATGAAACAACGAATCAGAGTAGAGTTCCTTGTCTTGTGCCAAGCTTGTTAAAAAATGAAACAAGGAATCTGAGCAGAGTTCCTTGTCTTGTGTCAAGCTCATTAAAAAATGAAGCAAAGTCCCCCGAGAAAAGTACCAATTCAAGTCTTTGATTAGATCTTGTAAAATCCTAGTCAAGTCTTTCACTTGATATCGTAAATGAACCTTCATTCCATCCACCTCATAGCCGCGAGTATTCTACTTAGGTGAATGCAATGAAGCTTGGGAAGCATACACATAGAATCGAGTCATCATGCTGGTGGCATGTAAACCAATCGCAAGCATAGTTTTTTCGTTTCAAGCTTGTGTAAAAATGAAACTGAATCCAAGCATAGTTTTTCATTTCAAGCTTGTGTAAAAATGAAACTGAATCCAAGCATAGTTTTTTGTTTCAAGCTTGCGTAAAATGGAAACTGAATCCAAGCATAGTTTTTCTTTTCAAGCTTGTATTAACATGAAACTGAATCCAAGCATAGTTCCCTATGGTTCAAGCTTGTGTAAAAATGAACCCATCTCCATTTTAACCCTCGCGATTGCCATTTTATCAGCCTCTTCCATTATATGAGCCTTGGTTTTTCTCCTTCCATCATCATTATCTAATTGGCCGATCATACACTTTCACTTGGTTGTTTTACCCTTTTTGAGGAAAAGTTGCAATGAGTGGTCTTATTAGCTAGCCTCTTCACATAAATCAACATGTTTTTAGAAGTTCCAACATCACTAGAACCAATCGCTATCCTAGAAACCACTCATTCCTCAAAGTGGAGTCCTCTTTAAGATCTTTTCAGACTATCGAAATATGAAAAGATTGTTGAGCGCTTGTCCTTTTTAGCTCGTTAAGGGATTGGAAATGACATCTACTCAGTATAAGTTTAACCCTTTTCTAGACTGAGATAGATTACTTACGAGAAAGGAATACGTTGATCAAACATGGTTAATAGGTTCTCTCTTGTATTGTTTTACACTTTTTCAGATTTGAGAGACAAATATACGAAAAATAACTTGTGGAGTTTTCCTTTTGTCCCTTTTCAAACTCTCTAGACATGAAAAGGACCAAGTTATCATTATCGTTAGACTCGTTAAAATATCAAATAGTGACAAAATTGTCCATCATGACAAGACCAAGTTTCGCCTTCGCTAGACTCGTCAAAACATCACATAGTGATGGATTCACTCAAAGATTGGAATTATACAACAAGAATATGTTATCCTCCTCAAGCTTGATAAAAATAAAGAGGTACTAGTCGGCAACGACTGGGGAAAATGGGAAAAGGGGTAAACCACTTTATGGTAGCAGGTCACTCTTGAACATGACACTTCATCACTTTGACTATTTGGGTTGGGTAATCTTCTTGATGGTCATCATACCTTGGTTTATCACACCATCCATTACTTTGGTTTTGGGTCAATGCTGCCAATCCATTCATTGTCATTGACATGTTCAAGAGAAGTCACTCAGTTAAAATTTATCCTTTGCAATACTCATAAACCTTCATTTTCATGACCACAATTCCTGAAGCTTATGTCATCAGTCACATTCTGTCTCCAAAATCATTACACTCATTTCATGTCGTCTATGTGTGATACATCAAGGCCCTCCTGTGACAAGTCGCTTCTTGTCGACATCAACACATTATCCAAGAATTCGACTTAGAAACACCCTTTCAGTACCTTGATGCTTGCATACATCAATGGCAGGTTTCTCACTTTCGGCGATAGGTTGACATTACTGGCCTTCGACCGAAAGACTTCTATGGTGTTTGACATCAAAACATCCATTCACACCATGCAGAATTTATTGCAATACCTTCAAGATCATTAGCATTATCAGTGATTTCTCTCGCGTCTGTTAACAATTTACATCATTGGCTGGTAATTAGACAGTGTCTACCCATGTTCAACTTCAGATCACATATTCGCATGGTTAGACTCATACTTGAGCAAACGATTGAACGAGATAGAAGACCCCAGATCTAGTTGCATCCATCCAGGCTACAATTTCAAGAAATGTACTAAATCATCCGTACAATGGATTTACATTAATGGTCATCCTATCATGGGTCTTTATTTGTAGACGACTATCTATGTACTTGTAATGAAAGGGTATGACTTCCCTCATAAATTCATGAGAAAAAATCAAAATATCATGATATTATGTATGTAATCGATGCAGGTCACCATCCACTTTGGAACCTCCTCATCACCTCATAAAGCATATCACTCGACATTAAAATTTTTTACTTCATGCTTTAGGGGGCAGCTATTATAGATCCATTTGCGCACATCACTCGCATCATTCAGATCAGTACTTTTAGGGCTCATCAAACCCTAATTCAGTTGCTACATGCCCTAGACAAGTCATCACTTTGAATGCCTGCTTCCTTGAGAGTTTCTTGGCCTGAATCCCTCCAGAAATGCCTCCTTTAGGGACCACCGCAGCCTTGGTCATGGGTAAGTGCACTTCAGTGCAGGTAGGCCCATGTTAGGGTGCTTTCTAGAGCACTTAGGCCCACTTTGACCCACGCTGGGCGAGATTGAGCGAAATAATCATAGGGTTATGGGAATATTCTTATCTTCTGGACCCATCTAGAAGATTCCCACACTTATAATCTCCTATGAGCTCGAAATTGGATAGGGAACGAGTTAGGTAATGTGTAGGTAGGCCCATGTTAGGGTGCTTTCCAGAGCACTTAGGCCCACTTTGACCTGCGCTGGGCGAGATAGAGCGAAATCATCATAGGGTTCTGGGAATATTCTTATCTTTTGGACACATCTAGAAGATTCCCACACTTATCATCTACTATGAGCTCGAAATTGGATAGGGAATGAGTTAGTTAACCTCCTATCCTCTCAACCCTTCCTCCATGGAAACTAACTCTAAGTTTGGAAGGTCATTCAATACCCTCATTTATGACCAAACCACCATCATTTTCCTATAAATTGAGCACTCATCTAAGTGATTAGGGGCTGGAATTTGAGAATTTGTAAGGAGATATTGTTGGTGTGAGGTTTGAGATTCTAAGCAAGTGTTGTTATGCTCCTGAAGTGCTGTGCTTTTGATGTGATGTTGGTTGGAACCCAAGCTAGAAGAGTGACAATGGATCAGACTTCATGGTTGTAATTCTTCCTTCTACTTAATAAAGTTGTTTACACCTTTTACCATATCCTTGTCTTTATGTATGATGATTATATGTGTAAATTCTTTTGATTCCATTTTCTTATAGTAGATAGATCTCTTGCTTTGATTGGTTTTTGTCCTCTGTTTATGATTGTAGGTACTTGTCGAGCACATTAAGTTCGAGAAGAAGCGACGAGAGCCAAACAAAGGAGATAAAGGGAAAGCGAAATATAACAAGTAGGTCCCTTGTCTTATTTATCTTCTATAGAAAAAGGTTAAGTGCTTTAAATATGTTGTTCTAGGTGTAGCTACCCACCTAAGGAAATTGTGTTTACCCGTGGATGCGAAATTCCACATAACACTTTGTTATAGGTCAAATATACTACCCAGATTTACATATTTTTTTGTATAGTGAGGTTCAATACTACTTTGTCTCAGTGTCTATTGTATAGACCATTATAGTATGCATCATAATGTATGCTCTAATAAGAATTGAAGATGCGTCAGAGAGTAGCCCATAAAAATGCCTTCTAAAATTTTCTTCAACTTACCATAACTTATCCTTTAATCTCTCAAAAGAGAATCCACTAAATCTAAGAAGATATCTTTGAATTGACTTAAGATGTCCCAAGTAAAGATGTTTTTTTCCCTTAGAACAAACTTTTAATGATAACAGATATCCTAAGTCTGCCTCAAAATAGACCACAAAATTTAATCCTTGGATCAAAACAAAGCTATGAAATTTCTTCAGAAACTGAAGAAGATTGATCCTCATATATTTCTATTATATGTGTTTGAGTGTAGTATGTAATCATCCTTCATCTGTGTTATGAAACCAGCTCACAAAAAGATAGAAAAGAGAGATCCACGCCTTAGAATTCAGCCTCTTCGAGGGGGCAACCTCCTTTACATTACATAAATGAACAATTCTTGGATGATACAGATGAAAATACCTGCTTTCTATATATAGGAGTCTAAGTGGTCCCAATAAAATCAAGCCTACATAACAATAATATTGTAGGGCACAACAATAACAATAAGGGATTCTATGGGCACAATAGTAACAATATGGGCACTACATGGGTACAACAATATAAATAAGGGGTATAACTACAATAGTAATGGGGTAATCACTAGTATTATAGGGACCCAACATGCCCCTCTCCTTCAAAAAGTGTTGTCCTCAACGCTTGAGTAGTTCAGGATACTTCTGCATAAAATTCTCATCCTCCCATGTGGAATCTTCAGCGGATAAGTTCTTCCACTTGATAAGATACTCTGAAATTGATCGATTTCGTAGCTGTCGAGTTCTTGTTTCTATGACTGCTTCCGGTTCCAATATAATTTTTCCTTCCTCGTCAAGTTCTGGCAATATTGTTTGAACTGGGAGCTTGTCGCCTATAACCTTCTTTAAACATGAAACATGGAAAACTGGGTGCAATCGAGAAGCTGCAGGAAGCTCCAATTTGTATGCCATAGTACCAATCTTTTGCAACACCTTGTACGGACCATAATACTTTGGTGATAATTTATTATCCTTCTTAGCTTGCTTGAGGGACATTTGCTTATATGGTTGTAGCCGTAGGAATACCCAATCACCTACATCAAAACTTCTTTCACTGCGATGTTGATCTGCCTGTTGTTTCATTCTATTCTGTGCCAACACGAGGTTATCCTTTAAGAGTTGGAGGACTTGTTGTTGATGTTCGATGTGATGTTCCACTGCCTGAACCTTAGAATTTTCTCTTAAATATGATGTGATGGATGGTGGTTGATACCCATAAAGTGCCATAAATGGGGTCATTTTTGTTGCTGTATGGAAGGAAGTGTTATACCACCATTCAGCCAGAGGCAACCATTTGACCCATTGTGTCTGTTTATCAGATACAAAGCAACGAAGATATCCTTCCAAACATTTGTTTACTATCTCAGTTTGCCCATCAGATTGAGGATGATAAGATGAGCTATGAGCTAACTGAGTACCAAGACAAGAAAATAATTCTGTCCAAAAATTTCCAGTGAAAATGGGATCTCTGTCACTTACAATAATCTTTGGGTTTCCATGTAGCTTTTGAATTGTTTCCATAAATGCAGTAGAAACTGTACTGGCTTTAAATGGATGTGATAATGCACAAAAGTGTGCATACTTGGTAAGTCTGTCAACTACCACCATGATGACACTCTTTCCCTCAGACTTGGGTAAACCTGTGATAAAATCCATTGAAACCTCCTCCCAACGTTGGCTTGGAATGGATAAAGGTTGTAATAGACCCGGTGTCTTAATTGTTTCAACTTTATTTTGTTGGCAAACCAAACATTCTGCCACAAACTTTTGAATATCTGATTTAAGGCCATCCCAAAAAAATTCCTTCTTAACCCTGTGGTAAGTTTTTAAAAATCCTGAGTGCCCTCCTAAGGGAGAAGTGTGCAATTCCATAAGAATCTTTTGTTTTAGCTGGGAATTCTTACAGAGGTATAAGCGATCTTTGTACCATAACGAATCATTTTTCCAGCTAAATGTATCAGACGTACTGGAATCTTGTTGTAGCTTTCGAATAAGTGCCCACACTTCTTCGTCATTCTTCCATTCCTCCCTTGCTTCGTTTATCCAATCTGGTTGGATAATAGAAATGGCGCACAACAATGCTTCCACATCCTCATCCTTTCTTGAGAGTGCATCTGCCACCACATTTTGCTTCCCTTTTTTGTAGATGATTTCAAAGTCATAACCCAACATCTTTGTGACCCACTTTTGTTGCTCTTCAGAGGATAATCTTTGTTCTAAAAAGTATTTAAGGCTATCATGATCCGTTTTTACCTTGAAGTGTCTTCCCATTAGGTAGGGTCGCCATTTCTTAAGTGCATGGAGTATTGCCAACATTTCCTTCTCATAAATAGCTTTGCTTAAAAACTTTCCCTTGATTGGACGACTTTCAAAAGCAATGGGTCTTTCATCTTGCATTAGAACAGCACCAATTCCATTTCCTGAAGCATCACATTCCACAATAAAGGTTTTTGTGAAGTCCGGTGTAGCTAAGACCGGTGCTTGGCACATTGCCTCTTTAAGATGTTCAAAGGCCTTTGTTGCTTCCGGAGTCCATGAAAATGCATCTTTCTTCAATAATGTTGTTAGAGGTGCTGCTATTCTCCCATAATTCTTAACAAACTTGCGATAATACCCTGTCAACCCAAGAAATCCTCGCAGATGCTTTATGGATGTGGGGATTTTCCATTCCTTAATGGCTTTAATTTTGCTAGGGTCTACCTTAACTCCTTCATGAGATACAATATGACCCAAATATTCCACCTCCTGGACTCCAAAGAAACATTTGGATCTTTTTGCATATAATTGTTTCTCCTCCAATAGTTGTAGCACCCTGTCAACATGTTCAACATGATCCTTCCAAGACTTGCTGTAGATTAGTATATCATCAAAAAATACTAACACAAATTTTCTAAGGAATGGTTTGAAAATTGAATTCATCAAACCTTGAAATGTTGAAGGTGCATTGGTAAGGCCAAAAGGCATGACCAAAAATTCATAATGACCCTCATGAGTTCTAAATGTCGTTTTCGGAATGTCTTCAATCTTCATTCTGATTTGATGATATCCTGAACGAAGATCCAACTTGGTGAAGTAAATTGATCCATGCAATTCATCCAGTAATTCATCAATGACAGGAATGGGGAACTTATCTTTAATAGTGAGCTTGTTGAGCTCCCTATAATCCGGACACATGCGCCATGATCCATCCTTCTTGTGCACCAATACTACTGGAGCAGAGAAAGAACTTTGACTCGGTTGAATTATACCAGCCTCTAGCATTTCTGCAACCATACGTTCAATTTCACTTTTTTGGACATAGGGATATCTGTACGGCCTGATGTTTGGAGGAACACTTCCTGGAATCAGATGAATAGCATGATCATGATCACGCATAGGTGGGAGACCTTTGGGAGTCTCAAATACCTTGGAATGATTGTCCAGACTTTTTGGAGATCTGGAGAAATAGATGATTCCAATGTGGAAACATCTAGCGAACATAATTGTGCAATTACACCTCTTTGCTCCTTTTTTAGAAGCTTTGTCATACCATTAGAGCTGATTATCTTTCCTGGTTTCCCTGCAATACCCCTTAATTCAACTTCCTTTCCTTCCACAGAAAATTTCATGAAAAGTTCTTGAAAATTAAAAGCTATTGTACCCAAGGATTGTAGCCATTGGACTCCTAGTACAACATCAGCACCTCCCATTGGAATGGAAAGCATTGGGCTAGTCAATACATATTCTCCCATGGATAGCTTGATATTATGGCACTTTCCAGAGCAATTTATTGTTCCTCCATTTGCAATCATCACTTGACACTCTGGTGCTGGATATAGGAAGCAATTCAATTCTTTTGCTACCCTACAATGAATAAAATTGTGGGTGCTTCCTGAATCAATCAACACTATTACCTTTTTCTTCTTGATTTGTCCTTCTATCTTGATGGTTTGAGGAGTGGTAATTCCCGCCAATGCATTACAAGATATGGTCGGATTTATTTGTTCTTCATCTAGGCTTTGTTCCTGGAATATATCCTCTTCTTTTGACCTTTCTTGCTCCTTTTCTTCTTCCTCTTCACAATCTATGTAGAATAATTTCTTCTCAGCACACTTATGACCTTTTGTGTATTTGCTATCACAATTGTAACAAAGCCCTTTTGCTCTTTTTTCTTCCAATTGTTGTGGTGTCAACCTTGTAGGTTGTGGAAGACTATGGGCAACAACACTTCCGTCTTTATAGTTGTGAATGGTATGCTTCCTAGTTGCCATAATTTTGCTTTCCATTTTTCTTGCTAACCTGAATGCCTTCTCTAATGAATCAGGTTCCCAAAGGCGCACATCATGTTGGATATTATCCTTTAAAGACCCTATGAACACATCAATCCTATGCTCCTCTGGAATATCTTTTACCCTTATGTTCAATTTTTGGAACTCCTCAATGTGCTCCATTATTGAACCCTTTTGTTTGAGACTTATCAATTGGCTAAAAAAAGTGTTGCTTTTTGTATCCTCATAATGTGCTATCAATTCTTCCGTAAAAATTGCCCAAGTGATAAATTGTTTACGAGAACAAAGCCATTGATACCATACAAACTGATTTGGTTCCAAATATAAAGTTGCCATACGTACCTTTTGTGTGTTTTGCACATTATTGAGATCGAAGAATTGCTCCATCTGTAATATCCATGTGGCGGGATCCTTGCCATCAAACTTCCTCATATCGATTTTTGGAACATGGTGAGTCTTCGATCCAACATTAGAGTCTATGGAATCATGATTAACATTTCTTTTGTTCTCATCATGAGTTTCCTTTACTACCTTTTCACCATTAGTGACCCTTTCTTGTAGCAACTTCTTCAATTCATCCATCTTATCATCCATGCCATCAAATTTAGCGTCAATCTTAGCTTCCATGCCATCCATCTTAGCTTCCATTCCCTTAATCTTAGATTCCACGCCATTTACTTAGATTCCACGCCACTTATCTTAGCTTCTGTTAGCTTTTGTGAGCGTGACATTTGTTGCACTTGTTCTTGTAATTTTGATATATCATGTAGCATTTCTTCCTCTTCTTCATGAGTCATGCTAGAGCTTTCAGGTTCCTTACTAGGTGTTTGCATTTTCTTTCCTCGGGGCATCAGTTACCGATAATAATGCTTTACTATGCCCTTTGAATTCCGTTAAACCAAGCTTACACAAAAATTAAAAAAAAACTACACACCTTTTTTCACTTTATAGAAGCCTGATATTGAATCTGATGTATCTCTGTAATTTCGGATCATCCAATTCTGAAATTGCTACCTGTAGTAGCCTTCTGCGTCCTCTTTCCAATGCCACAAGTCTGAGCCAAATTGGATTCTCCAAGAAAGAGTTATGTGAAATCTCCCACAGTGACTTGCTTTTAGACTGGTTCAGTAGAGCGAACTTGTACGACGTGCCACGAGTCACTGTTTCAACCTTTGAATCTGAAACACACACACAAGAAACTACAGTCCGTCCTCTTTCTGTACCTTTTTACGAAATTTCAATCCGATCCTCAGAGAGAGAGTTATGACGATTTTTCCCAGGTCACCTGTTTTGAATGTAATTCAGGAGTCTGCAAAAAGACCAACTTCCTCAGATCATATCTCCGCAAATATAGCGGGAAAAGATCTGGAATTCGGACCCAAGGTTCAGCACCAATTTTTCTCCAATGGGTTTTTTTTGCGACTTCTGAAACGTCACAGAAAAAAAGTTATAGCGAAAATGCCACGATGACCTGTTTGGAGCAGCGAAACCCTAGAATCCAAAGCTCTGATACCAAATGTTATGAAACCAGCTCACAAAAAAATAGAAAAGAGAGATCCACGCCTTATAATTCAGCCTCTTTGAGGGGGCAACCTCCTTTACATTACATAAATGAACAATTATTGGATGATACAAACGCAAATACCTCCTTTCTATATATAGCAGTCTAAGTGGTCCCAATACAATCAAAGCCTACATAACAATAATATTGTAGGGCACAACAATAACAATAGTGGGCTTCTATGTGGCACAATAGTAACAATATGGGCACTACATGGGTACATAAATATAAATAAGGGGTATAACTACAATAGTAATGGGGTAATCACTAGTATTATAGGGACCCAACAATCTGTCTCTCAATAATATTCCTTTATCAGGTCTAAAATGTGTCTAGTTCTTCCCTAATCTCAGAGATCTGAGAATACACTTCAAATTACCTCATATTAGGCCTTATGATGACATATGTGTCCATAGAAAATTATAAAGATCAAGCCTAGAAATAAATGAATATCCTTAACAATAAACCTTGGAATTGTCCTCAAAATAACCTCAAGAATAATCTTGGTCTATTCAAAAATCATATCATATCAGTTTTAGATATCAATGAATTTCCCCATAGATGACCTCTGAAATGATCCCCCCCAACATGGCTGAGTAGGCCTCTGACATGCCAAACAAATTTTAGCCTTATAATAATGTTATTAGGTCTCACCAATAGATGTTTCAAGTGGCTCGTACTAGGGTTTAAAATTTTCCTCAAACATCTACTAAATTGATGTCAAAATACCTTCAAATTGTCAATGAATACGACAGAAACTTATGTGTATAAGCCTCTCAAATTGTACCAAAATATCTTTGTTAATCTTCAAAATCGAGCCTTCAAAAAGGTGATGAAATACCTTAGATAAAGGTTATAAAAGGATCCAACTACCTCAGATAACTATGTATATGATGTGAGCCCTTGGAGGACTGAGGATGCCACATAACTTATCCAAGTTGTCACTAATATAACCATAAAGTGCCTCATAGAATGTACCAGATATACCTCAGAAAAGATTGAATGGCCTCGGAAACTGCTCAAAACCTAGCGAAGAACCATAACCAAGAACCATAAAAATTAAACCCAAAAAACTATTCTCCGATTTCAACCTCCTCTTTATCTAAGCATGGATACTCAAGATCGTAGACCACCTCAAAGAAATTTCACATTCAATGCTTGATATTCATGCCAAATGGTAGGGAAGACAAGTTTCTTTATATAGAGGCCATAGAGGCTTCTAGGAGGGATGTAACCTAACCAAGGATTGGGGGAATATGACCTTAAATTTCAAATTTCAAATTTAATTTTGGAGCCAAAAACATATTCTTCTTTAAGGCCAACTTAAATTGGAGGCTGAATTTAAAAAGGAGACCCGTGATTAAATAGCTCTTGAACAAATTTTTTTTCAAGAAAGATTGATTAGGATAAGCCCATCATTAATTAGAAATTAATTTTGAAATAAAGATGCCAAAAATGATCCAAACTAAGGGTTTCTTACCACATCATCTTTGGGGCTTCTTGACAGCAAAAAGGTGCTCCAACTTTGTTCAAGCATATCTCCTCAACCATGAGGAGTTATGAGCTGTGCCATATACTCTTGGAATCAACATGACCATGAGAATAAAATGATGATGGTCTCATGATCAAAAGCATTTTCCTTTATATCCATTTTCCTCAACAAGTGCAGGGAAAATAGGGCTTCCCTTCCTCTCTTCCAAGGATTCTTTTCATTTGGAGCTTCCAATCAATGCAAACTAGATGAATATTAAGAGCATTCAAGGACGAATGTTTGCACAAATGACAAAATCTTTCAACAAGAAGTAACATATGGGAATGGCTAGTTGAATCTTATAAGGGTTGTTATCTGAATACAAAGTAGAGAATCCATGTTCAATACTTGAACTTGATGAGTCCAAAGGAAAAGGTATTGCATAGACCTTGTAGATAAACGATTTTTAGTTCTGCTAAAGAGTGATGTGCTTTGATGATTGCTTGATTGTGTCGGTTGTAGCACTACAATTGGTGATGGGGTATGTTGATTTCTTTCTTGTGAAAGTGGTTATTGGGTATAAAACTATGATTGAACAGTTATGTATTGATTATAAGATTTACAGCATATACATGATACATGTCATAAATGTGAAAATTATATATTATAAAAATGGCATATGCATATATGTTAAATGGCTTCTCATTGACCTTTGAGATTGAAAATGCTTTGTTGTTGTTTCCCTTGGTAAAGAGGCTACTTGTAATTAATGTTGATAGTTTTTGTAAAAGACCAATTTTTAGACCTGTGAAGCATGATTATCAAGGAACTGATATGCTCATATACATGAAAACTTTGATTTAAAAAAAAATTCTAAGATATAAAATATGAACATTTATGTCTTGGATTTTGAGACATGTGACTAATGAATAAAATGAGATATATGTGCAGTTGCACGACAACATGCTTGGTATAAAAAGGTATGGAATAAACCAATATGTATTTTAAATTAATGGCACTAAAAGTTGAATGTAAATGGTAGTGCATAAATAGATTGGCACAACAAGAAAAGAGTAGCTGGTAAGAGCTCCTAGAAACTTCAGACGATAAGGTATAATGCTGGAAGAAAAGGAAGAGGAGTGGGAATTCCCTCAAGACCCACTAATAAGCATTAAAGGATTCCTCCTGGGAAAAATTGGAGTGAAAAACAAGTTCAAAAGGCTGCCATGAAATCTTGAAATAGACTCAAGTTGAGATTTTATCATGAACCATTGGAAACAACAAAACTCATGGGAATTGAGTTGTTGTGGTTGTTGAATATTTTATATTTTTTGTTCCTTGATTGATTTTATGTTTGATTTTCATTTTGACTATTGATTTGTTCATGATCATGCTACCATGTATATGGATTGTATTTTTGTTATGAATTTTTGCAATTTTTCATTTATCTTTTATTCCTCCCTTCTATGTCTTGGGGAAGAGTCTTGGGAAATTTGTTGGGTTTGCAAGCAAGGTGATATTGGAGCTCTAGAAAAGAGTTGTGTGGAACCCAACGAGAGAAGTAAAGACCTAGATGAAGCATGGTACATAAATGAAGGGTAATGGAAGGACGGAAGAATGAGTATAATTGTCAAGTGTGTTGGTTGGGTCCTCTTACCCACCATTTTGTGGGTGATATCCCTAGGAGAAAAAAAAATTCCAAGATGGACCTCAGCCAGTAACCAGTAACCCCTTGCAGCCACCAACTTGCTCATTGTGCCATTTATTTGCCACCTGAACCAGGTAAGGAAAAATTTAGGGCATAATATCTGCAGGTGGGCCAATATTCCATGTTTTTTCCAAAAACAAGATTTGCCAATTTCCAATTTTCTAAAAATGAATTCACCCAACTTTTATAGTATAAATTATTATACCTTAAAAATCACCAATATTATTTATTTTGTAATATAAAATAATTAGAAATTTAAACATTTTTACAAAATTATCATCAAACATTTTAAGATTTGGATATTAGGGACTATTAAGATTCGGCAAATTTACTAAACTTTAAGATAAATTTCCATCGTTAAAATTTTCCCTAAAGCCATCTGTGTGGTCACTCACCCATCTTCCATGATCATATGTTTGAAGGTGGGACTCTCAAACCTAAAGGTATTCATTTTCATTTGGTAATTGAGTATCGTAGTTTTTTTATCATGGACACTTATGGGCATGGATTAATGGGGGGATTCGGTGGAAATAATGGGCTAGGTCTATGCTCTTGTCTCCTAGATGCTTTTTTTTTGTTAACATTGGATTCTAATCTTGTGGGATCTCTTTTACTGAACCTTTGGGCTTTAGGGATGGTACTTCATGTGGAACCCTTATTTTCGTTGCGTGGTCTCTCTCCCTCATCCACATATATTCCCCCCTTTCCACTCATTATGACCCCATTCATCATTTCTCCCACCTAGGTCCACATAGGGTTATCTTTCCCCTTTCCCACACCTTATTTTAGGCTTGGAATGATGCCCTGGAGATTGATGCAACTAAATAGAAAAGTAAAAGCATAATTGGCCACACTCAACAGGAAATGTACCACAAAATGCATAATATGGTCGGAACAAACACATTTAGCACGTGAGAAAAATCCAATACATGAGCTCTACCCCATCATCATGGTCATCACCTTGGTTCCTACAAGCTCTATGAGCCTCTTTTATCATTTAGGAACCCATGATTGTCCCAACCCCTCATGGGAAATGAACCACCCTACCTTAAAAGGGGGTCACACATCAGGCTCTTACCCCTTGAACCTCAAGCAGTTAACTAAAGAAAAATCATGAAAGGAAAAAGGCATATAAAGAAGGGTGGAAAAATCAAGGTCGGGGCACCTCATGTACCACGATTGATCCCTCCTATACATTATATACCCAAGTGTGGGTTTCTCTCTTACTAACTACCCTTGTGCCCCAACATGTGACCCAGGGCTACCCCTTTTCACCACTGACTCCATTCATCTCTTTATCACATGCCACCACCTTTTAAAGGATGTACCTTCGACATATTATCACCTTTAGAAACAGAAACCACCTAATTGTATACTGGGTTAACCCCATTTTCAGCCCAGAGATATTGGCACATGCTAAAGCCCATTATGGTAGGGCATGCCATCATGAAGTCCCAACCTATTTTCCATGGTTTGTAATCTCTTTTACTCGATTCCCTTGATGACTTTTTGTATCAAAAAGCTAGGGGACGCATTAGATCTTATGTAGGATTGTAGATGGTCTCCATATTGGGTTTGGTCTCCCTATACAGAGTCCTAACCCTCCAGAGGGCTACATTGGAACATGTAGGGTGTGTGTTGAGAGCCATGGGCCTTAAAATCAATAGAAAACACTCCATGAATCCCCATATATGTTCAGAGATTGCTTGAGATTCACCTATTGGACGAGGAAGATGCACCTAGTTCACCTTTGCCTAGCTAACCCCACAGTTGTGCCATACACTTGGTAGATGACCCAGGACTTGTATGACATAAGTGGAATCACATAAGCCATAATTTGAGCCCTTACATATGGTCTACAGCCATATTTGACTTATTTGGAGACCCATGAGGATACTTGTGTGCCCTCACATCGATTTTGAGCACCACGGATTTATTATGTGGAGATTAAGGGGCCAACCCTTTTCCCATTTATTTTGGAAGTGAAATTCATCATTTTGGAACTTATGGACTTCATCAAGGCTCCAAGAGAGCCCAACAACATCCATTATTGATTATTCATCCTCTTGGGATGCTTATTATACTGTTTATGAGCTAGTTTGGTGGGCATGTCACGAAAAGATAGTTATTTGCACATTATTTTAGTTGATGGGCTAATGTAGCCTTAAATTAGGTAATTAGAACTCCTAATGAGTGTATAAATAGGATATAGATGAATTCATTTTGTATCACCACTTGTATTGGATCATTTTCTCTCTTGATAATTTCACATTTCCTTCTTGATGGGACAAAATTGGAGGATGGATGAATTTTGATGTTTGGATTGAATTTTCTTATCTAGGAGCTTCTTAATTGGAAAGTGTATTGATGGCTTGATATATTCTCCTACATGTAAGTACATCTTTGATGTTATTTTCTTTTACTTTGTCATATACATTGGTCATGGTATTTTCGCTATTTTAGGGCTAACTGATGCATGTATTTATTGTTTCGTTGTGGAATTATGTTTCTATATAGCATATCTCTATGTATGGGCCACGTTAGTTGAACGAATATTCCTAGAGATAAAATTTATCTTGATAATCCATCTTCATTTGCAAACGAAGTATAAATGCTTTAAGGTCACTCTCTTTCTTTTCCCTAACACTAAACGAAGTTGTCCTTAAAGCCTCCTTGAACTAGAAAAGAGATCCATTCTCATAATTATTCTTAAATCCATATCCCCAATGGAATTATGCATTGATCCACCATAAAGTGATCACCTTAAAAACTCATGTTCTTCATATTTCCCACTTCTCTTCTAGGTCTATCCACGCTAGGCCACCTAGGGCATCATTGTCTTGACAAAAGCAGCAATAGAAAAATTTCAATCGCTTTGCCTCTACTGCGTTGGTGTGTCGTCAATGTCTCCTCCAAATTTGAAGAAATTTCGATGGTGGGATTGTGAGATATCCCAAGTCCTAGCATTGAGACTGAAATTTGTGCTAGTGTTCCTTAAGCTAGTACCTCATAGGATCAATTTTTCACCTTTAAGTGGAAACTCTTATTTTGATCATTTCCCCTTCCTTTTTTAGGTTAATATCATCATTGGCTACTAAACTCCATCCCCTTAACCTGGGCTAGGTCCACTTGGCCCCGTGTGGTCCCATTTCTCATCAAAGACAATTTTTCCAAGACAATGCGGGAATCCAATTTTTGCAAGGATTTTATGGATTGGTAAACTCCTTTATAAGTAATATTCCCTTAACTTAGCCCTTAAATCCTCACCTCCTTCTCTTGTAAATCATTGTACCTTGTTTAGAGAGCAAGAACGTTCCATTCTTAACCTCCTTCTAGGGAAAGGATCATTAAGGTCACTTCACATTCATTTGTTGATTCATCCTTCAAAAGTGACTTTGTATATACTGAGGCTCCTCCCATTGGTGAAAGTCTGTAAAGAATAGGGAGTCTTAGCTGAGGTGACAGTGGGCTAAGTCTCCATCATTTCCTTTGATCTAGTAGTTGTCCCTTTGGGCCCCCCTTGTAGGCCCCCTGCTAGTTTGAGTGGTAATGTTTTGGCGTCGTTGTTGGGGAGGGAGCAGGTCTACCTCCCTAGTGAATCATTAAGGAATTGATTCATTAACGACAATTAAATTATTCCTCTAGAGACTCCACAACCTCTTTCCTAGATGGAAAACCTTGATATTATGACTTACCATTGAAGAAGATATGATGAACCCCATATTCCATTCTTTAAAAAAATATCAATCAGTTGAGAAAGAAACACAAGATATTTAGACCTATAAATCTCTCTAATATGGTCGAGGCTCTCTTTGTTTCCATACTTGAGATCCATAATAAGCTTGTGTTCACAGGGGAATAATATCCCCAAGAGCATCTTATGAAATTTAAGTATCGAACATGTGGTGAATTATACAATGAGTATAGACGAATGATTTCATTTTCCACAACCTTGATAGGAAATGCCTGGAAATGGTATTTTAACCTTCCCCCATATTCCATCTCTACATGGGAGGGATTCATCCAAACCTTTAAAATAAGGTAGTTTCCCAAAAAGGATGTGATCCAAATATATGAATTCCTCTTGTCTAGAGAAATAAGGCAGGATGAAACCATTGTTGAATTCAACCAAAGATTCAATAATATTATCCGTTCTCTACTTCAGGAGTTGTCTCCCCCATAGGAAGTAGATATGGCTGCTCATCTCAATTCCTTCAAAGGGAAGTTACTTTTTTAGTTCCAGAATAAGAATCCCTCTAGTCTCTTCCAAGCTCAAATTATGATGTTTGACCTTGACCAAGCTATGAGGCACAATTCCATCAACATGCTTCAAATTGAAGATGAGCCCACCCCTTAAACTAATGAAGAGATATCCCCTCACAAAGATGATATGATACATGAAATCAACAATAAAGCAAAGAAACCTCCTAACCTCGCCACAAGAATTCCCCTAAGATTTATTCTGAGCATGACTGACCCTTTCTTTATGACCCTTGGGATAAGCGGGCACACTTTGAGAAATTACATATGAAACTCCGAGAGCCCTATCCATATCATGCCCTTGAGTATTATGAGAAAGAAAGATTGGAATCACCTTATCAAGGAAGTTCTTGGGCAAGATGATCCTAAAGTATGAAGAAATTAGGGTGTGTGGGATGGTATAAAATAGAAGGATATTTTTCCATACATATCCCGAGAGAGAATTCTCTATAAACATTTTCATAGTCAAAATGGATCCAATATGGGGTATGATTTTATCCAAACAACTGATTGAAGATCTAAACTTTTCCATCAGTGAAGATAGTTCCACTATATACCTCCCTTGGAAATAAAACTCCTATGTATCCATCCCTAGACAAGAATTCTCTGCCCCAATGATTGTTGCTTGCCAAGAATTTAACAATGACTTAGAAGAGGATAATAATAAAATTGGGGAATAGAGGATTTTCAAAAATGAACATATCAGTACCCCCCCTCTCCATAGGATTTGGCTAATGTATTTTGATGGAGCTCACTTTAAGGTTGTATCAGGGGTTGGCATTATCATCATATCCCCTTCTGAAGAGTACCTACTATTTTCTTTAATAGTCCAATTCACTTGCACGAATAATATCGCTAAGTATGAGGCCCTCTTATTAGGACTTCAGGTGGACCAATTAAGGAAGATTCAACAATTAATAATAATTGGGGACTCTGGTCTTTTTGTCTCACAAATAAGGGGAGCTTTTGACACAAAGGATGAAAATTTGAAACCTTACAGGGAAAGAATCATTCACATGATCAAGGGATTTAAAGAACTACACTTCAGGGCTCTAGATTGATGCCTCAATGACATGGCTAATGCCTTATCCATAGCTTCATCCACATCCTCAATCATTCGTAGTGATATCGCTAATAAAGGGAAGTGCATAGTTGAAACAATCCACAAACCCTCCATCCCTAACTATGAGGTTCATTGGCTTGTTTTCAAAGATGATCAAGACATAGCCAAATTCCTTCAAGACCATGAGGATCCCGACAAGAAAAGTAAATATTTAGTAAATGAACAATTTTTTTATAGGAATGATGTTAGTATAACCAAACATGATCACCAAGAATCACCTGATACGTTGGCCCTCAATATTGGATTTGAGACATCTTCCCAAATGATCAAAATAGGTAAAAAATTATCTGAAGAAGAAAGAAATGAGCTCAAAAAATTATTAAGGGCATTCAAGGATGTTTTTTCTTAGTCCTATGATGATTTAGAAGCCTATAGCTCTGAGGTCATCCAACATACCATTCCTCTCAAGGAAGGTTTGAAGTCTGTAAAGAAAAAATTAAGAATAATAAATCCCAAACTTGCACCTTTGGTCAAGGATGAACTTCAAAGAATGGTTGATGCAGCGATAATTCCCCCTACATGACATTCATCTGGATATCTAATCCTGTGATCACTCGTAAAAATACTGGTACCACTAGGATGTGCATAGACTTTGGTTACATCAATCATGTGTGTCTAAATTACAATTACCCCTTACCCAACATAGAGAATCTCCTGCAAAGGATAACAGGATCCCAAATGACGTCATTCCTTGATGGTTCTTCTGGGTATAATAAATTCATTGTAAAAGAAGAAGATCGCGTAAAAACTGCCTTTGCCACACCATGGGGAACATACATTTATCTTAGGATGCCTTTTGGTCTCCTCAATGCTGGATACACCTTCAAGAGGGCCATAGTTTTTTATTTTAGAGACCTCATTGGGAAAATCATGGAGATCCATCAATATGACTTGATTGTCACCTCTAAAGAAATACATGATCATTTCAAACACCTGAGAAAATTATTTGAGAAATGTAGGCAATATAACATCTCCATAAATCCTAAGAAGTCTATATTCGGTGTTGACAAAGGTAAACTATTGGGGCATGTGGTCTCCAAGGATGGGATTAGCATTGACCCTGAAATAATTCAAGCCATCAAAGACATTTCCCCTCCTAAAGACCAAGGCGCTTTAAGATACTTTTTCGACAAGATAAACTTTGTAAGGAGATTTGTACCAAATTTTTCTGAAATCATCAAACCTATGAATGAACTACTAAAGAAGGACACTCCTTATGTATGGAACCAAGAAACAAATACAACCTTTGAAGAAATTAAGGAAATAATTTCCTCTGCCCCTATCCTCATTAGCCCCGATTACACTAAGGATTTTATCATATACTCCTTCACATCTAAAGACACTATCGTTGGAATCCTCATGCAAAAGGATGATGAAGGAAGGGATAGGCATGTATCCTTCATGGGTAAGCCTCTCAGGGATGTGGAAACAAGATATACTATCATTGAAAAAAAAGCAATGTTCTTGTCAAATCTCTTAAGTACTTTAGGGATTATGTGGGGCATAACAAGATATATTCATATGTTCCTTACCCCGTCGTGAGAGATGTACTATCACAATATGATTGCCTCGGCTCTAACAGGTGTCCAAATTCCAAGAGTATGACCTTGATGTCCGTCCTAAGAAGGTCGTCAAGGGACAAGGCTTATCTAAAATGCTTACCGCAATTAACAACAAATCCATTAAGGAAGGAGAGGAGGAGCAGTTATGTGCCACATCCACCGAACTCAAAAATGATGACTGATACACATACATTTTTTATTACTTACGCAATTTATCTTCCCCCCCCCCCTCACCTCATTGATCACAAGAGAGGGGCCTTGATACTAAAAGAATATAAGTTTTGCTTGACCCAAGATGGCCTTGGATGGATGAGCCTTCACGGGATGATCCTCTGATGAATTAGCAAGGAAGAGTCTGAGAAATTGATGAATGAATTCCATGATGGTTTTTGTGGTGGTCATTATGATATCCGAGTTCCACTACTCATAAGATTCTGAGGGTGGGTTATTAATGGCTTGCCATCTTTTCTAACACCTTGAAGTTTGTAAAACGATGTCAACCTTTCCAACTATTCGCTGGAAAGAAACACCTTGCATCTAAGGCATTAACAAATGTTGTCATTGATGCACCTTTCCAACAATGGGGTTTAGACTTTATCGATGAAGTCAAAGACATTTCTAGCAATGGGCATAAATGGATCCTCACAATGATTGATTATTTCACAAAGTGGGTTGAAGAAATACCAACCAAGAAATAAACTAACCATGTAGTTATGGATTTCCCTGAGGATAACATTATTACAAGGTTTGGTGTTCCCGCCAAGATTCTCATTGATGATGCTAAAGATTTTGACTCCATGGATTTGACATTCCTGTGTAATAAGTATGACATAATCTTATCACATTCGTCTAACTATTACCCTCAAGGAAATTGACAAGATGAGTCAAGCAATAAAAACCTCATTAAAATTATCAAAAGAACTGTCGGAAATAATAACAAGGATTGGGATAACAATATCAAATATGCCCTATGGGCTGACCGAACAATTGTAAAAGCTTCCACTAGTTTTATCTTGTTCCAATTATTCTATGGTTCTGAGGCCAAACTACTTATCAAAATGTAGTTACCCCTTCTTGAATGTCTAAAAGCTTTCGCCAATCAACAAAATGCCATAGAATCTCGTATTGATCAAATAATTGAAAATGATGAGAATAGGATAGATTTTGACCAAGTTGGTCGTAGGCATGATAAAATGAAAGTCACCTTTTAAGAATAAACACTACAAATAATTCAAACCCGGTGATATTATACTAATGTGGGACAAAAGAAGAGAAAAGTCCGATATGAATATGGGACTTCACTCTTAGAATATCTAAAATTTCTTTAGACCAAGTTATTCCACTAAGTCTCCAATTAATTACTTAATATAAAAATATTCTAATTCTTATATTATAATAATCATTTTATGAACAACTAAAAGTAGTCACTTTATGAATCACTGAAACATTCTATATTTATGGGTGTTGCTATCCTTTCATTATATCTCACTCTTATGATATCCAAAGTTTCTTTAGACCTAGTTATCCTTGCATTCTTAAGAAGAATATTGTCATCAAAACCTTATTAATCTAGAGACAATATTTATTACATCATCTTTTGTGTTACCTCTAATCTTGTATTAGGGTTTTCCAAACACAATTTCCCATAATTATTATTCTCATAATTACCTCACCTATTAATAACCCAAAAAACATAATTTTTACTAATCAAAGCGGCAGGGAAAAAAAATATATTGAAAAATATATACTTTAAAAAAATATGTTGGAAAATATATACTTTAACTGTATGAATGTGCTATTCTAGGTTATCTTTCCACATTAAAATAGAAATAAAACCAAAACGATTGGTCTTACTTTTCTATATCTTTTTTCTCTTTTTCTTTTTTATTTTTCTTTCTGAAATTCTTATTTAATCTCTTAATTTTTTTATTTAATAACTGCAAATAATGATTTTTTTGATTAACAAATAAATGTTTTAGATTTGAAAATCGTAAGAAACAAAATCAAATAGCTTTATTTTATTTTTCTATATTTTGTTAAACTTTTTAATTTTCTTTTAAAAAAAATGTTAATAGAGTAGAATAAAGCTGTTTATAGATGAGATTTTTTTATTTCTTTTTGTTTGTTTTCAGATTTAGTAGGGATTTATTGAAATCATAAGTTTTACTAATGATTTTTTCACAATTCAAGTGCTTAAGGGTTTTTGAGGATGCAGTAAAAAACAGTGTAAAAAGCCCAAATCAAAATTTCACCACCATTTTTTAGGCGAATTCCTGCCAGAAATCTATTGAAAACTCCAAAATGTCTCACATATAGACAAGTTTGTCTAACCAGGCCACAATTCTGGCAAGGTTGGGACCAATTTTTTGGGAAAATCTAGGTTACAGCTGTCGAGCTTCAGGATTTTGGGTGCCCCAAGTGTTTTAATAGTGCTAAATTCATTTCCACCATCAAAAAACAATTTAAACACTCCTATAATAAGATTTTTTGGAAAAAATAATCTCCCACCAAAATTTTAACCTCAAAATATCACTACTTTTTTATTTTTTATTTTTAATACAATAATTAAAAAAATTCTTTAATATAATGTTTTTCTTTTTCCTTTTCATCCTTTATACTTGATAAAAAAATATTTTACAAACCTCTTAGTTCTTAAAAGTTACTACTTTCGCTGATCTGATATCGATCGCAGATTCCGGAAATATACAGGGAATTGCAATCTGGAAATATGCCGGATCTTAACTGTCAGGAAAGAGGTCAACTCTTTGTCCCTGAGCTCTCTGATGAGACTGACACTCCCATGTATTTCTCGAATCTGCCAGAAAACTGCCCGTGCCATCAATGGTGGCTCAGCTTTTTCCTTTCCCAGCTAGTGTAACAGTTAAAACTCAGACACTAACGCAAGTTTCGGCCACTAATATGGTGGCTTACAGCTTACACCGGCGTTGGCTCACTATGATCACAATGGAGTTTTCCTTGGTGGACCTTCTCAATTTCTTTGTGTATAGAAAATCTACTCAACGCTACTCTAATATCATTACAAATCACAGAGAAGGAAAACCACACCGAATAATTTACAATAAAACTATAGAACAGAGAGCCACTGTTCACAAATTCGAATTGCATGAATTGGTTAAGAATGAAATATGAGATATCCACACAATATCCTCTGGAAACGTCTTAAAATACTAATCTATCTTAATTTTAGTTAAGTTTTAAAATTCAGAATCCACGTAAAATTAACCTAAAAACCAATAGACATTTGGAAAATATGTATGAAAAAAAAAAAAAAAAAAACAAAACAAAACTAATTGTTTATCAATGTCCATTGTCAACCAACGATTTTCCCATTTGTTTTTTAATTAGAAGCTGACTAGCCCATCATTGCTGCAATGACCTACTTGTTGCTATCTCTCCTCACAGCAGCGCGAACAAACGAACCAAATCTCCATGATAATTTCTGAGCGAGAATTATAAACAATAGATCCTTGCTCAGAGTTGCAGCACAGAGATCTATGCATGGACACTGTGGAATACTAGAATACCTAGTCCATTAGGATTGGTGTGAAGGAATGTGCATTGTCATCGGGTGTCAATAAATCGTGAAAGGATAATCCAAAGAAAATTTAAAGGAAAAAGTAATATTATTGGTATCTGGTCTACTAATAATTAGACTATCTTAAAAATGATTTTCTTATATTTAAAATATATTAGAATTAAAAAATATAAGTTTATTTATAATGTTACGAGAAAGTTACTTATAATTAGACTATCTTAAAAATGATTTTCTTATATTTAAAATATATTAGAATTAAAAAATATAAGTTTATTTATAATGTTACGAGAAAGTTACGTTTTGTTTAAGAGAATATTTTAGCTGATGTGAGAATGAATTCTTATATTATAATTTTTCAAAATAGATTCTAGCTTGGGTAGATTTTTAGAATTAGATAACTTGATTCATCATTATGAAATAAGAGTTAAGGAGAAGAAGGGAGGAAAAACCAGGAATACATATAAACTGGTTTTTATTTTCTTCTTCTCCTCGAGTCTTCTATCTTAATGACAGATTGTGTTATTTGATTCAAAATGTCTATCTAAGAAATGTCTATAGTGAAGTGTATTTTGAAAAATTATAATATCTAAATATTTTCTTTTTCAAGAATTTAAACAAGTATATTTTTAATCATCTAATATTATATAATTTAGATAAAATAATATATGTGTATTTGTGGGGAAAAATTGTTCTTCCTCTTAACTACAAGGTAAGAGAGAGGTTGTTGGTATTAAGGTAATCTAAAATTAGACTCATTTATTTATTTTTCTCAAACTCTAAGTCATTACAAAAAATTCATCAACACGTCACTAGGAGACATTTGAACTTAGGGAGGATAATGATCATTACACCCAATTACTCTAGATAATAGTAACTAATAGGCAAATTATTATATTCTATTCAAATTCATTTTTTTTCAAAAATATTATATAAATTAAACAACAAAACTTACCTATTAAATTAAAAATATTTAACAAAATAAAATGATTTTTTTACATCCCATTGGGATAACTAAATTGGTGATTATTGTGTTATGAAGTATTATGTAAACTATAAGCATGAACCAATCCAATAGAGAAAGGAAAAGTATATAAAATTATATTAATATTTATAAATAACTAAGATAAAATATTAGTTTCACTTTCATGAAATAATAATATTTTTTAATTAAAATTATTTAATTTTTTTAGGCATAAATTGTATTTATATCTAAATAGTGGAGTACAAGATGATACCCAAAAACTTTAGGTTAGTCTCTTACTAGGAAGATCGGGCCAATGCCCAAAATTCACTCTCTATAGAGTGAAGTGATAACAAAATATTGAGATAGTCGAAATTTGGCATACAAAAACTTAAAAGTTGGCCTAACAAGCCTTAGAAGTAGAAAATAGGAGCTAGAAACCAATATAATAGAAGCATAACATAAACTAAGTAGAGGGATCAAAATTCATGGTTACAACTTGGATGAGATCTTTGTTGTCACCTGGAAGGCCTCCAGTCAAGGGTGGATGCCAAGGTGTTGTTCAATGAATTCTATCCTTCAATATAGGTCCTTCATATGGTAAAGTAGATACTCAAGCAAATCGAGGACATCTACATCTTGCTTATGTCAGTCCAATAAGGTTCTTCCTAGGAGGAATATCATGTTCTAATATAAATCAACTATGTTCATACACTATATGAGACGTATACGAGTGTTCCTAGTGTCCACTAACTAGTTTGCCATCTCATGAAGTACCTCTGTGTTTAAGAGTTAGAGCTTGTGGGAGGTTGCTTCCTCCTCAACATGGATTAATTCATCTTGGATGGGGTTGAGAGTGATTTCAAGGAAACAAACAACAATTTCCTCTTGGAGGTGGTGCATACATTTGTTTCCCCAGTGGGCCTACTCTTGATAATAAGTCGCACCCCTACAGATGCCAGAGAATTAATGAGGCATGGAGGAGAGGCTAGAAACAAGAAGAAAGATGGCCAAGGGAGGGAAGACAAGAATTGTAGAAATATGGGGTAGGGGGTAGGCACCATAGCAGAGACATGGGTAAGAGAGACAAATTGATAAGAACCATGGCCAAGGAAAATTTCTAGCAACATCGGAGGTGAGAGGGAAGGAAGTTAATTGATAATGGACATGATGTAAATTAAAAAACCAACTAAAGAAAAGGTCTATAGGCTAAGGTAATAGAGAAAAATTTAGGATATGAGTGTTGAGAATAGCAACAAGAAATGCTAAAAATAACATTTAGAATATTCCAATTTTAATTTGTCCTTGAATTAAAATTTGAATTTAGTCTCACCAGCTCCTTGAAAAATAATTAATTAATTCATCTTGAGTTAATTAGTTGGAGAAATTCAAGCTAGAAGTCTTTGTGAAGTCATGCAACAATTATCCATTAATTTAAGGAGCTTATCCGTTAATTAAGGAGATAAGGATGAGTTGTAATTGAGTTGTAATTAGTTAACTTAGCTAACTAAGTTATGTCCAGTTAAATTAGTTCCAAACAGTTTGAGGAACTAATTATGAGTTCAGTCAGTTAACGCATGCATGCATCAAACTAGTGTACTCCAAATAACTGAAGATTCTCTCATAAATAACTCATGCATGTCTGTTCAGAGAAAGACCCAGTTGACATTAAAGACATGGACATTGTACTATCAGTTGGAGGAATTTTCCTATAAAGGAAACTCATCCATGCAGAAGGAGCAGGGTTCCTTGAGGATTGCACAGTTTTACAGGTTGTGAGATCAGTGTGAGTGATTAGTGTTACACTTGGTAAGAGTAGGATCACCCAGGAGAATCAACACAAGGAAATAGGAGGTTTGGAGGGCAGAGGAGAAGGTTTGTGAGAAGCCTTGTTTACCTGTGAGCATCCAGGAGGATTGTACTGAGATCTGGCTAGCTGTGAGAGCTAAGGCTTTGTGTAATCTTGATGTATTTCCACCTTGTATGATAATATAGATAGTGGGGCTTTTAGTTGAGGCTTTCCCCAGAGTATTCTTCTATGTTTCATGTGCATTGATTCTTCTTCTCTGTTATATGTGTTCTATTTGATATTCAAATCAATTAAGCTTCCACAAGTTTGATTATAGAAATAGATTAAGTATTTTTCTTTAGTCTATTGCATAATCAGGTTAATCTACAGTGAGAATTTCTACAATGAGAGCATACAGAGGGTAGGGTTGATAAAGATGAAACAAAGAGAGAAGTATAGAAGGAATGTAAGAGGACTGAAGAAAAATTGAGGGAATGAGCATCGAGAAAGAATTTCCAAGCTAGGAGGAGTATGATAGAGATGCAACTAATTTTTTTTTCCAGTAGGAACGCGTGTTTAAACTCTTATTGCAAAGGAGCCTAAGTAAGTTCCTTCTATAAATTAGTTACTCCAAAAGACTTGGAATACCAAGACATCCATGAGGATACAAATATTATATTAAATGTGTGAATAAGAATGATATAAGATTGATATAAGATGATTTGAATGTTACAATGAGGCCCTCCTTTTATACCTCAGTAGGTGGCCTTTCGTGAATGGGCATGTCTTTTAGATAGGCCTTTTCACTTAACTTAAAGACTATTTAAACTCGGATATTCCACAATTTACATTTTTTTCTTTGTCGACGTTTCGAGTCTAGACCCAGACTCATCATCAGGACATGATTTACAAAGGAGAGAGACAGTATAGATAAAGGTCTGCCTCTTTCCTTTGTATTTTAACGCTTGTCTTTTTGAGATTACGTATCTCCTTCCATATTTCCCCTCCGTACAGTGTCAAGATAATGGATTGTAGATTTCTGTGGTTAGGTTTTTTAGAATCTGTACTAGGATATTCCACAGTTTCCATTTTTTGCTTTGTTGACGTTTTGAGTCTAGACCCAGACTCATCATCAGGACATGATTTACAAAGGAGAGAGACAATATAGATAAAGGTTTGCCTCTTTCCTTTGTATTTTAACCCTTGTCTTTTCGAGATTACATATCTCCTTCCATATTTCCCCTCCATACAGGGTCAAGATAATGGATTGTAGATTTCTGTGGTTAGGATTTTTAGACTCTGTACTCGGATATTCCACAGTTTCCATTTTTTGCTTTGTCGATGTTTCGAGTCTAGACGCAGACTCATCATCAGGACATGATTTACAAAGGAGAGAGACAGTATAGATAAAGGTCTACCTCTTTCCTTTATATTTTAACCCTTGTCTTTTCGAGATTACGTATCTCCTTCCATATTTCCCCTCCGTACAAGGTCAAGATAATGGATTGTAGATTTCTGTGGTTAGGTTTTTTAGAACCTGTACTCGGATATTCCACAGTTTCCATTTTTTACTTTGTCGACGTTTCGAGTCTAGACCCAGACTCATCATCAGGACATGATTTACAAAGGAAAGAGACAGTATAGATAAAGGTCTGCCTCTTTCCTTTGTATTTTAACCCTTGTCTTTTCGAGATTACGTATCTCCTTCCATATTTCCCCTCTATATTGTCTCTCTCATTTGTAAATCATGTCCTGATGATGAGTCTGGGTCTAGACTCGAAACGTCGACAAAGAAAAAAATGGCAATTGTGGAATATCCGAGTACAGATTCTAAAAAACCTAACCACAGAAATCTACAATCCATTAACTATTTAAACTAATTAGTATTTAAATATTTAATCTTTATATTTATTTTATTTTATTATTTGTTATTAATTATATTCATAATAGAACATGTGTTTAAACTCTTATTGTAAAGGAGCCTAAGTTCAAGAGTGACTGAACTTCCATCTAACCTATAAGAGAAAAGTAAGTGCAAAACAAGCTTAGAGATGTAAAAACTTTGGACATTACTGTCTACATTGTAGTGCCATAAAACAAAAGAAGAATGACTCCATTTAAATGGTAGTTCCCAATGGGTGATGTCAATTTTTTCGAGGCTAGAGGGTGAAAGAATAGGTCAACAAAGAATAGTAATCATAGTTTCCATAGGCCAGCACTAATGAGTCAGTTTGGTTGCATTAGTGACCATTTACTTCGACGCTAAACTTAGTTAGGTTAAGGATGCGTGGAGCCATAAAAAAAAATTAATATTGTATAGTACTGTCCATCAGTGGAATCCATGTTGATAGACTCTTCACCCAGATAATAATTAGGGTTTGAGTGAAAGATGCTCAAAATATTCATGTTTTGAATGAAAATTCACATGCAACTATGGAGTAGTATATTCTTATTTACCATAAGGATGTGCTACCACATCCCCTGGTTCAAATCAAACCCTTGAGTTGCTTACTCCTGAAATTCCAAATGAGAAAACCCTAAAGTGGCTATTATCTCTACATAGAATTGTGGTAGACTATGTTAAGGGAAGCAGAGTGTTCCTTAATAAGTTTTTAAAGGACCTAAATTTATTAAAGAACTCTTTTGGCTAACATAATGCTTTCGTAGAAACACCTGTAAAATGTTGGGTTGTGTTATATTCTTTCCATGACTAGCCTACGTAGTTAACCGGGGGGTTAGGAGGGGGGCGAAGCCCCCTCTTCGTTGCACTGATTGCATAGCGGGGGGAGTCACAGGGGGTTTGAGGGGTCCAGGTAACCCCACTCTATGGGGTCTAGGGCATCACCCCGGAAAATTTTGGTTTTGGACCCTATGTTAGGTTGGGCAGACCTACCTATGGTTTTGTGCATGTTTTTCGCACATGGTTTTGGACGCGATGGTTTTCGGTCCATGGTTTTGGACGTGATGGTTTTTTGTTCCATGGTATTGGATGCTTCGGCATGTATAAATATGTATTGTAACATTGAAAGGAAAGTAATGAAAAATCAAGTTGGTAGTCCCAGTTTTTGGATCTAGGGGAAAATTTCTGTGTATATGTGTTTTATGTGTTATACTCTCGCATTTTTTATTTTCTATTCTTAGAATTTGTATGCAGGTAATTTATGTATAGGGTTAAAACCTACATTTGGTATCATAGCTATTTTGGCTTCAAGGCGACACCATTGTTGCTAAGGGGTTTCGCTCGGGCCTGTGGTAGACCCTGTTCAGTGGGAGATCTGGGAGATCGATTCTGGTGGTGAAAGAAGATGGCGAGTAGTGGAAAGATAGAGATCGAGAAATTTAATGGTCAGAGTTTTGAGTTGTGGAAACTCAAGATGGAGGATTTGTTGGTGGATAAAGATCAGTGGATCGCGGTAGATCTAGGTATTAAAACAATGAGAGTGTCTGATGAAGAATGGAAGAAGTTAGATCGGAAGGCAAAGAGCACAATACGAATGTGTGTCTCACATTTAGTATTGTTGAATGTATTAGGGGAAGCTACGATGAAGGTTTTGTGGGAAAAGTTAGGGACTTTGTACCAATCTAAGTCTCTGGTGAATAAATTGTTCCTACGGAAAACATTGTATAAGCTGAGGATTAAAGATGGAGACTCGGTGACAGAGCATATGAATGCATTTAATACTGTGGTAAGTTAGTTATCGTCTGTTGATATCAAAATTTCAGATGAAGATAAGTGCATTAGTTTGTTTTGTTCTCTACAAGATTCGTGGGATAGTCTGGTTATTGCGGTAGGTAGCAATGAAACTGCCTTGTAGTTTGATGAAATAGTCTCATCCTTGCTGACGGAGGAGATGAGACAGAAAAATATGGACAGCCAGAATGGTGATGCCTTTTCTGTACGAGGACGGTCCCAGAACAGAAACAAAAATAAGTCATCGAGTGGGAGATCTAAATCTAGAGGGAGATCTAAATCTCCAGGAAAACCTGTAAAGGTGGTGTGCTGGAAATGCAGAAAGGAAGAGCACTACAAAAGAGATGGTAAATCTAAAGCCCCTGACAAAGGAAAGGGATCTGATGATGCTCCTTCTGAATATGCGAAAACCACCTCAGATGAAGGTAGGGATGTGTACTTGGCTTCTTCAAGTACACATGTAGATCATGAGGCATGGTTGATTGAATCAGGTGCATCCTTTCACTTCATTGCTGATAGAGAGTGGTTTTGTGAGTATGAGAAATATGATGGTGGTGATGCCTTCTTAGTGGATGATAGGAAGGCTAGAATCATTGGTCGTGGAAAAGTAAAGTTGAAGTTGGAAGGTGGAAGGGTTAGAACACTTCCAGGTGTTCTACATATTCCTGCATTGGCCAAAAATCTAATTTCTGTAAGCAAGCTAGATGATGCAGGTGTAAAAATAGTGTTCGAGAAGAATACCTGCAAGATGGTTTCGGGAGCATTGGTATTAATGTGGGGAGTGCGAATTGGATCTCTATACAAGCTGCAAGGTAGCACTATTGTTGATGGCTGCAACAATTGTGTGGTTTCTAAAAGTGGAGCAGAAAATCTAGTGGTCTCTGGAGAGAAGAACATGCTGTGGTATCAAAGGCTTGGACATATTGGAGAGAAGGGCCTTCAAATACTTCATGGTAAAGGTATGGTAGAAGGTATGAGTAATAGCTCTTTGGATTTTTATTTTTGTGAAAATTGTGTATATGGGAAGCAGAATCGGTTGAGTTTCCCCTCTAGTGGTAAGAGGGCGAAATGGATATTAGAGCTTGTTCACAGTGATGTGTTTGGACCTATGAAGGTTCCATCACTGGGCAAGTCTGTGTACTATGTATCATTTATAGATGACTTCTCAAGGAATACATGGATATATTTCCTTAAGAAGAAATATAAAGTCTTTGACAGGTTTAAAGAATTTAAGTCTCTGGTGGAAAACCAGATAGAGAAGAAGATAAAGGTGCTAGGGACAGATAATGGTGGAGAGTTTTGCAGTAAGGAATTTGAAGAATTTTGTAAGAAGTGTGGTATAGCACAATAGAAGACTACTCCATATACACCTCAGCAAAATGGAGTTGAAGAGAGAATGAACAAGACATTGATGGAAAGGGCAAGAAGCATGATTAGTGGTGTCGGGTTAGGATAGGAATTCTAGGTTGAGGCAGTGGAGACAGCATGTTACCTAGTCAATAGATCACCTTCATTATCGTTGGAGGGTAAGACTCCAAAAGAGGTATGGACTGGTAAGAAACTGTCTCTTTCACATTTGAGGGCATTTGGATGTGATGCATATGTACATGTTCCAAAGGAGAAACTAACCAAGTTGGATAGTAAATTTGAAAAGTGCATCTTTATTGGGTATAACGATGGTTTAGAGGGTTATAAGCTTTGGAACCTAGTAACAAGAAAGGTTGTGTACAACCGAGATGTGGTGTTCAGAGAGGTGAAAGATGTTATTAAACATGAAGTCCAAGCAAAGGAACTTGAGAAGATAGAGTTTGATCTAAAGGAGGAAGAATCAGACTCTACAGCAATGGAGGAATCAGAAGATGAAGAGCCATAAACTCCAGGTGTGAGAAGATTAGTTCGAGAAAGAAGACATCTAGAAAGGTATAGTCCATCTAATTTGTATTCAAATGTTGCTTTATCTATTGCTGATGATGATCCCAGAACTGTGAAGGAAGCAGTAGATTCAGAGGATGGAAAACTCTGGAAAGAGGCCATGGTTGATGAAATGGTATCTTTGCACAAAAATGAGGCTTGGGATCTGGTGGAGTTGCCGGCTAGAAGGAAACCCATTGACAACAAATGGGTGTTCAAGAAGTAGACAAATGTAGAAGGAAATGTGGAGAAATATAAAGCTCGGTTGGTAGCAAAAGGTTATTCCCAGGTGTCGGGAATTGATTTTGGTGATATTTTTTCTCCTCTATTAGATTACTTTTATCTGTTGCTGCTACGTTTGATTTTGAGGTAGAACAGATGGATGTGAAGACAACATTTCTTTACAGGGATCTGCAAGAGGAGATCTACATGAAGAAACTTGAAGGCTTTGTGGTGAAGGGTAAGAAAGAACTGGTATACAAGTTAAAGAAGTCTTTGTATGGGTTAAAACAGTCACCAAGGATGTGGTATCAAAAATTTGATACATTTATACGGGGACTTGTCTTCACCAGAAGCAAAGCAGATCACTGTGTGTATTTTAAGTTAATTGGTGAACATGTTATTTATCTGGTCTTGTATGTGGATGATATATTGCTGGTTGGAAATGACAAAGAAATTATCCAGGATTTGAAGACCCATTTGTCCTTCAAATTCGACATGAAAGATATTGGTGCTACAAACTATATTTTGGGCATGGAAATTAAAAGAAATCAAACAAAGAGGAAGCTCTGGTTAAACCAAAGGAAGTACGTTGAAACAATATTGCAGAGGTTTAAGATGCAAGATAGTAAACCAATGAAGGTTCCTATTCTTGGAGGTGTAAAGTTATCTGCTGAACAGTGTCCCAAGACACAAGAAGAGGAAGAGGACATGTCCCATGTTCCATTTGCAAGTGCAGTCGGTAGCCTAACATATGCGATGGTCTGTACTAGACCAAACATTGAACATGCAGTGGGAGTATTGAGCAGGTTTATGTCAAAACCAGGGAAGGAGCACTGGACAACAATGAAGCGGGTTTTGAGGTATCTATGTGGCACTAGTGATTATGGTTTGTGCTACCAAGGAAGACTAGGATTGGACAGAGTGTTGGATATTCGTGGCTTTTTTGATGTAGTCTAGGTTGGAGATCTGGATCAGAGAAGATCTACAAGTGGGTATGTGTTTAACCTATTTGGAGGTGCAGTCAGTTGGATGAGTAAGAAACAATCTGTAGTGGCACTATCAACTACAGAGGTAGAATACATGGCATCCACTCATGCAAGTAAGGAAGCAATTTGGTTGTAGAGATTGTGTTCAAGTATGGGGTTAGTACAGGGAGCTATAAGGATAGAGTGTGACAGCCAAAGTGCAATTTTCTTGGCAAAGAACCCTGCATATCATTCAAATACAAAGCACATTAATGTTCAGTATCACTTTGTGAGGGATATGATAGAAGACAAAAAGGTGTTGCTAGTAAAGGTAGACACTTTGAAGAATACTGCAGATGCATTGACAAAATCTGTGAGCTCTGAGAAGTTTTCTTGGTGTAGAGAAACAATGGGTGTTGTAGGGCTGGATAAATGTCTAAGCTCTCTTTTGGACCCCTGTGGAAAGAAAACAACAAGTGGGAGATAAAAACCCAAAAGAAAGTTGTTAATAAAAAATCGTAATGCCCAATTCAAGATTGGCATTGTTTAACCCTCAGTGATATAAATAACATAATATTTATTAGGATAAACAAACACACATTATTTGTCATATGCCATCTAAGGTGTTATCTTAATGTGGAAGTGAAAGCCAAAAGTTTCTGTGAAAACATAATACTAGCTTTACGAGAGAAGTAATGCTACATAACTAACCCTATACCAATGCAAAAATATTTGAACACAAGGACAAAATAATGTCAAATGTCGTTCCAAAATGGTATTCATTCAAATTAAATTATATTGTCATGCATTAAACGTTGTTAGATCACACTGGTTCATTTAAGTCATCCACTTGTGACTCTATCATGTGGATAGGTCGGAATTGAGTATTGCTTGTGTGATACATAAGAGGAGCCCCCATGCATTATGATACCAAGTATGATTTGTTAAGTAAGTAGGAGTGATGGACTAAGGTAAGGAGAAATCACAAGTCATGTAATATAATGGCTTCATGATTCCTATAAATAAAGTATGTTGAGTATTTGTTGTCTCAAGTTTGAATAATTGTAAATGGAATGAATGCAATGCCCACATAGCACTCCAAACATATTTTTAAACCTCAAAGGAAAAGAACTATACAACATCATGTTGGAAATGTCATGGATTGTTGGGGTTGATTAAACTTTGTGGTATCCAAAGTAGGGGTTTGAATTTTATCCCTTTTACTATGTATATGAAATAACTCTGTTTTAAAATAACTAGGAAACGTACCTTGAGGATAAAAGTTCCTATATACTGTAGGAATTTACAGGGTAAGTTCCACAGAAAGAATACCAAAAGGACACCGCTCACAACCAGATCTCAAATCAATACACCAGTATTTTTGACGTGGTTAAAACCCTCAGAGTGCAAGGAGGGAAACAGTCCACGGCCTGTCCCAACGTGGGTACTACAGGCAATTTATTAATCAAAGAATGAAAATTTACATAAGCTTCTCTCATGCACGGATTACCCAAACAATGACCCTCCATGCGCTTTAAATAGAACTCATGGACCAATCGGGTGTCAAGCCACGGATCAAGTGTCGGTAATACCGAGGTGAGAGTGAACCGTCGGATCACTACATATCGTGACTGTCGGATTGTAAGTTACAAAATGTACAACGGTAAAGAAACATACTTTACCTAACTCTATGCTAGACCAAGTTGAACTTAACTATATCCTATGTGTCGGAATATCCTAACATCCCCCCTTAAGAACAACTTGGGATAGGATTGAAGGATTTACAAATATGACACAATAGGAGAAGGAAGGAGGCACTAGAGCCTATCCCCCCTTAGTGACAACTTCCTGAACTCCAAGCATATATCGAAGTTTAGTGAACTTCGCCTCTGTGAGAGCCTTTGTGAAGATGTCTGCAACCTGATCATCTGTTGGACAATATTGCACTTCAAGAACATGGTCATGAATGAGCTTTCTGATGAAGTGCATGTGTAGTTCAATGTGTTTGCTGCGCTGATGCTGGACTGGATCTTTGCATAGCTGAATGGCACTTTGATTATCACACCAAAGTGTGGTTGGATGCTGCTGCTCAAAGCCAAACTCTGATAGGATCTGACGAAGCCACAAGGCTTCCTTACTAGCTTCCACGGCACCACGATACTCTGCTTCTGCTGACGAAAGAGAAATGGCAGCCTGTTTCTTACAAGCCCATGTAATAGGTCCTGAACCAAGAGTGAAGACATAACCGGCAGTAGACTTCCGATCATCAAGGTCACCAGCCCAATCAGAATCAGTGAAACCAACTAACAGAGGAGTTGCTTTGGCACTGTAATGAATCCCAAACTGTACTGTACCTCGAACATAACGAAGTATTCTTTTAGCTGCTTTCCAATGACTTTCACGGGGGTTTTGCATAAAACGAGCAACAAGGCCAACAACAAAGGAAAGATCAGGACGAGTATGGGTTAAATACAAGAGTTTTCCGACAAGTTGACGGTATAAGGTAGCATCAACTTCAGGAGAAGTACAAGAGACTGAAAGTTTGACTCCAGACTGAAAGGGAGAAGGGGCTGGCTTACAGTCTTCCATGTGAAAATGACGAAGAATATCACAAGCATACTTGGACTGGGAAAGGAAAATACCCTCTTGGGATTGCAAGACTTGAAGACCGAGAAAATAGTGTAAGTGTCCTAAGTCTGTCATTTCAAATTTCTTTTTAAGGCTGGACTTCACATGGTTTATAAGGTTGGGATCACTACCAGTAAGAATAAGATCATCAACATAAAGAACAAGGATGATAAGAGAGTTGCCCACTTTCTTGGTGTAGACAGTATTGTCAGAATGACACCTAGAAAAGCCAGATTCTAAAAGAAAGCTATCCATTTTGGCATACCAAGCCCGAGGAGCTTGCTTGAGGCCATAAAGGGATTTCTTAAGTCGACAAACGAGGCTGGAGTCTGTTTGTATGAAGCCAATGGGTTGTTCCATATAGATTTCTTCCTGCAAGTCCCCATGCAAGAAGGCAGATTTAACATCCATTTGATGGACTTCCCATTTTAAAGAGGCAGCAAGGGAAAGAACAAGGCGGATAGAGTTCATTTTGGCAACTGGAGAGAAGGTTTCAGTGTAGTCAATGCCTTCAACCTGTGAAAAGCCCTTAGCAACTAGACGAGCTTTATGTTTATCAACTTTCCCATCTGGTCCATACTTGGTTCTGTAAACCCATTTGCATCTAACAAGTTTGCGTCCCTTTGGTAGAGGAACAAGATCCCATGTATCATTTGTCATCAATGAATGATATTCTTCATTCATAGCTGCTTCCCAATGTGGATGGCCTGAAGCTTCTGCAAAAGTGTCAGGATCATGATTTACTGGAGCTTGAGCCAGTAAAGAAGAGGCTCTTTCAAACTGAGAACGTGTACGTCGCTGATCTGTAGGATCACCGGCAAGATCACCTGCTGCATCCCGAGTAGCACGGACCCATCTTGGAAGTTGAGGATCCTGAGAAGGTGGGGGAGGATTATCATCCTCGCTTTCATCATCAGAAGAAGAAATGTTTTCAAAGATAGAAGAGATAGGAAGAGGTGGCACATCCGCCGGACTAGGCTCGCAGGCCGATTTATTTTCATCAAATTTTACATCTCTTCTAATGATAACATTTTTGGACTTAAATGGAATAAGTCTATAACCTTTTACATCTTCAGAATATCCAACAAAAGTACATTTCTCACTCTTAGGTTCTAAAGCTTTATGCTTTTCATCTGGAATATGGGCCCATGCTTCACTTCCAAACACACGAAAGTGACTTACATCTGGTTTAATGGAACTCCAAGCTTCTTCTGGAGTGATATTCTCTAGAACCTTAGTAGGAGTGCGATTGATTATATAATTTGCACAATTAATTGCTTCGGCCCAAAAACTAAGACTGAGTCCTTTAGATTGCAGCATACAATTAGCCATTTCCTTTAAGGTGCGATTTTTCCTTTCAGCTACACCATTTTGTTGTGGAGTGTATGGAACAGTATGTTGCATTTGAATTCCATTTTCGGTGCAAAAGTTGATGAATGCGTTTTTAACATATTCTCCACCATTATCAGTTCTTAGCTTAAGAATTTGATGTCCAGATTGTTTTTCAACAAATGCTTTGAAGGCCAAAAAAGTGGTAAATACTTCGCTCTTGAGTTTTAAGAAGTATACCCAAGTGCGTCTGGAGAAATCATCAATGAAAGTTAAGAAGTACTTGCAGCCAGAGAATGAAGCAACAGGAAGAGGACCACATAAATCACTGTGCACAAGCTGTAAAGGGGCTGAGGCGTGCCAAGAGGCACGTTTGTCAAAACTGTCCCGATGATGTTTTCCGAGTACACATCCGGAACAAACACCATCTTTGCAAGATACCATAGGAAGACCTGTCACCATATTTTCTTTACATAGATGCTGAAGGGAGCGATAGTTTAAGTGACCAAACCGCTCATGCCAAAGTTTGCTCACTTCATCATTATGAGCAACAAATACTGAGGGAAGATGGGATGACCCAAAGTTGTGAAACTTATACAACCTTTTGGAATCATCAGCAAGACCAGTAGCTAGAATCTGTTTAGGATCTTTTAGATCCTTGATTACAACATCATGAGGTGAAAATTCAACAATTTTACCTTCACCTGAATGAGTTATCTGATAGACAGATAGAAGGTTGCAGGATAAGTTTGGAACACATAATACATCATTGAACTGACCATTGTCTAGATGAACAGTTCCAGTCCCTACAACATTAAGAGATCTATCATCACCAATATATATATTTTTGGTGTTACAATCATTTAAAGAAGAAAACATGGCTTGGTTTTTGGCCATGTGACAAGAGGCTCCAGAATCAATGAGCCACTCATGAGAATGAGAAGAAGAAGAAGATACATTTAATGCATAACCAGACTGAGATGATTGACGATGACATGCAGAAAGTGCCGTTCCGGAAGTTGAAGTTGAAGTAGGCTCCAGATGGATGTTATGTTTCTTCATTGCGGCTTCCAAGGCTTCCATCTTCTTAAAGCATTTAGATTCTAAGTGGCCATCTCGATTACAAAAGTTACAATGTCTATCAGTCTTCTTCCATTTGTTTTTATTGGTCTTATCATTTTGCTGAAATGATCTTTCATTTTGAGGCTGAGATGGTTTAGGACCATTCTTTTGAGGATATGACTTCTTAGGATTCTTTGAATTTGGTTGCTGCTGGGCGGCTAACGCTTTCGTGGAAGAGTTTCCAAGATTAAGAAGACCAAGGTGTAAGAGTTTTTCTTGTTCTCTTATTAAGGAATCACAAAAGGAGTCAAAGGAAGGGGCCTTGTAGTCTTGTCCTTGACAAATGAAAGCTTCCCTTGTAGAATGGAAAGTGGAAACAAATACAGAGTAGGCTGGTCCCAACTTAGTAAGGATGGAATAAATAAGGTTACCATCATCTTTCTTAACTTTAACACCTTCCAAGAGATATCTAAGGGTCTTGAATTTGGACAAGAAATCTTCAATGCAAGAAAAATTATTAGGATCCAAAGTAAGCAGCTCATTTTCAAGTTGATGGGCTCTAATTTCATTTTTAATCCCAAAAACTTTAGCAAGTTTTTCTAATGCTTCATGAGGAGTCTCAAGTCCTGCAATGTGGAATCTAAGATCAGGAGAAATAGACATCCCTATCAAACCACGTGCTTGATCTTGTCTATTTTCCCATTTTGCCGCCTTGTCTTCATCTGTTGGTTTCTTCTCTTGGTTTGTGGCTATTCTGAAGAGACCTTTACTTCTAAGTAAATCTTCCATGTATTCTACCCATTGGAAGTAGTTAGTGCTGTCAAGAATGACTTGGCATGGACTTTCCATTTTTAAAAAAAACTGAAGCTGAAGATGCTGAAAGTAAGTGTTCCAATGGATAGATCTCGAAAAAATAGGCGGTTTTAAAAAAAACGGCTCTGAAAAAGGCTTCCGGATGAAGAAGTTATGGCTTTTTGAAAAAATATTTGTTGACGTTGCCGGCAAAGTGCGCGAAAGTGCGGGAATGAAAAAATCCGCCCCCACAAAATGGAGACTTGAACCCAAGACCTCTACTCTCTAAAAATAGCTTTGAACCAATTGATCTATACAAAAAATTTGAGAGAGAGAGAGAGAGAGAGAGAGAGAGAGAGGGGGGGGGGGGCCTCGGTTTGCGTGCTTGCCTTGAGAAAGCTCTTTTTCCCTACAAAACACAAAACACAAAACCCAACACGAATATGCAAAGAAAAACGAACCTTGCGGCTCGAAGTTAGCTTTAGCCAAAAAACTAGAAATTTAAAAAAAAAAATCTCAAGGTTAGCTTTAGCCGAAAAACTAAATATTTTTCTCAATGTTTCTGATTTTCCGAGATCACACTAAGGTGCAGGGAAAAGAGCATACGCATGAGAAAAATCCTTCCTTTCTGTTTCTGATTTGCCCAGATCGCACAGAGTCGCAGGGCAAAGAGCATACGCAGAAATGAAAGGTATAGATCCGGTTAAAAAAAAAGGCTAAATAAACTGAGACCGAAATAAGCAGAGAGAAAATAACAGTAAACTGCAAAAAAAAACACTGTATACCTCCCGATCTGAAAAATGACGCAGCTAGGGCTACCGGAAACCTTTTCGCATGAAACGAAAGGGGTTCCTCACTGGAACAGATGCTCCGAACGCAACAAAGCAGTCCTCTCGGCCCGAAAACAGTCAGAAACAACAGATCTAGGAAACGACAGCCGCATGCAGTTCTACCGGCTTTAGATTTGGATCACCAACGGACGCGGCCCTCAAATACCTCTGATACCATGTAGGAATTTACAGGGTAAGTTCCACAGAAAGAATACCAAAAGGACACCGCTCACAACCAGATCTCAAATCAATACACCAGTATTTTTGACGTGGTTAAAACCCTCAGAGTGCAAGGAGGGAAACAGTCCACGGCCTGTCCCAACGTGGGTACTACAGGCAATTTATTAATCAAAGAATGAAAATTTACATAAGCTTCTCTCATGCACGGATTACCCAAACAATGACCCTCCATGCGCTTTAAATAGAACTCATGGACCAATCGGGTGTCAAGCCACGGATCAAGTGTCGGTAATACCGAGGTGAGAGTGAACCGTCGGATCACTACATATCGTGACCGTCAGATTGTAAGTTACAAAATGTACAACGGTAAAGAAACATACTTTACCTAACTCTAACCTAACTCTATGCTAGACCAAGTTGAACTTAACTATATCCTATGTGTCGGAATATCCTAACATATACTATGTCATTAATCTTAGAAAATTATTTGTGGGAATGTTGATCCTATATGAATTGAAGTATAACTTCTGATTAAAGAACAACTTGATTGTAACTTTGCCAATGAATATATGCTAACATTGAATTAATTGTAATTTAGAAATAATAAGTGTGTATATTGGAGGGGAAATACAGTTCATATCCATGTTGAACATGTACTAATGGATTTCCATGGCTGATATCCATGTTGAACATGGATTTCCATTGTCGACCATGGTTGAAAGTGGTTTGATTATGTTGTCCATGGTTATCCATGGATGTCCATGGTTGACTATGGGTGGTTATGGTTGTCCATGGTTTACCTTGGTTTGACTATGATTGACCACGACAAACCATAGTTTGACTATGCTTGACAATGGTTTGATTATTGTTTAACTATTTTTGACCATGGGTTGACTTTGGTTGATGATGGTTGACCATGGTTTGACTATGGTTAACCATTATTGTCTATTATTGACCATGGGTTGACTTTGGTTGATGATGGTTGACCATGGTTTGACTATGGTTGACCATTATTGTCTATTGTTGACCATGGGTTGACTTTGGTTGATGATGGTTGACCATGGTTTGACTATGGTTGACCATTATTGACTATTGTTGAACATGGTTTACTATAGTTCAACAATGGTCAACCATAGGCATCAACTATGGTTCAATATAGTTCATTATATGTCACATATAGGTAGGCCATGATGGTTGTGGTAATTATGGTTTACCATGGTAGCCATGTTGAGTATTGTTGACTATGATGCCAATATTGACTATGCTTGACCATGTCAACTATAATCAATAATAGTTAACACATATTAATGTATTTTAATGTCAACTATGGTTGATATCCATGTTGAACATGTATTAATAAATTTCCATGGTTGATGTCCATGTTGAACATGGATTTCCATAATTGAATATGGTTGACCATGATTCACAAGGGTTGAATATGGCTGAATATTATTGAATATGGTTGAATATGGTTGACTTTTGGTGACTATGGTTATTCATGGTTTATATTGGTTTGACTATGATTAATGATGGTTTTGCAATAGTAGACCATGGTTTGACTATGCTTGACAACAGTTTGATTATGGTGTGACTACTGTTGAACTTGGATTAAGTATTGTTGATGATTCTTGACCTTAATTCACTTTGGTTGAAAATGGACTTACTATGGTTGACCATCATTTGACTATGGTTTTACTATGTTCAACTATGATTGGCTATAAATGACCATGCTTTGAATATGGTTTGACTATGGTTGAATTTGGTTGACTATGGTTTGACTAGCATTGTTGTGTATAAACTTTGTATATATTTTATGTCACTATGGTTCACTATGGACACTTGTAGTCAACCGTGGTTAACCATGGTTTAGCTATCACTATGGTTTGACTATCACCATGGTTTATCTATAACTAACATATATAAACTCTATAAATATTTTATGCCACTATGGTTTGCTATAGTTCACTATAGTTCAACCATGGCCAACCATGCCCATCGACTAGAGGTCACCATGGTCAACCCTAACCATCCATTATAGGCAACCACGTAAACAATGACCATCCATTATGGTTCAATATAGTTCATAATAGGTCACATGCAAATAAACCATGATCACTTGTGAAATTAAATGGTCTCTTGAAAACAATAATAGGTAAATGAATGAAGGAGGGTCGTAAAGCTTTTGGGCAGTTACAAAACTAACATAAATTACAAAATCAAGTCTTAACATTTCAGAATATTACTAGGTGCTTTCAAGAAATAAACATATCATGGAAACCCCAATTGCGAAGAGTGAGTTTTGATGAATGGTAATTTTGTTACAGCATTCTCGATTGGTATACAAAAAGAACCGGATATCAATTGTGTGAGCAAGATATGGTGTCTGGTATGAGTGGGTTTAACTAGAGACTATTTTTTCTCCATATATATGCTTCTGTATGTATCTCTGGATGTTTAATTTTTGGATTCACAGTGGTGTTATATATGCTTACTTAGTGGTATTACAATTACTCACATCTCTGACTATGATATCGATAGAACATTTTATCTGTTTCTTTTTTAACCAGTACAAATGCAGCTTTGACATATGTTTGTTGTCACTAGAGTTTTATCATTTTAAGTCGAGGGCCTAAGAACGAGTAGGGCCATTATGGTTAAGCTATTGAAAAAGCACTGTCAGAGGCATGGTAGTTTCAAAATGTTATTGGAGAACTAATGGGAGAAGGTTCAAGAGTCTCGTTGGGCGAAGATATTCCAAGCTTTAGAAAGATAAGCAATATGTGCTAATTTTCTTCCCTACAAAAAAATGCATATAATCTTTGTGTGCACTGAAAGATAAAAGAAAACATATATATTTTTTGATAAGTAATAGGTCATTTGCAGACATAACTATTATATTGGATTTTCTTGGATACATATTTACTTGCTTAGATAAGTTTTTATATTGAATGCAAACATGCACAAAAGAATAGCTCTATTGCTAGATGACTTGAAAAAGAAATAAGTATTTAATTTCACAAAAGATTGCACATGAATATCATTGGCATAAAAATATTTGCATATGAAATAATAAGAGTCATGATTGTTCTCTGGAAGTTTTTGTACAAATTTTGTGCATGAAGTGGCAAGAACCAGATTATTTTCTTACAAAATTGCTTATGAATCATGTGCAGGTAGAGATAAAAACCCATGTATGTTTTTGGAAAATATTGTGTGTTTGTATGCCTAGAAGGAATGACGATTATGTTAGGAAGAACACATGTTTCATGCAAAGAATAACAACTATTGTGTTAGGAATTATTGTATAGGGAAGAAGTTCTTTGCATGCAAAAAAAAATAGAACTATTGTGTTTGATTTCTTCCAAAGTCGGATTCTCCTTTGGAATGTGTAGATGTGTAAATGTAATTACCTTATGTGTTTCCTTTTTTTGGAAATATAAGAGATAAGTATCTCTTGAAAAGAATGATTATAAAAGGAAAATAAATCATGTTAGATTGCATGGAAAGAACCACTTTTGAACTAGATTTATTAAAGAATATGTGTGAGATGCACAAACTAATAATCATTATGTTAATTTATCTTAGAAGAATATATGGTTATTTTCCATCATCTTGAAAATAGAAAAGTGAGTTTGCATGCATAAAGAACATTTACCATGCATTTGATTGATTGAAGAAGAAACATGTGTAGCATGTAGGAGAAAAAAAATATAGTTGCTACGCTTTTGACTTCTTGGGGAAAATCCAAATATATTATGCATGAACCAAATTAGTAGCCATTACCTTTAAAAGGATATATGTTGAGGTGCATAAAAATATAGCCATGATATTAGTTTTCATGAAAGGAATATGGTCTATTATGTTAATATGATTTGGGAAAATTTCTATTGCATGAAAGAATGTGTTAATTCTTTTATGGAAAAGATTATGCATTAGCATCCAAGATGTAGTTAGATTTGAGGGAAAGGGAGATGTGTGTTTATGAGAGAAGACTAGCTATCATATTAATGAGCAAGTGGTTGCATGCAAGAGATAATTACTAACGTGTCAACTCTGTCTTGGAATAGGGCATGTATTTTCATGTACTATAGTTATTGTAAAAAGTTCTTCTTGAAACAAAATTGTAGAAATTTTGTCGAAATGAACATGCAGGTTGCACGTACAATAATAGAATCTATCATGTTAGCTTTCCCTTAGAAGGGGACATGCATTTGTATGCATAATAATAATAATAATAATAATAATATCTGTTGTATTGGAAAAAATGTACTTAGTTACATGCTCAAAGAAACGTTGAGGGGTTAACCTTATTTGGATACGTTCGATGTAATTACATGCACGAGAATCAAAGTTAAAATGCTTGTTTCCTTTAAATGAAAATGGATGGTTACAATGACTATCGTTTGGAAAAGAATGCGTACTTGTGTAAAGGGAATATCAGTTAATGTGGTATTTATTTTATAGACATGCTTTGATGGTTACATGCATATAACTAGTGCATATGCAGTGTTGTTAAAAAATGCATGTCACAATGTTTTTCTTGCATTTCATAGATGTACATGAATAGATGGTGAAGCATAACTAGTATAGATTTATGAATTGGTTGATTAATACTTTATGTAATCATGATATCAATGTATGCTGACAACAACAATGGCAGGAAAGGATGGTGGCTTGTGCAAATGATAGATTATGTTTAACATGGTGGCAAGTAAAGATTTAATGGTACATTCAAATGAGTGCAAGCCATAGGATGGTCCACTAAAGGCGAAACTAGGACACAAATATATAAAGATTAAAGATTTGAGGGGAATTGATATCATCATGATTGTAATAGCTCTTAGCTAGATATTTTGTATTTAAATGACATTTCCTTATAATATTTTATGAAAATGGTTAAGGGATAGACTCCATTATAAGCCATTGAGTGAGGGGTGAAAACCCTCACGAGTGTTTAGTAATAAAAGTAAACATTTGTTAGTTTTCACCATACGAGGTTTCAAGGGTATATCAGTGTCAAATGATGTGGTTGTACGTTGTGCTTATTTTATTTTCTTTTCAAGAGAATGTGTTTCTAATATCAAGTGCGTGATTAACTAATATAGTTAAAGGAATCATGAAAATGGTTCAAGGTGACATCAGAAATTCTATGTCAATATGTGACAAGAGTGGTTGTTAATGATAATGTAACTTACTAATCCTCTACAAAACTTACTCTATGTAATGATCAAGATTATATCTAACGGTTAATGAGTAATTTGGTATATTAATTTGGATAGTTACCCACGGGTAAATTGTATAAAAAATTTCTAACTCCATGCATATTCATGTGAGGTTACCGGGGGATGTTTCAAGTGGTAGCAGAGTTGAAGGTTGCAACACTGGCACCTTTGGGAATTTTTCAGCGGAAAAGAAATCAATTTATGCTACTTATTATAGGCCATTATTTCACATCTAGTCAATAGGCCTTCAAACAATACAAATTCATATCCTTCAACATATTTTCATCATCCCTACACAAAGCCCTAAGCATGTCTGTGTTGAATCCCTGAGTTTCTTCTCTTTATTTCTAAATTCCCAAGCTTATAAGGCCCAACACACCTTGGCTCTTTAGGTACTAGTGTTGACTACCAGGTTTACCTTCCTTTCACTCGCACTGATCACCGGGTTGCTCAGTCTTGAGGGTGCATTGATTCTAGAAATTTAGGAAAAATTGAAATAATCTTGAAGATTTCTCTTCCAGAAGCATCCTGAGATTGTTTCAACCATTTATCTTGGATAAAAATTTGAATCCTATCTGATTCCACCTTGGAGGAACTACCATATTATCCCTTGAGCTCATCCTCTCATCACTTTTCAATCTCAAGCCTAGATTGGTAATTGGATAAGAACTCATGAACTACCTCTCAAATCTATATATTTATAGTCATCCATGGGCAAGGGGTTGGCCTTTGGAGATTGATTCTACCCTCATGTTGTTTCCTTAGAGTCATTATTCCATTATTCCATGCATTAGGCTGACATAGAGGTATACTTTGTGGCAAGGAAAGGACAAGTCAACTTCGGGAGATCTTCTACAAGATCAACTCCTATTTTTGGTTGTACTCTCTCCATTTCTATTAATACAAAGAGTAGACTATTTTTGTATATGTGATGTTATGATTTCATGTATTTCAATACCATTTTGATCTATTGAATGAAGTGATTGGATTATGCTATATATATGTCGTAGATATTTGGCTTGTCTTGTTTGATTGTGCAAGTTCTAATTATAGTAATCAGAGCAAGGATTGGAGTGTACAAGCCGAGGGAGGAGCAAAGCTTGCGATGAATTCCAAGTAGGCCTCATCCCATCATTCAGTTACTTTAAAGAAAGCATTGTGCCATTTGATTTATGTTGTTTTAGGTTAGTCCCCATTATGGTCTCAACGTATTTCTAGAAATCTAAATACATTGACATATGCACTAGCTAATCATGTTTTAAATAGACATTTGTGACACATGTAAATAATTTCAATACACATGACATTATTTGAATATGATAATAGAAACGTAGGAAATATTGAAGATATATATATATATATATATAATGTTTGGTTTTACAAAATTTGTGTCTGAGACAGATATGGCTACATGGCCTATCATATGCAAAATATGCATGCAAGTATGTTAGTATTCCTCCTAGTATACTAATCATAATGCTCATGATAACATGCCACTACATGAGCTATCTTGCGCAGTAGCTGACCAATATGCTTTGGCACTCCAATAGTATGTCGTTGTAATCACATAGAAAGCTCATGCAAGAAAATTCTGTCTTTCTTTTATTTCAACCTAAATTCTATTTGTCTTTTATTTCCTTAGGTTGGTTAAGGCAATGATATTTTTTCCTTAGAGAGTGTAATCTAACACTTGCTCCGAAAACTACCAAACTCTCTCAACTGTCTTTCCAAATGCATATACTCAACAAATACACCTATTTTCCTCCCTAATATACATGTCTTTTTCTAATTTCAAGTTTTATTTGACCACTTTTCCAAATTGGTTACATGGCGCTATTTTTCCCCTTACCTGTCTTTCCTCACACTCTTGGTAGGGAACATGAATTTCTTTTTTATTTCCACTTGGAAAAATTGGTTGTGTAACAAATGACCATTTGCTCCTCCCATAAACTCATAGTACGTCCTATTCTCACATGGTGCACAAAATGGTGTTTAAGTAATTTTATTTATCAACAATTACCTAAAATCATCATAATATCATGTAATTTTCTCAAATTATACTTTCAAATAGGCAACAATAATTAGAAATGACTAATTATTTTCGAACATGCAAAATAATTGAAACTCGGGGTATTATAGGATCTACAATAAAGTTGAAATTGTTTCTCTTTATTTGTTTCATATTATTTATGAAATAAATAAAGAGGCTCATAAAGTTTAGTGGTTTGAAAGAAAACACATCTTGAGCGAGTTGAATACTTTAGCAGATCACATTTCCAAGGAAGCATTACAGATTCAACCAAGTGCTTTAGAGATAGATGAATTTTTGGATGACTAGACTTTAGAAGTAGTGGTAATACAATTTTAGTCACAATGTTGTTCTTTCGTTTTGGACTAAGTTGATTATGAAGTTCTATGAAATTTAGGCTTTCTTGTATCGAAAATATATTGATTTTACACTGTTTGTTTTTCCGTAAATAAGATTTATCCTTTTAAGACCTTGTTTGAAGGACATAGTTGTTTTTTTATATTTTTCCTTTGGATATTTTTTATCAGGATCAAACCTAAGTGGTCATCACAATGTATATTTTCATTAAGGATATATATATATATATATATATATATATATATATATATATATATATATATATATATATATATATATATATATATATATATATATATATATATATATATAATTTTTTTTTTCAGGAAAACAAGTATTTACAAGCTATGAATTCAAGCATTGTGTATGTGGTCACGTAAAAAATTCAATAGAAAATAAAATATTAAAATAAACATAGAAAAAACATATAAATTATACATTTATAATGATATGAATCGATAATAAGAAGGGTTTAAGCATGGAAAATTTTAGGGGCTGGGCTAATTTTGCATAATTTTTCCAAAAACAAGATTCACCAATTTCCCTTTTTTTTTTTAATGATTCGCCCAAATTTTAAAATATAAAATTATTTTACCATAAAAATCGTCAACATTATATAGAGTATATATAAAATCATTATAAATTTCAATAATTTTACAAATACTTCAATAAACATTTTATAGTTTACATATTAAGGACTAGTGAAATTCACCAATGTTTTTAAACTTCAAGATAATTTTACATCCTTAAAATCTCTCTAGGTTTAAGAATACGAGATTCAAGAGTCAACATAATTTTATTAATATATCTAGTTTTTTTTAATATATCTAATTTATAAAGTCATGAAAAACATACATAATAGTACAAACTTGTAAAATGCTAAAAATAATAAATTGTTTGGGTGGCAAATAGAAAAATTGGAATCCTTCAGTCAATCTCCATACTATCATGAAGGTTGAAGATAATCATAATTTTAAATCTTTTGGATTAAGCCTATCCAAATGTGCATGAACCTCACTTCCTTCTCCCTCATCATCATCAATGCCCTACAACTACAACTCAATGTCATCTAATGGAACATATACTAGCCTTGTCTCGAGAGTTGTACCATCCACATCATCATCAATCTCGGGAGCATAATCTAGATCTATATAGCATTGTGTTAGTGGTCCCTATAAATACTTTGGTGCTTTCCTTGTAAGAAGGGGAAGACTACTATGCGCACAAACTATTTTTTCCACTATGTTAGAGGTAACTCTATGCATCTTAATAGAAAGGATAAAACTATATGTGGAATAGTTCCTTTCTATAACTAAGGAACTAGAAACCTAGGATAGTAAACTCATAGATAGAAAAAAAAATTATCGAGTTTTGTCCTCATCCAGCATCCACCATCCACTAGTACTTCCTTGTGTCATACCCAAGAAATTCTTCTTTGTAGTGTTAAAGATATAGGAACTACTAAACAATGCAAAGGAAAGAAATTTATCTTGAATTACAATTTCTTTCTCTAGTGTATACATCTTTTGTATGGCATTAATATACCCATGTTTCACATTAGGAACATATATCGGTGAAACTCTACCTTCCCTCTCTGCATACCATTTTGGGTTAGGTGCACAAGTAACCATAGCAAAAGGTGTGTTTAATTTGTTCAATATAGTTTTTGCCATCTTTTGAATTTCATTAAAAACTTACAAAGAGAGCTCCCTTTGACACATGATGGAATTAATAGGTTTTTTATTGATTATGTTATCAATTAACTTAGATATTTCCCCAGGGTTAGGGGAATCTAAATCCTCATTCCTAATAAGCTCCAATATTGGAGAGGTGAAAGAGATAATGTATTTGAAATCAGATCACCAATCATTATTCAATAACATATGCTTTACCTTTATCCCTTCATCTATTTCTAGTACCTTCCATGTATACCACTTACAACTAACAACAATGGCCATTAAGGCCTATTACACCTATAACATACGATCAAGAAGAATAAAATATGTGAAATACCTTGTATCGACCTGTTTCAAGAACTTTTTCCTTGCATAAATGATGTAAATATCTAGAGAGACATGGTGGTTGCAAATAAGCATATGTTCCTCTCTTGCATCCAAAATAATGTGAGTGGTCAAAGCAAATTTTCCAATATATTTGACTGCATTATTCAAAGCGTGTATACAAAAAGGAATTCAAAATAGGCATTTATACCTTCTTTGAATCATTAACCACATAGTCCAAAAAATTGCCACAACATTTCTAATAACCTCAAATATATTTGTAAGACCAATCTCTTCAATTGCATCCTTCAATTCCTCAAACTCAAAACTTTAATCGTTCATCTTTCCAATACAATCAATTTCACTTAAGAAATATGACCGACCTTGAGAAGTCACAATGATCTTGAATAAAGGTCCTTGTTGAATATTTTTCCAATTATCCATGATGATTGGACACCCATAATAAACCCATGATTTTATAATACTTTCCATCAACCCTTGAATCTTTTATATCCCTCTATCTAACAAGGTTCCTCTAATTTTATTGAAACCAAGTGGTTGAAAAGATGGGATACCAATAATGATTTTCCTTGTCATCTCTTTGTAGAGAAGAGAATGGGTAGTATTCTCTATCACCTCTCTGTGTTGCATATTAAAATTTTCTATGACAATAACCTTCTTGCCAGAAGTAATGTTACTATAACACCTAATTGAATGAACTTCATCATGGTCATTGGTTTCTCCTTGAGATGACTCCATTTAGCTATGAACTCTTCACTTTTTAAAAATGGAAAAATTACCATAGTATTATCTAGGAAAAAATAGTACCACCTATGGCATCCATGTGAAGTTTAGTCATTTCATCTCTTCTTTCCAATGTGCAATTGCATAATTTTACTCCATCCCCTTGAATAACCAATCATTTATGGCAAAGTCTATTGTAGATTCCCTTAAATACATTATTGTAAAGGTTGCATAACCATTTGTTTGAACCACCACTATTTTTCCTCTTGTTTTGAGTGATCCTTTTCACAAATTGCAACAAAGGTTTCTTCACATTAATTGCAGTGAAAACTAATTTTGAAATTGACTCAAAATTGTGATTATATTTGGTGGTCCTCTCATATTACATTGACGATATGGAGAAGAGTTATATCCATCTGAATAGTTTTGGAGATTTAGAAAATGATTCCATAAACAAAAATGTTCAAACTAAAAGTTTTAAAAATAATTTAAATTAAATTTAAATTTAAATGAAATATTAATATATTTATATTCTAGTATTTATTAGTAATACAATTAACAATTATTAATAGGTTTGAGAAAGATTAGCACAAGTTAAAAAGATTAAAAATTAAAAATATCTATATATATTTTTATAAGAAATAAAAATCAAATCCACGAGTCCTTGATAGACGGTCATCGAGTGCTCTGTTAAGGCACTCCTTGATGTGAAGTCACCGATTCAATTCCCCACCTTGATCGAGGTGATATATTGGACACGATGAAGATGTAGTCCTGCCATTCTTAACATTTAAACTTTAAGATACATAAAAAATAAAACTAGTACAACCACATTAAAAATATTAATGTGCTTAAAAACTATTGCAACAAAAAACTATAATTCCTTACCAATGTCCACATTTACCTAATTAATCATGTATAAAAAGGTTATGGGTCAACTTTAACTTGAGAGAAAAAAGTTATTACGCATTTATGTAAAATGGACCATTTTGCTAAATAAAATTTGCTTATATATTATTTTTCTCATCTAATTAGGATATGAACTTATTAGAATTGGAATAATCTCAAATCCCTATGAAATTGGTCGGCGGGAAGCTATGTGGCACACATCTAATGTTTTGAGGAAAACAAGGAATTACACATATTATTGTAAAATGGACCATTTTTCTAAATAAAATTTGATTATATATTAATTTCCCCATCTAATTAGAATATGAACTTATTAGAATTGGAATAATCTCAAATCCCTAGGAAATTGAACCTAACAATCTATTTTTTTAATTTATTAAAAGTCAATGCAACCTAACAAACTCTATGATAAACTAGCCTCGTTGATAAACATTAAGACTAAGCATATGTTGAGCATATTCCCTTGACAATAAATCTAAGCCGTCAATTAAACAAAAAAAGTCAATAGATCCTCATCCACCTTAAGTTGAAATAAGAAGTCTTCATAAATAATTAAAATAACATACCTCTATGATAACAGAAGAGAACATGCCTACTGAGTCATTGTTCATTAAGGAGGAGTGAAAAACCTACAATTTTTTGCGATTTTTAAAAAAGCTAGGTGAAAACATGCTATTTCATGAGAATGGGTTGTCTCCTCATGGAATCACGTAGAGAAGGTAAACCTAGTAGGAAAATGAGAAAAAGATCAAAATGAATGGATATGAGAACCCTTTATGTTGGAATGACATTACAACAACAAATTGGACTCGCATCAAACTAGAGTTGCATCAATTTGCTAGAGTAGTGAATGGAATTGCGTCAATATGCAAATGGATTTGCGTTGGTCTGCTGAGTTAGTCTATGTTAAGAATGAATGAGGGAATACCATTGGGTAGGTCTGTATTTGTTGGAATTTCATGGGTTTTAATTTGATCGAGTTGTATGGATGTGTATTAAGGGCAGAAGGTGAATAAGGAAATATGATGGTGCTTGGAGGAGAAAACAAAAGGGGCATGAGGGAATTGATGTTAGGGTTAATGCTTGAAAACCTATTCATGTGGGAAATAGGGCACACCAATGGGGTTTCTATTTTTATATTTTAAACTTCATTAAAATGGGTAAAATCAATGATCAACCATCCCCATTTTTTTTGGGATAGGGAGATAGTCACCGAAATTATCCAAAGACAAAATGGCAACAACCTGGATGTCCCCAAGCATCCACTGGCATCCTCACAGGATCTAGAATGTTCCCAACCTGTTTTAAACACTTGGGGATGTCATAACATAAGGTATGAAATGTGTTCTCTTTTCTGGGGAGGGGTGCATCCTTAATCAACACACACACACACACACACACACACACACACACACATATATAATTTATAATAAAAAAATTAGAATTAGTAGTTATACGGATTTATGGAAAGCCCTTCAAAAAAATGGTGCATAATCACAGTTCCAACTTTATTGGAAATATATAGTTGTTTTAGTTAAATCTATATAATTATTCGTTGTTTTAATTAACAATTTTGAAAAATATGTAATATTTAAAATCTAATATTGTAACTTATCATGAGTAGTTAGAGTGGTGGTGATTCATATCGATAATGTAGTTCATTTTTTTTTTGTCAAGTTGTCTATGTTCCTTCTAGGTTGACCCATGGCTTGAGAAAGCATGACCCAAGGGCATCTAATTTGTCAAATTCACCAAAGGATCACACCGAGGTTAGGCCACACCATCCTAAGTCGTCAAAGTCACCAAAGGATCACACCGAGGTTAGGCCACACCATCCTAAGTCGTCAAAGTCACATGGGGATCACACCCGTCCCAGGCCACTCTAGCCCTAAGCTGACTAGATTTTACTTTGTCTCCTCCCCCTACCACGGGCAGAACAACCTCTGTGAGGTTTGATCCTAGTTGCCTTGCTGAGGAGGCTCATCCTCAACTAGTTGTGCTAGTGAGACTTTGTAGAAATTTTGAATAATATGACACATATTCACAGATATTATCCTGATTATACACTTATAAGCGGAACATGCATAATACGTAACCTCCTCTACGTTGATCATCAATTTACAGAAGCAGAAAGATTCACAGGCATACATAGAAGCATCAATCACACATATCAACACAGTATTTTCCCAGGGAAAGCATCTCGCTAAAAACCCCAACTATCTGTATATTATAGTGATTGAATCATGTAACAATACATAGTGCAATACTCCTCACAAGTACTCAGTACTATCTCCACATGCTACACACAATACAGCTCAGATCTGATCTCCAAATCTCTTCCACTGCTTGTCTACCTCTCCAGCTCAATACCAGCTCAAGAACTAATGAGAATGGTTTACCAAACTCGTATTTCACCTGCAAAGAATCAATCACACTGTGTTGGACGTGAGAACATGCTACAATTCTTGATATTGGCCAATTCATTGGCATACTCAATCCCTCTGATTGTGCAAATCATCATGCACAGCTATAGTCACAACTGATAGCAATCTGATCCTTTAACACCTGTCCCTGCTGAACTGAACATGCACTAACATGCAACTGAGTTAACTGATGTATTCTATAGTTGCATTATGAGTTAATAACTTGTGAATTAATTAATAACTAATTCACCCAACTCATCTCTAGTCTATTGATAAGTTAGACTAAATACAACTAGTTTAACAAAGTTAAACTGAACACAACTCCATCAACTGCACCTCCAGTCCACTAAACTCAACTCACTTGAGTTCTAACTGAAGTCCTGCATGCAAATATTAGTCATCCCATAGGTAACCACGTATTTCCTTCTGGGATCTGCATGTACCACATCCGTAGCTCATCCTGAAGTGCTCCAAGAGAATAATATCAAGTTTATAGTCCAAATATTATTATGAGACAATAATATTTGACTTTTCTATTTTTGACAGCCAGTCTAAAAATAGAATTTGATCACTCACACTATGATCACTCACACTGTGGTCACCCACACTATGATCACTCATACTGTGATCACCCACACTGTGATCATCCACACTGTGATCATCCACACTGTGATCAAAAATAGAACTTGCGCCATAATTTGCCTGCGGGCCCACTTAGTGAAGGCGACTCTTTTTAATAAGCTCCATCATCTTGTTGCATTCTCAACAAGCATTTCTTGTTGCACACTTTTCAACACTCCCTCTCAACAAGAAAGGCTTCCTCTCAAACCCAATCCTGTAACTCTGGAATGTTCTCCATGCAACACATCTGGCCGATCCACTTGCTCTGTCATCAAAGTCTCTGACTGTTATTGCATCTGTCGACTAAACACTCTGCATCTCTGTGCTCTTCAGTATCTGACTGCTCTAGCCTCTGTCACTTTGATCTCTAACTACATCTGTGCTACTACTAGTTCTAACTCCCAGCATTCCATCCGCACTACACCTCCCAACTGACCTCCCTGTTGGGCTAGAAACATCCTCTGATGCTGAAGCTCTACCTGCTACTGACAAGTGCTCCATCTCTGACATCTGTGCTACTGCAACATCTCCATCCATCTCGCACCATTTCACACCTCTCTGTGCCACCTAGCACTGTGCAAAACACTTGTGCCTCTCGCATTGCTGCAGCCTGCTAGCTATGCGCTGTCCTAGGATTCCCTGCACTATCGCTCTCTCCGCCGCCCCATCCGCATCTATCTCTACCCAATCAATCAGTTCCTGCTACTCCACATTGGGGCTCTCGTAGCAAGGTCTCATCCAAGAGGTTCGGTACCTCAAGGATCTTGCCCCTCCTCCTTGGCACGATCAATCCACGTCACCCCACCTCCTACCTGGAGGTATGGCTGCATGAGATCCCTCAGCCCACCTGGCTCAAAGTTTCTCCCTACTGGAGGTCTCTGGATGAGTAGATGTCTCTACTCGATCTCCTCTCAACTTCCCCTGTTGTGGCTCCTCCACAACCTTCTGAAGCTGCTGCACCAATCGTGGCTCCTCCACAATCATCTGAGACTTCTTCTAGCTCTACATGTTGAGAGGTAATATACGCTCCCTCTCAACCACCAAGTCTCCATCAGTTGCCTCATTGCTCAACGCTTCACATGCATCTTGAACCTTAAGAGCATACAGGTTCCTGACCCGTGAATCAATCTCATGACAACGAAAGCATCTCACCTTCGACTTGTCAACCTTCTTCCCGTCACTGGAAGAACAAGATTCGGAAAGAGAAACCTTCTCCTTCCCCTTCTTCACCTTACTCACTAAGGCACAGTTCTCCTCATCCTGCATGGATGAAGAACTGCCTCTGGTGCACCGTCTAATCTCCTCCTGCATCAAATCCGACCATAGTCGTTCCCAATTCGGCAGTTTCTCCCTTCCATTCACCGAGTCCTGGTAGCTATGCCAACTCTTAGGAAGGTCAAGGAGTGCTAGACTCACCATCCTCATCCGACAGTCACCCCCACACTTCCCTACTCATCCCGACATTGGGTGAACTTCATGAGATACTGGGGCATACTGTATCCATTCTCACACTGAATGTTTCTGAGTTTATCTCTTGCTTTGGAATTAAATCCAAATTCCACCAGCTCAAAACTCAACCGCTTCCGATCTAAAATTCGTGAGAACAAAATATTTCTTGTACAGAGATCGACTGTATGGGCATTCACCGGATATGTCACCTTCCAAAAGAAGGATGAATCCAGAGGCTACTTGGCCCGATTACAGACTCTGCCTGAAGAAATAGAATGTAAACACTTCCTGAATAGTAGATCAGATGATCAATCCTCACTTGATATCCTATAAAAATCTCTTCTACAAATCAAGCAGCTCCGATACAATGTAGAAACTTTTTCTACAAATCATCTAACTCCGATACCATGTAGAAATTTTGAATAATATGAAACATATTCACAGAGATTATCCTGATTATACACTTATTAGCGGAACATGCATAATACATAACCTCCTCTACGTTGATCATCAATTTATAGAAGCAGAAACATTCACATGCATACATAGAAGCATCAATCACACATATCAACACAGTATTTTCCCAGGGAAATCATCTCGCTAAAAACCCCAACTATCTGTATATTATAGTGATTGAATCATGTAACAATACATAGTACAATACTCCTCACAAGTACTCAGTACTATATCCACATGCTACACACAATACAGCTCAGATCTGATCTCAAAATCTCTTCCACTGCTTGCCTACCTCTCCAGCTCAATACCTGCTCAAGAACTAATGAGAATGGTTTACCAAACTCGTATTTCACCTGCAAAGAATCACTCACACTGTGTTGGACGTGAGCACAGGCTACAATTCTTGATATTGGTCAATTCATTGGCATACTCAATCTCTCTGATTGTGCAAATCATCATGCACAACTATAGTCACAATTGATAGCAATCTGATCCTCTAACACCTGTCCCTGCTGAATTGAACATGCACTGACATGCAACTGAGTTAACTGATGTATTCTATAGTTGCATTATGAGTTAATAACTTGTGAATTAATTAATAACTAATTCACCCAACTCATCTCTAGTCTATTTATTAGTTAGACTAAATACAACTAGTTTAACAAAGTTAAACTGAACACAACTCCAACAACTGCACCTCCAATCCACTAAACTAAACTCACTTGAGTTCTAACTGAAGTCCTGCATGAAAATATTAGTCATCCCATAGGTAACCACGTATTTCCTTCTGAGATCTGCATGTACCACATCCGTAGCTCATCCTGAAGTGCTCTAAGAGAATAAGATCAAGTTTATAGTCCAAATATTATTATGAGACAAAATTTTTTGACTTTTCTATTTTTGACAGCCAGTCTAAAAATAGACTTTGATCACTCACACTGTGATCACTCACACTGTGATCACTCACACTATGGTCACCTACACTGTGATCACTCATACTGTGATCACCCACACTGTGATCATCCACACTGTGATCATCCACACTGTGATAAAAAATAGAACTTGCGCCATAATTTGCCTGCGGGCCCACTTAGTGAAGGCGACTCTTTTCACTAAGCTCCATCATCTTGTTGCATTCTCAACAAGCATTTCTTGTTGCACACTTTTCAACAGACTTGACATAAGGTAGTTCATCATGATTCATTTCTTTGCTTAGCATTATTTAATATGGTTTGTAGACTAACATATTGGATTGGAAATATTTTTTTAGAAAAAACACACTGTAATTATTGGTGTATTTTTTTAGTTTTCAATTTCATATATATATATATATATATATATATATATATAATAAAAACTATATTTCTCCCTTTTTCTTTCTTTTTAATTTTTAATCTTTGTTATGAGGAGGAAACTTAATTCACTATTTTAGCAATATGATATCTTTGTCAAGTATGTGATTACAGGTTCAAATCCCCTTTAATTAGTCTTGTGGGTTATGAGTGAGATTAGTCATGGAAATCATCTAGATGGCACATACAAATCCAGTCCAAATGATAACTATTCTAATAATAATAATAATAAAAATAAAATATTAATCTAATCATAAATATATAATATATAATATATTTATTCCGACAGAAAAGGTTGGATGGCTCTCAAGACCCCGGAGGAAACTTTTTTCTACCTAGCCAAAAAAATGTCGGGGTTTTATTTCCTTTTGCTCAGAGAACTAGATTACGATTCCCGTAGACTTTGGAACCTAAAATGTAACCTCGACCTATCAACTATATTATGATAGAAATCCTTTGAGGACTATGAACTCTGAAACTCGTCGAAGAACCTTTGGGTATCTCACAAACCGCAAGCTCTCAATTACCACATGGTGTTGGTTGAGTCCCATGGGACCGCAAAATCCAAAATTCATTGAAGTGCAATTAGGTATCCGTGCCAGTGGAATTTGTTAAATTTCCATAAGGAAATCTATGTTATTCATTAATAAAATAATGTTACAAATAAACATATGAAGTGTTGTCTCAAGATAGGGAAACTATCTTGGACACACAATCACTTGGTTGAGAGAATATCTCAACTACACTCCAATTTAGGAAACAACTCCTAACTAATAGGAACAAAATCCTTTACATAGAAAGAATCACAATTGAGATAGGTAGGAATTGCATTTTCCAACACTCCCCCATAATGACTACTTGTCTCGATTTCAATCTGCAAAGTTTATTTATGGTCAAACATAACCAGAGAATATGTCGTCCTTCGTATAAAGGAACAACCATCAACCGGAATGCATGGGTGCCTAACCGCAAGTTTAGTAGGATGGCATTCGCATACATGATTCTGTCAACCATTATAATTGTATACATATACCTATACCTGTAAATCTCCCTCCATCATCATCATGGGTTTTATCAGATTACCCATAACCATGCTTTGGGTTTTATCGGATTACCCTCAACCATGCCAACTAGGGCTCTCAACTACCAAGGCTCAACATAGCCATGAAGGCTAAACTTTGCCACCAAGACACTCAATTCAGCCATGAAGGCTTAACACAACCAGGAAGGCTCGCCACATACACAACTTAACTAGGCCTAGGGTTTTCTCGGCTCATCCTCAACCATGCCAAGGGTTTTGTCGGCTAACCCTAAACCATGCCTACAGGAATCGCTACCCACTTCATTCTCACACATGGTTTCTAGCTTACTACAAACCAACACTCCACAGTGGTTTCTGGCTAACCAAAAACATGCAATTACAAAGTGGTTTTAAGATTACCACGAAATTTATGAGGGTACACATTCCTAATTAGGCTCACATTACACACTTCAATTCTTGGAGTTATCAGGTACATACATTATAAATACCAGTACAAAACATCCTAGACTTGCTTACTAATAAATGTATGTAACAAATATTACATGATCATGAGTCTATTCTAAAAACCCACACAAACTTGGTTGTCCATCATTTCCTGATTTTGAATGTTGTTGTTACATCATCTACCATCTACTGCACTTCAACTAACTAATATCAACCTTCATCAACATTTACACAATACCAACTTCTTCTAAAATCATGCTTAGTGCTTTCCTCTTGAATATTTTCAACCTCAATTAGCAATTGCTAGAGTGATCAGTTCTAACAATTGCATCTACATGTTGATTTGATTAGACTTAACATGTTTCATTTACAAAAATAAAAAATAGAATTCAAGAACACATACACTAATTTGCGGCATTATGAAAAAAAATTGGTTTCTAAATCTTCACCCATGTGGGTTGAGCTTTCCTTTGTGTTCCTTGTTAGTGTGTTTTTGTGTATCTGCATGATTCAATGCATGAACGATTTAGAGATGCATGATTCAAACCACTGAGGGAGTTATGAACACGGTGGCCACGCAATCAAGTGCAGTTGAACCAAATCAAAGCGATGATTTTAAGGTGCCTCATCTAAGGAGAGAGAAACAAAACTACCTACTATTTTCATCTTCAGCATTGCAACCAAGAAAAACAATAGCTACACCAATAGGCCACCTCTCAAAACATGAGCTACACATATTACAAAATTCCATTCTCAACCTACTCAAACACCGTCGATACAAGAGCACAGTCTGTAAACTTGCACCAATGTGGGGTTTGGCACAACAACCTTAGATTTATCAACTCAAATGACCAAGATCTCTCCATCTCCCATGAAACAACACTAAACTCATCAACCTTCCCACTAGATATGGAACATGTATAGATGACCAACAAGGCCCCCAGTTGCGAATCTCCTCAATGGATTCCTTGCATAATCCAAATCAAAAGCAATAAATTTCATTAATTTTTCATTTCATCTGTAAATAAACTATTATAAAAACATAGCCATCTTCAAAACAACCTCATCATTAATGCTAAGGGAAATCTACACTCCACCACTGTTATGTAGAAAGGAGCATCGCTGCCCCTCGAGAACAATGACTGAATGTCGCCACCCATTTGTTTTTGCTCTCATCTTCATCTTCATAGTAGAAAATCTTCATTTACATTTGAAATTATATCAGAGGACATTGGCTTCAACATGAAGACTCTTTTCTCTCAATTCAATGCCCAAAATATATCATTGCTTCTCCCAAACTCACACGGCCTGTAGCAGCGACACCAACACGACCCGATGAGGTAGATTTTCCCAGAACGGCTCGAATGCGTACCTCTTCCTGTCTGATGGTTAGCAAGCCTAATGAAGAATTCGAGGAAGAAGGATCGACAAACTATGCCTCACACTGTACAAATTTGTTCCACAATCTCGCAACACAGGGCTACTCTTAGCATAGCCGAATCCTTACCTCAAAGCTTTGATGCTATATAGAGGTTGCAAGAGTGGCTCACATGGTGGCTTCAATCAATAAAATTCGGCATCAATCACAGGTGAGGTTTGCAAACCATTCCACCCATGATGCCCACATCGTTAAGGCTGACTCTATCTCTCTGACTCTAGGATCGATCAGCTTAGGTGTTTTCCAACCGTCATCTATGCTCTTCAGGATTGAACAACATTCCCTCCTACGAGCAGATCTTATTTTACGTTGCAAATTCAAATGATGGAAAAACAAATACACTCTAAACAAACACACTTACTCTGTTTCCCTCGGCTCAGGAGGGGCCAAGGCCAGGCCCTTACGGGCTCTGGTACCATGTTAAATTTCTATAAGGAAATCTATGTTATTCATTAATCAAATAATGCTACAAATAAATATATGAAGTGTTGTCTCAAGATAGGGAAACTATCTTGGAGACACAATCACTTGGTTGAGAGAATATCTCAACCACACTCCAATCTAAGAAACAAGTCCTAACTAATAGGGATAGATTCCTTTACATAACAAGAATCACAACTGAGACAAGTAGGAATTACATTTTCCAACATAATCTTGTGTGGGTCATTTTTGTCATTGGCTCTATAAGGGGGATCTCCCATTATGACGAGGCCAAAAATTAAACAAAAATTTTAGAGAGAGTGTTTTAGCGTTTTGTGCAGTGCTTTGATCAAAATTTCCAGTTTCATTTCATTTGACAGTATGTAGCATATTTTATTGGAGCCATTTCAATAGCTAGGTCACCTAGATTTCACCAAGATTTTGCATAGTTTATATAGAAATCCTAGGGTCTATTGTTCTTAGTCATTATGTATCTAGATTTTAGTGTAAAATAAAATGACTCAATTATTCTGCTCATTTTCTATAGGTCTTCTGATTTGGGTGCTTGGTTTTTAATTTGAATTATTGTTCCTAATTCATACTTTTGGTATTTATTGTTATTTTCCATTAAGAATATTACACCATTTCTCCCTGTTCATCCATCCCAAAAATATTACTTATATTTCATATATTTCTAAATATATATATATATAAATTTTTTATTTTTATTTTTTAAATTATATCTTTAATAAACGATTTTTTACATTTTTATATATTTATAAATTACATGTACATCAGTATATAATTATGAATATAAATTATTATTATTTAAAATTATTTTTAATGTGATACGCATATTATGATTTGTTTTTCACAAACTTTAATTAAATCATGTATTACGTTTATTATTTCTTTATAAATTCACCATTATATTAAATTATTATTAATCACTATTGCAAATATCTTACACATACTTTTATTATTGGTAAATTATTTTTTGATGTAACAGATCATGTTATCAGCTTCCCATCAGCGTCCGAATACTGGTTCGTAGAACGCTAATTTGTTGATATTTAAAACTTTTTGTTTATTTATTAATATTTATATTTTAACATAAAATTGTATTATATGAATGGGTCGTTTTCATTTTAAATATAAATTTTATATGGTTTATATATGCTTATATTGGTGTAGGCTTTTATCTCTAGTTTTCTGGCTAATAAGTTTTGAAGTAATTTTATTTAATATATATTATAAGTAGATATTATTGAATTTATTTAAATAATAATAAATGTTGATTTAGATATTATAAAATTAATTAATTTTTAATTTAATTTTTAAGTAATTTAATATTTTTATTCTACATGTTTAAATTTTTCATTACATTTATATTTAATATTAATTTTTTTATAAATATTTAATATTAATTTTTCTATAAATAATAAAAAATATCTTTTTGAAAAATTATTATAAATATATCAAACATTACAATATTAAAATAACTTCATATAATAAAATATTATCATGATTGTTACCAAATCTTTATCATTAATTTCATATATTAATTTCATATAATAAAATATTATCATTACTGTGACCAGATATTTATCATTAACTTCATATATTATCATTATAGTTACATGATTGTTACAATTTCAATAATAAATGACTACTCATTTTAATATATTATTTATATCATAAATATAAATATAAATATAAATATAAATATATAGAAAAGTCTAATGAGTAAATATTATGGAAAAAAATATTTTATATTATTTATACTCTTATATATATATATATATATTTATAAGTCTAATGATTAAATAGTAAGGAAAAAAATATTTTATGCTATTTATATATCTTTTTATAAAAGTCTAGTTTATATGTGTGAATTAATTCTAATAGACTTAAAATTCATGAAGAAAAAATAAAACAACATTTTTATCAGAGGATTGTATTGCTTTATATTTTATAAAGTATGTAACACCCATCCTTAAAATAATATAATGTATGGTAACTATATAAAAAAACTTTTGATTTACCATGACCCATGGGTTATAGTCTAACCGAACTTCATTACTATAATTGATTAAAGCGCACATTTCATAGATTACTGTTGTACTCACTAAATTTTGTATCACATGCCTAATTAAGTTGCTAACAGGGTTTGTACATGATAATTAAAGTTCTCGATATTAAATCTGATTAAACACAACATTACATTGACATTCCTCGACCTTGTCCGGCTGGTCCATGGTTGGATGGCCACCAACTGCCAGGTCTCGTCCTCATCGGGTGTCATCTGTTGTCAGGGTTACCGTTCGATACAGGCGTTGAGGTCGATGTTCAACTAGATCTCGAGGGTCTGCCTTTACGATCTGGCACCTTGTCTCTGTTCTGTGGTCATTCTGTTTGGTTTGGCTCTTGGAGCTATAACCTGTGGAAACTCTAGTGAGTTTCCACAGGTTGTTCGTCCTGCAAAACGTCGTTCCTTGGCTTCCATCCCAGGACTGCCGTCAGAACAAATCTGAAGGGTTACCTTGAAGTTAATCGCATTCTCGCTGTCTTTAACAAGAAGTTTTCTTATTTGGTTTTTGTACCTAGGTTATAGTCGGTTCTTCTTTTCCGGGATAATTCTTTTCTCAAAAGGAATTATGTTTACTAAATCTGGCATTGAGTACCTATTTCCAACTGGAAGTTCTTCCATGACTGACCTAGTTATATACATTTCGATTCTTGATGAATTTATTCTGCATGCATATCGTTCCTCATGGTTGTTGGTAACAACTTGATTGAATTCATAATATAAGTGATTATACTTTAGTTATATACATTTCGATTCTTGATGAATTTATTCTGCATGCATATCGTTCCTCATGGTTGTTGGTAACAACTTGATTGAATTCATAATATAGGTGATTATACTTTGGTTTACCATTAATGTATTCGGTAGGTTCTCTTAATGGAATTAATCTTTGATGCAAGGTTTCTTGCTAGTCCGAGTTATTCCGAAACCGTTATCAGTGGTAGATACTCCATCTTTCTGTTTGGAAAAAATCGGTGTTCACTGTAGTAACTTGTCTAATTGCATTTGTATATAAATATATTCTTGGCTAGTTTAATACCGAAGTTTGTATATAAATATATTCTTGGCTAGTTTAATACCAAAGGACTACATAATACATTGGGTGTACAGTCCATTCTTCCACATATTCTTGATTTGGTTAATATATCTATTCTGTTCAGGTAGCAAGGTTAATTGTCTATGCATTTTGGTCTGTATATAATGTATTATATTAACATCTAAACATTATGCTACCTAGATACTTATCCTAACTACTCGCAAATACTTATATCCTCATAACAATATGAAATTCAATATTAACTTCCTCATTGCATTCACAACTTCCACATTACATTCACCACCTACTACAGGTGAAATTAGGGGAGACATACAATCCTAGTACCATAAAAATTATTATCTACTTGAACAACATTAACACGCTCACACGCCTTCAAAAAGCAATCATAAACAAAGACAAACAAAGACACACATTTGCACTTATCTGTCATTGAAAGCCTAAATTGCTGTCAATGAACCTTTCTACCCTTCCAATGAGAATTTTGGCAATTACGTCCAATTCTCCCCTGAGCTCCTCTTTTCCCACTAATCAGTTTTCTTCAAGATAGCAGTTTTGTTGCTTCAGCCTCACAAATCAGTTTTCTTCACGATAGCAGTTTTGTTGCTTCGGCCTCAGGACTCTAGGTCTAGCTTGCAATTGAGCATTTCTTCCTCCAGGGAAGTCTCTCTCAAGGTCATTCCCACTGACATACTTCGTTCAGCTCAAGGAATCACTTTCTGGTTTTCCAACCCCCGCTTCCTCCTTCTCTCTTCTCTTTTGTAAGAGGAAGACAGGTAAGGGATAACTGCTTCTTTCACTGATAACTGATAATTCTTGGGTAAAAAGAGAGTTACTGAGGTTCATCAATAATTCTTTAAATCTTTCATGGAAATCGTATTAATATTTCTATAACTTAATTAAATTTAAAATTAGTAACACCACAAAACCAACTTATTTATGGGTTTACTCGAATGTAACAGTAAAAAGAGCAATAAAATATTCGTAAAATAAATTAAAGGTCTGAAGATGTCACAAAGTAATTGTTAATATTTTATTTAAAAAAATTAATTAAATTTGTAATTGGTATTTTATATGAACATAAAATTAATTAAATTATTAATTATAATAAATTTAAATTTAAATTATTAGATATTTATAATAATAATTAATGTTTTTAAATAAAATATATTTTATAAAGTAATTGTTAATATTTTATTTTGAGAGATAAATAAATTTATAATTAGTATTTTATATTAAGATAAAAATAGTAAGTTATTCATTTTAATAAATATAAATTTTAAATTAAATAGTTAAAATTTTTAAATATGATATTTTTACTTATAATATTGTAAAAAAAAAAAATTAAAATAACTAATATGTTTTTTTTTTTTTTTAATATTACAGTGGAATCGGCAACAGGGGTAGCCTCATTGTCACATACCCCAATAACCTCGCATGTAAAAGCAGGGAGTTAGATTTTTTTTTTATACAAATTAGCCACAAGTAATTATCCAATTCAAAACTCCACAATTCCTCATTAACCATTAGATATAATTCACATACCCCAATAACCTCGCATGTAAAAGCAAGGAGTTAGATTTTTTTTTTATACAAATTACCCACAAGTAATTATCCAATTCAAAACTCCACAATTCCTCATTAACCATTAGATATAATTGTACGTTAGTACATCAAGTAAATTGCAATAAAAGATGGTAACTTGCATAACCATTAACCACCACTGTGGTAGAGTAATAACATAAACTGTCTCATGAATCCTTGCATCCATTTCATGATTTCCTTAACCATATTAATTAATCACATACTTGGACATTATGATTATCTCATCAAATAAAGAACCATCATCATCAAGGATTCAACGTCATCAATCTGACACAAAAGGCAATCACACCATTGAACACCGATATAACTTGGAAACCCCGTAGGGTGAAAACTAGCAAACGTTTAATCTTATTATTAAACGCTCGTGAGGGTTTTCACCCCTCACTTAATGGCTTATAAGGGATTCCATCCCTTATCCATTGCTATAAATTATACAATGAAATATCATCAAAATGTCTCATAACTAGCGAAAAGCTATTACATTTTTCATGAAAATATTTACTTACATATCGCCACATGCAACATCCTTGTGGTATGATTGTTCCAGCAATGTACGATTCCGCAACTCGCACTCATTTGCATGGACCATTAATTATTTTCTTGCCACAATGTTAAACATCACTTTCTTTGGCACAAACCGCCAACGTTCCTGTCATTGTTGTCATCCACAACCTTTGGCAACAAGATTAGATACAATATTAATCACTCAATAATCAACCTCTAAAAGAGATCTTTTAACATATACTCAAGTGCAAGAGCAAGCATGACATAATAACTAACTAGTACATATATCCAAGTAAATACTTGTTCTACTTTCCACAATGCTTATTCACACTAATGCATATTTCTCCTTAAGAGATCTAACTCATTAGTTCTACTAAAATGTATAACCCAATCATTATATCTTCATACATGTAATAAACTGTTTCTCCAATGCTTATGCACATGTGTTCTTTTCACATAGTTATTTTTCGAGAACTCAACATAGTTTCTCTAACATACAAAGAACTTATCTCTATATCACAAAGACTATTCTTTGTGCATACAATAGCTTATCATAATAGCCCTTCTTTAATGTATGCAACACATATTCCCTTCACTAGAATACTACCATCATTTCATGTAACAAATTACATACTTCTTTCTTAAAGGAAGTCATTATAACCTCATTTCTCTATCTTCCTATATGTAAGTTTCTCATGCTTCCCTTTCAAGAAATTGTTATGGATACCCATCTTTATGCTTAAAGAATCAAGAAACAATAACAAGGTTAACTTAACCTTTTATGCACCAAATCAAGAATTCGACCCAACTCATGTAGCAAGACAATCTTTTCAAGAGATTAATATTTTCAAGAAAGTTAACATCAATATTGTTTTCAAGAATGTCAACATAATACTTTCTCATGTCTAAGTATTGATTTTCAAGAGAACTCTCTCTACCCATGAGAATATTTCACAATTACCCTCTTTATCTACATTCACTTCCAGGGAAAGGACTACGAAATCCCTTTTTAAGAAAAGAGAATTCATCCTATCTTTTCTTACTTATGCATGTTATATAAAGACAATAAATGTTACTTATCTTTTAATGTTGCAAATATATATAATAGTCATCTTTTCCTAGATATAGTAATAACAACCTTTAACTACATGTAGTAGTATATTTTCTCTACTAAGAAAATATATATAATATTCAATATTTATCTACATGCGGTAAAATATTTTCTTTACAAGAGGAATATTTATCCTTATTCTACATGTAGTAATATATTGAATTACCCATACTAGAGTTATTTAAGTAAAAACCCTCTTTAGGTTATTCTAGTAAAAACCCTATTTTCTTTACCAAGACGAAACATATAAAATAATCAATCCTTTACATGCATTAAAATATTTTCTTTACCAAGAAAACTTATAAAATATTCAATCTTTAACTGCATGCATTAACATGTTTTCTTTACCAAGAAAAAATAGAAAACAATCAATCTTTACTGCACGCATTATCATATTTTCTCTACCAAGAAAACATATAAAACAATCAATCTTTTACTGCATCCATTATCATATTTTCTCTACCAAGAAAACATATAAAACAATCAATTTTTTTACTGCATGCATTATCATATTTTCTCTACCAAGAAAACATATAAAATAATCGTTCTTTTACTGCATGCATTAAAAATATTTTCTCTACCAAGAAAACATATAAAATATTCAATCTTTCACTGCTCATAAACAAAGAATATTTCAAGAGATCAACTTGCCTTTTTCTTTCGACAACTCTATTGCCGGTCTCCCATTGGAAAACCTTTTGGTGGGTTGGTGATCAATGAAATCTTTGCCGTAGGGAGCATATTTTCCCCTAAACCTAGACCCTAGCCATCCTCCTTGGCTTTGTACTGAAAGGTTTGATGGCTTGTTTGTAAACAGCTTCAACGACGCGACTGTTCTATCCTTTCTCCCTCTTCACTTAGGTTTACAAGATATGAAAAACATCGAGGGAAACAAATACAAACAGCTAATACCAATTCAATGAACGGAAAATGATGGATTGGGATATCAAAATGGGCGCACTGGAAATCCTCGGCATATCCTATAAATTCCTTAAACTCTTAGAAATCCGGATTCCAAAACTTATTTCACTCAAGGAATTGGCCGAACATTAATTTCTCCCGTAATACTCCCTCGCCTAGCGAACCAGAAAATGGTTTTCCAAGATCCGTTTCTCCCCGACCATATCTTACAGTTATTGCAGGTGTAGAGGACCCATGGACTCCATGCACAATTCCCCCCAAAATATTCCCCTTAATCAGTTTTTATGAATAACAAGAATTAGTTTTTGAAACTAATTCATAACTTTTTAAAAATTACTATTTCATAAATGATTTTATGTTTTTAGGGATGTTCCACTCGCGACTCGCGTTACACAGGGTTGATTATGACCACTACCTTTATAACCACTGGGAGCTGCGCCCACCCCTCTATAAAGTTCTAGAGTAAGTCTGCGGGATTTGAACTCGTGACCTTTAGTACGTAGCCTGCTTTTCTAACGAACTTCACTGCATTGTGATTACCAACTCGCCTACCCCGTGGGGCTAAAATAACTAATTTTTTTTAAATAAATACAATATTTTTAATTTAAAATAATTAGTATGTTGTAAATAAAAATATATGGTTTAAAATTATAAATTTAGAATTAAAAGTTCATAAATTTATATATTAAAGAGTTCTAAGGCTCGATGAAAGAATTAAAAACATACTCTATATATTCTTCGATGAAAGAGTTCTGAGGCTCAGTGAAAGAGTTAAAAACATACTCTATATATTCTTCGGTGAAAGAGTTCTGAGGCTCAATGAAAGAGTTAAAAACATACTCTATATATTCTTCACATATATTCTTCGGTGAAAAAGTTTTGAGGCTTGGTGAAAGAGTTAAACACGTACTTTATATATTCTTTGAATATATTCTTCGGTGAAAGAGTTTTGAGGCTCAGTGAAAGAGTTAAAAACATACTCTATATATTCTTGGCATATATTCTTACTCTATATATTCTTCACATATATTCTTCGGTGAAAGAGTTCTGAGGTTCGGTGAAAAAGTTAAACACGTACTCTGTATATACTTCGATGAAAGAGTTCTAAGGCTCGGTGAAAGAGTTAAACATGTACTTCATATATTCTTCTCATATATTCTTTAGTTAAAGAGTTTTGATGCTCGGTGAAAGAATTAAAAACGTACTCTATATATTCTTCGCATATATTCTTCAGTCTGCGGGCTATAGGGGGCATGGGCGATCTGTAGTCAGTTACCAAAGATTAGCAAGGGCAAACAGGCGATTTGTAGTCAGGTTTGCTAATATCAGCAGCACACATTCCTTATATTTTTCTTTTCCTAAAACATATTTGCTCATATAATTTCAAGTATGAATATTTCACCATAGTTACCAAAGATTACCAAGGGCAGACCTAGCACAGTTACTCTACAAGGCCTTTATGAGTATATAGATTCTTTAGAGAAACGTAGAGAAGAAAGAGAAGCCAAGCTACAAAAAGAGTTAGAAGCCATGCTGGAAAATAAATTTGCATCTCTTGAAGACACGATCCAAAAACAAATAGAAAATAAAATAGAACTACTAGAGAATAAAATGGAGGCAATGGAGACTAGATTGCAGGTTACAAGAAAACAAAACCAGGATACTAACCAACCATCCTAGCAAGGAGATGTTGATACTTTAGAGAGTCTTAAAATGAAAGACATGATTAAAGAGCTATAAGAAAAAGTTAATAGCCGCCTCACCCTAAATAATGTGGTTGATAAGTTAGATATCAAACCAATTAAAGATGAAATGAAAAAATTAATAGAATTAGACCACGAACGTAACAAAAGGGCCTTGAACCTTATAATCTTTGGTTTAAAAGAGGAAGTAGATGAGGATACTTTAGCCTTAGCCTAGACAGAACTACATAATAGATTACAAATTGAAACAGTGTGTCTCATAGAAGCAACAAGGTTGGGGAAATTAACCGAGAATAAAGGAAGACTAATCCGCATAAAGATGAGCTCCACTAATCATAAGCACGACATACTTAGTAAAACCTCAAGTCTAAAAGGAACAAGAATATTCATAAATGAGTATCTCATTCCAGAAGATCAAGCAGAATTAAGAAAGGAGGTTCAAAAGGTGAAATAAGCTAGAAAGGAAGGAAAATGGGCAATAATCAGAAATAGAAAAGCCTTTATTCGAGATAGAAACCAAAAAGATAGTAATCAATAGCAATTAAACATGCTCCGGATCCTTTCTTGGAATTGTCAGGGATTCCCATGGAACAAAGGCCCCAAGCTAAGTTGGATTTCAAATGATGTTGATATTATTTTGCTTGTTGAAACTTCGGAGCACAAAGAATCTAAGGTCCCTAACATAGATGGTTTTACGCTGTGGTCTACCTGGAACAAGCGATCCTCCCGTAGAGGAATTGGGGGAATAGCTTGTTACATTAAGAAGAACATCTCCCCCCATGTTAGGATTTATAAAAACGACCCTCACAACCAATATAGTTGGATAGAGATCAAAGACATTAATAATAAAACGTCCTGCATAGCAATATGTTATTTTCCCCGCATCAATTCTAAATTCTATAAAAAGAAGAATCTAGATAAAACTAACCCTTACAATGGTTTAGAGAATGATATTTCTAGCATAAGGAATGATGGTAATATCCTTTTAATAGGTGACTTTAATGCTCGAACTTCAAACAACCAAGCTATTATTCTAAGCAATCATTCCAACCCTAATCCTCTTTGGTTAGACGAAGACCCTACTCTGGCTAGCAGGTACAAAAGGAGCTCTGAAGACCTTGGGGAAAATTTGTTTAGGTCGGAGCTAGTCAAGCTTTGTAGTGCTCGGGATCTCATCATTTGCAACGGTCTAAAGAAGTGGCCCAATTCCAACAAGATGACCTGCATCCATGGACTTGGTAGCAGCGTGGTAGACTACGTTATTTCCGATCTCCCATTATACAACAAAATAATAAATTTTGACATCTTAAATGATCACGAACCTGACTCTGATCATAGGCCTTTACTTATAACTCTCAATTTTGTCATGCATAGAGTTCCCATTGAAAATAATACTTATAGCCAAAAGAACTTAATATTTTATAGAAATAAAAATGATCTCTTTCTAAATGAATTAAAAACTAATTTGCTTCCTTTAACTAGTATATACAACATAGAAGACCTCTACCATAATTTCACTACAAGCCTCTCATATTATATTAACAAGTTCTCAATTGAAGTTTCAAATAATAAAAGAAATAGAAAAACCAATCCATGGTATGACAAAGATTGTAAAAGTGCGAGGAGAGCAGTTAAGGAAGCTTTTGATGAATCTCTTAAAATGTACAAGATAAAAATATACAAAGCCCTAACTAAAAGGAAAAAGAGGCAGTACATTCGTCAAAGACACGAGAATCTCTTACACCTCTCTAAGGTAGCTCCTAAGAAATTTTGGAGGCAGATTCTGACTAGGAAGACTAAGGATAATAATAAAATTGCTCTTCACGATTGGAATTCCTATCTTAAAAAGCTTTATGAATCTCCAAATGTCATGGATAATTTGGAAACCCTTCTCACAACGAAAGAAGTTTTCTCTTTAGAAGACATTAAATTTGGGGTTAATCACCTCGCTAATGGGAAAGCTAAGGACATTGAAGGTTACGAGGTGGAAATCTTAAAAATTGGAGGTCCTATCCTCATCCCCCACATCCACAAGATTTTCAATCAAGCAGTCAAGCAAGGGTTCCCTAAACCTTGGACTGAGAGCCTCATTATCCCTATTTTTAAAAGTGGGGATACAAATAACCCCTCTAGTTATCGAACAATTATGATCAGCCCTCTCTTAGCCAAGTAATATGGTAGTATTTTGGAAAATAAGTTAAGCATATGGCTTGAAAGTGAAGGTAAGTGGGATAAAGGCCAAGCAGGTTTCAGAAGGCATCACTCAACAACAGACCACCTTGTTACGCTTAGGATCATTGCGGGGAAATGTCGTAATGATAAATCCAATTTACCTTTGGAATAGATTAAAAGAGCTAAAGGTTCCTCTCGAGTTGAGAGCTGCTACTATAAGGTTATACGAGAATGTAATTGCCAAGCTAAAGACTAATGAGGGGTGGTCGAAATATATTAAGTGTAACATCGGAGTTAAACAAGGTTGCCCCCTCTCCCCTACCCTATTTGGCATTTACATCGATAAGCTCGAAGGCTGTTTAGAGGAAGTAGGATGTGATGGCACGATCTTAGTTGGGATAGTTGTCATCCTTCTTATTTATGCTGACGATATTGTTCTTTTGGCAAGGTGCCCATCTGATCTTGATAAGCAACTAAGGCTTCTTAAGGATTTCTGCTCTACCATGGGTATGACTGTTAACGCTAACAAAACAAAAGCTATGATTATCAAATCCAAGAAGGACGCTTCACTAATTTTATGTATGGCAATAATAACTTGGAGGAGGTGTATTCTTACAAGTACCTAGGAATTGACATTCATCATAAGATCAACTGGAACCATAACATTGAGAAAAGGATTAATCGGGGGTGGAAAGTTTATTCTGGTCTTGAAAATAATTGTAAAATAGAAAACCTTGTAATGTGGGATAAAAAGAAGTTCCTCTTTGAAACTTTAGTCACTCCTGTTATGTTATATGGCTGTGAGGTTTGGGGCTGTAGCATCTCCAGAGAATCAAGGAGAAATATTGAGCAAATCCATAAGCGTTTTATAACTTATAACCTGAAAATTAAAAGTAATACACCCTATCCTATTCTCCTTATAGAAGCAGGTATTTCCCCTATTGAGAGCCTAGCTATGGTTAGGTTTCTATTGTACAAGCACAAACTCAATAACATAGACGATCATAGACTTCCTAAGCTAGCTTTAAATTCCAGCCAAAACCACCTAAGGCTCAATCGAGGGTGGCATAAAGACAGAAGGGCTTGGTTAAACTATTGGGAGATCAACGAAAATGATGCATTGCAAAACATAAATAACATTGAAGATATTGTTACTTCTAAGTTCAAAGAAAAAAAGTGGTGTGAGAAAGATTTAGAGGCTAAAAGAAAATTAAGTTATTATAAGAAGGTCATCAACCCCATCCTAGAAGATCAAAGGCATCTCTCTATTTTAACTAGCTCAAAGAAGAAAATTAATATAGCAAAGATTAGAATGAATTCTCATGAGCTCCATAGTGAAACAGGTCGTTAGGCAGTTCCTAAAACGCCATGGATGGAAAGGATCTGCCATATAGGTGGGAATAGGAACATCGAGGATGAAAACCACTTCCTCTTAGAGTGCCCTGCGTACAATCACATTAGATCTCAGTTTCACAATCTTTGTTACAATACTGACCTTCCTAGCCTTTTACAATGTCAAATTTACATTATCATATGTATTTTAATTTCAAATTATTTTATAAAAACCAAAAAGAAAAATACTCTATTATAAAATATTTTATATCCTAATTCTATATTTAAGATAGCAACCCACCCTAAGAATAGGGGAAAATGATTTTAATAGTCAATAATATAAAGATTTCAATATCTTTATGCTTTTCAAAAAGCATATCAGACAACAACTGACTGACCAATAAAGTAAAAATATTTTTATTAAAATGCGTTTATTTTAATATTAAAAATGACCTGGATTAAATAATTTTTTCCTAAGATAATAAAATTTAAACAATTATACATATAAATAATTTAAATTCAGGTTTTTAAAATTTTATTTTAATTAAGAGTAGGATTTAAGAACGAACAAATTAGGATATAATTTTGTCCGAGAGAAAAGAATGAATCAATAGTGACCGAACTCAGAATGCCAAGATCAATAGGCTCCGCCTTTTCTCTCCCTTCCTTTCAATGCAAAGAGTGGACAGATTCATAGCATCATAGAAGAACCCACTAATTAAAAGATTCCACCGCCTACCTTTTCAATGCAAAGAACGAAGTAATCAAAACTTTTTGAAGTGTGGAAAATGTAATTGACCATTGTGGTTTGTCACTTTCATAAAAATATTTATTTATTTTATTGGACAGATTCATAGTAAATGTAATTGACCATTGTGGTTTGTCACTTTCATAAAATATTTATTTATTTTATTGGACAGATTCATAGTATTAATTTTCTTGAAGTTTGGAAAATATAATTGAGCATCGTGGTTTGTCGTATATAGACTTTTTCATAAAAATATTTATAACTTATTATAATTTATTTTAAATTTTAAAAAATAAATTATAATTTTAATAGTTAAAAAGTAATTTTATAATTTTAATATTATTTTGTAAATAAATTATATATATTATTTTTCCTTTAATTAAATTAGTTATAATATATGGAAATTTATAATCAAATTCAAAAAAATACTAATAATGAATAATAAAATTATAATATATTAATTTAAATAATTATTTAGTACACCATATGTCATTATAGAATTTTAATTACAATTTCAAAACTTTTACTATTATTAAATTATTATATTTATAGATTTTATGCACCACGTCTAAAACATCCCAATGCTACTAAAAACATTAAATTATTACATTTATAGAGTTTATGCACCATGTCTAGAACATCTCGATATTACTAAAAATATTATATTATCTTTGAGGTAGTACTTATTCACTTTCAAAGACTTTTCAATTTCTTACTTAACTCAAATAATTTTTTTTGCAATTGATAAATTAGTGAGTTTGAATGTTTAACATAAAAAATTATGTGCGAAAATTTTCACATTTCTATTACATTGAACTATTTGAAATATTTAAAATTAACAGAAAAAGTTGTGATCTATAGTTCGTAAAAGCTTTATTGAATTATTTGAAATATTTAAAATTAATAGAAAAAGTCATGATTTCTAGTTTGTAAAAGTTTTAAATTTCAGTTTTATGTATTGGTTTATTCATGTTAAATTTTTGAATCTTTGTTTCCAGAGAAAATTATGCACCGTTTTTAGAAGAAAGAAAAAAAAATACATAGTGTTTAAATTAGATTGTTTGGTATTTAAATTCAAAAATATTCTATGAATTTTGGTGATTACATTGAATAATGTTTAGAATATATATATATATATATATATTATTTAAAGTACATTATATACATAGTGTTTAAATTACATGAGTATTTAATTATATGGATTGCCTTTTAAATTCAAAAATATTTTATGAATTTTGGTGAGTATATAGAATAATGTGTCATAAACTACATATTTAAATTTTAGACTTTAAATCTAATATGAAAGTATCTCAAGAAAAATACTAGGACTCTATTACCCTAAAAGTAAAATATCGAAATTATTGTGCATTAATTTTGGGCTTGGTTGCAAAGCATAAACTCCATACTTATGTTGAAATTGAAATTGTATCTGACGCTATATTACAATCCTCTCTTCAACATATCCAAAGCATAAACTCCATACTTATGTTGAAATTGAAATTGTATCTGAGGCTATATTACAATCCTCTCTTCAACATATCCAAAATTATATCCAGAATTCAATTTTTTTCAATGAATAGATGAATACATGTTGATTGATATATGAGACCCTTATCTCTACTAAAGTTTTGCAAAAGTTATAAATAAAACACATAATTAAAATAAATGCTTGTGTGTAGGATGACCAAAGCCCCTATTATGCCTCTATATAAATCTCTCATAAAGAAAAAATTTAATGTCTTGCTTAAGAGCTAGATGAACACAAATTTACAAATTGACCATTCTCTACTACTAACATCCACACGAATTCATGTAATTTCATTACTCCACTTCTTTGACGTCTTGCTTAAGAGCTAGATGAACACAAATTTACAAATTGACCATTCTCTACAACTAACATCCACAAGAATTCATGTAATTTCATTACTCCACTTCTTTGCATCTACTTTGTTCCTTACAACTTAGGTCCACATTGTTGCATTATTTCATTCTCCATCAACTCAACAATGTTTGTTTCCTTGCATGCTACCACTAAATGGCCCTTATTGCCTCATTATCCTCCCAAGGCACCGTTCTCAATTAAATATGCATTGATTGCATCCATATGTGGATATACTCACAATAAACTTTACTATTATCATTTTATCCTCCTTTTGTGGTTGTCCTCTTCATGAAAACTTTCTTCACATACTCTATCTCATTTTCTACAAGAATACCAAGACATAGTACATTATAGAAATGATAAGCTCCCATCTACTCCCCATCTAAAAATACTTTTATTTCAAAACCCATCTTCTAATCTTCTTTAATCTTCTTTTTATTTTAAATTCAATTTCTGAATAACTTCAATAAATATCATATTTTCTTATCACTCTAATTCCATACGATAAAGACTTTTCCTTCTTTCTTCCTTTATTTTTCCCTTTTTCTTCATTTATTTTTCCCTTAATATGAATAATGATACAAATTCCCATACCTATTCCTTTCCTATGACGAATATACATGTTAAAAATTACAATCTAGATAAAAGTTAATTAAAAATAGTTAATTTTAGAAATTAAATACCTTAAACAATTTGAAGAATTCTTCACATTTTATCTCTTATAATAATGATTTATACCCCGTGAAATGCATTAATTTTATCTACATGAATATATTTGTGGACATGTTTTTTTGGCTTACATGTGGTGAATATATTTGTGGACATGTTTTTTTGGCTTACATGCGGTGAATATGTATAGGAATGTGTATTTCATAAATAAAATTACATCCATAAGAAATTGAGAACAATCTATTTGACAAAACGTTATGGTAATGTAATTGGTAAAAATACAATTGGTTAAGAATAGTCCAATTATATAAAGGGTTTTTGTTTTGTTCTGTTTTTAATTGTGAAAATTTTATTTTACACGTGGAAACATAAATGTAGCAAAAGGAGGTTGAGAAAAGTCATTTTATTATGATCATAATGATGCAATGGTGCAATTTCTTTCACAGATATAATTGTTTTATTTTTACTTATAAATATTGTTTCAACATGTTGGCAATGGGGGCCATGGGTATTTTTACTTATAAATATTGTTTCAACATGTTGGCCATGGGGGCATGACCTATGACTTACGTTGGTTGATTGATGTAAATAAATTTTATGACAAATAAATGTTTTTTCTTTTGTGAATATTATATGGAATAGCACGTGAGTGATGTGGGTTTCTTGTTGGGCATATTAAACAATACCCTTAATTTTAATATATATTGAAAAATAATTTTAAAAATTACATTATTTAACCCCTTCCAATATGAACCCAATTCACTTTTTCAATTTAAAAAACCCCTACTTTCACTAGATATTGTAAGTATCATTTTTTCATTAACATTTTTTATACCCCTTTATATTTTTTCATTAACTTTGATCTCCATTTTTTATGCTTACCAATATAAAAACCCTTTATCCCCTATAGATCACCCAATACATTATGTCTTTTTTCCTCCATATATATCCCCCAATATGAATGCATGTGCTATGGTATTGCTCCCCTAGTGAAGCCCCCCGTGCTTGTGAGATGTGTGATTATGTAAGAAGAATAACTATAATATTAGTGACCAAGTGGTTGCATGTAAGAGATAATTACTAATGTGTCATCTCTATCTTAGAATAGGGCATGCATTTTCATGTACTCTAGTTATTGTAAATAGTTCCCTCTGAAAGAAAATTGTAGAAATGTTGTCGGAATGAACATGCATATTGCATGCACAAGAATAAAATATATCATGTTATATTTCCCTTAGAAGGGGACATGAATTTATATGCATAATAATAATAATCTCTGTTATATTGGAAAAAATTTACTTAAATACATGCACAAAGAAAAGTTGAGGGGCTAACTTTCTTTGGATAAGTTTTATCGAATAACATGCATGGGAATCAAAGCTAACATGCTAGCGTCATTTAAATGAAAATGGATAGTTATAGTGGCTATCCTTTGGAAAAGAACGTGTGCTTGTGTAAATGAAATATTAGTTAACGTGGAATTTATTTTATAGACATGTTTTGATCGTTACATGCTTATAACTAGTGCATATGCAGTATTGTTAAAGGATGCATGCCATAATATTTTGCTTGCTTTTCATGAATGTACATGAATAGATAGTGAAACATCACTAATATAGATTTATGAATTGGTTGATTAATACTTTATGTAATCATGATATCAACGAATGTTGATGAAAATAATGGCAGGAAAGGATGTTGATTTCTGCAAAGAATAAATTATGTTTAACATGGTGGTAGGTAAAGAATTAACGGTCCATGCAGATGAGTGCAAGCTCCAAGATGGTCCAATGAATGAACAACTGTGCCACAAAGATATAAATATTGAGGATTTGTGGGTAAATGATATCATGATGATTGTAATATCTTTTAGCTAGATATTTTGTATTTAAATGACATTTCCTTGTAATATTTTATGACAATGGTTAACGGATGGACTCCCTTATAAGCCATTGAATGAGGGGTGAACAACTCTCACGAGCGTTTAATGACAAAATTAAACATTTGTTGGTTTTCACACTATGGGGTTTCTAGGGTATATCAATGTTTAATGACGTGGTTGTGTCTTGTGCTATTTTTATATTCCTCGGATGAGTAGATATTTCTAATATCAAATGCACGATTAACTAATTTATGTAAGGGAATTGTGAAAACAATGCAAGGTTACTAGGGGATGTTACATTATCTCACAAAGTATAATAGGAATAAGAGGGTAGATCACCTGATAGCCCCTTATGATCATCAAGGAGTCTCTTAGATCCAGTGAAACATTTTTTTGTGTAAAGAGGAACTTTCGAAAGCTTCAGGGAAACCTCTACCAAATTTTTGTCACGCATAATGCATGCACATATCAAAGTAACAACCATCCCATCACACAACCAAACACAATACCCCAATTTGAAAATTTTGCATTAACTCTTCCACTAGGAAAAATAAAAAAATTAGAGGAAGGTTATTGAGCCGAGATGTTCATTATACTTCCCAATATGAAGGGATGTGTAAGTGTATCGATCGGTCAATCGAGTTGACTGGTGGGCTCCAGTATTGTAGCAATAATGATGCAACTCCTAGGACTCCCTTCTTTACTTTTATCAACCTGGTAGTTCGTAACAAACTTGGAAGCGACGGTGATATATGCACAAGTACTAGCTCTTGTCGTAGGTTGTCACTGGATCAACTAGCACAAGTCTGCTAGGAGCTTAAGCCAACTTCTATGAGCTCTTAGAAGAAGCTTTTAACTGTGATGGATGAAAGTAACTCAAAAGAAGCTAATCTACTTACAGAAAGAGGTTGAAAGCTAAAAGGAAATGCAAACCCTAGTTTTACTGACTACCCCTACTGGTGCAAAAAAAGAGGATGAAACTATAGAAAGGGATGCCATTGACTCTTGGGGAGGTAAAGTGCATGTGTCTAAGCTACTTCTGTAGTGAAATCTGAAAAGGAACATCTTTTTGTATTTTTGAGTAATTTTGTAAAAATCATATGTGCATGTGCTTTAACTGTTTTTAATTGTGCAGAGGTTGATTGGCGAAAGGAAATGGGGTAGGCGCTTGGAGGATGTTGGGAAAGCAAGATGAGGGCCTAAGGGGTCCCTAACACCCTTCCAGAGAGTTTCACAGTGTTCAGACCTCGAAAAATCGCTCACGTGATCTTCTACAGGAAGTCTGCAGGGGTTCTACAGGATGTTCTGAAAGGGGATTTTGAAGGGTTGATGGTGGAAGAAAGGTGGAAAAGTGGAGATGGAGGTTGGATGAGGATGTGGAGGAGTCTAGGACCTGTAAAATGAAACTCAGAAGTGATGAGGATGGTTGGATTTGTTCAAGGATGGATAGAGCAATGTCGCACAAAAATATGGAAATTAGGTCAAATTGAGAAAATGTGGCAAACGAAGGGCAAGAATCTGAGTTAGGGGATGGATCAGGTTGCACTGATGGAGGAAGGGTAGGTAGGGAGGTATCACAGGTGTTCTGCACACTATTTCTTGAAACTGACCAAACAAAGACCATGCAAACCAAATATCTAACTATTCTAACCTACTTTGAGCTAGGAACCAGCAACCATGATGAACATAAATTCATTGGTAGAAAATCAGGTAAAATAACTATGAAATCCAAGCAAGAATGGATCTAAGCATGTAATCGCATCTGGTATCAACTTTTTCAACTGAGAAACTAATACTAGCAATTGCATGAAGAAGCAAGAACAATGTTTTTGTGGCAGCAAGGATAGCTTGGTCTCAGCTCATGGTCCCGAGGAGGGAGAGGTGAGATCCAGGGTTGCTTGATGGCCTTTTCTGAAGATCTTTTCTATTACCAACCTATTAAATCACTCTAAAACATGAAAAGATTTTTTAATCATCAAAAATGACCTAGGTAACCAAGCAAGATTTTAATCTACTAGTAGAAATTATTTTATGAAGACAACAAAAACATATAACAGTACACAGAGGAAGACCTGGCACTTGAGTTGGGCCCAAACCCAAGAGCTACAAGCTCCTAAGAAGAAGCTCAGAGCTGATGCGAACTGAAACTAGTTTCCATTACTCAGAAAATAACCATGTCACAAAAAAAAATGTTTTAGAGCAGAAGCTCCAAAATGAGCTGAATGGCAGAGCAGCATTAAAGTGCAAAATATAAAATGTTCAAAAAGTAAACTACGAAGGCTGGAAGCCTTCCTACTTATGCACTATGAGGACCTCCAATAGTCCTCCTTAATTCAAGGGGCTTGGCTTCTCAAAACTGCAAGTACTCAGCCACTTCACAAAAGCTGCTCTGCTGCCCTTGGAAATCAACTTTGGTGGGCTGCTGGACTCTGAGCTGATGGTGGAGAACTCGAGGAAGGGCCATTTGGTTCAGGAGACACCCTTCCTATGAATCCTCAGCCTTGTTCCCTCATATTTGGCTGTCAAATGGCTCATAAATTCTTGATCTTTGTCCAAAAGTTGTCCAAAAATCTGCAATAAACACATATTAGCCTTCATGGTCAAGTGACTATTCTCATTCATCCAATTAACATAGATATACTCAAAATCATGCATAAACTATGAAGAATGGTGGATTTATGGAGAATAATAGGCAAAATGAGCCCAATAAGTTACCCATTTTTGGGGCTCATCATCAACCCCCTACTAAATGGGTTGCTCATCCTCTGAGCAACTAATCCAGCTCATCATCTTTGATTGCTTTGACTGCCTCTCTCACATCCCAGGCCTCTGAGGTGATGTCTTCTTCTCAGTCATGAAATCCTGCTTTTATTTATACTTCCTCCCACTGCCTGTGTTCCCCTTCTTCTTTGACTCCTTCCAGCAGTCCTAAAAGCAAGGGAGGACTGAACTTTAGGCCGAACCAGTTGGCCTGCAGATTTTGCATTGACTGTTTATAGGGGGGTACCCTTGCCAAGGCCTCCCTCATCCTCGTTGGGGAGTGGTATTCTCTTATTTTTAGACTGTGGGGCAGTGTGTTCCACCTCCTTATGCAAGCATGAATGCAATTATCCCCCAACAGTCTTTACATGTCCTCAAGGTGAGCAATGGCTTGAGCTTGTCGTTTAATGTAATCTGGTAAAACCTGAGGGTTGTTGGCCAGGTGCTGATGGGAATATATTAAAGCTGATGTATCCTTTGGTTCTGCCTTGATCATGAGTGGTTCACTTAGCTCTTTGTTCATAATATTCTGAATCTCTGCTGCCCTCTTTTCCTCATGATTTAACCAAGAGGCCATGGCCATAAGTTGCGCATCTCCCAATGTAGCATTGGGGTCCCACAGAGTCATGTTTGGAAGGGCCAAGTTGTGTAAATAGAATTCGGATAACTTGGCCTTATCTTCTGTTGAGCTGGTGTCACACAAAGTCATGAATTGATGGTAATTTTAAAATGGAATGGTGACCCTTTGAGCCAAGGTGTAAATCTGGAACTGCAACCATTGATCTTTAAGATATAAGGCATATGACTTGGTAGGTTGCCTACACTGCAAGGCCTCTACTGCCCAGTTGGCCATGCAGGCCAGTTGGGCTTCCTTCTCTTGTACCTGTTTCTTTAGAGACTGTATTTCCTCTGCCGCCTGTGACTCCTTCTCCTGTAGTTGTTTTGTTAGCACCTCAACCTCAGCCTGCAGCCCGTCCACTCTTTGTTGTTCATGAGAGGTTTCTTTGTCTGCTGGAGGCTTTTCCTGTTGCTGCTATTCTCCTAGAATGGAGGGCCTGTCTTCCTTATAACGTCCCTGTAGCCGTAGCTGCTGTTTCAACAACTCGTTCTCTTCCTGTAGTTTGGCCCTTTGACTGCTTCCCACATGCTTCACCATGGCCAATTCTTTCCTTGACTCCTTGAGTTGTTCTTCCAGGTGGCCTATGTCTACCACACCCTTGGATTTGGTAATCCTCATCCAAGTGTGAGTCCTAATTCTTTCTTCTTCCAGTGCAAAGAAGAGTAGTACCGCAAATTTTTGGGGAATTATTTTCCCGGCTTCTAGCAGGTTATAGTATGAGCCCAAGCTAGGCTGAGGGCTTGGTTCCAATATTTCCTCTGTCTTTTCTTCTTCCTGTGATTGTTTGGCCGCCTTTTCCTCCAATTTCTCGGTCTCTTTTAGCTTAGCCTGAGTTTCCTATAGAGATTTCTCAGCTTCTTGTAGAGCTGTCTTTGAGTCCATCGTCTTAATTCTCTCTCTCCAGGTGGAGATTTTTGGGCTTCCTCATTCATAGGTGACGGATATCTTTGAAGGAGACCCTTCTTTTGGTTTAGGTGTTGTGTCCTTAATGAAAATTGGCTCCTTTGACTGTGGCTGGGGTCTGCCCACTTTGATCCGTGTGCTCCTCCTTGCTTTAAAGTACATGGAGGTTTGCCTCTTTCTCTTCCCTTTTTGTTTTGGAGGTGTGCTTAAGGTGGCAAGCACAGCTGCTGCCTCCCTTGCCAATATTTCAGGTGATTTCTCCTTTTGCTGTTCTTTTTCCATGCTTCCTGTAGAAGTCCCTGTGTCAATTGTTTCTATCTGTATTGTGGCCATTTTAGGATGTCTATTTCCCTTTTGTTTCTGTGTGTCTACTTTTGCTGTGACAAACTTCACTTGGGGTTTTTCTACCTTCTCTGCTCTCCTTTGGATTCTCTTTGCTCTTGCTGTTTGTGCTGTTGTTTCTTCCTCTGTTTTAGGCTCAATAATCTGGCTCTTTCCCCCTTTTTCTTTCTGTCCTTGTTGTACTTGAATGTCCTGTGTTCCTTCACCATTGGTTTTCTTACCTTATTCAGTGTTTTCTCCCTCCTCACTACTGGATGAGGTGATGTCTTTGGCCAGAATTATAATATCGTCATCTCGAGACATGTTTCAGAATATTTCCCTAGATATGGGGATAGTGTAGATGTGTAGGGCATCTTCCACTAATAGCTTGATGATACCATGATGGGCCAACTGATCTAGGATCCCTTCATTCAATTTTGTACCACATTCAATTAGTGACTGAGGAAGAAAATAGGGAATGCTCAGTTTCTTGTCTGGAGGTAAATCAATTCCATGTCGTAGTTCACACAACAACATGAAATGATAACCGTAGACAATGCTAAACCTCCCTTCACATGTAATGTACTTCATAATTTGGAAACTGATCTCACTCCAGAGAGGAGGAAAGCTGGTTCTTCGAATCCCGTTTTTTTCTTCTACAGGATGTTCCTCGGGTAGGAAGAATGCTTTCTTGGCAACTTGGCCCAATGACCTCTCTTCTTTGCTCCAAGGGAACCCTAATGGTAGACCAGTAACACGACCGATTAGCTTAGGGGTAAGTTCTATGGTCAAACCCATAAAACTAATTGTGGCTTGTGTCTTTGATTGAGGTCTTAGGGACATTAAAAATTCCTCCGTTATCTCCTCGTCATGACCCCGGATTTTGTCAAAGAATGACATCCAATTGGCTTGGGTGAAAAGGTCCACCACCTCAGGATGCTCGTGCAGTTTGCTGGGGTCCAAGGGTTCTTTCCTTATGAATCCCCCTGGCATGGTGAGAGTACTCTTTTTTTATGCTTTGATCAGAAAAAGGAATGCTATTTATTGTTTTCCCCCTGAAATCAAGAAGGGATTTCTCGGGTATCCACTATTAGTTAACAACTATTCCCTGGTTTTCAAGACTTTTGTTGCCCAAAACTCAGCCGTATGTTTATGAAAGGAAGAATTTTGTTTCTACAGACAAGTTACAGAGCTCAATTTTTCTTCTCAGCTCACATACAGATATACAAATTCAAAATTTTTCATACACAGGCTAGCCCCCACAGTTGCATATCTTCCCTACAGGAGAATTTAAAAAATAGGAACGTGGAGGAGAATCTTGATGCAGAAACAACTGAGAAACCCAATGCAACACACAGGCAAATGTTTTACTTCCAATTCCCAAGCAAATTTTTCTCTGATTCCCCAATCTGATACCATTCAATTCACCACCTTTTCAAATCATACCATCCATAGAAGAGTTTTTCGAGCCTACCTCGTTTGGAGCTCCAAATTCGACGAAGAAAAATTCCAGGCTTCTCTGCTCTAGAAAGCTGTGCAGGGTTTCCTGTAGAACCCTTCCTGTAGAAGACCCCCCGATTCCTATAGAATGTTTATGTGCCTTTGAGCGAGCCCAATACGCAAGAGATTCTCGAAAACAGGTAGAAAAATTAGTGGAGGATGACTGGTTAACAGTTTTTGGAAGCAGAGGACGCGTACTTCAGTTGAGGATGTTGAAAGTGCAAAATGAACAGAAGGTGGTGTGAGTTTCAGCCGAGCATCTATTAACTGCGGTGTGATTCGTGGTGAGGGGATGAGGTGGCTAGGCCAAACCATTGATCCGATGTCACGACCATAATTTCTCTGCATGTTTCTGACCACCATCACCTCCCCTCTGCCGTTAACCACCGCCACCACTACCAGTCCCGACGATTTCTTCCTGAATGGACACTCCACACGTGTTGGCTGCACACCTCATCAACAATTTTGAATGTAGCTGGCTCGTTCAGATCCCACGAGGCTATGTAACTGGCCGAGGGTGGCCAGTTGACTGGCCACCGATTCCATTCAATCTGAACCATTTCCATAGGCATGCAGCTCTTAAAATATAGTTTATGCAATTGACGAATGAGTTTAGACACTTACCTACATGGTCACGGCCGCGTTATGTAGATTTCGGGTCTTGGAACCACTCCTTCGTTCGCTGCTGCTTCGTGCATGGGTGTTAGAATCCATTCCTTCCTTCGTTGATGCTACATGCACCAGTTTTGAAACCCATTCCTTCATTTGCTACTGCTGCATGCAGACATTTTGCTTGGCTTCGACTGTTGACGATATTTTCTCGTTCGAGATGAGCCCTTTGCATGTTTCCTTTGTCATTTTCGGTTGTCCCTATCTCCAGAGTATGTCTCCCAGAGGGATCGGCTGCTACAGGATTCCTGTAGGATGTCCTGTAGCTGCTTCTCCTCCTGGGATGCAAGCTAACATGAGCAGGGATATACTGTTGTTGAGGGATTCGGCTGATGAGGAGTCCAGAAGGAGATTGACAGGTATGGTAAGTGAAAGAAACTACTCTTGATTTGTCAAATAAAGGTTTTGCTGGTAGTATGAGGAAAACATGGTTTTTTTTGTGTGAGTGTGTAGGAACAAATAACAGGATGGGTGTAAAGAGATGAAACAGGGTGACATGTGGTGATGGACAGAAACAGGGGTGTTTGCAGGCCTAACAAGCAGATTCCAACCTTCAGATTCCCTTCCAAGATCAATTTTGGCATGTCTAAAGGTTCTACAGGATCTTCCTGTAGAAGACATGGAAATTCCTATAGAAGGCCCAGAACTTCCTGTAGAAGGTGAAATCTTAACCTGAATGTGATCAAATCCTAGGAAAGGGGAGTGGTCATGGAGGAAGTGTATGTGAGGGATGCTTGCAGCCTATTGCTGACCTCTGTCCTTGTTTTGCGTGACCCTCCTAACCTGCAATTATTCAATAGAAATTAGGCCTATTTTTTAATTTTTATTTTTTGTGTGACAGCTGGGGCACCTCCAGGAGGTTTTCACCCTCACTGTCTACCCTGGGCGCCTCTAAGAGGTTTTCACCCAAGGATCTTTTTATTATTTTCTGTTTTTTCGTTTTTCTCTCTCTCTCTCTCTCTCTTTTTTCTAATGATCAAGGTGTGGGTGGAGTAGAGACAGGGCCTTGCTCCACTACCAGCACTGATTTATCCAGAGTTTCAATGAACTCCTACTTGGAAAGGGGCTTCCTGTTGATTTTCAATCGATGCCCGTTGATGAGCATGGGGATGGCTTCTTCATCAGTGGTCCTGATAAGGACTGAACCATTATCGTTGCATTTGTCCACTACATATGGTCCCGACCACCTTGTCCTCAACTTCCCTTTGAAATCCTTGTATCTTGAGTCATATAACAATGCCCAATCTCCTGGCTGAAATTGCTTTTCGTTAAGGTGCTGGTCATGCGATATCTTTCTCTGGAGTTGAACTACTTCTGAGTGGAGAAGGGCCTGCATTCTCTGTTCATCTAATCCATTCAGCTGTAGTAACCTTTCCTATTGCACATGGCTGAGATCCAGGTCCAGTTGAGCTGCCAACTTTAATGTGTTGTACTCGAACTCTATGGACAACAGAGCCTGCTTCCTGTAGACCAGATCATAAGGTGTGAAAGCTGTTGTGGTTTTCCAAGTGGTGTTGTAGGCCCAGGTGGCCTCAACCAAGCGATCTGCCCAATCCTTTCTAATGCTGCTGACCACTTTAGTCAAAATCTCTTCTAAACCCTATTAGTGACTTCCACCTACCCATTTGCTTGTAGATGATAAGGGGTGGAAGTTTTGTGCTTGATCTTGTGATGAGCGAATAGGTCTTCAATCAGGTTAGAGGTGAATTGACTTCCTTTATCTGTGACTAATTCTCTTGGGTAGCCAAACTTGATAGAAGATGTTTTCCCTTAAAAACTCAGCCACTTTTTCTTCTGTTGCTGCCTTAATTGCCTTTGTTTTTTCCCACTTTGTCAGGTAGTCTGTGCACACAATGATGTAAGACTTTTGCTTTGAAGGAGGGTTGATAGGACCCAAAAAATCCATGCCCCACTTCTCAAATGGCTCGAAAGTCACTTGAGGTTAGAGGGGCATTTCATCCCTCGGAGTTGGTTTCCCCATCCTTTGACATCGGTCACATTGGCTGATGTATCTTCTGACATCTTGATGAAGAGTGGGCCAATAGTAGCCTGCCTATAGAATTTTGAATGCAGTCCTTTTTGCTACAAAGTGGCCTCCACAGGGTCCATCGTGAGAGGTTAGGAGAATGTCAAAAACTTCCTCCTCCCTAACACAATGCCTTGGGATCTGATATGGGCCAAGTTTAAACAACTTGCCCCCAATCCAAGTAAAGGGGACACTTTTCCTCACAATTCTGCTCTTCTCTTTTGAGGATAGGTGTGGAGGGAACTGTGCTGAGACCAAGTAGTTTGCTATATCAAAAAACCATGGAGAGAGTACTGAAATAGCAAACAGGTGTTCATCTGGCATTTGGTCATCCACCATCCCTTCTTCACCTGTAGGCAAATCTAATCTAGACAAAAAATCAGCAACAACATTTTCCTTTCCTGGCTTGTCAATAATGGTTAAGTCAAATTGCTACAATAAAAGTAACCATCGAATGATACGAGCATTCACCTTAGGTTTATTCATCAAATACCTTATCGCAACATGATCAATGTGTACAAATGTTTGATAACCAGTGATGTAGTGTCTGAACTTGTTTAGGGAATGGAATACAACTAGGAGCTCTTTCTCGGTCACAATATAGTTATGTCTACCTTGGACAGGTTTTTGTTGACAAAGTATATGGCATATGGCAGCTTCTCCTATAATTGTCCTAAGGCTGCCCATATGGCTTTGTTCGAGGCATCAGTGTGGATGTGCAAAGGTAGGACCTAGTTGGGACCTCAGGATTGGGGCAGTTACCAGCTTATCTTTCAACTCATCCAGAGCCTCTTAGCAGTTGTCAGTCCATTTAAACTCAACATCTTTCCCCAAAAGACCAAACAATGGCAAGGCTAGCTTACTAAAATCTTTAATGAATCTTCTATAGTATCCTGCTAAGCCTAGAAAACTCCGAACATCTCTTACCTTTTGAGGAGGTGGAACCTTTTGGATGATAGCAATTTTGTTAGGATCCACCTGTAATCCTTGTTGAGAGATTGTATGACCTAGCATAGTCCCTTCAGTCATCTGGAATTCACAATTTTTAGGACTGAGGGATAGGTTCATTTCAATACACTTGGCTAAAACTTTTCCTAGGTTAGTCAATGCTTCTTGGAAGTTGGACCCATAAGGAGTAAAGTCATCCATATAGATTTCTACCGAATCATGAACCAGTTCAGCAAATATGCTCAATATTGCTCTCTGGAAAGTGGCAGGAGCATTACATAGCCCAAAGGGAAGGACCCGATAGGCAAAGGTACCCCATGGACAAGTGAAAGTGGTCTTATCTTGGTCTTCCAGGCTGATTAGGATCTGATTATAGCTACTGAACCCATCTAGGAAAGAAAAGAACTTTTTCCCTGCTAGCCCATCTAGCACTTGATATATGAAAGGCAAAGGGAAATGGTCCTTCTTGGTGGCTTTGTTAAGTTCTCGATAATCTACACAGATTCTCCACTTCCCATTTTTCTTGGGCACAAGCACCAGAGGAGAAACCCATTCGCTATCTGAGATGGGGTAGATGAATCCTGCATCCAACAACTTTTGCAATTCTTCTTTAACAATGTCCTTAAGGGCTGGATTCATTCTCCTCTGAGGCTTCCTGACTAGTTTACAATCCTCTTTAATGTAAGTGTGATGGGTACAGACAGACGAATGGAGTCCTTTCATCTCCTTATAGCTCCAAGTGAAAGCATCCAAATGGCGGTTCAATAAGCTACACAGCTCCTTCTACTGAGAGGGAGATAAGGATGAGCTGATCTTCAAGGTTCTTTCAGGGCCAAATTCCACATTCTTGACTGTGGGGAGAGGTTGGATCAGCCACACAGAGGTCCACTAAAGCACTGGCTTGGGTACCTTCCACCAACTCCTCTAATGGCAGCACACTGGGAGGTGGATTTTGAATCAAATTCTCTATTAGGTCATCCTCAGTTTGAGGACCTCCCTGGGTGGCTTCCACTGTGCACATTGGTGCAGAGTAGACTTCATCCTCATCTTCCTCCTCCAACCAGAGAGGTAAGTCATGTTCTAGCAGAGGTTGGGAGGGAGGATATAGGACTAGCTGTTTGGACATAGGCCCATTCTTGATGGTCATGCTCCCGGCTCGAAAACTGATGTAAGCATCCGCAGTAGCTAACCAAGGCCTTCCCAAAATGCAAGGGTATCTAGTGAGTTTTGCCTTTGGCTGAAGGACCAAAAAATCTGCAAGGTACTCCCAAGAATCAACAGAGACCAAGAAATCCTCCACAATACCTTTGGGAGCCATGGTGGAGCAGTCTGCTAACTGCAGTATTGTCGAGGTATTTCTTAAGGAACTCTGAAGGTTGAGTTCGAGCATAGTGTCCCTGGTCATCACATTAATGGCAGCCCCTAGATCGATCAGGGTGTGGGGGATTATGGTGCGATTGATGTGGACATCAACTATAGGACTCCTAGGATCCAAATATTTTGGACAAATTATTTGCCCCAACATCAGATCAGACAGTTGTCCTATGACATTGATAGTCGGGGCATCTCTCTTGTGCCTGCCTGGGTTCCTGAAACACTTCTCCTTGATCAATTTGTTGTAGATTGGTACATATTTTATGGCTTGGAGAAGTGGGATTTTCACACACAACTATTTAACTTCCCCCAGAAGTTCAGTCTCCTCTTGGTTTGGTTGCGTGGCTACTGTTAGTATCTCAGGAAAGGGTGGAAAGTCTTTGGGTTCACTTTCCTGTTTCCCTTCCTTGTCCTCCAAGGGAGGAGGTTCGCGATCTGGAAGGACCTTTCCAGATCAAAGGTTGATCTCCTGAATCTCCACAGCATAGGTAGGGCATGTTGTCTCTCCAGTGTATACCTGTTGGGTCTGTCTGTTGTTGGGGTTCAGGTTTGGTTGAGCATGCATCTGGGGTTCTCTTGGAGGAGTAGGAGGTAATGGTTGTGGTTGAGCAAGCGGTGGAGGCAAAATAGCGGGAGGAGAGTTGTATTGGGGCCTCCACCCTAGTTGAGGTGCATTCCACTGAGGTTGTGGCTGAACATGAGAGTGAAACGAATGAGCAGCAGGTTGAGTATGGTATTGAGATGGATAAGACCAAGGAGGAGGTGTGGACTAGGAAGGATGAGTAGGGGTGCCGCAAGAAGACACGTGAGCAGATTGGTTGGGGTTGTAATAAGTTTGGGATGTCCCTTGCATCCCCTGTTGGTAAGGTCTGGATCCATGCGGCCTCCTTTGGTTGAGGAAGTAGAGTGGTTCAGTGGCTCCTTCAACCCCTTGGTACATGGCTTTAAGTCTGGGTAAGGTTGGGCACTGGTTTGTGGGGTGGTCTTCCTCACAAACGAAACATACCTCCACTGAGTGCCATGAACATTCGTTCTTAGGATGCTTCCTTTTACATCTGGGACAAAAGATGGCCAAAGCCTTCTCAGCTTCCTCTTTCTTTTGTTGGATTCGGAAAGTTTCCAGTTGCATGAAAATGGTATGTCTCATCTCACTTTTGAGGTCTTCCATCTGATTTGCAAACTCATGCTTGGAGAAGGTGGCACTAGCTGAAAGTGGATTCCCCATACCTCTTTTCCGGGCTGCCCTAAAGTGGTTTCTAAACACAGTCTTTATGTCCTCATAAGGTAGTTGGTAGATGTCTCCTCCAGCTAACAAATGGAGGGTATCTAGAAGGTCTTCAGGGACTCCTCGGAGCAGAACCAACTTCGGAGATTCGGGGTCAAGTGTGAACCTGGCTCTTTTATAACTAAGTTGGAACCTTTCTTCATAGTCTTCTAAAGACTCATCACTTCCCATGGTCATCCAAAAGATCTCTCCCTTCGTTTCCTTTGACCTACAATAGTCCTGGTATTTGTTGTTAAAGGTTTGCTGCATATGAGCCCAAGTTGTGATACTGTTTCCAGGTAACCCCATGAACCAGCGTAGTGCTGCATCCTTAAGGGTAGAGGGAAAGAGTTTCAACTTTTTCTCGTCTTCTGCATAGTCATAAGTTCGACAAAGGACAACAAACTCAAACAAGAAGGTATCAGGGTCTTCAGTGGTCAATCCATGGAAGTGAGGTAAGGCTGAGAGACTTATGTTTTTCATTTTCATGGCCCCGTTGGTCTCTCAGATGGGAAAGGCACCTTCTATTCTCTCCTCATCTCCTATACCGTTTCTATGTTCATCCATGGTCTCAAGAGGAATGTTTTCTTGCTCTTCTTCTGTTATAGGATCTTCGTATATCTCTGGAGGTTCACCTATAGGTTCTTTTGGATCACTGCCACTGAAGAAGAGAGAAGAGTGACTCAATGATGTGGTGGGGGTGTTGGGTAAGAATCTCCCTGTATTGTCTCTATTCCTACAAGGCATGAAATGGAATATTTTTGGTGGAGTTTTGGTTTTTTCTCCTTGTACATGCAAAACTGAAAGAGATTGAACTGCAACTACCTAAAATCTATCTTGCTGAAATGAAAATGCAGAATTGAAATGAAAGCAGGAAATGACTAATCTATGATGCTGAAATGAAATTGCAGAAATGAAATGCTAAGCTACCCTTGCAGAATTGAAATGCTAATATACGCTTGCAGAATTGAAATTGTGGAATTGAAATGCTAATCTATGAAAGCGGGAAATACCTAATCTATGCTTGCTGAAATGAAATGAAAGCAGGAAATGTCTAATCTACTTTTGCGGAAATGAAATTGCAGGATGGAAATGAAACAACTACTCTACGCTTGCTGAAATAAACTACTTAACAGAAGATTGAAGTAGAAAATAGAAGAAAAGCAGCAATCACAAATACTTTGACGCTTCCCTGGCAACGGCGCCAAAAGGATGGTGGGCTCCAGTATTGTAGAAATAATGCTGCAACTCCTAGGACGCCCTTCTTTACTTTTATCAACCCGGTAGTTCGTACCAAACTTGGAAGCGACGGTGCTATATGCACAAGTACTAGCTCTTGTCGCAGGCTGTCACTGGATCAGCTGGCAGAAGTCTGTTAGGAGCTTAAGCAAACTTCTATGAGCTCTTAGAAGAAGCTTTTAACTGTGATGGATGAAATTATCTCAAAGGAAGCTAATCTACTTGCAGAAAGAGGCTGAAAGCTGAAAGGAAATGCAAACCCTAGCAAACCCTAGTTTTACTGACTACCCCTACTGGTGCAAAAAAAGATGATGAAACTACAGAAAGGGATGCCATTGACTCTTGGGGAGGTAAAGTGCATGTGTCTAAGCTACTTCTACAATGAAATATGAAAAGGGACATCTTCTTGTATTTTTGAGTAATTTTGTAAAAATCATATATCCATGTGCTTTAATTGTTTTTAACTGTGCAGAGGTTGATTGGTGAAAGGAAATGGGGTAGGCACTTACAGGAGGTTGGGAAGGAAAGAAGAGGGCCTAAGGGGTCCCTAACACCCTTCCAGAGAGTTTCACAGTTTTCAGACCTCGAAAAATCACTCACGTGATCTTCTACAAGAAGTCTGCGGGGTTTCTACAGGATGTTCTACAGGATGTTCTGAAAGGGGATTTTGAAGGGTTGATGGTGGAAGAAAGGTGGAAAAGTGGAGATGGAGGATGGATGAGGATGTGGAGGGGTCTAGGACCTGGCAAATGAAGCTGAGAAGTGATGAGGATGGTTGTATTTGTTCAATGATGGATAGAGCAATGTTGTACAAAAATATGGAAATTAGGTCAAAGTGAGAAAATGTGGCAAACGAAGGGCAAGAATCTAAGTTAGGGGATGGAGCAGGTTGCACTAATGGAGGAAGGGTAGACAAGGAGGTATCACAGGTGTTCTGCACACTATTTCTTGAAACTGACCAAACAAAGACCATGCAAACCAAATATCTGACTATTCTAACCTACTTTGACCTAGGAACTAGCAACCATGATGAACAAAAATTCATTGGTAGAAAATCAGGTAAAATAACTATGAAAACCAAGCAAGAATGGATCTAAGCATGTAATCGCATCTGGTATCAACTTTTTGAACTGAGAAACTAACACTAGCAATTGCATGAAGAAGCAAGAACAATGTTTTTGTGGTAGCAAGGACACCTTGGTCTCAGCTCATGGTCCTGAGGAGGGAGAGGTGAGATCCAGGGTTGCTTGATGGCCTTTTTCGAAGATATTTTCTATTACCAACCTATCAAATCACTCTAAAACATGAAAATCTTTTTTAATCATAAAAAATGACCTAGGTAACCAAGCAAGATTTTAATCTACTAGTAGAAATTATTTTATGAAGACAGCAAAAAAATATAACAGTACAAAAAGGAAGAACTAGCACTTGGGTTGGGCCCAACCCCAAGAGCTACAGGCTCATAAGAAGAACCTCAGAGATGATGCGAACTGAAACTGATTTCCTTTACTCAGAAAATAACTATGTCACAAAAAAAAATGTTTTACAACAGAAGCTCCAAAATGACCTGAAAGGCAGAGCAACACTAAAGTGCAAAATACGAAATGTTCAAAAAGTAAACTACAAAGGCTGGAAGCCTTCCTACTTATGCACTATGAGGACCTCCAACAGTCCTCCTTAATTCAAGGGGCTTGGCTTCTCAAAACTTCAAGTATTCAGCCACTTCACAAAAGCTGCTTGGTTGCCCTTGGAAATCAACTTTGGTGGGCTGTTGAACTCCGAGCTGCTGGTGGAGAATTCGAGGAAGGGCCATTTAGTTCAGGAGACACCCTTCCTATGAATCCTCAGCCTTGTTCGCTCGTATTTGGCTGTCAAATGGCTCATAATTGCTTGATCTTGGTCCAAAAGTTGTCAAAAAATATGCAATAAACACGTATTAGCCTTCATGGTCAAGTGACAATTCTCATTCATCCAATTAATATAAATATACTCAAAAGCATGCATAAACTATGAAGAATGGTGGATTTATGGAGAATAATAGGCAAAATGAGCCGAATAAGTTACCCATTTTTGGGGTTCATCATTGACATGTACCCCTTTGTAATAAAAATAAGTTATAGTCTAAATAGAAAAATAATGTTGGCTATAATAAAAGAAAATGAATATGTTCTAAGGTAATTAGAAGTAAACAAATTGTGTAAGATGTTTAAACCTTATACTTTAAAAAAATACTTTAGCAAGATATTAAAATAAACTATTTGAATATCTATGTTACGTAATTTATGTATATGAACTTCATATATATATATATATATATATATATATAGAAAAAGATTTGTTAAGATAAAATATTTTGATGTTGTATATAAAAAAAATATTCAATGTGGGTAATCAATAAAATATTTTAATACGAATTAATATTGACACATTTAAAAATATATTAATAATAATAAAAAAGAATTTAATTTGGGTTGATTAAATTTTTGAAAATACATGTCGTGTAGAAATTTACAGGGTAAGTTCCTCAGATAGAACACCAAAGGACACCGCTCACAAACAGATCACAGATCAATACACTAGTATTCTTGATGTGGTTAAAACCCTCAAAGAGGGAAATAGTCCACAGCCTGAGCCAACGCAGCCATTTCAGGGAAATTATTAATAAAAGAATGAAAATTTACATAAGCCTCTATCATGAATGGTTACCCTACAAATGACCTTCCATGCTCTTTAAATAGAGATCATGGACCAATTAGGTGTTAAGCCACGAACCAAGTGTTGGAAATACCAAGGAGAGAATGAACCGTTGGATCACTTCACGTCTAGAACATATCATGACCATCGAATTGTAAGTTACAAATGTACATAATAAAGAAACACACTTTACCTAAATCTACACTACCAAGTTATACTTAACTATTTCCTATGTGTGAGAATATCCGAACATTCCTCGTTAAGAACAACTTGAGATAGGATTGAAGGATGTAAAAATATGACACAATATGAGAAGGAAGGAGGAATTAGATCCTATCCCCTCTTAGTGACAAATTCCTGAACTCTAACCATAAATTGAAGTTTAGTAAACTTCGCCTCTGTGAGATCCTTTGTAAAGATGTCTACAACTTGATCATTGGTTGAACAATATTGCACTTCAAGAACATGGTCATGAATGATCTTTCTGATGAAGTGCATGTGTAGTTCAATGTGTTTGCTGTGCTGATATTGGACTGGATCTTTGCATAGTTGAATGACACTTTGATTATCACACAAATGTGTAGTCAGATGTTGCTGCTGAAAGCCAAATTCTGACAAGATCTGACAAAGCCACAGGGATTCCTTACTAGCTTCTATGGCACCACGATACTCTGCTTCTGTTGAAGAAAGAGAAATTGCACTTTATTTCTTGCATGCCCATGTAATAGGTCCAAAACCAAGAGTGAAGACATAACCTGTAGTATACTTCCAATCATCAGGGTCGCTAGCCCAATCGGAACCAGTGAAACCAACCAATATAGGAGATGCTTCTACACTGTAATGAATCGCAAACTGATCTGTACCTCGAACATAACAAAGTATTCTTTTAGCTGCTTTCCAATGAATTTCATGTGGGTTTTTCATAAACTGAGCAATAAGGCCAAAAGCAAAGGAAAGGTCAGAATGAGCATGGGTCAGATACAAAAGGTTTCCTGCAAGATGATGGTATAAGGTAGCATCAACTTCAAGGGAAGTACAAGTGACTGAAAGTTTGGCTCCATACTGAAAGGGAGAAGGAGCTGGCTTACAGTCTTCCGTGTGGAAGTGGCGTAGAAGATCACAGGCATACTTGGACTAGGAAAGGGAAATAATTTCCTTGGATTGCAAGATTTGAAGACCAACAAATGAATGCAAGTGTCCAAAGTCTGTCATTTCAAACTCCTTTTTAAGGCTAGAATTTACATGGTTTATAAGGTTGGGATCACTACCAGTAAGGATAAGATCATCAACATATAGAACAAGAATGATAAGAGACTTACCCACTTTCTTGATGTAGACAGTATTGTGAGAATGACACCTAGAAAAGCGAATATCTAAAAGAAATCTATCCATTTTGGCATACCAAGATCGAGAGACTTGCTTGAGACCATAAAGGGATTTCTTAAGCCGACATACAAGGCTGGAGTCTGTTTGTATAAAGCCAGTAGGTTCTTCCATATATATTTCCTCATGCAAGTCGCCATGCAAGAAGGCAGACTTAACACCGATCTGATGGACTTCCATTTGAAAGAGGTAGCAAGGGAAAGAACAAGGCGGATAGAGTTAATTTTGGCAACAGGGGAGAAGGTTTCGGTATAGTAAATGCCTTCAACTTGTGAAAAACCGTTAGCAACAAGACGAGCTTTATGTTTATCAACTTTTCCATTTGGTCCATACTTGGTTCTGTAAACCCATTTTCATCTAACAAGTTTTTGTCCCTTTGGAAGACGAACAAGATCCCATGTATCGTTTGATAATAATGAACGATATTCTTCATTCATAGTTACGTCCAAATCTAGATGGCCTGAAGCTTCTGCAAAGGTGTTAGGATCATAAGTCGTTGAAGCATGAGCCAGTAAATAAGAGGCTCTATCGAATTGAGAACGTGTACGTCACTAATCCGTAGGATCACCTGCAAGAGCACTTGCTACATCCCAAGTAGCACGGACCCATTTTGGAAGGTGAGGAGCTAAAGGAGTATCCTGAGAAGGTGGGGGAGGATTGTCATCCTCACTATCACATCCGAAGAAGAAATATTTTTAGAAGTATAAGGGATATAAAGAGGTGGCACATCCGTCGAAATAGACTCATAGGTTGATATATTTTCAACAAACATTACATCTCTTCTAATGATAACAATTTTGGACTTAAGTGGAATAAGTCTATATCCTTTGATATCTTTAGAATATCCAACAAAAATACATTTTTCAATCTTAGGTTCTAAAGCTTTATGTTTCTCATCTAGAATATGGGCCCATGATTCACTTCCAAAAACACGAAAGTGACTTACATATGGTTTAATTGAGATCCATGCTTCTTCTGGAGTGATATTGTTTAAAACCTTAGTAGGAGTGAAATTTACTATGTAATTTGCACAGTTAATTGCTTCTTCCCAAAAATTAAGACTAAGTCTTTTAGCTTGAAGCATACAATTAGCCATTTCCTTTAAGGTGAAATTCTTCCTTTCAGCTACACCATTTTGTTGTAGAGTATATGGAATAGTATGTTGCATTTGAATTCTATTCTCAGTGAAAAAGTTGATGAATTTGTTGTTAACATATTCTCTACCATTATTAGATCTTAGATTAAGAATTTGATATCTAGATTATTTTTCAACAAAGGCCTTAAAGGCCAAGAACATGTTAGATACTTCACTATTGAGTTTTAATAAGTATACCCAAGTGCATATGGAGAACTCATCAATGAAAGTTAAGAAATACTTGTAGCTAGAGAATGAAACAACTGGAAGTGGACCACATAAATCACTATGCACAAGCTGTAGAGGGGTCGAGGCATGCCAAGAGGCACATTTTTCAAAACTATCCTGATGATGTTTTCCGAGTACACATCCAGAAAAAACACCATTTCTGTAAGATACCATAGGAAGACCTATCACCATATTTTCTTTACATAGATTTTTAAGGGAGCGATAGTTTAAGTGACCAAATCGCTCATGCCAAAGTTTGCTCACTTTATCATTTTGAGAAATAAATACCGAGGGAAGAGTTGATGACCCAAAGTTGTTAAACTTATACAACCTTGTAGAATCATCAGCAATGCCAGTAGCTAAAATCTGTATAGGATCTCTTAAGTCCTTAATTACAACATCATGAGGTCAAAATTCAATGGTTTTACCTTCATTTGAATGAGTTATCTGATATACATATAGAAGATTGCAGGATAAAGTTGGAACACATAATACATAATTAAATTGACCATTGTCTAGATGAACAGTTCCAGTCCCTACAACACTAAGAGATCCATCATCACCAACATATATATTTTTGGTGTTACAATCATTTAAAGAAGAAAACATGGCTTTGTTTTTGGCAATGTGATAAGAAGCTCCAAAATCAATGAGCCACTCATGAGAATGAGAAGAAGAAGATACATTTAGCGCATAACTAGACCAAGATGCTTGACAACCATATGTAGAAAGTGTTATTCCTGAAGATGAAGTTGAAATTGAAGAGTGCTCCAAATGGATGTTATGCTTCTTCATTGTTGCTTTCAAGGATTCCATCTTCTTAAAGCATTTGGATTCTAAGTGGCCATCTCGATTACAAAAGTTGCAATGTTTATCAATATTCTTCCCTTTGTTTTTATTTGCCTTTATCATTTTGTTGAATTGATTTTTCATTTTGTTGATACTAAAAGTGCTTAGGACCCTTGTTTGGTTTATGACCATTATTTTTAAGATACTGCTTCTTAGGAATCTTTGAACTTGGTTGCTGCTGGGCAGCTAAAGCTTTCTTAGAAGAGTTTCAAAGCTTAAGAAGACCAAGATGTAAGAGTTTTTCTTTTTCTCTTATTAAAGAATCACAACAGACATCAAAAGAAGGGGACATGTAGTCTTGTCCTTGAGAAATAAAGGCTTCTCTAGCAGAATGGAAGGTGGAAACAAACACAGAGTAGGTTGATCCCAACTTAGTAAGAATGGAATAGATAAGGCTACCATCTTCTTTATTAACCTTAACACCTTCCAAGAGAAGTCTTAGTGTCTTGAACTTGGACAAAAAATATTCAATGGAAGAAAAATTATTGGGGTCCAATGTAAGCAACTCATTTTTAAGTTGATAGGCTCTAATTTCATTTTTAATTCCAAAAAAATTAGTGAGTTGTTTCATTGCTTCATTAGGGGTATCAATTTCTACGATATAGAATCTAAGGTTTGGAGAAATAGACATCCCTGTCAACCCATGTGCTTGATCTTGCCTATTTTCCCATTTGACTACCTTATCTTCATGTTTACGTTTAGTTTCTTAGCCTGAGGCTATTCTGTAAAGACATTTACTTCTAAGTAAATCCACAATGTAGGACCACCACTGGAAGTAGTTGGTGCTGTCAATAATAACTTGCCATGGACTTTCCATTTTAACATAAACTGAAGTTGTAGATGCTGAAACTAAGTCTTCCAATGGAAAGATCTCGAAAAATTAGGCTGATTCAAAAACAAGAGCTTTGAAAACGGCTTCCGGATGAAGAAGTTATGGCTTGTTGAAGAAAAATTGTTGAAATGCTGACGAAGTGCGTGAATATGCGGAAGAGAATGATAATGTTATATTTAAAAAACCCCCCCTCCTCCCCCCTTTTCAAAATTAATCTAATTAGCTCACTTTAAAAAAAGATTTTATGTGAGCCACTTTTATAAATAAGTGAATGTCACTTTTACAATGGTACTTTATGAGCTATTCACTAAATTGTAACCTAAATAAAAGAGATTTTAGAATTATAAGTGACTCACCTTATATAATGGGTGAGAACACTTTTACGTAAAGTAACCTTAAAACATAAGTTACATGTGTTTTTTGAAAAAGTAACTCTTTGAACCCAGGACTTCTATTCTCATAAAGTAACTTTGGACCAAGTGATCTAGTTTAAAGGATTACTAATTTTTGGAAAAGAGAAAGGTTTTTCTTTTTTAGTTACCGAAGATTTGGGGTGCGTGTTTACTTGAAAAAATTCTATTTGCCTACAAAACAAAAAACCACACAACTCAACACGGACATGCAAAAAAAAAAAAAACCAACCCTTATGCTTTGAAATTAGATTTCTTCGAAAACTAAATATTTTTCTCAATGTTTCTCATTTTCCGAGATCAGACTAAGGCATGGCAAAAAAGAGCATACACATGAGAAAAGTTCTTCCTTTCTGTTTTTGATTTACCTAAATTGCACAGAGTCACGGAGCAAGGAGCATACGCAGAAATGAAAGGTATAGATCTGATAATAAAAAACAGAGAGTTAAATAAACGGAAATAAATAGAGAGATAAATAACTTAAACTACAAATAAACACTGTATACCTCCAGATCTTAAAAATGACGTAGCTAGGGCTACCAGAAACCTTTTCGCGTGAAACGAAAGGGGTCCCACACTATAACATATGCTCCTAACACAATAGAGCAGTAATCTCGGCCCATAAGCAGTCAGAAACAGTAGATCTAGGAAATGACAGTCGGATGCAGTTGTATCGGTTTCAGATTTGGATCACCAATGGATATGACTCTCAAATAGCTTAGATACCATGTAGGAATTTATAGTGTAAGTTCCTAAGATAAAACAGTAAAGGACACCGCTCAAAAACAGATTATAGATCAATACACCAGTGTTCTTGACGTGGTTAAAACCTTCAAAGAAGAAAAAAGTCCATGGCCTGAGCCAACGCGAGCACTTTAAGGAATTTATTAATAAAATAATAAAAATTTACATAAGCTTCTCTCATGAATAGTTACCCTATAAATGACTCTCCAAGCTCTTTAAATAGAGATCATGGACCAATCGGGTGTTAAGCCACGAATCAAGTTTTGGTAATACCGAGAAGAGAATAAACAGTCGGATCACTTCATGTCTAGAACATATGGTGACTATCGGATTGTAAGTTACAAATGTACATAGTAAAGAAACACACTTTACCTAACTCTACACTAGACCAACTTATACTTAACTATTTCTTATGTGTCAGAATATCCTAACATGCCGTACAAAATATTTTAATGACAATTATGTATAGATTATATATCATTTTAATTTTTTTTTTTTTTTACGTATATATCATCAAAACAAATAAATTTTATAGTTAAAAAATTTGTTTGGTCTTATATATATATAGTATTCAAAAATACAATTTAAACAATGAAAAATTACAAATTGTATTTTGATTCCTCTAAATTCATATTAAATTCATACTTGAGATAAATCTACAATAAATAAATCTACCAACATCCTATAAAAAAAACGATGATGATGATGATGATGATGGTTAACGTTCACTGAGACCAAATTGGTTTTTGAGACTTATAATTTTCTTACTTTTTAATTGTCTGGCTCCTTGTCTTTCTTGGTGAGATTGGTGCTATAACTTTCTTTTTTTTCTCTATGGTCTTCCAACTTCCTTTATCTTGCATCTCCTTCATCTCTTCTGGTTCTTGGGACATTGGTGTCTTAACTTCACGATCTATTGTGTTCGTCCTTTTGAAGATATTCGGAGAAGAAGTTTGGCTTAGGAGATCTGATTTGCTTTTAAATGAAGATATATTTTGTGCGGTATTCGAATCCTCATAATTGTTGATGCTTGAGGGGTCGTCAAGTTCACTTTTTTGTTGTTGGGCGGGGCTTTCTCCCTGCTTGTCTTAAGAGTTGTTTTTTTCTTGTGATTCAGAGTTTTCTCTAGAGTATTCTTCTTTGATGACAGTGTAGTGTTCTTTTTGTGCTCCTTCCCACCATGTAAATCTGTGGTGGTTTTTTCTAGCAGAATTTTTCTGGGAGGTTTTTGGGCAATTTTTGGCTAGATGGCCTGTCTGAACTGCAGTAAAATTTCCCAATTGCATTTGCAATGGCTTTTAGTGAGGAGAGATTCCAAAAATGCAACCGTAGGCTTGGCAATTTCACCCAAACTGAAATTATGACTACTATTGAAAGATCGAATGATGGGTTCCATGGCTTATGGATATATAACTACGGACCCAAGTATTCATATAACCATCGTGGGGTTATCAAAAATGCCGTTATTATCGATGGATTGCCCCAAAAATAGCCCAACGGCTCATAAATGCATTTACTTATTCAGTGCAAGCCTCGCATGAAGATCCAAAACAGTTGCCGCCATTTCTTGTGCATGTACAACTGCCGTAAAATAATAACCAGATCTTCACCGTCGTGGTCATGCTTCAGGCTTTGCAAATGTGAGCACGAAGAGAGCATTGAACAAAAGTTAAAATCAATTTATTAATGTGGTTCTGATGGAATGAAACAATGAATAAGAGTGAACGAGAATGAATCGGTGAGAGAGGATGGAGAATGAATGGAAAGGGTTTTTGAATTGGCTATTAGGTTTTTTGAATTGTCGATTAGTTTTTTTAATAGGAGAAACATACAAGACCATCGAGAATATTTTTCTCAGCAAAATTAAAATGCTGCCTGGCTCATTTTAATTTTAATATAGGATAATAATCAACAAATTACAATTATTAATTATCTTATCTAATAAAATATTATAGCTTAAAAAAATTATTTGGCGTATATTTATATAAATAAACAGTGTATTAAAATTTGTAAGTAAAATTATATAGTAAAAACATTACAAATGTATAAGCATTAAATTAAACAAATATTTAATATACACATTTTTTATAATATAAAATTATATTCATAATTTCCACAAAAATTAATTTAATGATTAATGCTCTGTTAGCTTACCACATTCCCAAAGTTTATGCACGTCTTTAGGCCACCACAGTACTCTCAATAATCTAAAAACAAAGAAAAACAAAAAACCAAGTCGATGGAGTGTAAATATCTTTTTGCAATTACAAACAGCTTGTTATGTTCTAAGTTATAATATTTGAGTGTGAAAGATTTTTTTAATTTTGTAAATGATTTAATTTTTTTTTAATTGTTGGTGGTTTTTTTTTATAGGATTAGGTTATAAGTGAGAGATTTTAAACCTTGATTTTTTCCATTTGCACAAATTTCACATTATTTTAATCACTAATTAAACTGCCCTTGGAATTTTACATTTTTATTATTAATAAAATATTTATTATTTTTTGAATTTTTCAACATTATTTTTATGAAATTGGGAAGATATATAAGGAAATATATCCTCCACAACTCTTTGGGCCACCATAGTATTATAAATAATCTTAAAAAACAAAAAAACAAGTCAATGGAGTGTAAATATCCTTTTTGCAATTACGAATAGTCTGTTATAATTTATGTTATAATGGTTAGAGTGAAGACTTTTCAATTTTGTAAATGATTTAAGTTTTTAAATTTTTATTATTGATAAATAGTTATTATAGTTTTTTTAATTTTTTAATTATAATTTATTTATTAAATTTTGAATGCTAAAAAGTATATTGGAAAAATAAACAATGGAAGAAATGTTTTTTTTTTTTAATTACAATATATATAATTAAATTATTCAGATATCATCCCAACTTTTTAGAATATAAATCTAAATATTTAATATATGTGTCAAAACAATAAATTATTGTTTTTGGAAAATACTATATTTATTCTATAAACAAGGAATAGCTTTGAATTTAAACTGAATCCTTCTTTTATCAAATTTCATGACTAAATAAAATAGGTAGTGCACCATATTTTAAAATTATACACCTTAACTCCAAAGTATTATATTGTAATAAAAATATTAAGTTTGTATCAGAGTAAAACTAAAATCTGAAAATTATTATGCATTAGTTTACAACTTGAGTGTGGGTATATATTCCATATCTATTTTTGAAATTTTATGGAAGGGTGGAATATGATCTTCTCTATTACATATCTAAAAGTTGTCTTTTAATTTCAAAATATGAGTGTATCATGATAAAAATATTGGACCCTTATGTGTATTACAAATTTGAAATTTTGAAAATAAATAAATAAAATTGTATAGAATTTTTTTTTGGTACAAAAGATTACCAAGTATGCCAAGATGTACTTACATCAAAATAATATTGTTGAAATTTTTTTATTATTTTTCTCAAAAGGTGGTTAAATAAAATTTACAAATTTATCAAAATAATATTGTTGAAATTTCTTTACTATCTTTCTCAAAAGATGGGTAAATAAAATTTACAAATCTCTACAACTAACATTTGCAACACTTCCTTCAATTTCATGACCCCATGTTTCTCTAAGTCTAACCCATTCTTTATCATTTCATCTATTATTTTCAAATCTTTTCCATAGCATTGCACTACCCCTTTTCCCTAAACTCAATAGTTCCTATTACTTCACACCATTCTCACTTAGTGATATTTATTTCCTCCCTATCCTTCCTTCTAAGAATCAATCACAGTTATTGTTGTATTCATCATAGTGAAACACATCCTCTCATGATTAACATTATTTTTCTATATTATTCTTTTGTGGTTTCACTCTTCATGACCACTTTCCTTACATTATCTATTGAATTTTGTACAAACATATCAACACACAAAACATTATGGAAATGGGAAAATCCTATATATTCCTTCAAAACATTGTCATTATAGCACCAATTTTGTAGTCTTATTTTTCTTTAGCTAATCACTCCACAAGTTCTTATTGCTCTTATTTCTTCACATATGGAAAAACTAAACTTATAACTTTTTTCTAGAATTCTCCACTTCATGTAAATGATGTAGAATTTTGTCCAACTGTTCTGAAAGTAGGAGGCATTTTTTCCCATTGTGCATAACTATTCTATCAAACTACAATGGTTTTCCTAACGAAATGTGACAAATATCCATTGGTAAAACATCAAAGAGGGTATGAAGGACCTAACGTGAAGTAAAAAGGATTATTAAAAACCTTTTTCCATTGTAGAAAAATCAAACCATTAACACTTTCAAGTAAGATCTCATTCATAAAGAATAACCCTATTGCCAATGAACCACACTTATGAGGACAACAAATAAGGTAAACAATTTGTCCAATTTATAAAAGAATTTGTTGAAAGGAAAGAGAATTAAGAACCTAGGTTTGAAGTTATTATACATGTATATGTGCAATAGAACCACAATATTTCTGTGAGACAGAAGAATAATTAGTGCTTAATAATAAGATATGCAAAGAACTAAATGAAATCATTCATAAAGAAAATAATAAGGTTATGGTTGATAATATTACTATGAAGAAAACTTTCCATTATAACCTCTTGGACTGGTCACAGTTGAGCCAAAAACCCTGTGGAAATTTATCATCATGATAAGAAAAAAATTAACACCGAAATGTGACACTTGCGAACATAGTGAAACAATCGTTAAATATTAATGGAGGGTTATGTTAGGTAAATATATATAAAAAGAAATGAATAAGAAAGGAAAGGGAACAAATTGTCTAAGGGAAATTTACCAAGTGATGAGCCACATCCTTGCTAAAAACCATGCAAGTGATCACATAATTTGGCCTTGACGGTTATCCAAGCAAATTCCTTGACAAAAGAGTATAAAAATCCCCTCATTATGATAAGGTTTAGAAAAAAAAATTGCAGAGCTCATTTTCACCACTAGTTCCATAACAAAATGAGATAATAAAAGATGTGTTTAATTGGGTAGTTACCCTAATCATGACCTAATCAGTGCTCACCATCAACCATTCAAGATAAATCACCACTATAAAAAAATTCTAGTTGCATAGGACACACTTGGAAAGTGGGACCCCAAGCCACAAAACCAAAACCAGAGATTTTCCTCCTATGTGGCAAAAAATGTGGACATTTTGCGTAAGAGAAAAAAATTATATATGCTTAATACACAAACAAACTATGCCTTACAAATGTTTCGATGTATGTGTAATATGTCCAAAGGAACCCCATGATAATGTATCAAAAACATAAATGTTTAGGAAGTAGAGTGAATATGGGCCATCATAGAAATATGTTTGACAAATATTTTGTAAAAAGACAAGAGGACCTATGTTTATAAAGATGGATAAGATCATTGATTATGTGAGAATATATGTATATAGGTTTTGAGAGAGATAGCATTCTTGGATTTATGTTTAAAGAAAAAAATGAATCTCATACCTTGGTATTTCAGGATTTAGCAATTGATCCCCAAAACTTGAACAAAGGTACTAAGAGTAAGTAAATATGAATAAAGTTGTTTAGTAATGATTGTCATGAGAACTTGATAGATCTTGTGTAAAGGTTACTTGGTGTAACTAGTAATGCATGATTAATAACTCAAGGGATGACCTTACATAATATCATATTATGTAATTGTAGAGGACAATTGTTAAGAAAAAAATGATGAATTTCTAGGAGCTTTACATTCTTTTTATGTGTAAGATGGTAGATATGTTACATATGGTATCAAATCATGAACAAGTTACGATACTGTGGCCTTTGAGCTGAATACACTTTTATTAATTAAATAAATGTTTATGGTTACATAGAATAATAGAAATGTACATAATGAGTAGAATGGTTGAACCACAAGGAGGTACACATATTGGAGAAGAAAAAATTTATGTGCATTTGGGGCAACAAGTGTAAGTACCCACTAGAGAGATACTAGGCACGATGAAAAACGTGTAGACATAACTAGTTAATCTATGTGTAGGACATGAACAAATGTTGAAATCCAACACTACACAAGAGAAACTTATCAAGAACCTCACTAATAAATCTAATCCCAAAATAGTAGTAACAATGAGGCATGAAGAAAACAAAGGGGAGATATCTAAACAAAAACACTACTGAGGAAATGGTGGAAAGTAAGGAGGAAAAGTATGAATAACGGGAGGAGCGTAGTTCGTAAAAAAATTCATAAAAATTTGGGAAATAAGCCCCAAATAGAACTCCATAAAGAATTCAAAAAAATCAACCCCCTAACAAATGATGGGGAGACGGAAGAAGCAGCTGAAGCATGGCTTCTCAATATTAATAGATAATCTAAAAAGTATGACCCTTCTAGAGAGTTAAAGGCCAAGATGGCTACTTATCAATTGTAGGGAAAATCCTCTCTATGGTGGCAGGAAATGTGAATAGTTCATACTTAGAAGGTAAAGAGGTTAACTAGGAGTAATTCCAACATTTGTTTAAAGGGAAATATTTTACCAAGCATTATTTTGATGATAAGGCCAAAGAATTTCATGATCTAAAACTAGCCCAAATGTCAATAAATAAATTAGTAACCAAGATCACTCATCTATTATGCTCTGTGTCGTACATAAAAGAAGAAAAAGAAAAAATACAATAATTCATAAATTACTTTCCACTCTATTTTAAATATTGAATCAAGTATCAAAACCCAAACACCATGGACGAATCCATTAGGAAGGGAAGAATATGCTACCAATAGGCCAAGCAGAAAAATGAAAATCTTACTTGGTCTAATAAGAAGAAGGCAAAAATGGCTCGGGGTGGAAAGGGTGGAAGATCCGAACCATTTAAACAACCTCGTAAAGGTAGTCATAAACAAAAATTTAACAGAAAGAACAACAAATCCCCATGAACATAGAATTAGAATCCAACTAGGTCAAAGTAGGGAGAATTCAGTAGTAAGGGTGTTAATAGTAAGGATAGGGAACCTTTAAAATGTTGGGGTTGCATAGAACCCCATTTGTTGTGGAATTGTTTGTTATGCATAATTATTAATTTGTACTCATATGAATAGTATGGCTATTGCTTAGCCTAAAATGCACAAATTAGGCCAGAGGACTGGTGGATTCTTGTCATGGGTGTCCACCTAAGGTTTTCCTTTAGGCCCTACTATTATCTTGCCTAGGATTGCTTGTAATCCATAAATCGTCATGGATATTCCACTAGACAATTTGTCACAATAGATCTGATAATATTATATTAAAAATTTGAGATTTTACATGATTACAGTTTTATTAAACTTTAAGATCTATAGATATAACTGTAATCAATGCATGCATGCGAATGGAAATTGTGGAAAAAAAATAGAAAACGATAAAACCGTCTGACACACACACATAAGACACAGGATATGCTCTCTAGGAAAACCTTTCGAGAGAAAAACCCAGTTGGAAGGTGAGCTTGCTTCGTTGTCTTTCTCTGTCTGGAAATATGGTTGTATGTATAAAGTGTTGAAAAGTATAACTAGGTTCGGTCTTCATAATGATGTGTAATTGATGAAAAGTAGAAAATAACTTTTGTTTTTAGTACTTGAATCATGGGTTTCATGACCAAGGAATTTTATTTTTAGTCAAGGTTCCCATTATGAACCTTTAGGTTTTCTCATCTAGTCATAAAAGTAAATTTGAGTCAATTTCATGTACGAAGGACCTTTCTTGGGCATGTTACATTTTTGTATGAGTCATTAAATGTATAAGAAGGCCCTCCAAGACCAAGCAAAGACACCTCTTATGAGTCAGCTTCAAGGCAGAATAAAATATCTTCACCAAATGACATGTTGGCTCACCCTTTAACAAGATGACATAATTCATGGGGAAACAAATATAAATAGGGAAACGTGGACTTCATTTGTGACGAATAATTTTGGTCAAAAAGGTTTGCAATTAGAAGTTCAAGAATCACTTGGAAAGAACTATCACAGCGAACTAAAGGAATAAAGGAGGAAAGATAATTTTTGGGGTTTGTTTTAGGGTTAGCCTTCACTTCGATGTGCAAAGAAAAGGATTTTCTCTTATTGGGTGTGTGTTATATTATTTCCACCACTAGCTCTAGGGGGTTTGCAGGGGGGTGGTAGCCTCCACGCACGGGGTTCAAGATAGTGCCCTGAAATAATTATTTTTGGTCCCTATATTAGGTGGGCGGACCTACCTATGGTTTTGTGCATGAATTTAGCAAATGGTTTTGGGCATGATGGTTTTCTACACATGGTATTTTATAGATCTGGTTAAGGAAACTACGCTTATGTTCTAATCATGGGTTAATGGATTGGGCTTTATGGATGCTTCAACATGTATATATATGTATTGTAACATTGAAAAGAAAATAATGAAAATTCAATCTGGTAGTCCCAGTTTTGGGATCCACGGGAAAATATCTGTGTATATCTGTTTTATGGTTTATGCTCTCACCAATGTTTATTTTCTATTTTTAAGAGTTTTTTTGCAATTAATTTTCGTACAGGTTTAAAACCTACAATTTGGTATCAGATTTGTTTCAACTTGAAGGGGACGCCTTTGTTGTTGAGGGGTTTTTATCAAGCTTGTGGTAGAACCTGTTCAGTGGGAGATTTGTATGATTGATTCTTGGGGTGAAAGAAGATGCCAAGCAGTGGAAAGATAAAGGCAGAGAAATATAATGGTCAAAGTTTTGAGTTTTCAAAACTCAATATGGAGGATCTGTTGGTGGATAAATATCAATGGATCATAGTAGATCTGAGTACTAAACCAATGGAAATGTTTAGTGAAGATTGGAAGAAGTTAGATAGGAAGGAAAGAGAACAATATGGTTGTTTATCTCAGATTCAGAATTGTTGAATGTATTAGGGGAAGATTCGATGAAGGCTTTGTGGGACAAGTTAGGGACTTTGTACCAATCTAAGTCTCTCGTGAATAAAATGTTCCTATAGAAAAAGCTGTATAACATGAGGATGAAGGATGGAGACTTGGTGACAGAGCATCTAAACGCATTCAATATTATGGGAAGCCAGTTGTTATCTGTTGATATTAAAATTTTAGATGAAGATAAGTGCATGAGTTTATTGTTTTCTCTACCAGATTCGTGGGACAATCTAGTTGTTGCAATAGGTAGCAATATAAATACCTTGTAGTTTGATGAAATAGTCTCATCCTTGTTGTGAGAGGCGATGAGACAGAAAAATATGGAGGGCCAAAATCAATATGCCTTGTCTATACACAGATGGTCCCAAAAAATAAACAAAAATAAGTCCGCGAGTGCAAGATCTAAATCTAGAGGGAGATCTAAATCTCTACGAAAACCTATAAATGTGTGCTAGAAATGTAGAAAGGAAGGGCACTTAAAAAAGGAATTAATATCTAAAGCTCCTGATGAAGGAAAGGGATTAAATGATTCTCCTTATACAAAGGCGAAAATCACCTTAGGTGAAGGTGGGGATGTGTACTTGGCTTCTTCCTCAAGTACAAATGTAGATCATGAGGCATGGTTAATTGACTCAGGTGCATCCTTTCACTTCACTCCCTACAGGGAGTTGTTCTGCGAGCATGAGAAATATGATGGTGATTATTTCTTCTTAGGGGATGAAAAGAAGGCTAGGATTGTCAGATGTGGAAAATTCAAGCTGAAGTGCAAGGTGGAATGATTAGAACACTTCCAAGTGTTTTGCATATTCCTGAATTAGCTAGAAATTTCATTTCTGTAAGCAAGATAGATAATGCACGTGTAAAAATAGTGTTCTAGAAAGATACCTGCAAGATGGTTTAGGGAGCACTAGTATTGATGTAGGGAGTTTAGATTGGAACCTTGTACAAGCTTCTAGGTAACACTGTTATTGATGGGTGCGACAGTTCTATGGTTCCTAAAAGTGGAGTAGAAAATATAGTGGTCTTTGGAGAAAATACCATGTTATGACATCAAAGGCATGGACATATTGGAGAGAAGGGTCTTCGAATAATCCTTGGTAAAGGTATGGTATAAGGTATGTCTAATTTCTCTCTAAATTTTGAGTTCTGTGAACAATGTGTATATGGGAAGAAACATTGGGTGAGTTTCCCCTCTGTTGCTAAGAGGGCGAAAGGGATATTAGAGCTTGTGCATAGTGATGTGTTTGAACCTGTGTCAATTTCATCACTGGGTAAGTCTGTGTGCTATGTATCATTTATAGATGAATTCTCAAGGAATACATAGATATATTTCCTCAGGAAGAAATCTGAAGTCTTTGACAGGTTTAAAGAATTTAAGGCTTTGGTGGAAAACTAGACAGAGAAGAAGATAAAGGTGGTGAGGAAAAATAATGGTGGAGAGTTCTTCAAGAAGGAATTTGAATATTTCTGTAAGAAGTGTGGTATAGCACAACAGAAGATTAATCCATACACACCTTAGCAAAATAGAGTTGCTGAAATAATGAACAAGATGTTGATGGAAAAGGCAAGAAGCATCCTTAGTGGTGTCGGGTTAGGAAATGAATTCTAGGTAGAGGTGGTGGAGGCTGCATTTTACTTGGTCAACAGATCACAATCATTAGAATTGGAGTATAAGTCTCCACAAGAGGTATGGACTGGTAAGAAACCCTCTCTTTCACATTTGAGGGTATTTTTCTATGATGCATATGTAAATGTTCCAAAGGAGAAAAGAACCAAGTTGGATAGTAAATATGAAAGGTGCATCTTTATTGGGTATAAGGATGGTTTAAAAGGTTATAAGATTTGGAACTCAAAAACAAGGAAGGTTGTGTACAACCATGATGTGGTGTTTAGAGAGGTGAACGATGTTATTAAACATGAAGTCTTACCAAAGGAACCTGAGAAGATAGAGTTTGGTCTAAAGGAGAAAAAATCAGACTCTACAATAGAAGAGGAATCAGAAGATGAAGAGACACAAACTCCAAATGTAAGAAGATCAGTTTGAGAAAGAAGGAAGCAATAAAGGTATAGTCCATCTAATTTCTGTTAAATTTTTCCTTTATTTATTACTGATGATGATCCCAAAAATATTAGGGAGGCAGTAGATTCAATGGATGGAAAACTCTAGAAAGAGTCCATGGTTGATGAAATGGCATCTTTGGACAAAAATGAGGCTTGGGATCTGGTGCAATTGTTGGCTGGAAGGAAACCCATTGGAAGAAAATGGGTGATGAAGAAGAATATGAATGCAGAAGGCAAGGTGGAGAAATACAAAGCTCGGTTGGTAGCAAAAGGTTATTCCTAGGTGTTGATGAGCCCCAAAAATGGGTAACTTACTGGGATCATTTTTCCTATTGTTCCCCATCAATCCACCATTTTTCATAGTTTATGCATGTTTTTTTAGTATATTTATGTTAGTTGAATGAATGAGGATAGTCACTTGACCAAGAAGGCTAACACGTGGTTATTGCAGATTTTTGGACAAATTTTGGACCAAGGCCAAGCATTTATGAGCCAGATGACAGTCAAGCATGAAGGAACAAGGGTGAGGATTTGTAGGAAGGGTGTCCCCTACACTAAATTGCCCCTTCCTCGAATTCTCCACCCTCAGCTCGGAGTTCTGCAGGCCACCGAAAAGGATTCCCAAAGGCAGCCGAGCAGTTTTGTGTAAAGTGTCTGATCACTGGCAGTTCAAGCAGCCAAACCCCTCGAGTTAAGGAGGGCTGTTGGAGACCCTCATGGTGCATAAATAGGAAGGCTTCTAGCCTTCGTAGATTACTTTTTGAACAGTTGTATTCTGCACTATAGTGCTGCTAGTTTCTCAGCTCATTTTGTAGCTTCTGCTATACAACTTTCTCTATGACATGGTTATTTTTTAATAATGGAAAGAAGTTTCATTTGGCATCAGTTCTGATCTTTTCTTAGGAGCCTGCAGCTCTTGGGGTTGGGACCAACCCAAGTGTGAAGGTCTCCTTCATGTACTGTTATATGTTTTTAATGTTTTTTTGCAAAATACTTCTGTTAAGTAGATTACAGTCTTGCTTGGTTACGTAGCTCATTGTTTATGATTAGAAAGGATTTTCATGTTTAGATTGATTTGATAGGTTAATAGCAGAGAAGATCTTCATAAAAAGGCCATCAAGCACCCCTGATCTCACCTCTACCTCTGTGGAACCATGAGCTGAGACCAAGGTGTCCTTGCTACCCCCAAAAACATTGTCTTTGCTTCATCATGCAATTGTTAGTGTTGAATTCTCATTTACAGAAGTTGATACTAGTTGTGGTTACATGTTCAAGTTCATGATTACTTACTTTGCATAGCTATTTCACATGATTTTGTTGCAATAAACTTCTGTTCATTCTCTTTGCTGATATTTAGGTCAGATTAGGTTAAAGTAGCTAGGTCTTTGGTTTTTCCGAGTCCTTGTTTGAATAGTTTGGAAAATAACTTGCAGAGCACCTGTAATACCTCTTTTCCTACCCCTAATCCCTCAATACCACCTCCTCCGGCCTCCAACTCTGATCCTTGCCTCGCATTTGCCACGTTTCTTCACTTTGACCTAATCGCCATATTTTTATGCAACATTGCTCCAACCCTCCTTGAACAAATCCAACCATCCTTATCACTCACCGGCTTCGTTCACCAAGTTTTATACCTCATCACACCCTCATCTCAACTCCATACCCACTTCTCCACCCTTTTTCACCATCATCCCTTCAAAACTCCCTCTCGGAACATCCTGTAGAAACATCCTGTAGAAGCCACAGAACATCCTGTAGAACCCTTGTAGATTTCCTGTAGAAGCTCACGAAAGCAATTTCTTGAGATCCGAGCACTGTGAAACTCTCTGGAAGGGTGCTAGGGACCCCTTAGGCCCTCTTCTAACATTCCCAACCTCCTGCAAGTGCCTACTCCATTTCCTTTCACCAATCAACCTCTACACAGTCAATAATAGTTAAAGCACATGCAAAATAATTCTAATAAATTCCTCAAAAATGAAAAAAGATGTTATCTTCATATTTCTCTTCAGAAGTAGCTTAGTCACATGCATTTTACCTTTTTAAAAGTCAATGGCATCCATTTCTGTAGCTTTCATCCTTTTACTTGCATCAGTAGGGTTAGTCGGTAGAACTAGGGTTTGCTAGGGTTTGCGTTCCATTTTCACTTTCAGCTTCTTTCTGCAAGTAGACTAGCTTCCTTTGAGTTAGCTTTTGTCCATCACTATTAAAAGCTTCTTCTGAGAGCTCATAGAATTTGGCTTAAGTTCCTAGCAGACTTGTGCCAGCTGATCCAGTGACAGCTGTGGCAAGAGCTAGTACTTGTGCATATAGCACCATAGCTTCCAAGTTTGTTATGAACTACCTGGTTGATAAAAGTAAAGAAGGGAGTCCCAGGAGTTGTAGCTTTTTTGCTGCAATACTGGAGCCCACCATTCTTTTTTGCGCCGTTGCCGGGGAAGTGTCAGAGTATTTGTGATTGTTGCTTTTCTTCTATTTTCTACTACAACCTTCTGCTAAGTAGTTTATTTCATTTCCATTCTGCAAATTCATTCCTGCAAAAGTAGATTAGACATTTCCTGCTTTCATAGATTAGCATTTCAATTCTGCAAGGGTAGATTAGCATTTCAATTCCGCAATTTCATTTCCGCAAAATAGATTATTCCTTTCCCGCTTTCATTTCAATTCCGCACTTTCACTTCAGCAAGATAGATTTTAGCTAGTTCCAATTCAATCTCTTTCAGTTTTGCACGTACAAGCAGAAAAAAAAAAAGCACAAAAGAAAACAAAAATATTCCATTTTCATGCCTCGTAGGAACAGAGACAATACTGGAAAATTCCTACCCAACACCCCCACCACATCACTGAATCACCCTTCTCTCTTCTTTGGTGGCAGTGATCCAGAAGAACCTATAGGTGAACCTCCTAAGATATATGAAGATCCTATAACAGAAGAAGAGCAAGAAAACATTCCTATTGAGACCATGGCTGAAAACAGAAACGGTAGAGAAGATGAAGAGAGAATAGAAGGTGTCTTTCCCATTGGAGAGACCAATGGGGACATGAAGATGAAAAAAATAAGTCCCTCAGCCTTACCTCATTTCCATGGATTGACCACTGAAGACCTTGATACCTTCCTGTTTGAGTTTTCTGTCCTTTGTCGAACTTATGACTATGCAGAAGACGAGAAAAAGTTGAAACTCTTTCTCTCTACCCTCGAGGATGCAGCACTACGCTGATTCATGGGGCTACCTGGAAATAGTATTACAACCTGGGCTCAGATGCAGCAAGCCTTTAACAACAAATATTGGGACTACTGTAGGTCAAAGGAAACAAAGGGAGAGATCTTTCAGATGACCACGGGAAGTGATGAGTCTTTAGAAGACTACGAGGAAAGGTTCCAACTTAGCTATAAACGAGCCAGGTGCATGCTTGACCCTGAATCTCTAAAGCTGGTTCTGCTCCGAGGAGTCCCCGAAGACCTTCTAAAGACCCTCCATCTACTAGCTGGAGGAGACATCTACCAACTACCTTATGAGGACATAAAGACTGTGTTTAGAAACCACTCTAGGGCAGCCCGGAAATGAGGTAAGTGGAATTCACTCTCAACTAGTACCACCTTCTCTAAGCATGAGTTTGGTAATCAAATGGAAAACCTCAAAAGTGAGATGAGACAGACCATTGCTATGCAACTGGATACCTTCCGAATCCAACAGAAGAAAGAGGAAGATGAGAGGGCTTTGGCCATTTTTTGTCCCAGATGTACCAGGAAGCATCCTAAGGATTAGTGTCCATTGTACTCAGTGGAGGTATGTTTTGTTTGTGAGGAAGATCACCCCACGAACCAGTGCCCAACCTTACCTGGACTTAAGGCCATGTACCAAGGGGCTGAAGGGGCCACTAAGCCACTCTACTTCCTCAACCAAAGGAGGTCGCATGGGTCCAGACCTTACCAGCAGAGGATGCAAGGAACATCCCAAACTTATTACAACCCCAACCAATCTGCTCACATGCCTTCTTGGGACCCCCCTGCTCATCCTTCCTACTCCACACCTCCTCCTTGGTCCTATCTATCTCAATACCATACTTAAACTGCTGCTCATTCGTTTCACTCTCATGTCCAGTCGCACCCTCTGTGGAATGCACCTCAATCGGGGTGGAGGCCCCAATACAACTCTCCTCCTACTATTTTGCCTCCACCTCCTACTCAACCACAACCATTACCTCCTGCTCCTCCAAGACAACCCCAGATGCCTGCTTAACCGAACCCGAACCTCAACAATAGAGAGGCCCAGCAGGTATACACTGGGGAGACAACATGCCCTACCTATGCTGTGGAGATTCAGGAGATCAACCTACATTCTAGAAAGGTCCTTCTAGATCGCTAGCCTCCAGAGGAAGAGGAAGAGAAATAGGAAAGTGAACCCAAAGCCATTCCACCCTTTCGTGAGAGACTAGCAATAGCCACGCAACCAAACCTAGAGGAGACTGAACTTCTGGGAGAACTTAAACAGTTGTGTGTGAAAATCCCACTTCTCTAGGCCATAAAAGATGTACCAATCTACAAAAAGTTGATCAAGGAGAAGTGTTTCAGGCACCCAAGTAGGCGCAAGAGAGATGCCCTAACTATCAATGTCATATGACAACTGTCCGATCTGATGTTGGGACAAGTAATCTGCCCAGAATATTTGGACCCTGGTAGTCCTGTAATTGATGTCCACATCAATGGCACCATAATGCCCCACACCTTGATTGATCTAGGGTCTGTCATTAATGTGATGACCAGGGACACTATTCTTAAACTTAACCTTCAGAGTTCCTTAAGAAAGACCTCGACAGTACTGCAGTTGGCAGACCGCTCCACCGTGACTCCCGAAGGGATTGTGGAGGATGTCCTGGTCTCTGTGGATTCTTGGGAGTACCCCGCGAACTTCTTGGTCCTTCAACCAAAGGAAAAAATCACTGGATACCCCCTCATTTTGGGAAGGCCTTGGTTAGCTACTGCGGATGCTTACATCAGTTGTCGAGCTGGAAGCTTGACCATCAAGAATGGGCCTATGTCCAAATAGCTAGTCCTATACCCTCCTACCCAACCTCTGTTAGAACACGACTTACCACTCTGGTTGGAGGAGGAAGATGAGGGTGAAGTCTACTCTGCACCATTGTGCACAGTAGAAGCCACCAGTGGAGGTCCTCTGATCGAGGATGGCTTGATCAAGAATTTGATTCAAAATCCACCTCCCAATGCATTGTCATTAGAGGAGTTAGTGGAAGGTACCCAAGCCAGTGCTTTAGTGGACCTCTATGTGACTGATCCGACCTCACCCAGAGTTAAAAATGTGGAATTTGGCGCTGAAAGAACCTTAAAGATCAGCTCATCCCTATCTTCCTCTCAGGAGAGAGGAGAATGAATCCAGCCCTTAAGGACATCGTTAAAGAAGAATTGAAAAAGTTGTTGGATGCAGGATTCATCTACCCCATCTCGGACAGTGAATGGGTTTCTCCTCTGGTGCTTGTACCTAAGAAAAATGGGAAGTGGAGAATCTGTGTAGATTATCGAGAACTTAACAAAGCCACCAAGAAGGACCATTTCCCTTTACTGTTCATAGATCAAGTGCTAGATGGGCTAGCAGGGAAGAAGTTCTTTTCTTTCCTAGATGGGTTCAGTGGGTACAATCAAATCCAAATCAGCCCGGAAGACCAAGATAAGACCACCTTCACTTGCCCTTGGGGAACCTTTGCCTATCGGGTCCTTCCCTTTGGGCTATGCAATGCTCCCGCCACTTTCTAGAGAGCGTATTGAGCATATTTTCTAAGTTGGTTCATGATTTGGTGGAAATCTATATGGATGATTTTACTCCTTATGGGTCTAACTTCCAAGAAGCATTGTCTAACCTGGGAAAAGTTCTAACCAAGTGCATTGAAATGAACGTGTCCCTTAGTCTTGAAAAATGTGAATTCCTGATGACCGAAGGGACTGTGTTAGGTCATACCATTTCTCAGCAAGGATTACAGGTGGATCCTAACAAAATTTCTATCATCCAAAAGGTTCCACCTACTCAAAAGGTAAGGGATGTTCGGAGTTTTCTAGGCTTAGCAGGATACTATAGAAGATTCATTAAAGATTTCAGTAAGCTAGCCTTGCCATTGTTTGGCCTCTTAGGGAAATATGTTGAGTTTAAATGGACTAATGATTGTCAAGGGGCTCTGGATGAGTTGAAGGATAAGCTGGTGTCCGCCCCGATCTTGAGAGGTCCAAACTAGGCCCTACCTTTCCACATCCATACCGATGCCTTGAACAGAGCCATAGGGGCAACCTTAGGACAAGTTGAGGAGAAACTACCATATGCCATATACTTTGTCAGCAAATACCTGTCCAAGGCAGAGATGTACTCTACTGTAACAGAGAAAGAGTTCCTAGCTACAGTCCATTCCCTAACCAAGTTCAGACACTACATCACTAGTTATCAAACATTCGTACACACTGATCATGTTGCGGTTAGATATTTAATGAATAAGCCTGATGTAAATGCTCGTATCATTAGATGGTTACTTTTGTTGCAACAATTTTATTTGACCATTGTGGACAAGCCAGGAAAGGAAAATGTTGTTGCTAACTTTATGTCTAGATTGGATTTGCCTGCAGGTGAAGAAGGGATAGTGGATGACCAGATGCCAGATGAACACCTATTTTCTATTTCAGTACTCTCTCCATGGTTTGCTAAAGAGAAAAATTGTGAGGAAAAGTGCCCCATTCACTTGGATCGGGGGCAGCCTGTTTAAACTTGGGATAGATCAGATCTTGAGGCGTTGTGTTAGGGAGGAGGAAGTTTTTGACATCCTCATGACCTGTCACGATGGGCCCTATGGAGGTCACTTCGCAATGAATAGGATTGCCTTCAAAATTCTACAGGCAGGCTAATATTGGCCCACTCTTCATCAAGATGTCAGAAGATACATGAACCAATGTGACCGGTGTCAAAAGATGGGGAAACTGACTCCAAGGGATGAAATGCCCCTCCAACCTCAAGTGACCTTCGAGCCATTTGAGAAGTGGGGCATGGATTTTATGGGTCCTATCAACCCTCCTTCAAAGAAAATTTATTACATCATAGTTTGCACAGACTACCTGACAAAGTGGGAAGAAACCAAGGAAATCAAGGAAGCGACAAAAGGAAAAGTGGCTGAGTTCTTAAGGGAAAATATATTCTACAAATTTGGCTACCCAAGAGAGTTGGTCACTGATCAAGGAAGTCAGTTCACCTCCAACCCGATTGAAGACCTGCTCGCTCATCACAAGACCAAGCACAGAACTTCCACCCATTATCATCTACAAGCTAATGGGTAGGTGGAAGTTACTAATAGATCGTTGGAAGAGATTTTGACTAAAGTGGTGAGAAGCAGTAGGAAGGATTGGGCAGAAAACTTGGTTGAGGCCACTTGGGCCTACAACACCAATTGGAAAACTACAACAGGTTTCACACCTTATGAGATGGTCTACGGGAAGAAGGGTCTGCTGTCCATAGAATTTGAGTACAACACATTGAGGATGGCAGCTCAGCTGGACCTAGATCTCAGCCATGCACAACGGGAAAGATTACTGCAGCTGAATGGATTAGATGGACAGAGAATGCAGGCCCTCCTCCACTCAGAATTAGTTCAACTCTAGAGGAAGATATGGCATGATCGGCACCTTAATGAAAATCAATTCCATCCAGGAGATTCGGCACTGCTTCATGACTCAGGATACAAGGATTTCAAAGGGAAACTGAGGACAAGGTGGTTAGGACCATATATAGTGGAGAAATGCAACGAAAATGGTTCAGTCCTCATCAGGACCATTGATTAATAAGCCATCCGCATGCTCATCAATGGGCATCGATTGAAAATCTACAGGAAACCCCTTTCGAGGTAGGAGTTCATTGAAACTTTGGAAAAATCAGTGTTGGTAATGGAGCAGGGCCCTATCTCTACTCCACCCACACCTTGAGCATCAAAAAAAAAAAACAGAGAAATGAAATAAAAGGATCCCTGGGTGAAAACTTCTTAGAAGTGCCCGGGGCAGATAGTGAGGGTGAAAACCTCATGGAGACACCCCAGTTGTCTCTCTCTCTCTCTCAAAAAAAAGAGAAAAAATAGGCCTAATCTCTGTGGAATAATTGCAGGTTGCAGGGAATATATTGCAGGTTAGGAAGGTCGCGCAGGACAAGGACAGGGGTCCACACTAGGCTACAGGATACCCTCACAGACACTTCCTCCATGACCACTTGCCTCTCCTAGGATTTGATCACATTCAGGGGTAGATTTCACCTTCTATAGGATGTTCTGCCTATTCTATAGGCAGTTTATGTCTTCTATAGGAAACATCTTGTAGAACCTTCGGACAAGCCAAAATCGATCTGGGAGGGGAATCTGAAGGTTGGAATCTGTTTGTTAGGCCTGCAAACACCCCTATTTCCACCCATCACCATATGGCACCCTGTTCCACCTCTTTACACCTCTGTCACCCACCTGGTTATGTGTTCTTGCACAGTCATACAAGAAACCCTGTTTTCCTCAGATTGACAGCAAGAATTTTTAGTGACAAGTCAAGTAACAAAGTCTCACTCACCCTTCTTGTCCAAACTCCATCTAGATCCATCGTCCACAATATAGCCTTGTTCGTTTAGTCTACATCCTAGGAGGAGAAGCAGCTACAGGATATCCTACAGGAATCCTGTAGCAGCTGATCGCTCTGGAAGACATACTCAGGAGGCAGGGATAGGTGAGATCAAAAAAGGGAATGTGAAAAAGGCTCCTCTTGGACGTGAAAAAGTCCTTGGCAGCTGAAACCCAGCAGAACCTGTGCATGCAACATTGATAACAAAACGATCGTGTTCCAAAACCCATGCATACAGCATCAACAAACGAAGGAATGGGTTCTAACACTCGTGCATGAGGTAGCAACAAGCAAAGCAGTGGTTCCAAGGGCCGAAGTCTTCATAACGCGTCCACAGCCATGCAGGTAAGTGTCTAACCTCATTCTTCAATTGCATAAACTATATTTCAAAAATTGCATGACTATGAAAATGGTTCGGATTGGACGGGATCGGTGGCCAGTCAACTGGCCACCCTCAGCTAGTTACAAAGCTTCGTGGGATCTGAACAAGCTCAGTTACATTCAAATTTTCCACCGAGACATGCAGCTGACACGTGTGGAGTATCCAGTTGGGGAAAATCAGCAGGAATGGTAGTGGTGGCGGCAGTTAATGGTAGAGGGGAGGTGATGGCGGTCAGAGACACACAGAAAAATGATGGCCATGAAGTTGGATCAACGATTCGGTCCGACCACCTCATCCCCTCACCACGAATTGTGCCGCAGTTAAAAGATACTCAGCGGAAGACTCTCACCACCCACTGTTCATTTGCACTTGCAATGTCCTCAGCTGAAGTACCCGTCCTCTACCTCTGAAATCTGTTAACCCGTCATCCTCCACCAAGTTTCTCGGCCTGTTCAAAAAAATTTCTCGTGTACCGAGCTCATTCATAGGCACAGTGACATCCTACAGAAGCTGACAAGAGTTCTACAGGAAACAGTTCTACAGGAAGTCCGACACAGCTTTCCGGAGCAGAGAAGCATGGACTTTTCTTTGTCGAATTTGGAGTTCTGAGAGAGGTAGGCTCGAAAACACTCTTCCATGCATGGTATGTTTCGAAAAGGTGGTGAATTGAGCTGTTTCAAATTGGGGAGATCGAGAAAAATCCACCTGTGAGTTGAAAATATTAGATTGCCTATGTGTTAAACGATATTCCTCAGTTTTTTTGCATCGAAATTCTTCTCTACGTTTCCTGTTGCTAAAATTCTCTTATAAGGAAGCCATATGCAGCTGTGAGAGCCAACCTATGGATGAAAATTTTAAAATTTGCATATCTGAATGTGTCCTGAGAAGAAAACTTGGTCTCTGCCCTCTGGTTGTAGAAGCAAAACCTCTTCCTTTCATAACCAGATAGCTGAGAGCTGAGTCACACCAGGCTTGAAACCAGAGAATTGTTGCTCATTAATATTAAACAACCAAAGAATTCTTCCTTGAGTCCAGGGGGAAGCCATAAATAACATCTCCTTTTCTGACCAAATCATAAAAAAGGGAGCACTCTCACCATGCCAGGAGGGTTTATCAGGAAAGAACCTTCGGATCCCAGCAAGTTGCATGAGCATCCAGAGGTGGTAGACCTCTTCACCCGTGCCAATTGGATGACCTTTTGTGACAAACTTCAGGGTCATGACGATGAAATAACGAAGGAATTCTTAATGTCCCTAAAACCTAAATCAAAGACACAGACCACAGTGAATTTTAGGGGTTTGACCCTAGAAGTTACCCCTAAGCTCGTTAGTCATGTTACTGGCCTCCCATTAGCGCTCCCTTGGAGCAAATAAGAAAGGTCATTGGGCCAGGCAACCAAGAAAGCATTCTTCCTGCCTGAAGAACATCCTGTAGAAGACAAAAACGGGGTTCGGAGAACTAGCTTACCTCCTCTTTGGAGCGAAGTTAGCTTCCAAATCATGAAATACATTACCTGTGAAGGGAGGTTCAGCATTGTCTACGGCTATCATTTTAGGTTGCTGAATGAACTAAGACATGGAATGGATTTACCTCCGGAAGAGAAGTTGAGCATCCCCTATTTTCTTCTGCAGTCATTAAGTGAATGTGGCATAAAATTGAAAGAAGGGACACTGGATCAGTTAACCCATCATGGGCTCATCAAACTTCTAGTAGAAGATGCCCTCCAGACCTACACTGTTCCCCTCTCTTGGGAAATTTTCCGAAACATGACCAAAGATGACGATATTAGAATTCTGGCCGAGGAGCTCACCTCATCCAGTAGTGAAGAAGGGGAACACATTGAAGCAAGGGAGAAAACCAATGGTAAAGAAACATAGGATAAACAAGCACAAGTAGGACAAAAAGAGAAAGAGGGGGAGGGCCAAATTGCTGAGCCTAAAACAGAGTAAGGAACAGCAGCACGAACACCAAGGGAAAAGAGACTATAGAGGAGGGCAGAGAAGGCAAAAACATCCCAAGTAAAGGCTGGCACAGCCACAACAGTCACACCAAAACAAAAGGCAAAGACAGATCCGAAAATGACCTCAATACAGGCAGAAACAGTTGACACAGAGGCTTCTACAAGAAGCATGGAAACAGAACAACCAAGAGGGAAATCACCAGAAATATTGGCAAGAGAGGCAGCAGCTGTGCTAGCCGCCTTAAAAACACATCCAAAACAAAAAGGGAAGCGAAAAATGAAAACCTCCATGTACTTTAAAGCAAGAAGGAGCACTCGGATCAAAGTAGGCAGACCCCAGCCGCAATCAATGGAGCCAATTATTATTGAGGACACAACCCCTAAGCCAAAGGAAGGGTCTCCCTCAAATATTTCCGTCACCTATGAGCGAGGAAGCCCAAAAACTTCCATCTGGAGGGAAAGACTGAAGACAATGGACACAGAGACTGTTCTACAGGAAGTTGAGAAAGCTCTACAGGAAACTCGTGCTAAGCTAAAAGAGACCAAGAAGTTGGAGGAAAAGGCGATCAAACAACCACAGGAAGAAGAGAGGATAGAGAAAATATTGGAACCAATTCCTCAACCCAGTTTGGGCACATACTAACTTGTTAGAGGCTAGGACAATAATTCCCCAGAAATTTGCAGTGCAACTATTTTTTGCACTGGAGGAAGAAAGGATTAGGACTCATACTTGGATGAGGATCACCAAGTCCAAGGGTGTGACAGACATAGGCCCCCTAGAAGAACAACTCATAGAGTCAAGGAAAGAATTGGCCATGGTGAAGCATGTGGAAAGCATTAAGAGGGCCAAACTATAGGAAGAGAACGAGCTGCTAAAACAACAACTACAACTACAGGGAATCCATAGGGAAGACAGGCCCTCCATTCTAGGAGAATAGCAGCAGTGGGAAAAGCCTCCAATAGACAAAGAAACCTTGGATGAACAACAAAGAAAGGATGGGTTGCAGGCTGAGATCGAGGCACTAACAAAATAGCTACAGGAAAAGGAGTTGCAGGCGGAAGAAGAGATACAGTCTCTAAGGCAACAGGGACATGAGAAGGAAGCCCAACTAGCCTGCATGGCCAGTTGGGCAATAGAGGCCGTACAGTGTAGGTAGCCTGCCAAGTCATATGCATTGTACCTTAAAGATCAATGGTTGCAGTTCCAGATCAACACCTTGGCCCAAAGGGGCACTACTCCATTTCAAAACTATCATCAGTTTATGGCTTTATGTGACAGTAGCTCATCAGAGGATAGGGATAAATTATCAGAGTTTTATTTGCACAACTTGGCCCTTCCAAGTATAAATTCATGGGATCCCAGCACTGTGGTAGGAGATGTCCAACTTATGGCCATGGCCTCTTGGCTGAATCATGAGGAAAAAAGGGCATCAGAGGTCCGGGATATTATGAATAGGGAACTCAATGAACCACTAATGATCAGAGCAGAGCGAGAGGACCCCTCAGCATTGATAAGCACCCACCAACACTTGGCCAACAATGCTCAGGAGTTACCAGATTACATTGAGCAACAAGCTCAAGCTATTGCCCACTTTGAGGACATGGAGAGGCTGTTGGGGGATAACTGCCTCCATGCTTGCACAAGGAGGTGGAACACACTACCCCACAGTTTGAAGATAAGGGAATACCACTCTCCAACAGGGATGAGGGAGGCCTTGGCAAGGGTACCCCTCTATAAACAATCAATACAAAATCTGCAGGCCAATTGGATCGGCCTGAAGTTTAGTCCTCCCTTGCTTTTGGGATTGCTGGAAGGAGTTAAGGAAGAAGAGGAAAACAGGTAGTGGGAGGAAGTGGAAATAAAAGCGGGATTTCATGACCAGGAAGAAGACATCACCTTGGAGGCCTGGGATGTGAGAGAGGCAGTCAAAGCTATCAAGGATGATGAGCTAGATTAGTTGCTCAGAGGACGAGCAACCCATTTAGCAGGGGGGTGATGATGAGCCCCAAAAATGGGTAACTTATTGGGCTCATTTTTCCTATTGTTCCCCATCAATCCACCATTTTTCATAGTTTATGCATGTTTTTTGAGTATATTTATGTTAGTTGAATGAATGAGGATAGTCACTTGACCAAGAAGGCTAACACGTGGTTATTGCAGATTTTTGGACAAATTTTGGACCAAGGCCAAGCATTTATGAGCCAGATGATAGCCAAGCATGAAGGAACAAGGGTGAGGATTCGTAGGAAGGGTGTCTCCTGCACTAAATGGCCCCTTCCTCTAATTCTCCACCCTCAGCTCGGAGTTCAGTAGGCCACGGAAAAGGATTCCCAAAGGCAGCCGAGCAATTTTATGTAAAGTCTCTGATCACTGGCAGTTCAAGTAGCCGAGCCCCTCGAGTTAAGGAGGGCTGTTGGAGACCCTCGTGGTGCATAAATAGGAAGGTTTCTAGCCTTCGTAGGTTACTTTTTGAACAGTTGTATTCAGCACTATAGTGCTGCTAGTTTCTTAGCTCATTTTGTAGCTTCTGTTGTACAACTTTCTTTATGACATGGTTATTTTTGAATAATGGAAAGCAGTTTCATTTGGCATCATTTCTAATCTTTTCTTAGGAGCCTACAACTCTTGGGGTTGAGCCCAACCCAAGTTCCAAGGCCTCCTTCATGTACTGTTATATTTTTTTAATGTTTTTTTTGCAAAATACTTCTATTAAGTAGATTACAGTCTTGCTTGGTTACCTAGATCATTGTTGATGATTAGAAAGGATTTTCATGCTTAGATTGATTTGATAGGTTAATAACAGAGAATATCTTCAGAAAAAGGCCATCAAGCACCCCTGATCTCACCTCTATCTCTGTGGAACCATGAGGTGAGACCAATGTGTCCTTGCTGCCCCCAAAAACACTGTCTTTGCTTCATCATGCAATTGTTAGTGTTGAATTCTCATTTGCAGAAGTTGATACTAGTTGTGGTTACATGTTCAGGTTCATGATTACTTAGTTTGCATATCTATTTGACATGATTTTGTTGTAATAAACTTCTGTTCATTCTCTTTGCTGATATTTAGGTCAAATTAGGTTAAAGTAGCTAGGTCTTTGGTTTTTCCGAGTCCTTGTTTGAATAGTTTGGAAAATAACTTGCAGAGTGCCTGTAATACCTCTTTGCCTACCCCTACTCCCTCAATACCTCCTACTCCGCCCTCCTACTCTGATCCTTGCCTTGCATTTTCCATGTTTCCTCACTTTGACCTAATCGCCATATTTTTGTGCAACATTGCTTTAACCCTCCTTGAACAAATCCAGCCATCCTTATCACTCACCTACTTCGTTCCCCAAGTCTTAGATCTCATCACACCCTCATCTCAACTCCATACCCACTTCTCCACCTTTTTTCACCATCAGGCCTTCAAAACTCCCTCTCGGAACATCCTGTAGAAGCCAGAGAACATCCTATAGAACCCCTGCAGACTTCCTATAGAAGCTCACGAAAGTGGTTTCTTGAGATTCAAGCACTGTGAAACTCTCTGGAAGGCTGCTAGGGACCCCTTAGGCCCTCTTCTAACCTTCCCAACCTCTTGCAAGCACCTACTCCATTTCCACTTGCCAATCAACCTCTGCATAGTCAAAAACAGTTAAAGCACATGCAAAATAATTCTAATAAATTCCTCAAAAATGAAAAAAGATGTTTTCTTCATATTTCTCTTTAGAAGTAGCTTAATCACAAGCATTTTACCTTTTTAGAAGTCAATGGAATCCATTTCTGTAGCTTTCATCCTTTAACTTGCATCAGTAGGGTTAGTAGATAGAACTAGGGTTTGCTAGGGTTTGCGTTCCTTTTTCACTTTCAGCTTCTTTCTGCAAGTAGACTAGCTTCCTTTGAGTTAGCTTTCATCCATCACTATTAAAAGCTTCTTCTGAGAGCTCATAGAAGTCAGCTTAATTTCCTAGTGGACTTGTGCCAGCTAATCCAGTGACAGCTGCGGCAAGAGCTAGTACTTGTGCATATAGCACCGTCGCTTCCAAGTTTGCTACAAACTACCGGGTTGATAAAAGTAAATAAGGGAGTCCCAAGAGTTGCAGCATTATTGCTGCAATACTGGAGCCCACCAGGTGTCTGGAATGGATTTTAGTGATATTTTTTCTCCTGTTGCTAAGGTAGCTTCGATTAGATTACTTTTATATGTTGCTGCTACTTTTGATTTTGAGGTAGAACATATATATATGTAAAGACAACATATCCTCACGGGGATCTGGAAGAAGAGATCTACATGAATAAACTTAAAGGATCTGTGTTGAAGGGTAACAAAGAACTGGTATGCAGGTTTAAAAGGTCTTTGTATGGGTTAAAATGATAACCAAGGATGTGGTATCATAAATTTGATACATATATACGGGGACTTGGCTTCCCCAGAAGCAAAGAAAATCACTGTGTGTATTTTAAATTAATTGGTGACCATGTTATTTATTTGGTCTTGTATGTGGATTATATGTTGTTGATTGGAAATAACAAAGAAATAATCCAGGAATTGAAGACCAATTTTTCCTCCAAACTAAACATGAAGGATCTTGGTGCTGCAAAATATATTTTGGGCATGTAGATTAAACAAGATCTGGAAAAGAGGAAGCTCTGGTTAAACCAAAGGAAATATGTTGAGACAATATTGCAGAGGTTTAATATGTAGGATAGTAAACCAGTGAAGGTTACTATTCCTGTAGGGGTAAAATTATCTGTTGAATAGTGTCCCAAGACATAAGATGAGGAAGAGGACATGTCTCGTGTTCCATATACAAGTGAAGTCTGTAACGAGATGTATGCAGTGGTCTATAATATACCAGACATTACACATGCAGTGGGAGTATTGAGCAGGTTTATTTCAAAACCAGGGAAGGAGCATTGGGCAATAGTGAAAAGGGTTTTCAAGTATTTACATGGAACTAGTGATTATGATGTGTGCTACCAAGGAAGACTAGGATTGGATATAGTTTTGGGCATTAGTGGCTTTGTTGATGCAGATTGGGCTAGAGATCTAGATCAAAGAAGATCAGAAAGTGGGTATATGTCTAACCTATTTGGAGGTGCAGTCAGCTGGATGAGTAACAAACAGTATGTAGTGACATTCAATTATAGAGGTAGAATACATGGCAACCACTCATGTAAGAAGGGAAGCAGTTTCGCTGCATAGATTGTTTTCAGGTATGGGGTTAGTGCAATGAGCTATAAGGATAGACTATGATAGCTAAAGTGCAATTTTCTTGGCAAAGAAGCCTTTTTATCATTCAAAGACAATGCACATTAATGTTCAGTATCACTTTTTGAGGGATATGGTTGAGGACAAAAAGGTGTTGCTGGTAAAGGTGGACACCTTAAAGAATACTGCAGATGTTTCGGCAAAGTCTATGTGCATTGAGAAGTTCTCTTGGTGTAGAGAAACAATGGGAGTTACGAGGTTGGACCAATGAATAAACTCTCATGTGATCCCTTATGGAAAGAAAACAACAAGTGGGAGAATGTAGGGTGTGTGTTATACTCTTTCCATGACTAGCCCCAAGCACGAAGCCGGGGGTTTAGAGCGGGGGTGCGTAGCCCCCTTGCAGGGGGTTTGGGAAAACACCCCGAAAAAGAATATTGGACCCTATATTAGGTGGGCAGACCTACTTCTGGTTTTGTGCATGGATTTTTCACATTGTTTTAGGCATGATAGTTTTCTACCCATGGTATTTTGTAGGGCCAGTCAAGGGAACTATGATTATGTTCTAATCCAAAGTTAATGGATTGGGGTTTATGGATGCTTCAGCATGTATATATATGTATTGTAACATTGAAAGGAAAATAATGGAAAAAAAATTTGGTAGTCATGGTTTTGGATCTAGGGGAAAATATCTGTGTATATATGTTTTATGTTTTATGCTCTCACCATTGTTTATTTTCTATTTTTAAGAATTCATTTGCAAGTAATTTATGTACATGTTTAAAACATACATTTCTATTATGGAAGTAGCTAAAGTATTGCACTTCAATGGGAAGGTCAAATGAAGGGGAGATAAAGGTGTATCTCTAGTCGATCTACGAAGGAAGAGACCTCCAACTAAATCGAAGGAAATGAAGGCATAATAAAAGGTCATATGCACGAGTTAGGATTTCTTAATTAGGGCTGAAAAAGGTTGGAGGTCTGAAGTAATGTCAAGGAAGCTGAATTTCTAAAGAGTAGTCGAGAACGAGGAAGAAGCATAGGTTTGACTATTTCAAGAAGAATCTCATCAAGGAGGCTTTGTGTCTTGGTATTAGAGTGGAAAATAGGTGAAGGGTCCTGGTATTCATCAATTGGAGTCTCTATAAGAAGAACAATTTTCTTAGGTTTTCCTCTCAAGCGGGAGAGGTTTTGGCCCTCACTAATAAACTGTATTATGTTTCTCTTGTCTCTTTATGGTTTATGCATTGGTAATTGTTTGATGAAGAATAAAATTATACTAACATAAGTAAAATAATATCTTAATATAAGAATTAAAAAGCATTCACGAGAAGTTATGAATAGAAGATAAATCACTTAATCTCGATGCCCTAGATTTCTCAACATGGAATCACAGCTAAGGTGACTAAGACAAGGAAGGGAATATTTTCTAGGGACACTAAAGGATCAATTATCGCGGAAGACATCAAAGTGAATCTAGAAGATCATCTTAAAGAAAGGATCTATAAAGGACGTATCAAAAACCTAGATGGAGGAAGAAATCTACACCAAAAGGAAGTCTTGGGATCATCATCTACAGAATTTTAAGATATCTACAAACTAAGATAGCTTGAAGTTTATTCATCCAAGAGAATCAATTCAAGATTAAGAATAAATCATCATCTTGAAGAAAGTAAAAACCCTAGCTCAATCAAAGAAGTATTCCTAGGATCCGCTCTCAATTAGTTTGAATTTGAAGTGTCTTGAAGAATATTCATCAAAAGGAAGGTAGATCAAAAGGCTTTGTCATCAAGCTTCTAAGGTGATCTCTCTCTTTGAAGCAAGGTGTCCTTACTGTTGAAGACATCACCAAGAATTCATCATTGGTCTTCATAAAAAAAGACATCACCATCAAAGGATCCAAAGAGTTCCCACTCTCTGTGGGATGAAGGATCATTATTGAAGAAAAATACCTTTATCAAAGAGAAGTTTTATTTCCTCTATATCATCATCAACACCAAGAAAGAAGCAAGAGGTAACATCCTATCAACTAAGAATACTTATGTCCACATATAAATCTATCAAAATGTCTTTTTGCAAGGAAAGTAAAAAATTGGTTGGGCCTTCAAACTATCTTACATGGAAGAAGAGGACATATCTGAATCTCATTGAAAATGAGGCTATGGAACATGTCAAAGGATCAATAACAAAACCAGGAAAGTAAGATGCTCAATCTCTTGAAAAGTATATGAAAGGGGAATTTAGGGCTCAAATGATTCTCATAGAATCCATCAAGGATCCCCTCATCCCATATGTATCAAAACTCGAAACATCGAAAGAAATATATGAAAAACTCATAGAATTGTATTCCGTAAGCATTACTAAAGAAGTTATCTCATTAAGGCAAGAACTCTACTAGTTAAATATGTTAAGGGAATATGGAATAGCCTCATATTTTATGAGGATATATGAAATTAGGGATTAGCTTGAAGATTTGGGAGAAGTCATGTCTGATATGGAAATGACTACAGTTGCACTAAATGCACTACTAGAGGAGTGGGGTAACTTTACTTCAAGTATATGTGGGAAGAAAGAAGCTACTCCATTCTATGATCTATGGTCACTCTGAAATATTGAAGAATATAGACCAAAGGCCAAATCTGATGTGGGAGAAGGTGAGCAAAATCAATGCTACAATAACAAAAAGAAAAGGGACATGGCTAAGATTCAATTCTATGGGTGTCAAGAATATTCGAACTACAAAAGAGATTTTCCTAAGATCAAGAAGGAAAATATCAAAAGAGGAAGAGAAGAATACCATATCACTGAAGAAGTGGAGGAAGATGAAAAGAAGAAGTCTAAGAAATACGAAGTAAGAGATCTCTACTATGACTGAGATAGTCTTCCTCACCTAAGTTATTTTCATAGTTCCTGAGTCTTCTACTGTAAGATATGGATATCATCATTCACTAATAAAAATAATGAGATTCATCATGACATCATAAAGGCATTGAAAGAAAGAGCTTGTGACATCAACATAGAAAAGCATGAAATATGGTCGAAACATGGTAGTCAACTATGGAAGGATATAGCTCTTGAAAACCTAATTTTTAACATAGGTGTCACTTATGGAAAAGAAATAAAAATGTCATCTAGTACAAGGCTCATCATACATATGTAAAATGAAAGATTTGATGGATGGGGATACTTTAGATCCTTAATATTCTATGATGGAATCTTCATTGAAATGTTCACCGATCAAGAGAGGAAGCAAGTGTTTCATCATGAATTCCAAACTTGTTGAATTCATGGGATGATGGTATGATGTCATAAAAGGTGAAGTGGATCAAGGGATTAAATCTCTTTCAATCAAGAAATTTGTTGGAGGAAGTCTGGATGACCCAAAGGAAATGAGGCATGTATGCCTGTATTCAATATTGAAGAGTTGTGTCATATGGTTGCAGGTAACATGGAGCAATTCTCTATATTGAAATGATGATCAAAAGAAAGAGGATCTCCTCCTATAAAAAGATGTAAGAAGGCATAAGTCACACATTGTCTCTATGAAATCAACATAAATGTCCTCATATTCGATATGAGATGGTTGACAATGATTGGAGTAATTCTAATTGGAAGATCTATGGATATATTCCACCATCGATACCCATGTAGTAGGATGAAAGACCCTTAAGGAAACATTGCATGAAGGAAGGCTAGATATGAAGTGATGGATCACTTTCTGATGATGACATAACTGACTCATGGATGAAAGTGATGGATGGTCTGTTCCCTATGAATAAGTCCAAAAACATGAAGACTCTTGAATAATGAAAAGAAGTTCATGACATCGTGAGGAGGAGTTCTTGAAGTAGCTGGTTTTCCCATAATCTCCACCTAAGTTGCTGTTCTAGGTCCCTAATTGAGAGGGAGCATGGAAACAAGTTTATTACTTGAAAGAAATTTGGAAGCAAAATTCCTAATCCAAGAGGAATCTTAAGTACATTCCTTCTGTAGGAATGAGTACATTTGTTTATTGGAATAGATATGTCCTCCCTAATTAGGAGGGAGAGATAGAAACATCATTCTTGTCTTCACTTGGGAATATGGAATAATGGATTGGGTAAACATTCGACATTTGATACTCTTTGAGGATGAGTTAGGGAATCCAATATAAGAGTGATTAGAGAGGATTGATATTCTTTAATGACTGGGAATCCAAGATAAGAATAGTCCTAGTGGAACACACCCTGAGAAACCGGGCCGGGTATGTTTTGAGAGGGATAATGATGAGGGTATCTATACATCATTGGTCTTGGCAAAATTGTGCTCAAATCTCTTGCAGAGCTAGAGTTTTTAGTTAAGGCTTTGGTATGTGACAATGTTAGTTGATATGATTCTAAATAGATGGGTTACCAATCCCACTCTTCTTATGAGAATTATTCAGATAGAGAATGACCAAGTACCATTATGAATACCTCCCTATTTAAGAGGGAGTAATTAAAAGTGTAACTAGGTTTAGTTTTCATAATGGCATGTGTAATTGTGATTTTATGTAATTGAGGAAAAGAAGGAAATAAAATTATTTTTGTACTACTCGAATCATGGGTTTCATGATCAAGGAATTTTATTTTAGTTAAGGTTCCCATTGTGAACCTTTAGGTTTTACCATCTAGTCATAAAAGTAAATTTAAGTCAATGTCATGTATGAAGGACCATTCTTGGGAATGTTGCATTTTTTTATGAGTCATTATATGTATAATAAATCCCTCCAAGACCAAGAAAATACAACTCCTACAAGTCAGCTTCAATATAGAATAAAATATCTTCACGAAATGATATGTCGAATCACAATCTAAGAAGTCATCCTAATTCATGGGGAAACAACTATAAATAGGGCAACTTGGACTTCATTTGTGGCAAATATGTTTAGTCAAGAAGGTCTGAAAATAGAAGTGCGAGAATCACTTCACTAGTAGAAAATGAGAAATTAGTGACTAGGTAACTAAGAAAGCTAGTCACCACAGCTTTTCCAAATGAAATACTACAAAAAATGAGCAATCTTAAGTGACCAAACTAAAAACGACTAACATAAATCACTAATTTAGTTGCGGGTTAAAATATGTGACTAGCTAATAAGTAATACAACTAAAAATGACTAACATGAATGAATAATTTAGTCTAACAACAAAAATACAACTACCTAACAAGAACTACAATAATATGAATCGGTTTTTATGTTAGTCATCTTAATTGTGTCAAGCAATCTAAACTTACAAGTGATAGGGGATTGAAAGGTTGTTAAAGATTGGTTGAAAGGTTATCCTTCCTTAAACACTTCTTCATCCTCACATGGTGTATATGTGAGCCAATTTTGCATTATTTATCTCTAATAATTTGTAATTTTAAAAATATATTTTTTAATAAAAAAAATTATTTTATATATTTTTTAAAAATCTATTCATTGAATCTAATTGGATCTAGTTCCAATTTGAAATTAATTTGAAGGGAAATATTATTTTTTAAGACTATAATATCAAATTAAAACTACTTTAATTTCATATTAGCCAACCTAGATCCATCTTAAACTCGGATCTATCAAGTGTCGAGAGGGGTGTAATCTCTCGAGGTGCAAACTATTTTTTCTAGCGCAAAACTTGAGGAAATGTTTTCACCTCGAGGGATTGGATATCTCTCGGCACTTGATAGTTATAGGGTTAATATGGATCTAGGTTGGTTATATAATACTATATAATACTATATTTTTATTTGTGTCTCTTTTTCATTTCCTCTCTCTATCTCACCCCCCAAATATACACACACACTCTCTCCCTCTCTTCCCCTTCTCTGTCTAACTCTCTCTTCCAATTTTCTCCCTCTCTATCTATATCGTTCTCTCTATTCGCTCCCGCTCTCCTCTCTCCCTCACTCTCTCTCCATGACTCCCTTTTCACCCCCTCTCTCTCTCCACCTTTCTCCCTCTATGTTTTTTTTGTTCCCTCCCTCTCCTACCCCCTCCAATTCCATCTCTCTCTCCTCATCTCTATCTTCCTTCCTCTCTATCCCTTATCTACCACATCCCTCTATCTCTCCCCCCAAACCACTCTCTCCCTCTCTCTCTCTCTTCCTTCCAACTCTATCACTATCTGCCCCCCTCCTTGTCCTTCTCCATCTCTATGTCTCCATCTATCTCCCTTCCCATTCTCTCTCTATCTCTATCCTCTCCTCTTCTTTATCTTCCCTCCTCTCCTCTGTCACTCACTCTCTCTCCATCTCTCCCTTCTCACTCCTCTCTCTCTCCACCTCTATCTATCTATGTATTTTTTCTTTCCTCCCTCTCTCCCCCACTCCAACTCCATTCCTCTCTCCCTCTCATCTCTGTTCCTTCCTCTCACTCCATCTCTCCCACCTCCCTCGCTCTCCCCCCATCACTCCCTCTTTCTCTCTCTCTTTGTCCTCCAACTTTTTCACTATCTCTCTCCTTCTCTCCGCCCCCTACCCAACTCTCTAATAATTTGATCACATTGTATTGTCTTTAAGAAATTATCTAAATTAAAAAAAAATTATTGGTTGTAAAATATTAAACCTATATTTTGGATGAATCATGTCAAAGAAAATAAAATAATGAAAATCTTTAAAAAGTCATGTAATATATTTAATCTATTATAATTAGTCAATTTTCTTGCTCTCATCCCTTGGATGGATCTATGATGGTTCTTTATATATATATATATATATATATATATATATATATATATATATATATATATATATATATAAAGAATCGACATAGATCCATCTTAGCTTAATTTTATTAAAACCTTAATTTAATTTCTATGGGAATATTTTTGGTAGTCGTGAGGATAGAGTGTTTAGATATATCTCAAATTTTAACATTTTCCCTTTTTGATTCAATTAAAAAAATGTTGTAAAATTAAATTAAAATAAAATATTTTTACTATGAAATAAGTTATGGTTTTTTGGCATGTGGTATTGATAATCCATGGCATTGGCCCATGATATTGTAACAAAGCCTATTTACAAGTTAATATCCATGGTAAAGTGAGGGTGAATATCAATGCTTAACAATATCTTCATATTGTTATAAAATATTTTGATTGTGAAATAATTTATGTTTTTTGGGCATTTGGTATTGATAATCCATGGTATTGACCCATGGTATTGTAACAAATGTTATTTTTCACAAGTTAATAATATCTACCATAATGTGGGGGTGAATATCCACGGTTAAGAATCTTGTCATATTGTTATAAAATATTTTGGTTGTGAAATAAGTTACTGTTTTTGGACTACCGTAATGTGGGGGTGAATATCCACGGTTAAGAATCTTGTCATATTATTATAAAATATTTTGGTTGTGAAATAAGTTATGGTTTTTGGACTTGTAGTATTGATAAGTCATGGTATTGGCCCATGGCATTGTAACAAAGCCTATTCACAAGTTAATAACAAAATCAAAACATAACAAATTGAATTTTATTATTTTCAATAATTTAACTTTTTATTATTAATTGAGGTCATATTTAAATGTTTACACTCATCCCAATATCATTTTTAACTTCTTCTTCTTGTTTTTAACTTAGCATCTTATGCAAAAATAACAAATTCTTATTAAAAATAAATCATTTAACCCAATTTCAATTTATATATTTTATATTATATTATAAATATTCCTTTTATTTTTTCCATTATAAATATTTCTTTTCTTTTTCATTTCCAATTTAGGATTGGGTTCAAATAAAATATTCACACATTACAACATCACATTGTAGCACTGCATTTTTCTCTGCCTTGTCTATATCTATGTGGAAATGCCAGAAGAAGGAAGACCATCAATGCAATCTATGGATTTCATGGGATTTGAACCCCAAATGGAGTTTTCATGGGAAACACATGAGGAGAGAATCAACGATTAGATGGAGAAAGGGCAAGGTCATTCGGCATGGAGATTTTGGTAATTTCTACATGGGTATGAATTTGGACTCTGGAGAGTTCTTCCTTTTTACTAAAGATGATTTTTGTTCTTATGGGTAAACAATTTCGAGGGTTTATATGATCAAAGAATAAATTTTATCTAGAGTTGAGGGTTTAATGATTATGATAATGAAAATCTTGAAGATTTTGGTAATTTTTAAAAGATTTTGGTAATTGTTACATGGGTATGAATTTGGACTCTAGAGAGTTCTTCCTTTTTACTAAAGATGATTTTTGTTCTTATGGGTAAACGATTTAGATGGTTTATATGCTCAAAGCATAAATTTTATCTAGATTTGAGGGTTTAATGATTATGATAATGCAAATCTTGATTGTGGCCAACAATTCATGAAAATACAATGCACAAGTAAGCATTTTGCATGTCCTTATTGAGATTTTGGTAATTTTTACATTGGTATGAATTTGGACTATGGAGAGTTTTTCCTTTTTACTAAAAATGATTTTTTTTCTTATGGGTAAACATTTTATAGGGTTTCTATGATCAAAGCATAAATTTTATCTAGAGTTGAAGGTTTAATGATTATGATAGTGCAGATCTTGATTGCGGTCAACAATTCATCAAAAGGCAATGATTGTTTTTGTAATGGAATCTACTATGCCCAAATTCGAAGGGCTCGAGTGATGCAAGAAAAATTTCTAGTAGGATGCAAATGCTAGACCATCCTCAAACTTTGTTACATGAAATTAAAATTTCATGTAATCATGAAAATAAAATATTTTATGTTTCATCCTTAGATTCTGATCTCAATGCCTAAATTTTTAAACCATGTTACCATATTTTAAGTGGAATATACTTAGATCCATTAAACCTTACAAATATCCAAATCTTAGGTTAATTTCAGTGAAAAAGAATGAACCTGAATGGCTTTTGCAATTTAGATTCAATGCTTACAGGCAATGATTAAAAATGTAAGAACCCAAATGGTATGATAACTTTTACCCACCCATCAATTTCCAAGACATTTCCTATTATTCTGAACCTAAACAAAGACAGTAGAAGAAGAAGAGGATCCTGGATGAGGTGGACCATGACTTGCTTGATACTTTTCAAAAGTTGGGCATGCCCTTGACTAGAAGAAGAGATTGACCAACCTTGTCATAGATGTTGTTTTCGATAGTCATTTTAGGTAGACTCTATAGGCAGTTGATGTTATCTTTTGTTCGTTATAAGAGGTATTTCGAGAGTACCTTTATGTAATTAGGAAGTAGCTTTGCAGGGTTGTTCCTCCTGCTGATAACTAGTATGATGCAATTTTTTTTTTAGTGATAGTTCCTTCTATTAAATCCCCAAGCACACTTTATCACCCATGGAAATATACACTTATTTCAAGATGAATGACATGGAGACTAGGAAGTTTGAGAGGACTCTTATTTTTGTAGATGAGAGGAGTTTTGTGAGGTGAGAGGAGTTTTGTGACATATATTGAAGGATGCACTGCACCATTTTATGACACCAATCATCTCCATGCCACAGTAGTGGATCTCTATTGCACCGAGGGAGAAACGATAAAGTATTCCACTATAAATAATTGGTATGTCAGGGACGAGGAATGCAGATGTGGGATTTATAATTTTATTGCGAAAATAGGTTTGTGTGATGGAGACAAATCCTATAGGTAAATCGTATCATTATATTTCTACGAAATCTCGGAATATGTTCAATACGGAAATATGTATGTACTCTTGAATTTATCTATGTTGTAATAAGATCAAGAATAAATTTGTCATTGCAAATAATTGGGATCTACCACGTAAGTTTACTAGATGGAATTCTTGATTTGTTAGATCCCAACTAGTTAGGGTTGAATTTAGTTTTGTTGTAATCAGATTAAGAATAAAGTTGTCATTTTAATCACTAAAATATACCATGTAAAATTTAATGACTACATGAAATTGTTTATTTGTTGGAGCCCAAATTATTAGGATTGTGAAGAGTCCTCTTTGATGACAATATTTTTTAATGCTCTATTCTTGCTCAAAGAATTACATATTAGAAAGGTGGAAAATAAATGAGATTCAACTGAATGGTTTATGCTTTAAAATGTGTGGAGGGAGTATAAAATCATTTTCAGTTCCATTCAAATATTTTGGAGCACTATTGGCTTATCGGGCCCTGACCCAGGTTCAAAAGAGTTTTTAGCCAAACAAATCCCATACTAACAACCCTTTCGGCAACAATCCATGGAGCGCGGACTGAAGTCTCACCCGAGGTAGTATGGGAGGGTGCTGGAACCGGGTTTCTGCACCCTAGGGATGTCTTGATGAGGTCTGGTGGACTCGCAACTTGATCTACACACTTACGACTTTTGCGTTGTAGTCTGGTCTTCGCAAAGATCCGTGAAGGGGAGTTTCTTAGGTCCTTAGTCTTTATTACTATTATTATGTATCTGATTTATTCCTTAACGTCCTTAAGCAAACACTTAACCTTTAAACCCAGTGCGCAAAATCATAAATCTTTAAAAGTATTCACAGGATCATAACATAAGCATAAACATTCAAATATGTGATTAGATACACAGCAATTTCAGAAACACTTATCTTTATTAATCTTCCTTTTAGTACAATACAAGTCCTTCCTGCGCAATCAGCTGCAGGAGTCTACACACACAGCTGTGGACTCTACCAGGCCTCTGCGCACATAGCTGCAGAGTCTCTTCTACCCTCCACTACCCTCGACTCAGACTTACAGACTCAAAGTGCTTTTTCGCTTTTACAAACCCATACACTTTTGATCTTCAACCATCTTGTTACCAAGAACTGCCTTCTAAACCTAGATCCTTGCTCTATTTATACATTTCCATGGTCCACGGATGATGGGCAAGCTGACACATCCTAGATTAATCTATAATATTTTAGGGTAGACTACCCTTAGACTTTACCCCTTACCTTTCGCACTCCGTGCACTTTGCGGAGCTTTTACCATACGTTTACCCAAAATTGTGGGCTTAAGCCCCAAAAACGTTATGTGGGGGATCCACTACCCAACAGGCCCCCAACACAATCACTGTGACTCTTCCCGAGTCACTCGGCTGGTATGGTGATCTTTGCATGGAGGTTATTCAACAACTTCTACGCTTCGCTTACCTCTGCAACACATTCTTCCACCATCTGCTGTACTTATTGAGCATGAGCCTCTGATACATTATTATCTACTCCACTTACTTCTCGGAGTGCATATACTACCTATAGGTGGGCTAGCTTTCCCTCAATATTGGTGGTGACCAAAATGCCTCATCAAGCTACAGTTGGATGCGCTCCTTAAGGATCGCTTCTTTCTGATGTGCCGCGTCAACTTGTGTTTTGAGTGCCTAGGCCTCCCTCATCATGGCCAATCGCTGAGTAATGGAAACCATTTGCGCAGTCCCCTGGATGTTATCATAGGCTTGCTATAGCTCCCATGCTTCGATCTCTAACCGCTGTAATGTTGGATCTTCTTGTACTGCGGTGACCATGCTAAAGGGCTGATCTATTGCTAAGGTACATGCCTGACTGTCAGATGCTATTGCTTCCCACCCAGATTGGATGATGCGTTGCCACTGCTCTCTAACTTCTGGTGGTGTAGAAGGCTACGCCTTGAGTCTCAGTTTGATGATCTGTAAGTTGAGGTCCAACTCTACTTTTGTTGCTTCTTCCTTTGCCTCACGGAACCCAGTGGCCAACTTGTGGATTTGTATGGCTATAGGTAAATCTATCGTGATCTCGAGCTCAGGAGCACGACAACACGCTTCCTGCACAATTTGCTCCAACTGCTAATTCTGTGCTACTGCTTCATTTCTTTGGAGGCTCAACTGCTTGATGTTAACTCATTGCTCACTGAGTAGCTATACCGCACGTACTCCCCTAGCGTAGAGCTCTTTCGTTGAGCCATCTCATAGTTAATGTAGCCAAGCCTATTCCAAGTCCCGAGAGGCAGCTTTCCATGGCTCTATCTTCCACGTTATCTACTATCAATGCTGTGGTCAAAAGTGCGATGGTATTAGCCATTTTGGCCTACAACGGTTGCTCGGTTGCGGCTGTCCTCGTAGCTCCATGGGCAGCTATCATGCCTAGCTATGGGGCCCTTGCTTGAAGTTCCTGCAGCTGCATCCTGAGCGCCCCCAACACAATCTGTTACTCTGTCATGGCCTCATCGAGCACCTCCCTAGTAGCCTCGTACACTGTATCCCTGATGTCACATAGGTCACCCTCAGTTAGTGTGATAGGTTCGCGTCCAACTCGGATGCCTTGGTATTCTTCCTTGACCTTGTCTCCTCTATCATGCGTGCTTGTTTTAAGGGTGCAAATGTGGTGTTTGGCTCCACACCTTTTGTCATAGTACCCATTTCCGGCTATGTAGTTACATGCGTGCCTCTTTCGTCTTTTGTTGTAGCAGCCCCTCCTCTTGTCTTTTTGTCTTTGGCAGCCTACGTTGCTTCTTGAGATGCCCGTACTTCATCAATGAGCTATTCATTTCACTTCTGCTGTGCGAGGGATTTGGCAGCAGCCTTCTACTTTTGGATTGTGGCCTCATCACGTCCTACTGCATCTGGTCCACACCACTCTGGTGGCCAGGTATCAAGCACTGCAAAAACAACATCCTCAGTGGCTATGAAACAAAGTGTGGTCCATGTCAGCTCTGGATCCTTATGTGCCCTGATATATATGTGGTGCATATCCGCCTTAAAGTTAAAAATGCTTTTCACACTATTATATACTTCGGTAGTTAAGCGGGGTTGTTGGTTGATCCATTTTTGTATGCTTGTGTCCATTAGTATCTAGAAAATCTTGACTTCACGGATTTTGGCAGTATCCTTCATTGCCCATAGTGACACATATCTAGCTACCTCTGGCCAATCCTAGTCTAGGGGAGGAAACTGACTATCTTCAGGGAAACTAACTATCTTGCTCTGAACAACATCCAAATCTTTAGGTACCCTGACCTTTCCTTTCCGTGGGGGGACATACTTGGGTCATTTTGCAGGGGCTCACACTGATTGGATATCTTCCTCTATTTCTTCTTCTGGTTCCATTTATTCGACATATGTCGAAGGGTCCTCTTCCTCATTGTTGCTCTCAATGGTAACGGCTTTGCCATTTTCTTCCATTGACAACTTGCTAAATTGCGGATTCCGCGGTGACATCCGTACTGGTCCTAGTACTTGGGGGTCCTTCTTGGTCCATGGCATCTTAGGTGATTTAGGGATTTCAGCTGCCCCTCCTGCCTGTAGCGCAAGGTTCTGTGTAATGTCCTTGGTTGTGGATATCGACCTTAGTAATGACTCTTGCAGTTCCTTTGGCAATTCTTGAAACCATGGGCTTTCTTTCAATAGCTTTTCATTCATCTTGCTCCTATCGTTTTGAACCCAGAACATCCTAATCTTCAAATGGCCAAACTTTGTTTTGTGACAAGCCACCTGTTCTTTATATGATTTTTCAAATTTAAATGTAGTTTTGTCCCGCGTTCGTGACTCATTAATGCAATTTTGGCGGTAGATCCATTTAACCTTATGTCTTAATTTCTCGTCGTCCATTCCTCAGTGTCTTAAATGGGACATCTTGTCATGAACAGTGTCTGCAACAGTCACCTTCCATCCTTTCCACATGGCAGCGTAGGCCCTCGTACGCAGACACATTCTATATTGCATACTGATCCTGCGCACCATGTCTGCACTGCACAACCTCCCTACAGACTTCTTTATAGTCTTGCACCCTCTTCCAACTGCGTGGGGCACTAAGACTGGGCTTCCTATGGATAGTCAAGTGGTCACAACCGCCGTGCAAGGCTTCCACTTCCCTGCTAGCCTGGGCTGCAGGCACCCCTCACGTACCTTTGCATTTAGTATCATGTCATGTTCTATGTTCCTCCATTCAGTAGGGTGTGGTCGCAACCATGATAGCAGGGTCACAGTTTATTCTAGTATCGTAGGAGAGCTAGCTAGATCTGGTCCGCTTATTCTCAGATTCACGCAGCCTGTTTGTGCAACTCCACTTTTTATTTTTCTGATTTCTTCGTCCAACCTCGCATTTTTCCTCCTCAGCCTTGCCCATTCTTTATCAAGCTCGTGAAGTCTCAAGCTTCCACGCCAAATGGCTTCATGCAATTGCTGAATTCCTTCACCTAGGTTAGTCCGAACTACAGGGGCAATGTGCAGCAAAATTTTCTCCACCTTCCTGGTTTCATCTAATATGGGTGCAAATACAGTCATCTGCCCATGCTTTGTTTCATTTATGGTCCTATATGCCCACCAAACTCTTCGTACGTGCATATGTAGTTGTGCAGCACACAACTGCATCCTTTGTCATAAGTAGGTGCCTAAACCATTCCGTCCTGGCTGCCCAAATCATATTCGATGCCCAGGGCCTCCAATCCATACATACAACCACCGTTTACATTCATGCCCGTTCCACCTAATCTTCCTAGGTGCTTTCCATCCTTGTGTGGTATTTGCGCACAACAACTCTTCCTGCGCATTGTCTTACTTCTGCTCCATAATTGTAGTTCCCTCACGGTCTACGAATTCTTCCCCATTTGTTGTGTCATCGATTTCAGGTAACGTCCTTACTTCGGCTGTCACACTGCAGCGATCTGATCATCATATTACAATTTAGTCTCGTTACTTCATGAAATCGGTTCTGCTAGCACTCCACTTCTTCATTTGAATACGACATGTAGGAACTGCTGCGTTCCCATGAGAGTCTTCCATCCGCTGTTGGATTCACCCGATCCTGGTTTTGCACCATTATCTTATAAATACAGTCTAGTTAATCATCACTATCTTCATCGCACAAAGGCTCGGTGTAGCATGCTCCTTCGGCCAGATCCAGTAGGAAAATTACACGCAGCAAGTTTTTCTCGAACACCATCTTTCGCCTCTTCAGGTTGATGACTCCATTCATGTCTTTGGCCTAGTCTATTCCTAGCAATGCATGGTACAAATTACTATCATCAACAATTTCTATTACCTCAAAGTATGTCTGTGTACTTACACCTTCAATGTCTAATGTTACCCCTTGCAACCTTCCCATTGGTAAGATCTTCTGTTGGTTGGCCATTCACAGTTGGATGGGAGACCATTGTAGCACAGGCCTTCCCATATGCTCCCATGTTTGCTTAGGCAACACATTCGCATCTGACCCTAAATCTAAAATGACCTGATCCATCTCATACTCACCTATTTGTTCCATTAATCGCATTTCTTGTCCAGTGTGCAAAGTATGCTTTCCAAGCTTTCGAACCATACGTGGCTCTCCTAATCCTGTGCACCTAGTGATTAGTTCTTGCAATCCTTTAACTACCTTATTATCGCATAGTAGCTTCATACATGTTTATAGGAAGGTAGTAATCATAGAAGGATCCATTCCTGACTCTGATTGACCCTTACTTCTTGAATCACGATCTTCCATGATACCCTTCTTGGCCTCTTTCAACGTTTCTTTCACATGTTCAGACACAGGTTCCCTTGTAGCAGCCTTGCAATCCTTCGACTCTTCTTCAGGCAGTTTCCTCTTATCTTCTCCCATAGTTGTGCCACTTCTAAGTACCATATTTATGCTGGGATCCTTTTCACCGGTTTCGGACCTCATCATTTGGATATTTTGCCTCGGCGTGGGCTGCAACACCCCTTTTTCGCACATTTGTGCGATCAGTGTCGGACAGTTTATCATTTCATGATCAAATTCTTCACAATATGGGCAACTTATTCTGGTCAAATTCATACAGTCGCGTGCGTAGTGTTTGGGTCCTCCACAGTTGTAGCAGATTAACTGTCCATGCCCTCATCCTGGTCCCATCCCTCCATGTCCTCGATGCCGCCCTTGGAATCCACCTTGTACTATTACTATAGCTGGATCGGGCCCTCGCATTTCTGTTTATACTCAATAGGCTGGAGTTCTATCCATCATTATTTCATAACTTCAACACGTTCTCTCATCATGACCGACTGATCTACAAAAATTATAGTACAATTGCTGCGGTGTCTGGGTATATTTCTGCAATAGGTGGCAGTTGTCTATTGCATGCTTCTTCCCTACCTGACAGATCGTGCACCAGAGAGAAATGGACACCCTCGGACCTGCTTGTGCTTCCGGTCTCAATGGCATCGGTCGCCCTCCTGCCAAATAGTTCACGAATACAGGACAGTGATCCTTATCGTCCCCCTATCCCTTACACTTTATGCACAGTACTTCTTCTCGTGCCTCTAACTGGGGCGCCCTATCTTTCTTCAAACTCTGCATCTCTAAACATAGATTTTGTAGTTGCACGTGGATTTGTTGGACTCCCAACCTAGGATCTTGTATTGGTGTTTCATGCAGTCTCATCGTTATCTCTAATGCTTCGGTGTGGGTCGAGATCTTATGTTCTGACAACGCCATCCTCAGGTGCAGTGTCAGGGATGCCACAAACCAGGCGAAGTGTTGTGCATCTGAAAGCATCATATTTGCCTCAGGGATCATACTTTTTAGGCACTAATCCTGATCCCATGGTGTCTAACCTGGAAGCATCGCAATTTCCTTAAATCTAATGATCGACTGAGTTTCTGATTTTGGTCGACCAAACTCTTTTCAACGCATCCTGGATTTATGCTATTCTGACATTCAGATGATTGCTAGAGTGCTTAATATACCATGTCGACGTGTGGTCCTGCAACGCGTTCACCAACGTGGCCTTTTTAATGCTATCATCTATAACCTTGTGCGCTTCCCATACTTCTTTTACTAGGAACCAAAATTGATCGGGGTCTTCATTTTTGACTCCTTTGAATATAGGCAACTTGATTTTTTTCACCATACTAAACCGTACTCCTTGCACGCTGCAGTTCCTTCATGGTGGTAAAATTTACCCTTCGATCCTTCAATCTTTAGCTTCTTTCTTTGTAGGGTTCCAATGTTCTGGCATCAGACATCCCTTTAGGCAGATCCTGGTCCCAACAATGAAACTATTTATTGGCTTATTGGGCCCTAACCCAGGTTCGGAAGAGTTTTTAGCCAAACAAATCCCATACTACCAGCCCTTTCAGCAATAATCCGTGGAGCGCGGACTGAAGTCTCACCTGAGGCAGTATGGAAGGGTGTTGGAACTAGGTTTCAGCACCCTAGGGATGTCTTGATGAGGTCTGGTGGACTTGCAACTCGATCTACACACTTACGACTTCCGCACTGTAGTCTAGTCTTCGCGAAGATCCATGAAGGGGAGTTCCTTAGTTCCTTAGTCTTTATTACTGCTATTATAGATCTGATTTATTCCTTAAGGTCCTTAAGTAAACACTTAACCTTTAAACCCAGTGCGTGCAGTCATAAATCTTTAAAAGTATTCATAAGAACATAACATAAGCATAAACATTCAAATCTACAATTAGATACACAACAATTTCAGAAACAATTATCTTTATTAATCTTCCTTTCAATAAAATACAAGTCCTTCCTGCGCACTCAGTTGTAGGGGTTCGCGCACTCAACTGTGGACTCTATTAGGCCTCTATGCACACAACTATAGAGCCTCTTCTACCCTCTACTACCCTTGACTCAGACTTACAGACTCAGAGCGCTTTTCACTTTTACAAACCCATACACTTTTGATCTTTGACCATCCTATTACCAAGAACTTCCTTCTAAACCTAGATCCTTTCTCTATTTATACATTTCCATGATCTGCGGACCATGGGCAAGCCGACACATCCTAGATTAATCTATAATATTTTAGGGTGGACTACCCTTAGACTTGACCCCTTACATTTCGCGCTCCACGCACTTCGCGGAGCTTTTACCATACTTTTACCCAAAATTGTGGGCTTCAGCCCCAAAACCGTTACACGGGGGATCCATTGCCCAACAAGCACGCACTAAAGTGCTTCAATTTCCTCCTAGTTAATTCCATTTCTACTATCCCAATGCTTCTAGAATTTCTTCTCCAAAGTGATCTCTTAACTATATTGGAGGGAAATTAATTAGTTGATTGGAACCCACAAATTACAATTTGATTAGGAGCAAGGGATGAGAAAGCTTCATATTCTTCAATATATTCCGCAAGTTAAAAGCATATCGAATGATTGCCTTTTTGTTTAATTGATACAACAATCACTCGACAATTTGTTAGGATTTTGAGACCTTTTTCAATGAATTTTTTATTTTTTATTTTATTTTATTTTTTATTTCTTATTTTTTATTTATTTATTTTTATTTATTTATTTATTTTTATTTTTATTTTTATTTTTATTTTTATTTTTATTTTTTACTTTTATTTTTATTTTTATATTTATTTATTTATTTTATTTATTTTTTATTTTTATTTATTCATTTTTTTTTTTTTTTTTGAAAGTTATGTTTTCAATTAAAGAAATTAAAGAAAAGGTGAAAATGATGCAATGGAAGGATTTTATGTTTTAGTGCCTAAGAATGCCTTGCTAATGTGAAGGGCTTGTTATTTTCTTGACTCAAGATTAGTCACATTTGACTTCCTAGCATTTCTTTTAATTTCATTTTTGTTGTGTTTATATTGCTATCCTTGAAGTTGGTGATCTACTGTGTGTGTAATAGGAAGTATTAAATACTAAACACTCTCAAAGGTGATATTGATGGATGACTGACTTTAAATGACCCGACTTGACATGTTAGTATTACATGATCATGCAAAGAAATTATTAATCAATATTAAAGGGAAGATGATTAATGTGCAATGTTTCTTGGCTTGTCATATAATTACTACATTTCCCCCCCCAATAATGTATTTGAGGCTATGTTTTTGTTGTTACTTGTGGAGCTTCCATTTTGCTCAGAAAAACATCGAGGATAAATGTCCAATGCACTGGCATTGGACATCATCAAAGAGGAATTCACCAAATCAGTAGAGGATATGGGAGGAATTAGTGCAATGAGCAGACAATGCTAGAGAAAACTGAGGCACCATAATTTCTTGTGTATTTAGGTTCACTTGAAATTAACTAGTCACAAAAAGTACCTTTTTTTCTGAATATTTTCATGTATACCTAAATACTAAAAACACAATTTCAGACTAATTATTAAAACTAATAATTACCTGATAGTCATAATTTATAATTAAATAGTATAATATTATTAATATTATTAGGCACAACTATAGGGTCCGACTGTGAGGGGCATTGTGACAATATATGTACACTTCTCATTGTATTAGACAATCATTTCTTAGAGTGTGATATCCATCCAACAAAATGTACTCCAAGAGGCCATTATGGGATTGAAATTTTTTCTTTCAGTGGAAAAGGGGTGATATATTTTCTTAGGCCTTAGTGTTCTACTTCCCTAAGGTTTGTCACAACTAGCACCTTCATTCCATCAAGTGAAGTACTCATCTTGGAAAGTTGAATCATTTTGTCTCCACAATCCAATATGATGTTGGATCAATCTCATGATCCTAAAAACATAGGTCATAATAGCGAGGAAATTTTACTATGGACAAAAGAATATCCAAATTTAAGGAACATGACTCTTTTAGAACAAGCAATAAGGATATTTCTCACACTGATCCTTTTTTTTCCATTTGTTTTCACAAGTTATCTATTCCGTGATATTTTTAACATGTAACTTAGCTGGTATGATTGTGCCTAAGGTTTTTTTGAAGGTTGAATACTAAGGTCCTAAGGTGTTATTTTCTATGGTGACATTTTATTTGTTTTGTTTATACAGGTCATCTAGCCACCTAGTGGCCACTATCGAATGTTGAGGTATATGTTGTATTAATATTTTATAGTCTACTTTATTTTATATTTAAGTATTCATCATCTTTCATGTCTTATACTTTGCATTGTATATTCTTTCATTTTCCGGAGAGGAACTCAATATTGATGGTAAGAAGCAACAATTGAAGAAAGAGGAGAACAATAACACTGGAGTGATAAATAAAAAATGACAGAGAGAAGAGAATATGTCTAGTGATACCCTTAGAGCCAATATCTTGCATAAGACACACTCATAGAGACTAATGGTCAAGCCTTAAGAGTTGGTGAATTCACTTGTAATGCTTTGGCAACATAGTGATAATGTTTTGAAATGATAAAACAATATTTCATGTGTAAATTGTAGTCCAACCGATATTAAGTTGGAAACTCATATTGTTTTTTTTTTTTGGTAGTTAAGCACCCACGAGGATTTTAACCAGTGACCTATCACAAGGAGTGCCTTAACAGTGCACCCATTCACTGTCAATCCAAAGCCCTGTGGGCTGGAAACTCATATTGTGATACTTGATATTTTATATAATAAAATTTATATGGTTAAAATTATTTTTATTTGCACTTGATATTATTTAGTCTTGTAATTAACATATGTAACATTGTGTTATCATATTAGATAAACATGCCCATTGCATGACATTTTTTTAAAATTTAGTCGCAAATCATACTAATTAATTTATGTTGATTAATAATAAACACATAAAATCAATCTAAAACTACTAATTAAACTACTAAATTAGTATTTTATATTAATTTATGATTAACACGAATAAAATGAATATATGATTGAATTTATCATTTATAATGATTATGAATGAAATTAAACGAAATGAATAGAAACTACTAAATCATTAGTTTATATAATGAATATGAAAATACAAAAAAAAATATAAATGACTACTACAAATAATAAATTTTTGATTAAAATTATGACTAGATTTTGCATATATAGAACTATTAGTAGCTAATTTACAGTATCTTTTGAGTAAAATTTAGTCATATTTCTTTGGTCATTAATTGGTTTTAAATGATGACTAAAATTTGCATATATATGACTATTAGTAGCTAATTTACAGTATCTTATAATACAACCAACATTTTGGTCATATTTATTTGGTGATTAATTGGTTTTCTCGATGATTCATATAGTAATATATTTTGTTGTATATTTGGTAATTAATTGCAACAATTAATGACTAAACCATTGGAACCTTTATGACCAAATTTATAACTAAATATACTACTAGATGGTAAAATTGAGGAAACTAATTAATGACTAAGCTAAAAATGACTAAAAGTTGGTCAAGTTATAAGATACTACAAAATAGCTACTATTGGTCACCAACTGAAAAATGGTCGTTTATATGCAAATTTTAGGTTTTTTTAGTAACTAATTGGTCATTTTGTACTAGTGCTTGGAAATAAGTCTCATAGCCAAGAAATGAAGAAAGGAAGAACGAGGATTGTTTTGGTCTGTTACATGTTTAACCTTCACTCACATGTGTGAAGACAATGACTATTTCTATTGCAGAAGAGGCTGAGGTATTGCAATTCCATGGGAAGGTCAAATCAAGAGGAGATAAAGGTGTATCTCTAACTGAGCTACCAAGGAAGAGAGCTCCAACTAAAGCGAAGGAAATCAAGGCATATGAGAAGGTCATATGCATGAGTTAGGGTTTATGAATTAGCACTAAAAAAGGTTGCAGTTTTGAAGCAGTGTCAAGGAAGCTAAAATTATGAAGAGTAGCGGAGAAGGAGAAAGAAGTAGAGGTTTGACTATTGCAAGAATCATCTGATCAAGGAGGCTTTGTGTCTTATTCTTGGAGTGGAAAATAGGTCAAGGTTCTTGGTCTTGGTATTCGTCAATTGGAGTCTCTATAAGAAGAAGAATATGTTTGGGTTTTCCTCTCAAACGGGAGAGCTTTTGGCCCTGGCTAGTAGCCTATATTTGTCTCTTGTCTCTTTATGGTTTATTCATTTGTATATGTTTGATGAAGAATAAAAATATACTAACATAAGTAAAAGAATATCTTAATCTAAGAAGCAAAAATCATTCACAAGCAGTTATCAATAGAAGAGAACTCAATTGATCTCGATGCCCTAGATTTGTCAACACATAGAAGTAATGTCTATGGTCAGTGGGCTGCTACAGTGCATAGATCCCCTCTGTGTGCTCTACCTTTTATCTCTCCTCAATATTTTTACTTAAATATGGAACAAAAATGCTCTCAAAAGAATGAAATTCATCTTCGTCCTAGTGGCCTAGCTATAACACAACCCGATAACCTATTAGTGGTTAATTTGACTACATCAATTCTTAACTAGAGTTACAAAATAGACTCTTCTATAGTATTTTAAATCATAATCACATGGCTATCCCATTTTATATGAACAATGGAGGCTAACGCGACATCCTCCTAAACTCTAGGTGTGAAAATAGGAAAGTCAACTTCTAAGTGGCATAACTTTTGCATACAGACTTTGTTTGACGCATTTCTTGTATTGCTGGAAATAAATCTATGTGTAGAATAACACGAAATGGTTCATGCTAAAGTGACAATTATTTACCCCCAAGAAACATCATTTGATGACTCAAAACACTCCCTGAAGGTTTCAAACCCTGTTTTGCCAAACTGGATTGCGCTGGTAAAAATAGTCCCGTGAGATGATTCTTCCACATTTTCCACTGCAAATGCATTGATATGGATGAAAAACAATATAATTATCCAATCCAGACCAAATTTTCTCTTGGCCAATCGATGATACTCTATTATTTTTCTTTGGCCTACAACGTGTTAACTAGGGCATAGAAATTTCTACTTCTACTTAACTAGATTACTTATTGTCTTATAATGATTCTATTTTGTTGTGGTTTGAAAATGAGCAATATTTTATACAATAAAAGAAGTTACGACATAAGACATGCTACTTTCATATGTCTAAATGTTTTTGGTTACATATAATAATAGAAGAAATGTACAAGATGAGTAGAATGATTGAACAACAAGGAGGTGCACATATTGGAGAAGAAGAAATTTATGTGCATTTGGGACAAAAAGGTGCAAGTACCCACCAGAGAGATACTAGACTTCTTGAAAAATGTGCATACGTAACTAATTAATCTGCGTGCAAGACATGAACAATTTCTGAAAGCCAATACTACACACAAGAAACTTATCAAGAATTTAACTGATAACTATAATCCCAAAATAGTAGAAACAATGAGGGATGAAGAAAACAAAGGGGAGATATCTAAAAGAAAACACTGTTGAGGAAATGTTTGTTATAGACATCTTTGGTCACTTCAACCCCAATCACATATGTCGATAAACCAAGGGCTCTTTAACCCATAAAAGTGTTGTTTCATACCCTAAAGGATCATGGTCAACTGATTACATCATTTCCCAGAAGTTCCACTTGAAAAACCACTCAAAACTGACCAAAACTGAACCATACTAAATGCTTCACTTTCAAGGTGTGATTCATCTCACATGCTACACATGGGAAGCGCGATGCATACTGAAAAGGCCTTCTGTGGGGTGCGATGAGCGAGTGTAGACAAATGGAAGAGACAGTTTGCTAAGTGGATGAGCAGGGAATCTTCTAGAAGCTTCTCATATGACACTTGCCTCTCTGAATTCGCCCAGGGATGAGTAAGAGATCAAAGAAATCTCCATGTGGAACCAAGAACTATTAGTGGAATGACACTAATAAAAAACCCAAAGCTGACTCACACCCTTATAAGACATCTATACATGGATCTCTCATCTGAGAGATCTAAAGGCTGGAATTTTGTAATTTGTAAGGAAGTGTTGTTGGTTTCACTTTGAGAAGAAACATTGTATTGTTGGGTGATCTCGATTTTCATGAGGTGAAAAGGGATTTCATGCTGGGAGGATGATGCTAGATTAGATAGCTAGGTTGTAATCCTCTCTTCTATTTCTACTATCAATAAAGTTCTTTGAGTTTTCCTCCATACAATCATGTACTTGTGAATATTGTTATTTGTAGATGCAGTTGTATGGTTAATGTATTTCTGATTCTACATTGTTTATGATATCATAGATCGAGATACTTTGATGGTGTTTTGTCACTTTGCTTCTACAGGTATTCTCTAAAGCAGGACAAGTAGGAGAAGAGTGGCAAGATCTATCAAGGGAGAGAGGAAACGAGCAAGGAGCAAAGCGGAAGAAAGAGGTTGGTGCTCTTTGCTTCTCTCTTATCTATCATACATAAAGGAAATCTTGAATCGCTTTGAATTATTTGTTTCTAAGATAGCTACCCGTCTTAGTGGGACTAGCAAATCGAAAATACACTAGTTTTCCCAGAAACAAAATGGCGACTCCACTGGGGAGCAATTAGTTTGTTTTTTTGTTACTGTTGTTTGCTTTATAAACTACAGACAAAGCCTGAAGCTAAGCCAGCTAGCCTTCGAACTGCTTTTGCTATGTAACTGCAAAGTAGATCAATGCTGCTTCAGTCAACCTCTGGGTTGGTTTATGAATTGAACATCTGACTTGCAATGATCCTAATCATCAAATGGCCAAACTTTGTTTTATGACAAGCCACCTGTGCTTTATATAATTTTTCAAATTTAAATCTAGTTTTGTCCCGCATTCGTGACTCATTAATGCAATTTTGGTGGTAGATCCATTTAACCTTATGTCTTAATTTCCTGTCGTCCGTTCCTCAGTTTCTTAAATGGGACACCTTATCATGCACAGTGTCTGCAATAGTCACCTTCCATCCTTTCCACACGGCAGCGCATGCCCTCGTACGCAGACACATTCTATATTGCATACTGATCCTGTGTGCCATGTCCGCACCGCAAAACCTCCCTATAGACTTCTTTATAGTCTTGCACCCTCTTCCAACTACGTGGGGTGCTAAGACTGGGCCTCCTACGGATAGTCAAGTGGTCACAACCCCCGTGCAAGGCTTCCACTTCCTTGCTAACCTAGGCTGCATCCACCCCTCGCGTACCTTTGCATTTAGTATCGTGTCATGTTCTATGTTCCTCCATTCAGTAGGGTGCGTTTGCAACCATGATAGCAGGGTCGCAGTTTGTTCTATTATCGTAGGAGAGCTAGCAAGATCTGGTCCACTTATTCTTAGATTCGCGCAGCCTGTTTGTGCAACTCCACTTTTTATTTTTCTGATTTCTTCGTCCAACCTCGCATTTTTCCTCCTCAGCCTTGCCCATTCCTTATCAAGCTCGTGAAGTCTCAAGCTGCCACGCCAAATGGCTTCATGCAATTGCTAAATTCCTTCAGCCAGGTTAGTCCGAACTACAGGGGCAATGTGCAGTGAAATTTTCTCCACCTTCCTGGTTTCATCTAATCTAGGTGCAAATACAGTCATCTTCCCATGCTTAGTTTCATTTATGGTCCTATATGCCCACCGAACTCTTTGTACGTCCATATTTAGTTGAGGTGGCAGTTGTGCAACACACATCTGCATCCTTTGTAATAAGTAGGTTCTCAAACCATTCCGTCCTGGCTACCCAAATCGTATTTGATGCCCAGGGCCTCCAATCCATACATACAACCACCGTTTACGTTCATTCCCATTACACCTAATCTTCCTAGGTGCTTTCCATCCTTGTGTGGTTTTTGCGCACAACAACTCTTCCTACGCATTGTCTTACTTCTGCTCCATAATTGTAGTTCCATCACGGTCTATGAATTCTTCCCCATTTGTTGTGTCATCACTTTCGGGTAACGTCCTTACTTTGGCTGTCACGTGCTGCAGCGATCTGATCATCATATTACACTTTAGTGTCGTTACTTCATGCAATCGGTTCTGCTAGCACTCCACTTCTTCATTTGAATACGACATGTAGGAACTGTCGCGTTCCCATGAGAGTCTTCCATCCACTGTTGGATTCACCCGATCCTGGTCTTGCACCGTTATCTTATAAATACAGTCTAGTTCATCATCACTGTCTTCATCGCATAAAGGCTCGGTGTAGCATGCTCCTTCGGCTGGATCCAGCAAGACAATTACATGCAGCGAATTTTTCTCGAACACCATCTTTCGCCTCTTCAAGTTGATGACTCCATTCATGTCTTTGGCCTAGTCTATTCCTAGCAATGCCGGGTACAGATTACTGTCATCAACAATTTCTATTACCTCAAAGTATGTCTGTGTACTTACACCTTCAATGTCTAATGTTACCCCTTGCAACCTTCCCATTGGTAAGATCTTCTGTTGGTTGGCCATTCACAGTTGGATGGGAGACCATTGTAGCACAAGCCTTCCCATATGCTCCCATGTTTACTTAGGCAACACATTCACATCTGACTCTAAATCCAAAATGACCTGATCCATCTCATACTCACCTATTTGTGCCATCAATCGCATTTCCCATCTAGCGTGCAAAGTATTCTTTCCAAGCTTTCGAACCATACATGGTTCTCCTAATCCTGTGCACGTAGTGATTAGTTCTTGCAATCCTTTAACTACCTTATTGTCACATAGTAGCTTCATACATGTTTCTAAGAAGGTAGTAATCATAGAAGGATCCATTCCTGACTCTGATTGATCCTTACTATTTGAATCGGGATCTTCCACGATACCCTTCTTGGCCTCTTTGAACGTTTCTTTCACATGTTCAGACACAGGTTCCCTTGTAGCGGCCTTGCAATGCTTCGACTCTTCTTTAGGCAGTTTCCTCTTATCTTCTCCCATAGTTGCACCACTTCTAAGTACCATATTTATGGTGGGATCCTTTTCACTGGTTTCGGACCTCATCATTTGGATATTTTTCCTCGGAGTGGGCTGCAGCACCCCTTTTTCGCACATTTGTGTGATCAGTGTCTGACAGTTTATCATTTCATGATCAAATTCTTCACAATATGGGCAACTTATTCTGGTCGAATTCATACAGTTGCGTGCATAGTGTCTGGGTCCTCCACAGTTGTAGCAGATTAACTGTCCATGCCCTCGTCTTGGTCCCATCCCTCCTCGTCCTCGATGTCGCCCTTGGAAGCCACCTCGTACTCTTACTATAGCTGGATCGAGCCCTCGCATTTCCATTTATACTCAATAGGCTGGAGTTCTATCCATCATTATTATATAACTTCAACATGTTCCCTCATCATGAACAACTGATCTACAAAAATTACTGTACAGCTGCTGTGATGTCTGGGTATATTTCTGCAACAAGTGGCAGTTGTCTGTTGCATGCTTCTTCCCTACCTAATAGATCGTGCACCAAAGAGGAATGGACACACTCAGACCTGCTTGTGCTTCCAGTCTCAATGGCATCGGTCCCCCTCCTGCCAAATAGTTCACGAATACAGGACAGTGATCCTTATCATCCCCCTATCCCTTACACTTTATGCAGAGTACTTCTTCTTGCGCCTCTAATTGGGGCGCCCTATCTTTCATCAGACTCTGCATCTCTAAACATAGATATTGCAGTTGCGTGTGGATTTGTTGGACTCCCAACCTAGGATCTTGTATTGGTGTTTCATGCAGCCTCATCGCTATCTCTAATGCTTCGGCCTGGGTCGAGATCTTATGTTGTGACAACACCATCCTCAGGTGCAGTGTCAGGGATGCCACAAACCAGGCGCGGTGCTGCGCATCTGAAAGCATCATATTTTCCTCACGGATCATACTTTTTAGGCACTAATCCAGATCCCATGGTGTCTCACCTGGAAGCATCGCAATTTCCTTAAATCCAATGATCGACTGAGTTTCTGATTTTGGTCGACCAAACTCTTTGTTCAACGCATCCTGGATTTATGCTATTCTGACATTCAGATGATTGCTAGAGTGCTTAATATACCATGTCGACGTGTGGTCTTGCAACGCATTCACCAACGTGGCCTTTTTAATGCTATTGTCTATAACCCTGTGCACTTCCCATGCTTCTTTTACTACGAACCAAAATTGATCGGGGTCTTCATTTTTGACTCCTTTGAATATAGGCAACTTAATTCTTTGTGCCATACTAAACCGTACTCCTTGCACGTTGCACTTCCTTCGTGGTGGTAAAATTAACCCTTCGATCCTTCAATCTTAAGCTTCTTTCTTTGTAGGGTTCCAATGTTCTGGCATCAAACATCCGTTTAAGCAGATCCCGATCCCAACAATGAAACTATTTGTTGGCTTATTGGGCCCTAACCCAGGTTCGGAAGAGTTTTTAGCCAAACAAATCCCATACTACCAGCCCTTTCAGCAATAATCCGCGGAGCGCGGACTGAAGTCTCACCTGAGGTAGTATGGAAGGGTGTTAGAACTAGGTTTCAACACCCTAGGGATGTCTTGATGAGGTCTGGTGGACTTGCAACTCGATCTACACACTTACGACTTCCGCACTGTAGTCTAGTCTTCGCGAAAATCCACGAAGGGGAGTTCCTTAGTTCCTTAGTCTTTATTACTGTTATTATAGATCTGATTTATTCCTTAAGGTCCTTAAGCAAACACTTAACCTTTAAACCTAGTGCGTGCAGTCATAAATCTTTCAAAATATTCATAAGATCATAACATAAGCATAAACATTCAGATCTACAATTAGATACACAACAATTTCAGAAACACTTATCTTTATTAATCTTCCTTTCAATACAATACAAGTCCTTCCTGTGCACTCAGTTGTAGGGGTCCATGCACTCAGCTGCGGACTCTACCAGGCCTCTATGCACACAGCTACATAGCCTCTTCTACTCTCTACTACCCTCGACTCAGACTTACAGACTCCGAGCGCTTTCCACTTTTACAAACCCATATACTTTTGATCTTTGACCATCCTCTTACCAAGAACTGCCTTCTAAACCTAGATCCTTTCTCTAATTATACATTTCCATGGTCTGCGGACCATGGGCAAGCCGACACATCCTAGATTAATCTATAATATTTTAGGGCAGACTACCCTTAGACTTGACCCCTTACATTTCGCGCTCCACGCACTTCGCGGAGCTTTTACCATACTTTTACCCAAAATTGTGGGCTTCAGCCCCAAAAACGTTACACAGGGTATCCATTGCCCAACAAGCACCCATTAAAGTGCTTCAATTTCCTCCTAGTTAATTCCATTTCTACTATCCCAATGCTTCTAGAATTTCTTCTCCAAAGTGATCTCTTAACTATATTGGAGGGAAATTAATTAGTTGATTGGAACCCACAAATTACAATTTGATTAGGAGCAAGGGATGAGAAAGCTTCATATTCTTCAATATATTCCGCAAGTTAAAAGCATATTGAATGATTGCCTTTTTGTTTAATTGATACAACAATCACTTGACAATTTGTTAGGAATTTGAGACCTTTTTCAAGGAATTTTTTATTTTTTATTTTATTTTATTTTTTATTATTTATTTATTTATTTTTATTTATTATTTATTTATTTATTTTTATTTTTGTTTTTTATTTTTATTTTTATTTTCATATTTATTTATTTATTTATTTTATTTTTTATTTTTATTTATTCATTTTTTTTATTTTTTTATTTTTTTTGAAAGTTATGTTTTCAATTAAAGAAGTTAAAGAAAAGGTGAAAATGATGCAATGGAAGGATTTTATGTTTTAGTGCCTAAGAATGCCTTGCTAATGTGAAGGGCTTGGTATTTTCTTGACTCAAGATTAGTCGCATTTGACTTCCTAGCATTTCTTTTAATTTCATTTTTGTTGTGTTTATATTGCTATCCTTGAAGTTGGTGATGTACTGTGTGTGTAATAGGAAGTATTAAATACTAAACACTCTCAAATGTGATATTGATGGATGACTGACTTTAAATGACCCTACTTGTGGGACTGAAATTTTTTCTTTCAGTGGAAAATGGGTGATATATTTTCTTAGGCCTTAGTGTTCTACTTCCCTAAGGTTTGTCACAACTAGCACCTTCATTCCATCAAGTGAAGTACTCATCTTGGAAAGTTGAATCATTTTGTCTCCACAATCCAATATGATGTTGGATCAATCTCATGATCCTAAAAACATAGGTCATAATAGCAAGCAAATTTTACTGTGGACAAAAGAATATCCAAATTTAAGGAACATGACTTTTTTACAACAAGCAATAAGGATATTTCTCACACTGATCTTTTTTTTTTCCATTTGTTTTCACAAGTTATCTATTGCGTGATATTTTTAACATGTAACTTGGTATTACTGCGCCTAAGGTTTTGTTGAAGGTTGAATACTAAGGTCCTAAGGTGTTATTTTCTATGGTGACGTTTTATTTGTTTTGATTATATAGGTCATCTAGCCACATAGTGGCCACTATCGAATGTTGAGGTAGATGTTGTATTAATCTTTTATAGCCTAGTTTATTTTATATTCAAGTATTCATCGTCCTTCATGTCTTATACTTTGCATTGTATATTCTTTCATTTTCAGGAGAGGAACTCAATATTGATGGTAAGAAGCAGCAATTGAAGAAAGAGGAGAACAATAACACTGGAGTGATAAATAAAAAATGAGAGAGAGAAGAGAATATGTCTAGTGATACCCTTAGAGCCAATATCTTGCATAAGACACACCCATAGAGACTAATGGTCAAGCCTTCAGAGTTGGTGAATTCACTTGTAATGCTTTGGCAAGACAGTGATAATGTTTTGAAATGATAAAACAATATTTCATGTGTAAATTGTAGTCCAACCGATATTAAGTTGGAAACTCATATTGTTTTTTTTTTTTGGTAGTTAAGCACCCACGGGGATTTTAACCAGTGACCTATCACAAGGAGTGCCTTAACAGTGCACCCATTCGCTGTCAATCCAAAGCCCCATGGGATGGAAACTCATATTGTGATACTTGATATTTTATATAATAAAATTTATATGGTTGAAATTATTTTTATTTGCACTTAATATTATTTAGTTTTGTAATTAACATATGTAACATTGCGTTATCATATTAGATAAACATGCACATTGTATGACATTTTTTTAAAATTTAGTCGCAAAATCATACTAATTAATTTATGTTGATTAATAATAAACACATAAAATCAATCTAAAACTACTAATTAAACTACTAAATTAGTATTTTATATTAATTTATGATGAACACGAATAAAATGAATATATGATTAAATTTATCATTTATAATGATTATGAATGAAATTAAATGAAATGAATAGAAACTACTAAATCATTAGTTTATATAATGAATATGAAAATACCAAAAAAAACGATAAATGACTACTACAAAAAATAATTTTTTGATTAAAATGATGACTAGATTTTGCATATATACAACTATTAGTAGCTAATTTACTGTATCTTATAACACAACTAAAATTTATTCATATTTCTTTGGTCATTAATTGGTTTTAATGATGACTAAAATTTGCATATATATGACTATTAGTAGCTAATTTACAGTATCTTATAACACAACCAACATTTTGGTCATATTTATTTGGTGATTAATTGGTTTTCTCGATGATTCATATAGTAATATATTTTGTTGTATATTTGGTAATTAATTGCGACAATTAATGACTAAACCATTGAAACCTTTATGACCAAATTTATAACTAAATATACTACTAGATGGTAAAATTGAGGAAACCAATTAATGACTAAGCTAAAAATGACTAAAAGTTGGTCGAGTTATAAGATACTATAAATTAGCTACTATTGGTCACCAACTGAAAAATGGTCGTTTATATGCAAATTTTAGGTTTTCTTAGTAACTAATTGGTCATTTTGTACTAGTGCTTGGAAATAAGTCTCATAGCCAACGAAATGAAGAAAGGAAGAACGAGGATTGTTTTGGTCTGTTACATGGTTAACCTTCACTCACATGTGTGAAGAAAATGACTATTTCTATTGCAGAAGAGGCTGAAGTATTGCAATTCCATGGGAAGGTCAAATCAAGAGGAGATAAAGGTGTATCTATAACTGAGCTACCAAGGAAGAGAGCTACAACTAAAGCGAAGGAAATCAATGCATATGAGAAGGTCATATGCATGAGTTAGAGTTTCTGAATTAGCACTAAAAAAGGTTGTAGTTTTGAAGCAGTGTCAAGGAAGCTGAAATTATGAAGAGTAGTTGAGAAGGAGAAAGAAGCAGAGGTTTGACTATTGCAAGAATCATCTGATCAAGGAGGCTTTGTGTCTTATTCTTGGAGTGGCAAATAGGTCAAGGTTCTTGGTCTTGGTATTCGTCAATTGGAGTCTCTATAAGAAGAACAATTTGTTTGGGTTTTCCTCTCAAATGGGAGAGGTTTTGGCCCTGGCTAATAGCCTATATTTTGTCTCTTGTATCTTTATGGTTTATTCATTTGTATATGTTTGATGAAGAATAAAAATATACTAACATAAGTATCAATAGAAGCAAAAATCATTCACAAGTAGTTATCAATAGAAGAGAACTCAATCAATCTCGATGCCCTAGATTTCTCAACACATAGAAGTAATGTATGTGGTCAGTGGGCTGCTACAGTGCATAGATCCCCTCTGTGTGCTCTACCTTCTATCTCTCCTCACTATTTTTACTTAAATATGGAACAAAAATTCTCTCAAAAGAATGAAATGCATCTTCCTCCTAATGGCCTAGTTATAACACAACCCGATAACCTATTAGTGGTTAATTTGACTACATTAATTCTTAACTAGAGTTACAAAATAGACTCTTCTATAGTATTTTAAATCATAATCACATGGCTATCCCATTTTATATGAAAAATGGAGGCTAACGCGACATCTTCCTAAACTCTAGGTGTGAAAATAGGAAAGTCAACTTCTAAGTGGCATAACTTTTGCATACAGACTTTGTTTGACGCATTTCTTGTATTGTTGGAAATAAATCTATGTGTAGAATAACATGAAATGGTTCATGCTAAAGTGACAATTATTTACCCCCAAAAAACATCATTTGATGACTCAAAGCACTCTCTGAAGGTTTCAAACCCTGTTTTGCCAAACTGGATTGTGCTGGTAAAAATAGTCCCGTGAGATGATTCTTCCACATTTTCCACTACAAATGCATTGATATGGACGACAAACAATATAATTATCCAATCCAGACCAAATTTTCTCTTGGCCAATCGATGATACACTCTTATTTTTCTTTGGCCTGCAACGTGTTAACTAGGGCATAGAAATTTCTACTTCTACTTAACTAGATTACTTATTGTCTTATAATGATTCTATTTTTTTGTGGTTTGAAAATGAGCTATATTTTATACAATAAAAAAAGCTACCACATAAGACATGCTACTTTCATATGTCTAAATTTTTTTGGTTACATATAATAATAGAAGAAATGTACAGGATGAGTAGAATGGTTGAACCACAAGGAGGTGCACATATTGGAGAAGAAGAAATTTATGTGCATTTGGGACAAAAAGGTGCAAGTACCCACCAGAGAGATACTAGACTTCTTGAAAAATGTGCATACGCAACTAATTAATCTGCGTGCAAGACATGAACAATTTCTGAAAGCCAATACTACACACAAGAAACTTATCAAGAATTTGACTGATAACTATAATCCCAAAATAGTAGAAACAATGAGGGATGAAGAAAACAAAGGGGAGATATCTAAAAGAAAACACTGCCGAGGAAATGTTTGATATAGACATGTTTGGGCACTTCAACCCCAATCACATATGTCGATAAACCAAGGGCTCTTTAACCCCTAAAAGTGTTGTTTCATACCCTAAAGGATCATGGTCAACTGATTACATCATTTCCCAGAAGTTCCACTTGAAAAACCACTCAAAACTGACCAAAACTAAACCATACTAAATGCTTCACTGTCAAGGTGTGATGCATCTCACCTACTACACATGGGAAGCGCGATGCATACTGAAAAGGCTTTCCGTGGGGTGCGATGAGCGAGAGTAGACAAATTGTAGAGACAATTTGCTAAGTGGATGAGCAGGGAATCTTCTAGAAACTTCTCATATGACACTTGCCTCTCTGAATTCGCCCAGGGATGAGTAAGAGATCAAAGAAATCTCCAAGTGGAACCAAGAACTATTAGTGGAATGACACTAATCAAAAACCCAAAGCTGACTCACACCCTTACAAGACATCTATATATGGATCTCTCATCTGAGAGATCTAAAGGCTGGAATTTTGTAATTTGTAAGGAAGTGTTGTTGGTTTCTCTTTGAGAAGAAACATTGTATTGTTGGGTGATCTTGCTTTTCATGAGGTGAAGAGGGATTTCATGCTGGGAGGATGATGCTAGATTAGATAGCTAGGTTGTAATCCTCTCTTCTATTTCTACAATCAATAATGTTCTTTGAGTTTTCCTCCATACAATCGTGTACTTGTGAATATTGTTATTTGTAGATGCAGTTGTATGGTTAATGTATTTCTGATTCTACATTGTTTATGATATCATAGATCGAGATGCTTTGATGGTGTTTTGTCACTTTGCTTCTACAGGTATTCTCTAAAGCAGGACAAGTAGGAGAAGAGTGGCAAGATCTATCAAGGGAGATAGGAAACGAGGAAGGAGCCAAGCGGAAGAAACAGGTTGGCGCTCTTTGCTTCTCTCTTATCTATCATATATAAAGCAAATCTTGAAGCGCTTTGAACTATTTGTTTCTAAGATAGCTACCCATCTTAGTGGGACTAGCAGATCGAAAAGACACTAGTTTTCCCAGAAACAAAATGGCGACTCCACTGGGGAGAAATTAGTTTGTTTGTTTTTTACTATTGTTTACTTTATAAACTATAGACAAAGCGTGAAGTTAAGCCAGCTAGCCTTCGAACTGCTTTTGCTATGTAACTGCAAAGTAGATCAATGCTGCTTCAGTCAATCTCTGGGTTGGTTTATGAACTGAACATCTGACTTGCAAACATCCTAAGTGCCCTTGTGGTAGCTCAATAACCTCATAAGATCATACCCCTATACTTTGTTTTTACTGTCTATCATAGCTCGGCCTAAATCACTGAACTTAGCTGCAAATTTTGAGTGAAAACCAAGGTCAATTTCGTTCCTTGGTCCATCGCACTATCTGTAACTGGCAGCCTATATGCATCACACCTCCCATGTGTTGTAGGTGAGATGCATCCCTATTTTCCTTAAGGACAGGTGCGATGATTGAATGATACTGTTTTTCTCATAGAAATTTGGTTTTTTCCTCCTTGTTTTTAGCTCTATTTAGTAGTTTTGCTATTTATGATCAGTATATCATTGTTGAAGCCTCCTTCCTTCACATTATTCATCCTCCATTGATCAGGATTTGTGAATGTGTATTTTTCATCATTTGCAGTCCCCCTTTGTCAAAAGTAGCTTAATCGAATTGTCGTTTTTGATGTAAAGAAGTGTTGTAACTGTCATTTTGAGTCAAAAAGAAGAGTGTCGTAAAGTCTTCCTCTTCTAGATAGTCAATTGTACTTTTTCCATTGTATTTGATTTGAATTGTCAATATTTGAAGTGTCGAAAGTAGTTTTCCATTCGAAATTGAAAGTTTCGTCTCAGTCTTCCTTTTGGTTTGAAAAGAAATTATTAAAGTGTTGCTTTGAAGAAAATAATTCAGATCTATACTTAGTTTTCTTTTTGGAATACTCACATTAAGGAAATGGAAAAAGAAATACATGCATGTGCATTTGCATTTAGACTGCATGTAGAAAATGATTTAGGAAAAGTGCATTTAGTGTGTGCTCTCTACTCTCTATTGAAAGAATCATACTTTTCTTTCCTTAGTAGATAGGATTTTCATTGCCAAAAGAAAACAAATGACTGTATATCATTTTATATTGCATATTTAGGAATTTTATATCTACATCACGCGGTGAACCTTGAAAGACAAACTTCTAAAAATGATCAACTCTAAAATAAACCTCAATTAACATAAAAATGCTTTGTAACCTAATGCACAACAACTAAAGGTCTAGGCTAGAGACGTATTCTGGCATCATAAAACCTGGTAACTATCATTTTCATCGAAGGTTGGGTGATTCCTCCTCTTTGATACGAAAGGTGCTAGTACAGACTTGTGCTCCCCATATCGTCGAGTATATATTGGGAGACCAAAATAGGCTGATATCCTTTATCCTTAGGAAGCCGTGTCTACTTCCCTATCGATCACAATCCACTGAAAACAACATTCGGGAAGATTGACTGTCGTATGTAAAATCCTTGGTAATTTCTCTTTAATTTACCACCAAGGTGTATCTTGCAGTTTTGCGATTGGTTTGGTAATCCCTCTGTCTAGATTTCCAAAGTAGTCACTTTCATTCCTTTTCGACTCCTTAAAAGAAAAGGTCCATCTAAGCACTTGTCACTTCAGGCTCATTAAAAATCGAAGGCGACTAGAGTCATCTTTAGTTTTTTCTCAACTCTTAAAAATTGAAAAAGCAAAGTTGTGTCAAAGCATCCTAAAATTCATTTAATACAGAATAAAATTTTTCCCCTTAGTTTTGAGTTGATCAAGTAATCCACAATCTTGGAAGAAAGTCAATCAAAACCCCATCGTTCGCAGAGGCTAGAGAGTCAACCGTCATTGACTCCGAAAACGAAACCATTCCAGGTAAAATGGTCTTGTTTAACTGAGTCGAATTCTCCTGGTTTATTTGAAACTTGTGTTTCAACATCATCAAAGACTCTAGTTACTCCGGTCATTTCTGGTACATCTGCCTTTATAGACGAAGTTCCACAGTTACAAGAGGACATTAGAACTGATCCTAGCATAATAGTAGACACTTCTATCCATGAAACAGCTCCATCTAGGGCTAATCTAGAAACTAAAATTCACTTATCTAAACATCTGGAAGTTGAGTTCCAGAATTCAGAAGGTGTTACCCCTCCAATATCTCTTACTGCAGAAGTTATACCTTCTTCAGCTCCAAAAATATTTTACGGACCTGACAGTCTACCTCTTCCACCTCAACTGATTGCCATAGAAGAGATTGTAGAGGATCTTCCATCTAGTACTCCATTTCATTTTGGGACTGGGATCCACTTATATCCTTCTACTACTAAAGATAGTTCTTTCAGTCTTCTTTCATCGCAAGTTCCTGTTGAATCGCTAGGAAATATTTTGGATAGACTAAATATGTCTGAACAACCATCAACATCTAGGACTGTGTCATCCGATACAGCCACAACAAAACTTCCTGCTGCCACTCCAATGATGTTTGCTGGTATACCATCTGTCCCAACTAGTTATCAATCACTAGATGGAGTCCACCTAGGGACTGTTTCGACGACATTGTCTGTTCCTACTTATTCATCTAGAATCCTATCTGGCATTTCTTATGTTCAAACTCAGCAAATTGATCCTGCATACCAGTTTCAATTTGGTCAATCCAGTCTTCAAAGGCCGATATATCCTTTGAGCACTGGAATGCCGCCATATGGAGGGCAGTATGATTTTTCATGTTCCCTCCTCGAGAACAACCATATGAGAGTTCACAACAAAATTCAAGTCAAGCTGGAATTACATCCAGCAGTTGGATACCAATACTGCCTCAACAACCAAGAGTTGTATATTCAATGAAATCAACACAACATGTATTGAATATTCCCACTACACTTGCTATTGTGACTGTGTTGCAAGTACAAGCACTGCCTGTTGTATGCCAACCTCAATTTTCTTAGGTTGCAATACAATAGCCTCTTGTCTCTACGGCTCAATCACAACCTCAGGTTAGTGTTTCCTTACCTGGAATGACTTAGGCCCAAATAGGTACTATCACCCCACATATTGGTCAAACATCTAGTATTGAGCAACAACAAATGGTCCAACAACCATGGCTGGTGCAATATCAACAACAACAATTCCAACGAGCTTACCAAGGACCTGAGCAATAAGGCTTTGTAGGTAATGGACAATCGAATTTTCAAAATGGTTATCTACAACCATACTATAATGGTTATGCCCATCAACCTTATCAAATTTATCAGCATCAAATACATTATGCTAGTATGCAAAGACCTACTACTCAGGCAATCCCATCTTATCTTGGGTATGCTTCGCTGAACTTGAATCAATAGTTGCCTTTTGTGGCGACTCTAGAATTACTAGATTTGAATCGGCTGACAAATGATCCGATTGCTTACGCCCCTTGGTGGCCAATGATTCCTCATAAAATTCCCTCTAATATTCCTAAATTGAATGGAAATCTAGGTGAAGATCCATCGAATCATGTAATGACTTTTCATTTGTGGTGCTCATCTAACACCCTAAATGATGATTCAATTAGGCTTCGCCTTTTTCAGCGAACGTTAACTGGTCTGGCAGTAAAATGGTATATTGAATTGCCTAGAGCTTCGTTTGATAACTCCAGCACCCTTGCCACCACCTTTCTAACCCACTTTTAGTTACCCATAAGGTACAAAATAGGAACAGAATGTTGGCATTATGATTCAAGTGTTGTCCTTGATGGCAACTCACTCAGTGGATGGTACAGGTGCTCAGAGGTTAGTACAGGTGATGGCAATTTAATCAGAAGACAGATCTCAGTACAGCATGCCAAGGAAGCTCATACACGCTGTTTCGTTAAGCCCAAGTCGCGTGTACACGCTAGTTCGATTCAGAAAAAGCGCGTGTATGTGGAAAGGTTCCTTTGGTTCATGGTGGTTAGTCCTTGGAAGTTGTGCCTATGATTTCGGACCATTATGTCTCGACGGGCGTGTCGATCCCTAGTTTTAAAGTTGATGGTATTGTGTTACTATGGTTTTGGCTCTTGGTATTGAGAAAGGCCTAAGGCTATATAAGGAGAAGAAGATCATTAGGCAAAATCATCTTTCGACAAGGCATGAATATCTAAGAGAGAAAGAGATCTGATATGCAGGTTCTGAGTTGCATGATCTAAGCCAAGGAGAGATCACATCGGTTAATGGAAGACTAGATCTAAGGATAGATCGGGATCTAATGGTTTGAAATGCACTATCATGATATGGTTGATTATGCGTATTTCTAGATCTGCATATTGTCGCAATGTTACGTTCTGAGTCTAACTAATGTCTGGTACAGCTGCAAATTGAGAAAGTTTATTTTTAGATCTGTACGCAGGTTGGCTTCGGTAAAAGAGCGTGTATATGCGGGTTCTGCTCATTAAAGTAGCGTATATATTTTGAAGCTTGATTTGGGTTTACAGTGGGGTCTGACTGTTATTACAGAGTTCTGTAGTCTGCTCTGTGTTCTGGTAACTGGTGATTGACAGGGTTCAGTGGTTCAGTGATTCAAAGTTTGGTTGTTTTATGCTTCAATGATCTGTTGTGGAAATTGAATGAATTGTGGTCTTCAGATTGTAATGTTGTGCTTCAGGAATATCCAAGTCTGAAAATGTATGAAAAGTGATACCTGGAAGAAGGAAGATTGTAGGTCAGCACCTACGTACTAGTATCTTGGCTAGTACAAGAGCAAAGGGGGTTGGAGCTCCCTTCCAAGGAAGTTTGGAGAACGAGAGAAGGTTGAAGCCTTCTGCAGGTTGTAGCCTGCGTACTGGTATAAGGCTGCACCAGTACAAAAGATTGTAAACTGAAGTTTCATATTAAGAAAGATAGAGACAACTTGCAGCAGGTGGTTTTCACCCACATTGGGTTTCCACCTTATATCTTGGTGTTCATGTGTGTGGCTTTTTATCTGTTCTGTTATACTGCACATGTTTACTGTTAATATGATGAATAATGTCCTGATGCACTTAATTGAAGAATAAGCTAACTAAATTGTGAGTTTTCTGCTTATACGCTGTTTTACTTCGTCACAGTAGCGTGTACACGCAGGTTCACTTAACTGAAGTAGCGTATATGTTTCTGGGCATTTGAAAAGTTTGATTAATCTGATAATACTGATTCACCCCCCCTCTCAGTATTATTTCCAACACAGAACTCCTTACCAAATTTAAACAGACAACAACCACTCACATATTTGATCATATTCATGAGTGGTGACGTCATTGTCAAATGGTAAAGACATTTGTTCCTGATCTGCTTCTAGCTGAGTGGTTTATTATGGGTAAGTCGCGGATTCATGATGGGTAAGTCGCGTGTATGCTGGACGCTTGTTGCAGAAAGAATATCCGCGTACATACGCTGTTTTATACAGGATAAAACGCGTATATGAAGTTCTGAACAGCAAGGGAAAACTCTGAAGTTCTGAACAGCAATAGGAATGTCAGAATTATTCAGGCACAGTTTCAGGGAGTGCAACAGGCACAGGTTCAGGGGGAGCAGCTCAAAAGTCTCATAAAGCATTGTTGGCATTCAGATGTTTTTGGTTGTTGGTTTCAGGAGAAGGAGCTCAGAAAGAAATTCTAGTTGCTGATCTAACAAGATGTTTATCAGATGCTGCTGATGTCTTTCCTAAGTCTTGGTCTAGATCTGTTGTCTCTATGTCATGTATCTCTCTTGTCTCTTTTATGGTGTCAAGGTCATGTAACGGCCTTTGTTGGTTTCCCCACTATGCCTGGGATGAATGCTGTAATATAATTGGTTGTTTCTGATATGTTATGGTTGTATGTATTGAGTCCTTTGGTGATAGAAAGGTCCCATATGGTGTATAAGTCTTGGTTCTTGTTGAAGAACATCTTTTGCAGATCTGGCCTACTGTCAGGGGGAGCACGAGTCAGCACAGCCAAGCAGAGGTATCAGCATGTCCTCAGGGGGAGCATAGCCCTTTGCCCTTGATGTCAAAGGGGGAGAGTGACTTGGTGTGGTGGTTGCCATCAAGTTCAAAGGGGGAGATTGTTGGCATTATGATTCAAGTGTTGTCCTTGATGGCAACTCACTCAGTGGATGGTACAGGTGCTCAGAGGTTAGTACAGGTGATGGCAATTTAATCAGAAGACAGATCTCAGTACAGCATGCCAAGGAAGCTCATACACGCTGTTTCGTTAAGCCCAAGTGGCGTGTACACGCTAGTTCGATTCAGAAAAAGCGCGTGTATGTGGAAAGGTTCCTTTGGTTGATGGTGGTTAGTCCTTGGAAGTTGTGCCTATGATTTCGGACCATTATGTCTCGACGGGCGTGTCGATCCCTAGTTTTAAAGTTGATGGTATTGTGTTACTATGGTTTTGGCTCTTGGTATTGAGAAAGGCCTAAGGCTATATAAGGAGAAGAAGATCATTAGGCAAAATCATCTTTTGACAAGGCATGAATATCTAAGAGAGAAAGAGATCTGATATGCAGGTTCTGAGTTGCATGATCTAAGCCAAGGAGAGATCACATCGGTTAATGGAAGACTAGATCTAAGGATAGATCGGGATCTAATGGTTTGAAATGCACTATCATGATATGGTTGATTATGCGTATTTCTAGATCTGCATATTGTCGCAATGTTACGTTCTGAGTCTAACTAATGTCTGGTACAGCTGCAAATTGAGAAAGTTTATTTTTAGATCTGTACGCAGGTTGGCTTCGGTAAAAGAGCGTGTATACGCGGGTTCTGCTCATTAAAGTAGCGTATATCTTTTGAAGCTTGATTTGGGTTTACAGTGGGGTCTGACTGTTATTGCAGAGTTCTGTAGTCTGCTCTGTGTTCTGGTAACTGGTGATTGACAGGGTTCAGTGGTTCAGTGATTCAAAGTTTGGTTGTTTTATGCTTCAATGATCTGTTGTGGAAATTGAATGAATTGTGGTCTTCAGATTGTAATGTTGTGCTTCAGGAATATCCAAGTCTGAAAATGTATGAAAAGTGATACCTGAAAGAAGGAAGATTGTAGGTCAGCACCTACGTACTAGTATCTTGGCTAGTACAAGAGCAAAGGGGGTTGGAGCTCCCTTCCAAGGAAGTTTGGAGAACGAGAGAAGGTTGAAGCCTTCTGCAGGTTGTAGCCTGCGTACTGGTATAAGGCTGCACCAGTACAAAAGATTGTAAACTGAAGTTTCATATTAAGAAAGATAGAGACAACTTGCAGCAGGTGGTTTTCACCCACATTGGGTTTCCACCTTATATCTTGGTGTTCATGTGTGTGGCTTTTTATCTGTTCTGTTATACTGCACATGTTTACTGTTAATATGATGAATAATGTCCTGATGCACTTAATTGAAGAATAAGCTAACTAAATTGTGAGTTTTCTGCTTATACGCTGTTTTACTTCGTCACAGTAGCGTGTACACGCTGGTTCACTTAACTGAAGTAGCGTATATGTTTCTGGGCATTTGAAAAGTTTGATTAATCTGATAATACTGATTCACCCCCCCTCTCAGTATTATTTCCAACAATTGGTATCAGAGCAGGTCCTTCAGAGAAGCTTGATCGCTTGAAGGAAGATCATTCATCATGAGCAACTACGAGAAAGAAGCATCAATCAGGCCACCGGTTTTTGATGGAACAAATTTCAATTATTGGAAGGTAAGAGTTACTGCATATCTTCAATCTCTTGGTACAGAAGTTTGGGACATTGTAGAAACAGGCTATGCTTTTCCTTCAGCTACTCCTACAGATCCAGCTGAGAAAAAGGCATATGAAACAAATGCAAAAGCAGTCAGTACTCTATTAGGAAGTATATCTCAAACAGAATTCATGAAGGTCATGCACTTCAAATCAGCAAAAGAAATATGGGACAAAATGATCACTAGCTATGAAGGAGATGAACAGGTAAAGCAAGCTAAACTTCAAACACTCAGGATTCAATATGAGACTCTCAAGATGTATAATGATGAAAGTGTGGCTAATTATTTTCTTCGGGTAGATGAGATTGTTAATTGTATGAAAAATTTGGGTGAAGAAATAAGAGAAACTATAGTAGTTCAAAAGATTCTAAGATCTTTATCCCCCAAGTTTGAATCTAAAGTATCTGCAATAGAAGAAAAAGAAAATCTCCGTGTTCTCACTATGTCTCAGCTACATGGAATTCTAACCGCTTATGAAATGAGAAAGGGAGGTCCATCTGACAGAAGGGAAGCTGCTTTTAAGGCATCAGGAAAAGAAGATTACTATGAAGCAAGCCATGTTCCAGAAGAAGAGGAAGAAGAATCAAATTTTGTCAGAAATCTTCAAAGGGGTTCTGGAAGGTTCAGAGGTAAGCTACCTTTCAAATGCTTTGCTTGTGGGAAAGTAGGTCATTATGCTGCAAAATGTCCTTATAAGGATAAAGGAAAAGAACCTGCTAGATGGAACAAGAAACAAAGTGCAAATAGGAAAAGCTACTACACCCATGAAGATAGTGATGGCTTATCAAACAGTGATGAAGATGAACAAGGTAATAAATATAAGCTGTTAATGGCATTTGAAGATGATGATTATGAGGATGCTATAGATGTGGATAATCTCTATAATGAAATCACTAGACTCAAGAGAGGCATAGAAGAAAAGAATGTGATCATTGATACTTTGCAATTTCAAATTGATGAAAAGGAAAAACATCTTGAAAAACTAGAAGGTGAAATTGTTGGTCTCAGAAAAGAAATTGAGAAAACAAAAGCTATTAATCTTAAATTTGTCAAAGGATCTGAAACTTTGGATGAGATTATCAGTGTGCAGCGGTCTCCTCTAAACAAGACAGGTTTGGGCTATAATGGAGAAACCTCTCAAGCATCCACCTCAAAAAGTTATCTTGATGCAGCAAGAGGAAATGAGCGGAAGAACAATGAAGATAATCAGGTAAAGCAGGGACGAATTACAAACAGAAACTATCAGGGACAATCCTCCTTAAGGATGAACAAAAGCTACAACCAACCACAGGTAAAATCTTCTCAGTTTGGCTCAAGAATAGATGAAAATAGAAATTACAATCAGTTGGCTGGTAGATTCAATAACCGCAGAAGCTTCTTCAATGGACAATGCTTTTCTTGCCACAACTTTGGTCACAGAGCAGCTCAATGTGTTGCATATAAAACAATCATGACTAGGGAAGCTCAAAAACAAAGAAGTATGACAGGGATTACAAAAAGGACCTATAACAACTTTTCGGTGCTTGAAAATGAAGTTGAATGTTCTATTTGCAATAATTTTGGTCATAAAGACTCTGAATGCAGGAGCAGGTTTCAGGAGAAAAAGGAACAAGCCACAAGCACCAAAACATGGAGAATAAAGGAACCTCAAACAGAAAGATGTGGGATAGCATTTTATGCAGAAGGACAGGAAAATCTATGGTACATTGACAGTGGATGTTCGAAACATATGACAGGTGATAAAGAAAAACTTGAATCTTATTCTACTTTAGAAAAGGGAAAGAAAGTTTCTTTTGGAAATGATACTCCTGCAACTATAAAAGGAAAAGGTATTGCTCCTTTGAAAGAAAAGGTCAAGGCTGGAAATGTTTTGTATGTTGATGGATTGAAGCATAATCTTCTAAGTGTCAGCCAGATGTGTGATCAAAAAACAGAGGTTATTTTCAGATCGAATGGATGTCTTGTTCGTGATCTTGATACAGGTAAAACAGTTCTCAAAGGCAAAAGAACTCCAAATAATCTGTACATATTTGAAGAAGGACAACAACAATGCTATCTTAGCAAGGATGAAGAGCACTGGTTATGGCATCGAAGGTTGGGACATCTAAGCTTCTCACAAATAAGGAAAGCATGCAAATATCAGGCAGTTCGCGATCTTCCAGATATCAAAATTCCAGACAACACCATATGCAAATCTTGTCAGTTTGGAAAGCAAACCAGAACTAACTTTCCAGAGAAGGAAGGATCAGCTAGCTTGCCTCTTGAGCTAGTCCATACAGATGTATGTGGTCCATTTAGGAAAAGGACACCTCGAGGAGAAGAATATCTGATATTATTCATTGATGATTTCTCAAGGTTTGTTTGGTTAGGGCTTATGAAGCACAAAGATGAAGCATTCGAAAAATTCAAATCCTTCAAAGCATTGGCTGAAAATGAATCAGGACACAAAATTAAGTGCCTCAGATCTGACAGAGGTGGGGAGTTCACATCAAATGAATTTTTTGATTTCTGCGATGAACATGGGATAAGAAGAGAATTCTCTACAGCTAGAACTCCTCAGCAAAATGGGGTTGTGGAAAGAATGAACAGAACTATCCAACAAATGGCTCGTGCTATGCTCGATGAATCAGGTACTCCTGCAACCTTCTGGGGTGAAGCTGCACATGCTGCTGTTATCATTCTTAACAAAACAAATGTCCGAGTAAACAGCACTCAAACACCTCATGAGCTTTGGAGTGGTAAAACTCCTTCCGTGAAGCATTTCAAAATCTTTGGGAGCAAATGTTATATTAAGAATACTGATGAGCAACTTGGCAAACTTGAACCTAGAGCAGATGAGGGCATTCTTCTTGGTTATTCTCCACATAGCAAAGCATACAAGTGCTACAATAAAAGACTTGGCAGAATTGTTGACAGTATTGATATAGTGGTTGATGAGAAGGGATATATTCCTAGGCAAGTTCATCATGAAGAAGATGAAGGTTACTCTCAAAGGCGAAATGATGAAGAAGAAGAACCTCAAGAAGAAGAAGAATCTCAAGAAGAACCAGAGGAGCAGACAAGAATAGAAGAGAAGACTCCATCCAGATATGTCCAAAAGAATCATCCAGAAACTCAGATTGTGGGGCAGAAAGAAGCAGGAGTACAAACAAGAAGGACACTTGCAGAAGCTTCAAGCTACTTGGCTCTACTCTCCTCCATTGAACCACAAAATGTGAAAGAAGCATGCAAAGATGAATGTTGGGTCAAAGCAATGGATGAAGAACTTGAGCAAATCGAAAGGAACAACACTTGGGAATTAGTTCCTAGACCAAAAGATAAGAATGTAATAGGAACAAAATGGGTCTTCAAGAATAAGTTAAATGAAAATGGAGAAGTAATTAGAAACAAGGCCAGACTTGTTTGTAAAGGGTATGCACAGCAAGAAGGAATAGATTTTGAAGAGACCTTTGCTCCTGTGGCAAGACTAGAGGCCATCCGAATGTTCCTTGCTCTCTCAAGCTTTCAAAACTTCAAGGTATTTCAAATGGACGTGAAATCAGCCTTCCTGAATGGAGACTTAGAAGAAGAAGTATATATTGAGCAGCCAGATGGGTTCATTCTTGGGAATGATCCAAACCTTGTATGCAGATTGAAAAAGGCTCTCTATGGGCTCAAACAAGCTCCAAGGGCTTGGTACTATCGGTTGGACAAATATCTTCACCAACAAGGCTTTTCAAAAGGATCAGCAGATAGCAATCTCTATATAAAAGTTGAAAATAACAAATTGCTAATTCTTGTTGTTTATGTAGATGATATTATTTTTGGCAGCAATGAAGAGACTATGAGTCAAAACTTTGCCTTGGTTATGCAGAAAGAATTCGAAATGTCACTTCTTGGAGAATTGACATATTTTCTTGGATTGCAAATCCAACAAAATGAAGGAGGTATCTTCTTGTCTCAAACCAAATACCTCAAGCAGATCTTGAAGAAGTATGGCATGGAAGAGTCAAAACCAGTATGTACACCCATGGTTACAGGATGCAGCCTCAGTGCAAATGATGAATCAGCAGCAGTTCACCAACCCACTTATAGATCCATGATTGGGAGTTTGCTTTATTTGACAGGTACTCGACCAGATATTACACATGCAGTAGGAATGGTTGGAAGATTTCAAGCCAACCCAAAGGAAACTCATCTTCAGGCAGTCAAAAGAATCTTCAAATATCTTCAAGGGACCCAAAACTATGGCTTATGGTATCCTAGAAATACAGATCTCACTCTTCATGCTTACACAGATGCAGATTGGGCTGGAAGTGTGGATGATAGGAAAAGCACAAGTGGAGGTGCTTTCTTCATGGGTTCCAGATTAGTATCTTGGTTCAGCAAGAAACAAAGTTCGATTGCCTTATCTACAGCTGAAGCAGAATATGTGGCTGCAGCATCTTGTTGCACACAACTTCTTTGGATGATGCAGACCTTGCAGGACTTTCAAATCACTTGCACTCCACCTGTCTCTATCTTATGTGATAATACAAGTGCAATCAGCATTTCAAAGAATCCAGTCATGCACTCAAAGACCAAGCACATACCAATCAAGTACCATTTTCTTCGGGAACAAGTGCTTGAGCAGAAGGTCAAGTTGGAGTATGTTCCTTCTAAGGAGCAAGTTGCTGATATTCTCACAAAACCACTGCCCAGGGAAACTTTTGAATATCTCAGACAAAAGCTGGGAGTAGTTGATGCTTCATCCTGTTGTTGAAATTTGTTTGTTCTACAGAAAAGTTGGTATACGCAGGTTACGGAAGGGATATGAGCGTATACACGCGGATTCATGATGGGTAAGTCGCGTGTATGCTGGACGCTTGTTGCAGAAAGAATATCCGCGTACATACGCTGTTTTATACAGGATAAAACGCGTATATGAAGTTCTGAACAGCAAGGGAAAACTCTGAAGTTCTGAACAGCAATAGGAATGTCAGAATTCTTCAGGCACAGTTTCAGGGAGTGCAACAGGCACAGGTTCAGGGGGAGCAGCTCAAAAGTCTCATAAAGCATTGTTGGCATTCAGATGTTTTGGTTGTTGGTTTCAGGAGAAGGAGCTCAGAAAGAAATTCTGGTTGCTGATCTAACAAGATGTTTATCAGATGCTGCTGGTGTCTTTCCTAAGTCTTGGTCTAGATCTGTTGTCTCTATGTCATGTATCTCTCTTGTCTCTTTTATGGTGTCAAGGTCATGTAACGGCCTTTGTTGGTTTCCCCACTATGCCTGGGATGAATGCTGTAATATAATTGGTTGTTTCTGATATGTTATGGTTGTATGTATTGAGTCCTTTGGTGATAGGAAGGTCCCTTATGGTGTATAAGTCTTGGTTCTTGTTGAAGAACATCTTTTGCAGATCTGGCCTACTGTCAGGGGGAGCACGAGTCAGCACAGCCAAGCAGAGGTATCAGCATGTCCTCAGGGGGAGCACAGCCCTTTGCCCTTGATGTCAAAGGGGGAGAGTGACTTGGTGTGGTGGTTGCCATCAAGTCCAAAGGGGGAGATTGTTGGCATTATGATTCAAGTGTTGTCCTTGATGGCAACTCACTCAGTGGATGGTACAGGTGCTCAGAGGTTAGTACAGGTGATGGCAACTTAATCAGAAGACAGATCTCAGTACAGCATGCCAAGGAAGCTCATACACGCTGTTTCGTTAAGCCCAAGTCGCGTGTACACGCTAGTTCGATTCAGAAAAAGCGCGTGTATGTGGAAAGGTTCCTTTGGTCCATGGTGGTTAGTCCTTGGAAGTTGTGCCTATGATTTCGGACCATTATGTCTCGACGGGCGTGTCGATCCCTAGTTTTAAAGTTGATGGTATTGTGTTACTATGGTTTTGGCTCTTGGTATTGAGAAAGGCCTAAGGCTATATAAGGAGAAGAAGATCATTAGGCAAAATCATCTTTCGACAAGGCTTGAATATCTAAGAGAGAAAGAGATCTGATATGCAGGTTCTGAGTTGCTTGATCTAAGCCAAGGAGAGATCACATCGGTTGATGGAAGACTAGATCTAAGGATAGATCGGGATCTAATGGTTTGAAATGCACTATCATGATATGGTTGATTATGCGTATTTCTAGATCTGCATATTGTCGCAATGTTACGTTCTGAGTCTAACTAATGTCTGGTACAGCTGCAAATTGAGAAAGTTTATTTTTAGATCTGTACGCAGGTTGGCTTCGGTAAAAGAGCGTGTATACGCGGGTTCTGCTCATTAAAGTAGCGTATATCTTTTGAAGCTTGATTTGGGTTTACAGTGGGGTCTGACTGTTATTGCAGAGTTCTGTAGTCTGCTCTGTGTTCTGGTAACTGGTGATTGACAGGGTTCAGTGGTTCAGTGATTCAAAGTTTGGTTGTTTTATGCTTCAATGATCTGTTGTGGAAATTGAATGAATTGTGGTCTTCAGATTGTAATGTTGTGCTTCAGGAATATCCAAGTCTGAAAATGTATGAAAAGTGATACCTGGAAGAAGGAAGATTGTAGGTCAGCACCTACGTACTAGTATCTTGGCTAGTACAAGAGCAAAGGGGGTTGGAGCTCCCTTCCAAGGAAGTTTGGAGAACGAGAGAAGGTTGAAGCCTTCTGCAGGTTGTAGCCTGCGTACTGGTATAAGGCTGCACCAGTACAAAAGATTGTAAACTGAAGTTTCATATTAAGAAAGATAGAGACAACTTGCAGCAGGTGGTTTTCACCCACATTGGGTTTCCACCTTATATCTTGGTGTTCATGTGTGTGGCTTTTTATCTGTTCTGTTATACTGCACATGTTTACTGTTAATATGATGAATAATGTCCTGATGCACTTAATTGAAGAATAAGCTAACTAAATTGTGAGTTTTCTGCTTATACGCTGTTTTACTTCGTCACAGTAGCGTGTACACGCTGGTTCACTTAACTGAAGTAGCGTATATGTTTCTGGGCATTTGAAAAGTTTGATTAATCTGATAATACTGATTCACCCCCCCTCTCAGTATTATTTCCAACACAGAACTCCTTACCAAATTTAAACAGACAACAACCACTCACATATTTGATCATATTCATGAGTGGTGACGTCATTGTCAAATGGTAAAGACATTTGTTCCTGATCTGCTTCTAGCTGAGTGGTTTATTAAGTTGTTATTACCTTCTATTACTGAAGATGTGGCAAAGGGAGGAGTTGTCACTGAAGAGAAAGTCATTGCTCATGCGCAATATCTGGACTTGATTTATACTCAGTTGGGTATGCTCTACGACAAAATTCCTGACACTCCAAGACTAGAATTTTCTATTCCTCCCCCTCCCAAATCAAACAGAGACTCTCATGCTGGCGATGGCGTGATTGGTACCTCAAGCACGCAAACCGCAAAGGCTCCATCTAGCAAAGACCTTGCGGTTTCTAGTCAAAAAGCAAATGACAAATTTCTTGCCTCGGAGGTTAACGCTATTTCATCTGACAAGGGTAAAGAGCCTAAGCAACCAGGGGGCAAGAAGAAATGGAAAAACATAAAGAGGAAACAAAAAGATTCGACTCCTGATAAATGTTCTGGAAACCCTGCTGGGAAACAGAAATGTTGTTATCCATGTTTGATATGTAACAACGAACATTTCACGAGAGATTATCCACATCAAGCTGAGGTTGCAAAATTTTTAAAAACTTCAACTACCTCAGTGGTGTTGACTGATCCGTTTCCAAACCCAAAAACTAACCTGGTTGCTATAGATCATGCTTCCAAATCCCAAGTGCTTATGCTATCCATCTCGAAATAGAAAAATGATGCTTTGATATCGACAAGGAATAAATATTATGGGAATCCACAGTCGTTGAATAACAAGGCTACAGATCAGCCCAGTAGTTCGACAATAGCTTCACCAGAACTTGTTCCACCCATCATTCCTAAATTAACTATAAAGCCGCCCAAGGGAGTAGTACATAAATTGTTATTTAGTCATCGTGCTCGAGCAGCACAAAATTATAATATAGTGGAGGATCTGGCTCAATCACCATCCATTATGTCGACACTTGAAGTACTGCAGAATTGCCCCTCCCAAAAGCAGGCTTTGTTATCAGCAATAGGTGGGATTGATCCAGTGGATTCCAATCTTGAGGCTTTTAACCATAAAGGATACGAACCTCAGTTACCAGCCCAACTCGATTTCCTTATACAGGTAAAAGCCCTCAACAAAATTGTTCATCGAACAATCATTGATGGGGGGCATCTACCTGTGTTATGTCAATGAGTTGCAGGAAAACTTTTGGCTTGCCACCCTTGTCCCGATCATCAATGACATTAAAAGCATTCGATGGAAGAAAATACATGCCATATGGGATATTAAGTAACTTGCAAGTTGAACTGGGGGGCAAGACAGTAGAAATTGAAGTCGAGGTCATTGATGGAAACCTTGACTACAATATCTTACTGAGAAGGCCCTAGATTTATGCCATGGCTGCCGTTGTGTCTACATATTTTAGAAAGATTGCATTTCCCTTCCAAGGTGGAATTACAATCGTTCATCAACTAGCCATTTTCCCCAACAGTTCACAAGCTACTAGAAGCATTCCATTGATCCATGGAAGTTATCAATCACTTCAAAATGTCGGAGTAGGTCTCCTAAAAGACCCTTCCTTAATGGGTACTTTTGCCCTCTCGCCTCCAAGTAATCTGGCAGAAGTGGCCACAGTGGAAACCTTTCATATGATATCTTCTACATCATCAAAGATTAAGAAGAACTCTGACCATTTTGATACTATGGGTCACTGAGGATGGTTCTTGTCTTGTGTCAACCTCGTTACAAAATGAAACAAGGGTTATGAGGATAGTTCTTTTACTGTGTCAACCTTATCAAAAAATGAAACAACTCCCTTTCCCAATCAAGTCTTTGATTACGATCTCGTAAAATCCAAGTCGAGTCTTTCTAAGATCTCAAAGGTGAACCTTCATTCCATCCACCTCCTTGAATGCAATGAAGCCTGGGGTTCATGCACCTCAATTTGCGTCACTATGCTAGGGGCATGCGAACTTATAACAAGCATATTTTTTCGTTTCAAGCTTGTGTAAACATGAAACCGAATCTGAGCATATGTTATCGCATGGTTCAAGCTCATTAAAAAATGAACCAGGCTATGAGTAATGTTTCTGCAAGATTCAAGCTCGTTAAAAAATAAACCTGCTAATGAGCAATGTTTCTGCAATGTTAAAGCTTGTTTAAAAATAAACCTCCCATTGACCATAGTTTCTCCTGATTCAAGATCGTTAAAAAATAAATCCACCTTCAGTAAATGACCTCCGTGATTGCCATTCTATCAACCTTTTGAACCTTGGTTGTGTTCCTCCATCACCTCCATTCTTTTGGCCGATCATACGCTTCCACTTGATTTTTTACCCTTTTGAGAAACAGTTGTGATGAGTGATTCTGTTAGCCACCCTCTTCACACTGCCATGTTTTGAGAAGTTCCAAACTTACTTGGAACCAGTTGCTACCTGAAAACATCACTCGTTCCTCAAATAATGAGTCTCCTTTAAACCCTTTTCAAACTCGTTAAATATGAAAAGATTGTCGAGCATTCCAACTCGTTAAAGTGTTTGGAAATACCGAGTCTCTTTAAACCCTTTTCAAACTCATTAAATATGAAAATATTGTCGAGCATTCCATCTCGTTAAAGTGTTTGGAAATAACAAGTCTACTTTAAACTCTTTTCGGACTCACTAAATATGAAAATATTGTCAAGAGATTGGCCTCTCTAGCTAGCTAAATTGATTGGAAGTTCCATCCGTCCTGTATATTTTAATCTTTTTTGGACCCGAGGAATTATTCCACAAAAGGATCGAGCGCTTGTCCTTTTCGACTCACTAAAGTGATCGGAAAAGTCATCCCTTTTGTATTATTTTATACTTTTTCGGACTTAAGGGATTATGCCACGAAAAAGGACTGCTGGGGTTTCCTTTTCATCCCTTTTCAAACTCTCCAAACATGAAAATGACCAAGTTATCTTTGTCATTAATCTCATTAAAACAATAGCGACAAACTTGTCCATCTAGACAAGAGCGAGTTTCACTATTGCTAGGCTCATTAAAACATAGTGACAAGTTTGCCCAAAGGGAAAATTATAGAACAAGCATATGTTATCCTCCTCAAGCTTGAAAAAAATAAAGAGGTACTAGTCAACAATGACTGGGGAAAAGGGAAGAAAACTTGAAGAATTTTATCGGTAGCAGGTCACTCTTGAGCATTACACTTTCACTCCATCACCATGATTGAGCCGAGTTGGGTTATTTCGTTCACTGGTCCTATTACCATTGGTCATCCATACCATCCATCTTTTGGGGTTAACTCTACCAATCCATATCAGTGTCGCCAATATGTTCAAGAGAAGTGATTCAGAGAATTCACCATACGTCCAATGCCTCATCCACTGCAATACCTTCACCCTTCATTTTTCATGACCACCATTCCTGAACCTTGTATCATGAAATCATTTTCACCTCCAGAAAATAATTTTCTTTGTTTTGTGTCGTAGATGTGGGATACATCAAGGCCCTCCTGCGATGAGTCACTTCTTGTCGACATCAGCTCATTATCCAAGAAGTTGACTTAGAAACAACCCTTTCATTAATTTGAAGATTGCATGCCTTAATGGCAAGTTTCTCACTTTCGGCGACAGGCTTACATCAATGGCCTTCGACCGAAAGATTTTTCATGGTGTTCGACATTAGATCATATATTCACACCATGTGAATTGTACTGTAGTACCTTGAGGGTCATTATCATTATCGGTGATTCCTCTCACGTCTAACAACAACCTACATTATTGGCTGGTAATCAGGCGATGTCTTTCCATGTTCAACTTCAGAACATCTTTTCACATGGATCCACTTGTACATCAGGCAAAGATTGAATGAGTCCTAGATCTAGTTTCATCCATATAGGCTGCGATATATTCCAGAATATAAAGACATCAAATGTACACAGAAGCTACACAGATGGTCATCTAAGCCAAGGACGATGACCCTTCATATGAAGAATCACCAGTCTGCAACAACAGATGATTATATGTCCTATGTACATGAAAAATAATATATAAAGTTGAGCATGGTAATGCCCGCCTCAGCCAGATCATGAAAATAATATGATGATGATGTATTGTATTGTATCTTATACAAGTCACCTTCCAGTTTGAATACCTCGGATCCTCATGATAAAGAATTTCACCCGACATCAAAATATTTACGACCTCATGCTTTAGGGGGCAACTGTTATAGACATATTTGGGCACTTCAACCTCAATCAGATATGTCAATAAACCAAGGGCTCTTTAACCCATAAAAGTGTTTTTTCATACCCTAAAGGATCATGGTCAACTAATTACATCATTTCCCAGAAGTTCCACCTGAAAAACCACTCAGAACTGGCCAAAACTGGACCATAGTAAATGCTCCACTATTAGGGTGCGATGCATCTAACCTGCTACACACAGGAAGTGTGATGCATACTGAAAATGCCTTCTGTGGGGTGTGATGAGCGATAGTAGACAAATGGCAAAGACAATTTGCTAAGTGTATGAGCAGGGAATCTTCTAGAAACTTCTCATATGACACTTGTCTCTCTGAATTTTCCCAGGGATGAGTAAGAGATCAAAGAAATATCCAAGTGGAACCAAGAACTATCAGTGGAATGACACTAATCAAAAACCCAGAGCTAACTCACACCCTTGCAAGACATCTATATATGGATCCCTCATCTGAGAGATCTAAAGGCTAGAATTTTGTAATTTGTAAGGAAGTGTTGTTGGTTTCTATTTGAGAAGAAACATTGTATTGTTGGGTGATCTTGCTTTTCATGAGGTAAAGAGGGCTTTCATGCTGGGAGGATGATGATGGATCAAACGGTTGGGTTGTAATCCTCTCTTCTATTTCTACTATCAATAAAGTTCTTTGAGTTTTTCTCCATACAATCGTGTACTTGTGAATCTTGTTATTTGTAGATGCAATTGTATGGTTAATGTATTTCTAATTCTACATTGTTTATGATATAATATATCGAGATGATTTGATTGTGTTTTGTCACTTTGCCTCTACAAGTATTCTCTACAGCAGGATAAGTAGGAGAAGAGTGGCAAGCTCTATCAATGGGGAGAGGAAACGAGCAAAGAGCCAAGCAGAAGAAATAGGTTGGTGCTCTTTGCTTCTCCCTTATCTATCATACATAAAGAAAATATTGAAGTGCTTTGAATTATTTGTTTCTAAGATAGCTACCCATCTTAGTGGGACTAGCAGATTGAAAAGACACTAGTTTTCCCAGAAACAAAATCATGCACCTCAATTTGCATCACTATTTTGGGGGCATGCGAACTTGTAACAAGCATAGTTTTTCATTTCAAGATTTTATAAACATGAAACTGAATCTGAGAATATGTTGTCACATGGTTCAAGCTCATTAAAAAATGAACCAGGCTATGAGAAATGTTTCCGCAAGGTTCAAGCTCGTTATAAAATAAACCTGCTAATGAGCAATGTTTCTGCAAGGTTCAAGCTCATTAAAAAATAAACCTGCCACTGAGCATAGTTTCTCCTGATTCAAGTTAGTAAATGACCTCTGTGATTTCCATGATATCAGCCTTTTGAGCCTTGGTTCTGTTCTTCCATCACCTCCATTCTTTTGGTCGATCATACGCTTCCACTTGATTGTTTACCCTTTTTAGGAACAACTGCGATGAGTGATTGTGTTAGCCACTCTCTTCACATTGCCATGTTTTGAGAAGTTCCAAACTTACCTGGAACCAGTTGCTACCCGAAAACATCACTCGTTCCTCAAATAATGAGTCTCCTTTAAACACTTTTCAGACTCGTTAAATATGAAAATATTGTTGAGCATTCCAGCTCATTAAAGTGTTTGGAAATACCGAGTCTCCTTTAAACCCTTTTCAAACTCGTTAAATATGAAAATATTGTCAAGCATTCCAGCTCGTTAAAGTGTTTGGAAATAACGAGTCTACTTTAAACTCTTTTTAGACTCGTTAAATATGAAAAGATTGTCGAGCAATTGGCCTCTCTAGCTCGGTAAAGTGATTGGAAGTGCCATCCGTCCTGTATATTTTAATCTTTTTTGGACCCGAGGGATTATTCCACAAAAAGATCGAGCGCTTGTCTTTTTTGGCTCGCTAAAGTGATCGGAAAAGTCATCGCTTTTGTATTATTTTATACTTTTTTGGACTTAAAGGATTATGCCACGAGAAGGGACTACAACAGTTTCCTTTTAGTCCCTTTTCAAACTCTCTAAACATGAAAAGGACCGAGTTATCTTTGTCGTTAATCTCGTTAAAACAATAGCGAAAAATATGTCCATCTAGACAAGAACGAGTTTCACTGTCACTAGGCTCGTTAAGACATAGCGACAGGTTTGCTCGAAGGGAAAATTATAGAACAAGCATATGTTATCCTCCTCAAGCTTGACAAAAATAAAGAGGTACTGGTCAGCAATGACTTGGGAAAAAGGGAAGAAAACTTGAAGAATTTTATTAGTAGTAGGTCGCTCTTGAACATGACACTTCCACTCCATCACCATGATTGAGTCGAGTTGGGTTATTCCGTTCACTGGTCATATTACCATTGGTCATCCATACCATCCGTCTTTTGGGGTTAGTGTTACCAATCCATATCAGTGTCGCCGATATGTTCAAGAGAAGTCATTCAGAGAATTCACCATCCAGCCAATGCCTCATCCACTGCAATACCTTCACCCTTCATTTTTCATGACCGCCATTCCTGAACCTTGTATCATTAGATCATTTTCACCTCTAGAAAATCATTTGCTTTGTTTCATGTCTTCGATGTGGGATACATCAAGGCCCTCCTGCGACAAGTCACTTCTTGTTGCCATCAGCTCATTATTCAAGAAGTTTACTTAGAAACAACCCTTTCATTACTTTGAAGCTTGCATGCCTTAATGGCAAGTTCTCACTTCCGACGACAGGTTTACATCAATGGCCTTCGACTGAAAGATTTTGCATGGTGTTCGACATCAGATCATATATTCACACCACGTGAATTGTATTGTTGTACCTTGAGGATCATTATCATTATTGGTGATTCCTCTCGCGTCTGTTAACAACTTACATTATTGGCTGGTAATCTGCCAATGTCTTTCCATGTTCGACTTCAGAACATCTTTTCACATGGATCGACTTGTACATTGGGCGAAGATTGAATGAGTTTGAAGACCCTAGATCTAGTTTCATCCATTCGGACTGCGATATATTCAGGAATATAAAGATATCAAATGTACGTAGAAGCTACACAGATGGTCATCTAAGCCAGGGACGATGACCCTTCATATGAAGAATCACCAGTCTGCAACAACAGACGATTATTTGTCATATGTACATGAAAATGAATTTATAATGCTAAGCATGGGAATGCCCACCTTAGCGAGATCATGAAAATAATATGATGATGATGTATTGTATTGTATCTTATACAGGTCACCTTCCAGTTCGAATACCTCAGATCCTCATGATAAAACATGTCACCCGACATCAAAAGATTTACGACCGTATGCTTTAGGGAGAAACTGTGATAGACATATTTGGGCACTTCAACCCCAATAAAATATGTCGATAACCCAAGGGTTCTTTAACCCCTAAAAGTGTTGTTTCATACCCTAAAGGATCATGGTCAACTGATTACATCATTTCCCAGAAGTTCCACCTGAAAAACCACTCAGAACTGGCCAAAACTGGACCATAGTAAATGCTCCACTGTCAGGGTGCGATGCATCTCACCTGCTACACACAGGAAGTGCGATGCATACTGAAAAGGCCTTCTGTGGGGTGTGATGAGCGAGAGTAGACAAATGGCAAAGACATTTTTCTAAGTGGATGAGCAGGGAATCTTCTAGAAACTTCTCATATGAAACTTGCCTCTCTGAATTCGCCTAGGGATGAGTAATAGATCAAAGAAATATCCAAGTGGAACCAAGAACTATCAGTGGAATGACACTAATCGAAAACCCAGAGCTGACTCACACCCTTGCAAGACATCTATATATGCATCCCTCATTTGAGAGATCTAAAGGCTGGAATTTTGTAATTTGTAAGGAAGTGTTGTTGGTTTCTCTTTGAGAAGAAACATTGTATTGTTGGGTGATCTTTCTTTTAATGAGGTGAAGAGGGCTTTCATGCTGGGAGGATGATGCTAGATCAGACAACTAGGTTGTAATCCTCTCTTCTATTTCTACTATCAATAAATTTCTTTGAGTTTTCCTCCATACAATCATGTACTTGTGAATATTTTTATTTGTAGATGCAGTTGTATGGTTAATGTATTTCTAATTCTACATTGTTTATGATATCATAGATCGAGATGCTTTGATGGTGTTTTGTTGCTTTGCCTCTATAGGGATTCTCTAAAGTAGGACAAGTAGGAGAAGAGTGGCAAGCTCTATCAAGGGAGTGAGGAAACGAGCAAGGAGCCAAGCGGAAGAAACAGGTTGGTGCTCTTTGCTTCTCTCTTATCTATCATACATAAAGGAAATTTTGAAGTGCTTTGAATTGTTTTTTTCTAAGATAGCTACCCATCTTAGTGGGACTAGCAGATTGAAAAGACACTAGTTTTCCCAGAAACTATGGTGGAAATAGAGGAGGAAAAATATGAATAAGGGGAGGAGTGTACTTCATACGAAGTCATAAAAATTTGGGGAAGAAGCCAAAAATAGAAATCCACAGAGAATTAAAAAATATTAGACCCCTAAAAATTGATGGGGAGATAAAAGAAGCAACTGAAGCATGGCTTCTCAATATTAATAGATACTTTTAAGTGTATGACCCATCTAAAGAGTTAAAAGCCAAGATGGCTACTTATCAATTATAGGGAGAGTGCCCTCTATGGTGGGAGGAAATGGAAACAATTCATAAATTAGAAGGTAAAGAGGTTAACTCGGAAGAATTCCAACATTTGTTTAAAAGAAAATATTTGATCAAGCGTTATTTTGATGGTAAGACTAAATAATTTCATGATCTAAAACTAGCCCAAATGTCAATATACGATCCTCTCTGTGTGCTCTACCTCGTATCTCTCCTTGCTATATTTTCTCAAATATGGAACAACAATTCTCTTGAAAGAATGGAATGCATCTTCCTCCTAATGGCCTCATTATAACACAACCTGATAGCCTACTAGTGGCTAATTTTGACTACATCAAGTCTTAAATAGAGTTACAAAATAGACTCTTCTAGAGTATTTTACATCATAATCACATGGCTAGCCCCTTTTCCATGAATAACGGGGACTAACGTGGAATCCTCCCAAACTATAGGTGTACAAACAAGAAGGTTAACTTCTAAGTGGCAAATTTTTTGCATACGAACTTCAATTAACGCGCTCTTGTAGTGTTGAAAAGATCTCCACATGTAAAATAACGTGGAATGGTGCATGCCAAAATGGCAAATTTTTACCCCCAAAAAACATCATTTGATGCCTCAAAACACTCCTAGAAGGTTTCAGACCCCATTTTGCCAAACTAGGTTCTACTAGTAAAAATAGCCCCGTGAGCTGATTCCTCCACTTTTTCCACTCCAAATGCATAAAGATGGCTGACAAACAATATAATTATCCAATCGAGAACAACTTGTCTCTTGGTGAGTCGATGAGACTCTCTTCTTTGTATTTGTCCTGAAACATGCTAACTTAGGCATAAAAAATTCTACTTCTACTAAACTAGATTACTTATTGTCTTGTAATGATCCTCTTTGTTGTAGTTTGCAAATGAACTCAAGTTTATAGAATTAAAAATTAACCATGTAAGACATATTACTTGCATATCTCTATTTTTAATTACTACTTGGGTAAACCCCTATTTTAGTCAAACCCTCTTGGTTTACTCTTCATGTAGACTTGTATAATCAATACCAAGGTTGATTCTTGTTTAGGGTTTTCTTTTCCACAATTTCTCCAATAGAGGAATGCTTAATCTACACCTGTTAGAAAACTCTATAGTTAATTTCATATCTTTTAACCACAAGCTTTCTTGCAGTAGAACAAACAAAGATACATATACATTTATGTATATTTCATTCACAAAAACATAATTAATTTTTTTCCATTAATTTGCTTGAATGCACCCAAAAACATTTATAATCATAATACAATTCTATTTTGTTCATTCATAACCCTGAGCTATAACAGTAACACATTTAATATAGATTTTCCTAAATAGTCATATATACTTGTTGGGCCTAAGAATTATCCTTAAAATACATCCACTTTCACCTTAAAATACATCCACTTTCACTCCATTCACACATTTTCTCACCTCTATTTCACCACCATGTCATCACATCAAGCTTCACTTTCATCATTATATGGGTTACCCTTGTGTTTTCCAAAACATTATTAATTCCTAGTATTTTAAAGTGAATTTTTGGTTAAACTTTAGAAAATAATATCCTTATACTTATACCTAACAATTGGAATGAGAAATTTGACATGTGTAGGTATAAAGGAAGCTTCTCAGGCATCTTTATGTGGCACTCTATGTTCAAATTCGAATTTGAGGAGATCATGGAGGATAGGGTTATGTGTCACCATTGGTTGAGAAATATGTGGATCAAAGGAGGGAATAGTGGATCTACATTTATGAGTTTGTTATCATAGCTTTTGTATAAATAGGAGTGTTATCTCCTTCATTTGTAATCTTAATTTTTAGAATCTTAGAACCTAGTCCTTCATTGTAACCTAGTAATGTTAATCTAGATAGAGTTTAGAATAGTTTTGGTTTGGATCATATGAGATTATAGCCATTGTAATTTGAAAATTATGATGAGTAAAATGGAGCTTCTTTGATCCTCTACATTTGACTTCTCTTTTGGTGTGCTTGTGAATCCTTAGAAGGATCCCCATTGCCTAGCAAGTACACTTTTGTTTTGGTAAGCTTTTATTTTATGTTTGTTTGTGAATTTCTTTAGATTAAATTATTAGGTTCATATGTTTGAAATATTAATGAATGACCTTTCATAAGAAAGTATTAATGTTTCCTTCAATGAATGTGATTTGTTATTTAATGTTTGATTTCATTAGTTTAAGTTTCTTATTTATATGCTTGAGATATAAACGAATAGTCTCTTGTAAGAGAGCTTTAATATTTCATGGAATTAATCAGAATTATGTTTAAGAGTTCCAATTTCATTAGTTTAAATAGTTGATTAGAAATATTAATGAACAGTCTCGAGTAAGAGAGCTTTAATATTTCTTACACTTGTCACAATGTATTTTAATTTTTAGATTTCACTGTGTTAAATGACTAAATAGATGATGGAGATCCCAATGAAAAAAAAAACTCCTGTAAGGGAGCTTTGGCATTTCTTCACCTAGATTAGTTTAGTTTGTCTCTGAGTCCATATATATTGGATGATCCTCGAAGTTTTACTTACCCAGGTTGACAGTAAATGAAACTCTAATTTGCATTTTCATTTTAGACCCACCAATACTTATATAAAAGTTTCCTAGAATAGATTAAAGCCATGTTCGTCCCAACTATGAACTACGCTTTTCAGTAGTTATACTGGTGCTCCAACTCCTCTATGTTGGGAAAACAACTTAATGATTCTTTCTTAGTTAATACATACATAATCCCAACTAGTGTCCTGCTAATTCCTTTTTTTGGTCCATTCTCTCTCCCACTAGATCCTTTCTTTTATTATAATTAACTTTATCTCCTGCAACCCTCTTTAAATCAACATCGACCCATGACATTTTTCGCCAGTCATGTATTTCTTTGGTGGTCTACCCAGTCAACAATTCCTAATGTATGGAAAATATGAACTATTTTTCTTTTTTTTTTCCTTCCCCCTTCTTGGGAATAATTGATTCCAATTGTTTTCCTATTAGTTAGGAGTCTAATCTCTCACGTGATAGCCTTTAATATATTTTCAAGAATAAAAATATTAATCAAAATAAATATTTACATTGTCATATCATTTTACTTGTCCCACTTTGACTTTTGAGCCACATGTCAAATTTAAAAGCCTAACAAAGGAAAATTTATTCGGGTTATCCAAAATACTTTGTATGGAAAAAATAATCATAATAATCCTCTTAATTATATTATTGTTGCCATTTTTAACACAAATCCTTAGGATATTCAAGCCAACAGTGACTATATGCATGCATATACTTTTACAAAGAATATGTCACGTTCAAAACTGATCTACTTGCATAATCCCTACATCAACCATGCAAAATATTATAAGATAAAAGCTATTTGAAGCTTTTCAGTTCCATGTTCTTGCTTACCTTACAATAACTACATGAAAATATACTTAGTTAGCTATATTTGCAATGACCTTTAAAACATACCCTTCAAAGAAGGAAATATATATATATATTTTCTATATGGTATTCATTCCAACCAATCCCAAATTTATATCCCTGTTGTTAAGACATTTTTTTAAATCCATCTAAATAATCCATACTTTCCATATTCTATGCACTATTATACTCTCTCTTAATTACTTGCATACAATAACAATTACTAGAATGCGTTGTGTATTACACCACTATCATAGTTTAGTGTCACAATTTCCATAACTAGCACTTACAATAATTTCATCTCCTAACAATAGTATAAAATAAACTTACTAATTGAGCACATACATACTTCCATAATATTCGAATATTCATTAAAATCAAAACAATTTCTGAGAAAGATAGAGAATAACATTTCTTCTGAAATATGATTAGACTACTTATCTGATTAATAAGAACTTCGACGGAAAATACTACGGAAAAGGCACATTCCTCCCAACCATCGAGTTGCACTCCTCATAACTACCCACATAATTAGGCTTAGTGCTATTTATTATTTTCTTTCCCAACATATTTTTATAGCAAAACGTCCTGCTTTTAAGCTCCTTCCACCTTTTTTGTTTTCCTAGGATTTTTCAAATTAAGAAACAGTCTTTCCTTTTTCCTTCATAACCATGCCTTTCTCTCCAACTATGCTTATCCAACATAACATTTCTCTCTAGTTATGTTGTTTCATATCTTTTCATCCAACTTATATTTTCTCTCCAACTATGCTTATCTTTCCACCAATCATACATTTCTCTCTAGTTACATTGTTTCCTAATGATAGTCTTTTCCCTAGAAATTTGAAGAGAATTTAGGAAGGTCCACCATTTGAACATAGCCACTTAACAAATTATTGGAGAATAAGAAACCCACATCACCCACGTGCTATTTCATATAATATTTACAAAAGAAAGAGCATTTATTTATCATAAAATTTATTTACAACAACAAATCAATGTAAGTCATGATCCCATGACAACCATGTTGAAACAATATTTACAAGTAAAAATAAAATAATTATGTTTGTGAAAGAAATTCCACCATGGGTATCACATCTCCTTTTTCTAATGCATCAATACGATCATCAAGACATTATGGGGTGAATTTTCTCAACCTCCCCTTGCTACATATATGTTTTGGCATATAGGGTGAAATTTTCGCAATTAAAAAATATAAAAGAAAGAAGAAAGAAAGTAAATAAAAGGAACTTATACAATTGGACTATAGGTGGAAAATTATATTGTTGCAAAGTAAATTTCCACAAAGTTATTGCAATTATATTGTTCTCAATTTCTTATCGATGTAATGTTATTTATGGAACAAACTCCTATACATATTCACCACACGTATGCCAAAAAAATGTTTCCACAAATATATTCATGTAGATAAAATTAATGAACTACGAAATGTATTTCTATAAAATCTCCAAAAATATTCTAAAAAAATAAAGCTAATTCATTTCAAGATGTATGCATAAATTATTATTATAAGAGATAAAATGTGAAGAATTCATGAATGTTTTTAAGGTATTAATTTCAAAAAATAGTTTTTTAATTAACTTTTATCGACATTGTATTTTATATTACATCTATTCGTCATATGAAAGGGATAGGTATGTCAATTTTTACTATTAATAATATTAAGGGAAAAAATAAAGAAGTAAGAAGGCAGGACCTTGTGGTATGGCATTAGAGTGAGAAGAAAAATTGATATTTATTGAAGTTATTAAGAAATTGAATTTAAAGAGTACAACTTTTCCGTAAGCATATATAGTGACACGACTCCAAAGTAGGAATAGTGTCATTGTGACATATTAGTGTATGATTAATTTTAATATTAAGGGTTATAATGATAGTATTCGATGTGATGATTTTTCCATGGGTGTTTGTCACATTTTTTTGGAAAGATATTGATAGATTCATAGAAGAATTATGCATGATGGAGAAGAAATCCCCACCAATTTGAGAAATGTGAAAAAAAAATCAATTTACATCTTTTGAATGAAGAAATGGAGGATGCTATAAAGATGTTGCTAAGTCTATTCCTAAAAAATGTAAAGCAAAAAAAGCAACAAGAGCTCTAGAAGTAGTGGGATAAATAAAAAGAAGATTAGAGCATTGGTGTTAAAATGACAACATTTCTAAATGGGGAGTAGGTGGGAGCCTGTGATTTCTATAATGTATTGTTTATTGGTATTCTTGTAGAAAATGAAATAGAGTATGTGAAGAAAGTGTACATGAAGAGGACAACCACAAAAGGAGGATAAAATGATGATAGTAAAGCTTATAGTGAGGATATGCACACATGCATGCAATCAATGCATATTAATCTTAGAATGGTGCCTTGGGAGGATAGCTAGGCAACACAGGTCATTGAGTGCTAACATGCAAGGAAACAGACATCGTTTAGTTGATGGAGAAGGAAATAATGTAACAATGTGGACCAAAGTTGCAAGGGGAGGAGTAGATGCAAAGAAGTGTGGAGTAATTAAATTACATGAAGTGTTGTGGATGTTAGTAGTAGAGATTGGCAAAAGAGAATGACCAATTTGTAAATTTGTGTTCATCTAGCTCTCAAGCAAGATGCTCAATTTTTCTTTTTATGATAGCTTTATGTAGGGGCATCATAAGGGCTTTGGCCATCCTACACACAAGCATTTATTTCAATTATGTGTTTTATTTATAAATTTTACAAAACTTTAGTAGCGACAAGAGTCTAATATATCAATCACTCATTAAAAAAAGGAATTTGGATAGAATTTTGGATATGTTTTAGAGAAGATTGTAATATAGCCTCACATAAAATTTCAATTTCAACATAAGTATGGATTTTATGCATTGTAGCTAAGCCCAAAATTAATTCACAATAATTTTTATATTGTACTTTTATAGTGATAGAGCCCTAGTATTTTGTTTTAGATACTCCCATATTAGATTTAAAGTCTAAAATTTAAATATATCATTTATAACACAATATTCTATGTACTCATCGAAATTCATAAAATATTTTTGAATTTAAATACCAGCCCATGTAATTTAAACACTTTGTATATTTTTTCCTAAAAACAATGCCTTTTTTTCTCTAGAAAAAAAATTAAAAAATTAGTAGGGATAAAACCAATACATAGAACTAATATCTAAAACTTTTTGCAAACTAGAGATCACAACTTCCTCTATATACATCTAAATTTCATAAAAAAAATTAATAATAATAATTTTAGAGATCACAACTTCCTCTATATACATCTAAATTTCATAAAAAAAAATAATAATAATAATTTTAAAGATTTCAAGTAGTTCCATGATGTAATAGGATAAGAAAAATTTTCCACATTTATTTTTACTATTTGACCTTCGGCATTAAAACTCACTAATTTATTAATTGCAAACAAACTCACTAATTGCAAAATAATATTTGAGTTAAGGAATTGAAAAGTCTTTGAAAGTGAACCCTTGCTATGTTAAAGATGATATAATATTTTTAGTAGCATGGGAATGTTTTAAACATGGTACATAAACTCTATAAATGTAATAATTTAAGAGAAGTAAAAGTTTTGAATTGTGATTAAAATTTTATACTGATATATGGTGTACTAAATAATTATTTAAATTAATATATTTATTATTTATTATTAGTGTTTTTCTTTGTGGCTTTGGTTATATATTTTAAAATTATAAAATCGCTTTTCAATGATTAAAATTAAAATTTATTTTTTAAAATTTAAAATAAATTATAATAATTTTTTTCACCGCATAAAAAAATAAGAAACAAAAAATATTTTTATGACCAAGTCTATATATGACCAACCACAATGCTCAATTATATTTTCCACACTCCAAAAAGTTTTAATCACTTCGTTCTCTTTTATTGTATACTATGAATCTGTCCACTCTTTGCATTGAAAAGGTAGGCCGCGGAGCCTTTCTTTCTTGGCATTCTGAGTTCGGTCGCTATTGATAATAAGAAACAAAAACTATTTTTATGACAAAGTCTATATATGACCAACCACAATGCTCAATTATATTTTCCACACTCCAAAAAGTTTTAATTACTTCGTTCTTTTTTATTGTATACTATGAATCTGTCCACTCTTTGCATTGAGAAGGCAGGCCGCGGAGTCTTTCTTTCTTGGCATTCTGAGTTCGGTCGCTATTGATTCATTCATTTGTCTGGGACAAAATAATATCCTAATTTGTTTGTTCTTATATCTGTCTGAGGGGATAGCGACGGCGGGGTCTCGCGATATTGGCATTCACTTATTCCTGGTCTCCTCGCTCCATGACAGTGAGGTTTTAGCCGGCCACTGCCACGACAGATGCAGGTTCAGGCTGTAGACCACTTGAGCAGAGGGAGGAGATTCGTCAACGCAACCTTACCATTCTTTGCATGCATGCAAACTTCTTTTCATTCAAAATGGCCACTAGTTTGTCTAATGAGCTGGTATTAGGATTTTATTTTTGTTTTTTTAGCATGTCACAAACTTATAAGGATGTTAGGATTTTTTTCCCAATTTCGTTAAGGACTAACAATGATTAGTATAATCATTGAGTGGTCTTTATATTATTGACACTGTAAAAAGAAAGGAGGGGATAGAAGGCGCGGTCTAGCGATATGGGAATTCATTTATTCCCGGTCTCCTCGTTCTATTGGCATTCACTTATTCCTGGTTTCCTCGCTCCTTCCTCGCTCCATGACAAGCAGATAAAGAAGAGAATACTTGTTCAGACAAATAAATCCGACTGAAAGTTGCTTGCTTCCTTCCTCTATGATCAGTCAGTGTTCAACCTGGCGATTCCCACTCTTTTATCTCGCTTGTCATTATCTCAGGACGACAGAGGAACTCTCGGAAGCACGGTGCAGCACAGTACTGCCTCCCACTCTCCTCCTGAAATCTCTACCACACTTCCAACACTACGAAGGCGCAACAATGGGAGATTTGAAGATCGACGCGTTGATGGAATCTATTTTTTAGTCCTCCCTTCTATAAAAAGGTTTCCTGAGTGACCCCTTCTCAAGCAACAGATTAATCTCGAAGACAGAATCTGTTTCTTTCTGAATGGCCGTGGGAATGCGGAGGGCATGGAGATATGAGGTGTTTCTGAGCTTCAGAGGCTCAGATGTCAGAAAAGGTTTCGTAGATCACCTCTATAGAGCCCTCACGGCTAACAAAGAAATCCGTGTGTTCCATGATGCCCATCAACTCAGGAAAGGGGAGGATATTAATGCGACCATAAAGCATGCCATTGAGTGCAGTCGAATTAGGATTCCTATTTTCTCTCCACATTACGCATCCTCTGTGTGGTGCCTCAACGAAGTTTCGCTAATAGCAACACAGGAGCACGGGAGGGCCATCCCTCTGTTTTACAAAGTGGCTCCATGGCAGGTGCGTCACCTGGAGCGATCCGGAAGCCCATTTGCACACGCATTTCAACAGCATGAGAGTAGCGGAATTCACAAACCAGAAGATATTGAAAGATGGAAAGATGCTTTGTTCAGATTGTCTAATCTCTCAGGCTGGACACTCGACGACACAAATGGGTGGGTTCGCTAAATTAGATACACGCACTCTCCCTATTTCTTTTCATATTTGTTTGCTTGGTTGGTGTTTTAAACAATAAAAAACTGCTATGCCATCGTTGCTTGAATTAGAGTTAGGTTCTTTCGAGGCCTCTCTATTTATTCGTTTGATCCATCCATGTTTTGAAACTGCGTGCAGATACGAAGCGTTATTGGTTAAGCGTGTGGTTGAGGATGTGGCTGGACAATGCGAAAGATGGTGGCGGGAGGATTAAGAATTAGCAGTTACACCTCTTAAATAATTTGCGTCGTATGATCGAGCCTTGGTTGACTCTCGCATGCAGGTTCTTGCAGTTTGAAATGGTGAAGTGATGTGTACCTGGAACCCTTGCAACTCATGTGTAGATGTTTTGAATAAACATGTAACCATTTTCGTAGAAGGGGATGTTGAAAATGATAAACATTTAATTACAAGGAGAAAAAGATAAGCCCAATCCAATAATAAGATATATGGAAGCCTATCAATCAAAAGCATGTTACAATATAATATTTCAGTGGTTTACAATGTTTGTTTGTCTGGTTATAATATTTCAGTGGTTTACCATGTTTTTAGTAGTTATTATCTATCAAAGTTGAGATTAAATATAATTAAAGTAAAGTAAAAGTATTGAATTCAAGTTAGTGTTAAAATTTAAAATAAGTCAATTTAAGTTTCATTGATTGGTAAATTTAAGTTTTATTGATTGGTAAATTGAATTATTTTGTTAACTGTAATCATGCATCATTTGTAAGTATGAATAATTTTGATGCTAATTTCATTTCTTGAAATATGAATTCATCCATAGTCAAATAAATTAAATTGGATATAAATGAATTAAATTATTTAAAAAAATATTAAATTTTAATATATAATATTCAATTGTATTGTCAAACCCAAATAATATGAGTTTGACCAAAAACCAAATGCAATATTTACTCCCTAGGCAGAGATATTAATAATTTAAGTATTATATATTAAAAAAAAAAAACAAAAAAATGGATAAAACTGAATGTAATAATTTAAAAAAGACAAATTAGACTTTTTATATAATTTTTTATTTGGTAATTTCTTTTTTATTAAATGGAAACTTATTCCAATAATTAATAATGTAAATATTATAATAAAAGTTTTAATAATAAAAAAATCAATTTTAAATTTATTCATATTTTTTATTTTTCACAATAAAAATGAAATTTGCTACTCTATATAAAATATATTATTTAAATTTATAACAAATAAGGGTTTCAGAGTTTGTACTCCTTAAATGATTTCTATCATACTACAGTTGATGGTTCAGTGGTACATTTTAGGGTCTATAGTCTACAAGACTGTGACTGCAGTGGTCTGGGCAAAAGGAAATCGAATCTTGACATTTTTTTGGCCTGGGAAAATGGAAAGAAGTTTCCTGTGAGATCTTGAGAGTCATCACCCTTTTCTGCCTCAATAAAGATATTATGTATCTATGAATATTTGCCCAATCTTTTGATCGGCTTTCAAATTCTGCAGAATTAAAACTTCAAGCCCCCACGTCGGTTAACCTGGTGATTAAGGTTCGAAGTGAATATATATATAGCAAAAATATATATGATATAATTTTAAAATATTTTATTATTTAAAAAAAAAATTAGATTAATATATATATATATATATATAGAAAAAGAGATAGTAATTGGATTAAAATTGTACTCATGTGATATTTGATTGATTTTCATGACTATTTCTAGTGACTATCCACACGACTAGTCCAAGGATTTGATTTCATATCACAAAAATATCTAGAGACTTGAAATTGAAGTCACATATTTGACAAAAAATTCATATCTAATTGATTTTCATGACTATTTCTAGTGACAATCCACAAGACTAGTTCGGTGATTTGAACTTGTACTTACATATTTCACAAAGATTTCATATCACAAAAATATCGAGGGATTTGAAATTGAAGTCACATATTTGACAAAAAATTCATATCACAAAAATAGTTAATTGAGATACCCCTTAGAGCATTATTATATTAAAATTTATATTTCATTTAAAATTTAAAATTTAAGATTCATAAATATAAATATAAATATAAAGACTAAAAATTTTGAAAAAAAAAATAAGGATAGTTTTCATATTATATATATAATTGAAAACTAAAAAATACATGTTATTTCCAGGAAAAGCTTTCCAATCTAATAATTAGTCTAAAAACCATAATAAATAATGTTAAGCCAAGTAATGAATCAAAATGAGCTACTTTATCACTATGAAACACCAAAACTCTATCTACTCGTGATAAGTTACAATATTACATTTTAAATATTATGAGGCACCATTTTCTTGAAGGGTTTTACATAAATCCTCATAACTACTAATTCCAAAAAAGATTATAAATTTTAATATATCTATGTTCCTTAAGGATGCACCTCTCCCCACCAAAGAGAAAACATTGCATGCCTTATGTTACGACATTCCCAAGAGTTTAAAACAGGTTGGGAACATTCTATATCCTTTGAGGATGCCATTGCATTATTGGGGACATCGATGTTGTTGTTATTTTGTTTTTGGCTAATTTTTGTGACTATCGCCCTATCCCAAAAAAGTTGGGGATGTTTGATTATTGATTCACCCCAGTCAGATAAAGTTGGGGATGTTTTATTATTGATTCACCCCATTTTAATGACTAAAATTCACATAGGAAAGAAGATCTGAAATGAGAAAACTTCACATGGATGCCATAGATGGTACTATTTTTACAAAGATAAGAGTAGGACAATTTTTCCATTCTTACAAAGCGAAGAGTTCGTAGCTAAATGGAGTCTTATGAATGAAAAACCAATGACCATGATGACACTGATTCAATTAAATGTTCTAGTAACATTACTTCTAGCTAGAAAGTTGTTCTCATAGAAATCTTTAATATGCAACATAGTGAGGAGATAGAGGATGCCTCTTCTCTACAAAGAGATGATGAAGAAAAGCATTATTTCTATCTCGTATTTTCAACCACTTGGTTTCAATAAAATGAGAGCAACCTTGTTAGATAGAGGGATATCAAAGATTCAAGGATTGATGGAAAGTATTACAAAATCATGGGTTTCTTATGGGTGTTCAATCATCATGGATGGTTAGACAAATATTCAACAAAGACCTTTGCTCAAGATCATTGTGACTTCTCTAATTGGGCCATATTTCTTATGGTAAATTGATTGTATTGGAAATATGAAGGATTAAAGTTTTGAGTTTGAGGTATTGAAGGATACAATTGAAGAGATTGGTCCTACAAATGTATTTGAGGTTATGAGAAATGTTGCACCAGTCCGTTGGACTATGGGGTTAATGATTCATAGCAGGTATAAATATCAATTTTGAATTCACTTTTGTATGCATGCTTGAATAATGCACTCAATATATTGGAAAATTTTCTTTGATCACTCACATTATTCTCGATGCAAGAGAGTAATATACACTCATTTGCAACCACAATGTCTCTCTAGATATTTAGAGGATTTATGTAAGGAAACAGTTCTTGAAACAAGTGGATACAAGGTATTCGACATATTTTATTCTTCTCGATCGTATGTTATATGTGCAATAGGCCTTAAATTCCATTGTTATTAGCTGTAAGTGGTTTACATGGAAGGAATTACAAACAAATGAAGGGTGAAAGGTAAAGCATATGTTATTGAATGATGATTTGTGGTTTGATTTCAAATACATTATCTCTTTCACCTCTCCAATATTAGAGCTTATTAGGCATGAGTATTTAGATTCCCCTAACCTTGGGGGAAATATCTGAGTTAATTGATAACACTATCAAGCAGATTAAGTTCATCATGTGTCAAAGGGAGCCCTCCTTACAAGTTTTTGAAGAAATTCAAAAGATGATAAAAAATATATTGAACGAATTAAAGACACCTTTTCCTATGGCTACTTATGAACGTAATCCAAAGTGGTATGAAAAGAGGGAAGGTAAAGTTGCACCAATATATGTTCCTAATGTCAAACAAGGGTATATTAATATCATACAAAAGATGTATACACTAGAGAAAGCAATGGTAATTCAAGAACATATTCTTTCCTTTGCAATGTTTAGTAGTCCCTATATCTTTAACACTACAAAGAAGAAATTGTTGGTTATGGAACAAAGAAGTATTAGTGGATGGTGGAGGATGTATGAGGACAAAACTCCAAAAAAATGTGCTCTAGCTATGAATTTACTATCTTAGATTTCTAGTTCCTTAGTTATAGAAAGGAACTAGTCCACATATAGTTTTATCCTCTCTATTAAGAGGCATAGAGTTACCTATAACATAGTGGAAAAACTAGTTTGTGTGCATTGTAGTCTTCCCCTTCTTACAAGGAAAGCACCACAGTATTTATAGGGACCACTAACACAATGCTATATAGATTCAGATTATGCTCCTCAAATTGATGATTAGGTGGCTAGTACATCTCTTGAGACAAGGTTAGTAACTTTTCCATTAGATAGGCCATTGACGATGATGAGGGATAAGGAAAGGAGGTTCATGAATTTTTGGACACACTTAATCCTGAGGATCTAAACTTATGATTATCTTCAACCTTCATGAGAGTATGGGGATTGAGTGAAGGATTCCATTTTATTTTTATTTTGAGGTATTTTTCTATCTCACACTCAAACTATTTATTATTTTTAGTATTTTACAATTTTGTACTATTATGCACATTTTCCCTGACTTTGGAAATTAGATATATTAAATAAAACTAGATATATTAATCAAATTTTGTTGACTCTTGAATCTCATATTCCTAAACCCTTCTTATTATAGATTCATATCATTATAAATTTGTCATTTTTATGTAATTTTTGTATGTTTATTTTAATATTTTATTTTCTATTTAATTTTTGACATGATCACATACACAATGCTTAAATTCACGTCATGTATGTATTTTTTCCCAAAAAAAAAAAACTTATAATTCCTTAATGAAAATATACATTGTGATGACCATTTAGGTTTGATCTTGATAAAAATTATCGAAAGGACAAAAAAAAAACCACTATGTCCTTCAAACAACTTTGGAAGCCTTAAAAGGATATATCATATTTATGAAAAAATAAGCAGTGTAAAATCAGTACATTTTCCATAAAAGAAAGCCTAAATTTAATAGAACGTCATGATGACTTAGTCCAAAAAAAGGAAGAACATTTTGAAAAATTGTATGACCACTACTTCTAATGTCTATTCATCCAAAAATTGATCAATCTCTAAAGAACTTAGTTGAATCTATAATTTTTCCTTGAAAATGTGATCTGCCAAAGTGTTCAACTCGCTCAAAATGTGTTTTGTTTCCAACCACTGAACTTTATGATCCTCCTTATTTATTTCCTAAATAATATGAAACAAATAAGGAGCAACAATTTCAACTCTGTTGTAGATCCTGTAATACCCCAAGTTTCAATTATTGACCAGGTTCAAAAATAATTAGTCATTTCTAATTATTTTTGGCTATTTGAAAGTAGAAGTTGAGAACATTACATGATGTTTTGATGGTTGTAAGTAATTGTTGATAAATAAAATCACTTAAACACCATTTGATGCAACATGTGAGAACAGGATGTACTATGAGTTTGTGGGAGGAAAAAATTTTCATTTGTTACACAACCGATTTCTCCAAGTGGCAATAAAAATATAAATTCATGTGGCCTACATGGAGGGTGAGGAAAGACAGGTAAGGAGAAAAATAGTGCCACATAACCAATTTGGAAAAGTGGTCAGCTAATGGCATGAAAGTCCTAGGAAAACTTGAAATTGGAAAAAGACATGTATATTACGGAGGAAAATAGTTGTATCTATTGAGTACATGCATCTGGAAAGACAATTGAGAAAGTTTGTTAGTTTTGGGAGCACTCTGGAAGTGTTAGATTACACTCTCTATGGAAAAAATACCATTATCATAACCAACCTAAGGAAATAAGAGTGGGATAGAATTTTCTTGCACGAACATTGTGATAAGATTGTAGGGAAAAGACTATAAGGAGTGGAACAATCTTGGTTATCTACCTACAAACTCATAGTCTAAGATAGGGGGGTGTCTTGAGAAGAGAAAGACTCTTGGATGCTTGGTCACTACAACAGGGAGGAATGTGATGCATCAAATAGTGTTGAACATGTTCTTTTTATAATTTTATAATTATAATTTTCATTTAGAATTTATATTCCATATTTCTATTTGTTAATAATATGAAGTCTTTCATTTACATATAGTAATGCTAAATAATATGTTTTAAATCATATATTTGGATTGAAGAGGATGTGTGTGGAATAAAACAAAAAAAATACAAATGAGTAGAGCTTAGAGTATCTATGATAATGCATAAAAGATAAGATTCTTTTATTTGAATAGCTTGAAGAAAGTAAAAGAGATGGATTTCAAACTCCATTGTGTTTAGAGAAGAATAAAATATTATTTTATATGCATAGCCTAAAGAAAGTAAATGAGTTGAGCTAAATAAAGTAGATCATGAACAACAATATCCAATATTATGGTTACTATCTTATATACAATGTACACTAAAGTAATTCGATAGAAATAGTTAGTATTACTATATTTTTCTTGATATACATTAAAAAATTCTATTTATCTAACTAGAAAGCTTCTAGGTATAGGGTCTCATAAAAATGATAACATGGCCACAGTAATTAAGAAGCCAGAAGAGTCATAGTCATTATCTATAGCTATAAAGAACTCCTTTAAAATAATATAAACTATTGAAGTATAAAAATACAAAATAAAGGGAGGAACAAGCCCAAGATAACATTATATTAAATAGTAGATAAACATTTTTCCATCACATGATCTATGACTATCATATGGATCCTTACTACCATTTGCATTTACAAAATGTAAATCTATTTCCATGGATATGCACTAGCTAATCAATAAAAGACTATATATATATATATATATATATATATATATATATATATATATATATATATATATATATATATATATATATATATATATATATATATATATATATATATATATATATATATATATAGACACACACACACACACACACACACACACATATATCTATATCCATGCATCCATATCCATGCTTCAAATTACGCTAAGAATATTGAATTTTTTTTTTTAGTGGGATCTGTGAGTTATTCACTAGAAGGACCACGAGGCCATTTGCATTTTTGAAACAAAAATTTAGTATCAAGAAATTTTTTTTGTCACCTAGAGGGTTCATAACCCTTATACTTAAAATTAACATTTAAAGTGAAAGAAGGTGAGTTACTACATACAAAAACCCATAAGGAAACATTTTAGCAAACCCATAAACAAAAACAAACATAAATATTTCACTAGTGTAGAAGAAATGTGGTTGGGGGTAACACTTAACCTTGAATAATGACACTAGCACTGACATCATGGATATGGGACCTACTACAATGCCACATGCATTTCTTATAGGAAAGCTACATGAATTTTCATGTTTAATCTCCTTAATTGAAGATGAAGTAGAGTAGACAGTCTATGTGGTAGAATTAAAGAGTAGGGGTTGCCAATAAATGGGAAAGTCTGAAATGTCAAGTAAGGGGCTTACCCTTGATGCTATAATATTTATTATATTCAAAGATGAAAATGTGAAATATGGGAAATTACCATGCAAATTTACAACTATATGATGCAATGTTGAAAATAACCATGTTTGGTACTGACACTTACATAGTTTAATCGCGACCTATTAGCATTGACAATAAGAATACAATTGTAATGTTAGAACATAAAATGGTTGAAAATGGATTAAAACTTGATTATGATATTCATTCAAAATTTTTAAATTATGAATTTAGTAACGAAAACTATGTAGGGTATTATGCTGAAAAATGGAAAACTAAGGTTTGGTTTTCCATATCAGATCTGAAGCATGCTAGCTTCTATCCATGGAATGATAGTAGCTATTTTTCTATGGAGTTGTTATCACATGTTCCAAGGAACCATCATAATAGGGTTTTTTATCCAAAATAAATATAAAGCGTCATGAATGTTGCTCAAATGCCTTGAAATGAGAAGGGTTGTGGAAGTAAAGAGGGTGTGTCATAAGATAACATAAACATTGGGAAAGAAAAATACTTGGCTACAAGACAGGGTGTCACAAGGTTGTGGCAAGTTATGATCATTTGAGAACGGGACCATAGAGAGATTTTGTTATAGGGGTATAGGTGTTATAACTAGGTATAAGCTTTATAACTAGGATACAAGTGGTATAATAGATTTCCTAGAAGGAATGAAAGGTTGGTAATATATTGTACTAGATTGGTCATAGGTAGGTGACAAAGTTATAATAGGTACAACAAGTTACAATAAATTGTTGGTCATAAGTGTGGCGAGTTTATAATAGGTTCTATAGGTTTTATGATAGGTATTACCATAGGTTGTAAGAAATATCTAACAAACTTCTATGATATATATATGACATGTTATCATACATTTATCATAGGTTATGATAGGTCTTTTAATAGTTCATGAGAGGTACACACTATGATTATAACTAAGCCATAGTGTGTGTTATAACAGGATTATGACATGATGAATAGGTTTTATGGCAGGTCATAAAAGGAACATGCAAAAGATATGTGACTGGGTTATAAGACGTTTTATAACAGGTTGTGACAAGCTGTAACAGTTTTACAACAAGGTCATGATGAATTTTAATGGGAATATAATCACTCAAAGAATTCACTTTTGATAGAGTGTGATGCTTAATTGGGAACAAGTAATGATTGATATAAAGTTCCCTAATGAAGGCACTATATTTAGATTGTAATAATGAACTAGAGAGTTTTGGTTTCTTACACTACCAGTGTGTATATGCATATCTAGATAATGGTGACAGAAGTTTTCACAGTAAAGTGGAAATGAAGTCATGAGACAAAACAACTATGTTGTTGAACTTTGTTATATGTAGGGGAATGAGAAGTAAAAAATTTCTAAACCTTCACTTGTTTATATGTTATGAAATATTATATGTGATGTGTGTGCATGCAATTTATTGCGCATGTGTATGATAATTGACTGTTGATTGGTAGTTATATGTTGTGGTATTAATGAAGCATCTAATATAAACAAAAGTCATGTTTGTTGGGTTGCTAATCATGTAGTTACTTGGGACAACAACCTTATGAAGAACAATCCTTAATGGTCTTCACTCCTCTTTGATGTGAACACCTTGGAAAGATGGATCACCCAAGGGAATGTTAGATAGTGAAGGTGATGCCTAAGCCTAGAAGGGAAACTATGATGAGAAAAAAAGAGAAGAAATGAGAAGAAAAGAAGACAAAAAGAGAATATATATGATTTAATGGAATCTTCAATGTGTTCAAATGCAATAAGCCTCCCTATAGGTAGTGACATAGGACCCAAGGGACTGTTGGGTGAAGTGAAGCGGTGCGCCACTTGGGTGCAAGCTAATGGGTGCAACTGTGATTATTTGGATACATTTTACAGTAAAGGAACAATTATGGGAAGTGAAGAGAAGACTAGAGACCTGGTAGTAGATTTTTACTGCTGAAAACAAAGGAACATCATGGATGGTGTTATTCTAAGAGTGAAGAGTATAAACACCCCTAGTTCAACCCCTGAATGGTTAATGTAATAATATGAAAAAGATCATAATGCCTATATAGCAGGTGTAAAGACCATAATATTTAGGTTGGTGCGTTGGGATATTATGTGGGATGTGTGCCTATTTAAATATGTTAGATATATTTTGGGGCCAGTTTGCCCAACTATATATAACATTTTGGCTAGGTGGCGAGAGAGAAAAAATTATAAATATGATGTAAAATTTGTACATATATTAATCAAAATAATGGATAAATGCAAATACCACTCCATGATAATGAGTATGGGTGGGGACTCCATGATGGAAAAGGAAACAAGGTAATGTGATAGGTGTTGGCAAAAACAACACTTATGGTCTATTTGACATCAATGGGGTGCCACATGGAAAAGATATTCCAAGAAATTATAAGATGTGTATGCTTCCTATGAGGGAATTAAATCATTCATTCAATGAATTATACATGGTTGAGAAATGGGGTTGGACTCTAGAACTGACTAAGGTGTTGCTATTCAGTTGAACACACTAGATTGGATGCATCCTGGTTTGATAACATGGTGCTCTGGTGTGTGAGCCTTGGTGGCTTTGAGAGATTGGTGGCTTTGGTTTATGGCTTGGGTTTCCAAGGAGTTTTGGTGGAACTCTATTCGAAAATAGTCAGTGTGTCCCTAGGTTTGGACTCTAGAATTGAATAAATTTTTTTTCGTTTAGCCAAAAGGGCACATAGATGTCTCGAAGAAACAAATATCTAAGAGATGTAGGTTGAGTCCATTCTTGGCTAGCAATAAGGTGTCTTTCAAGGTGGGAACCACTCAAGTTACACCACTGGGTTGTAGGTGAGGGGAGCATGAGCTTTTGTCTGGAGACTGAGGTTGCTGGCATTGACACCCTAGCCAATGTTTTTTAGTTATTTTATATCATTGCATGTGGAGTTACAACCCTAGCTCAAGAGTGACCCATGGTTGAGAATTAGGAACCACATGGTATATAGTTGGGTGGAACGCGGAGAACCCATAACTAGCTGGACATTTCATATAGATAATTGTTCACAATGCATTTTTATCATATTTATGTTGCATGTGTAATAAGTATATGCTATTTTGTTAAAATCCCTAGTTGGGGTTTGATATTTTTATATTTTTATTCTATATGTATGAATATATTGTATTGTATTTAAAACCTAATTTCCTTGTCAACAAACCGTAGGCGCGGAATGTCGTTCACACACTTTGTTGATTAGGGTTTTATGTGTTACTTATATTTTTTTTCCTAAATATGAATTAATGAGTGTGTAAACCATAAATACATTATGAATGTTAATTTCTAATGAATTATGTTGTTTACTCATTAATTATACAATTTTAAATGAATTCAAAGAGAGGATAAATGCTAAGTGAGATTATTACAGTGGGTTTTGCATAGAGTTTCAAGGACACTATCTATGAACCAATGTTTAATAATGAAAATAAGAAATTATGTGGTTCTGATGGGACAATTGGTAAATTAATTGGCTAATTTTTTTCTTTGGGAGAACCATCAAGAGGGAATGAGATAGGGAGTGAGGAGAGAGAGAAGGATGGAGGGATATTGAGAAAGGAGAGATGGAGAGGGGGGGAGAGTGGAAGAAGAGAGAGGTGGATAGAGAGTGAGAGGAAGAGGGAGAGAGAGGAGGAGAGAGATTGGATTTAAAGAGAGAGATATAGAGAGAGGGAGAAAGATAGTGAGCGAGTGAGGGAGAGGTATACAAAGAGAGAGAGAGAGTGATAAGTATAGAAATAAATAGAGAGAGGGAGAGGTGGATAAAGGTAAATATAGTTATGGGGGGTAGAGGGAGAAAGATAGTGAGGGAGTGAGGAAGAGAGAGAGGTAGAGAGGGAGGAATTTATATATAGATATGGTGGGAGGATAGAGAGTGAAGAAAAGAGATTAAAAGAGAGTGATGGGGGTACGAGCGAGAGGGATAGTGAAGGAATAAGGGGGGGGGGAGAGAGAGAGAGAGAGAGAGAGAGAGAGAGAGAGAGAGAGAGTGACGGAGGGAGGGAAGGAGATAGAGATAGAGATGGAGGGAGGATAGATAGGAAGAGATAGATAGAGTGTTGGGGAAAAAATACATAGAGTGGGAGAGAGAAAGGATAGAGGAAGGGATATAGAAATAGAATTATGCATGTGGTCTATAACTTGTGCAAAATATTTCCATTATCAAGATAACATTAGAAGGGGAGAGAGGAATATAGGTAGGGAGATTATTGTTGCAAACATCAGTCTCAATAATGCACACACATTTTTGAGAATGTGTGAAAATTCCTAAGAATGGATGTAGGTTCCTAATATCACATACATGTTTATTCTACTAGCCTTAATCAAGCTCGCTTTCCACTTTCCCAACATCCAAACACAAACCTAGAAAACAAGCATAGAAGAGAAGTGATCATTAACACTTGGTGCAAGTTTTTGTATAATTGGAAATAAGTGTTATTGGTAATCAAATTTTCTCTTACCGTGTAACTAAGAGACGATTTGTATGTAATGAGTGGGAAATTTGAGTAATTTGAAGACATGTATTGTATTTTGAGTAATTGGAAAATAATTTTTGTTTTATTTTGTAATTGGAAGGATTTTTTTTATATTGCTATGAAATTGGAAGATAATTCGTATCCTTTTCTGTAATATTGGGAGACAATATTTTTTTTCTTGTATAATTGGAGGACAATTTTTATAATTGGAAAAAAATTTATATGTTTATTTATGATTGAAAGATAATTATCGTCTCCTTGTGATTGCAATCCATTTACACATTGGGAACCATCATAGTCATAAAATAAAATCCCCAAAGAGAAAAATTCCCATAGAAACGTTCATTGCAGAAAAAGAAATGATTGGGGTGGGCATGGAAAAATGTCGAATTTTAGAAAAGGATAATCCAACTTCCAACACGATAAATTGACCTCCAATGAATATGCATCAGAAGATATTATTTTGGTTGATTACATGATGATGGATTTTCTTGGAGCTGATTATAGTATGGATGAAATTAGAAAGGATATTGGTGCACAAATTATTTATGAATAAGTTACTATGATGCAAAATCTTGTTAAAAAATTATACATTTCAAAAACCATCATTGAACACATTCATTCCCCTTCAAGTCATGTATTTCCACAACAAATAAGTAAAGAGTTCAATAAATCAGGTCCATCACAGTTACCTAGATTAGACATTGTGAAACAAAAAACTCGAAAATGCCTTTAGGTGGAAGAAAGTGGTATACCATTACTTGAATTTAAGTTCTCTGAATGAACTATTCATTACCAATACTATAAAAGTATCAAAGAATATCTTGAATTGAGGTTGGATGCATCCAAATTCCAATTATTTTTTTATTTGGTAAAATCTAAGAGAGTTACTATTGTAAGAAGAAGTATAATCATTATAAAACATATATAAACAAGTAATTATATCATTAGAAACCTTTTGGATGGTTTTAAGAAAATCGGTAAGACAATTCAATCCCAAGACCGTAATTCAACCCATCGTATCTCATCACAGTTAATTGTTAACAAAATCAGAAGAAAATGTCTTTTGTTAAAAAACATAGACCATATCCTTAAATGTAATATCAAAACCCTTCGAAAGTATTCTATTAGATGAGATAGCCTTGACACATTTTTGCAAATAGAATGTTGAGCATTCATTAGAAGGATAACACATATTGACCTTATCCAAACACATATTCTTGATCTTACAAAACTCATCTTTACTACTTAGTTTAGTTTTTATACCCGTGAGATAGAATTCATAATATGTCCCTGAATGGCTACTAGAAGCGAGTTTCAAGTCGTCATAAAATTGAAACAGGGAATTAGATGGGAAAATAATTAGTTTTGTTGGCTCAGTCATGCATATGTATTTTTCTTCTTAAGGCATCTCTCCTTTTTGCGAGAGTATGAATAAAATTTGTAGTTATAGTTGTCCAACAGTTGGGTGTGAATTCATGTGATTGTTTGGGGCTAGAGAAGCCCTTAAGTCATTGACATTTCATACACTTAAAAGGCATGTATACTCTATTCTAATTCCATGTACAGTGACTGTCATGGTCTCTGACGTTTTCATATATATATATACTCTATTTTTCGTAAGACCAGAGGTATAACTATTTCAACGATTACATATAATTAAACGTATTTTTTTTTCTTTAAATGATTACCGAAGGCTGTTTTTCAAGTTAAAATTCTCCTATAATTTCTAATGTTCAGTGTGTCCTTGATATGGTAGATCACAAAATGTTTCTTTTTAAATAATTACCTCTTGTTATGCTATATCTATACTGGTAATGAATTGGTTTATCTTTGCGAGGTTATTATTCTGTGGCTGGAAATTAATTTTCTCGTACTGGAATTTGTTTGTATAAATTGGATAACATGTTTTTTTTTGTTAAAAGATAAGGAACTCTTAATTTCATAAATTCATTTGGTCATTCATATAAATACTCCACCTTGGAGGTGAAAAGATTCCTATGTATTGGTTACAGGGTTAACCCTTGTCCTATAATATATCCATTTTGTTTAAGTCCTGGTTTCTGCCACGACTATGGATGTTAGCAATAATTTTTTTTTGTTGCCGATTTCTATTCCAACATATATATATAAATAGCATGGTCTTTTTAGTTCTCGACTCTGTAATTATTTTGCATTGGTATTTTACTGGCATTTTTGTGGCCAATTTAGTAACTGTTTCTTCTTCTTTCACCTAATACTTCCACAGTTTATATACTCTACTCAGCAAGTTCTAATAATCATATACACTACGAATACTAAATGAGAGAAACCTCTTCTGATTCTAAGTTAATTTAATACTTACTCATTTTTTTTTAATATAACACTATTGTTTGCTCATATTATGTAATTCTTTGTGCGTGTCACTCTATGATCAGGAGATCATATTTTCTTACTTCAATCCATTATTTTATTTCTTAATCCTTAATTCTAGAGGCATGCGATTTTCATTCCACCATCTCCTTACTCACAAGTGATCTATGTATTGGCTATATCTATAGTTCAAGCCATATTCATAGCCTCGAACGATGGTTATTCTCATACCAATTTAAGTTGGTAGTATGATAGGCCTAAGAACCTAATCAATCCTATAATACGACTATTGGTGCCTCCTAGCGTGATTACCAATATAACGATAATCCAATTGTCTAGTATTTCTGACCAATGTCAAGAATTTAAGCAGTTACCAAAATTAAAGAAACCTATATGTGGTAGAAAATACACATAAGGACTCCATATTATATTCTCACCTAACCTCTTGTCATTCTTGCATATTCATATTTTTTTTTGTAGAATTTGTTCCATCGTTGGGACATTTCTAGAATCTTTCTGAACAACAAATTAAATGAAATGAAACTACATCCTTTACTATCATTCACCATCAATTTATTGCACTCATCCTGTCTCAGTTCGCAAAATATTTTCATAAAATCCTTACTGTCTAGCATTACTCTAGCTAAATATGTTCTCTTCACACAACCATTACTTTTCATATAATTTATGTTAAAATAAACATGTTTTTTTTTTTTTGTAAAATTTAATTGCCTTCCGACATAGAATAAATACACTTTAATTGTATCCAGGTAATTTAATCAAAATAAACATGAATCATGACTATAACGTACCAAAAATCAATGATAAAAAAATAACCTAACCAAGTTTGCTACTGAAAATGCACTTGAGATGAAACACTAGCCTCCCGACCATGAAATGATCTACTAGTTCCTTTGAGCTGAGATCAATTGCCAAGGAATAAACAACCTCATTGATCCCTTCAATAGGTATTTTATACAATTTCTTCCATGATCAATTTTTCCTTCAACGACATCCCGCTTTTATGGTTTTCTACACCACTAGTCTAGGATTTTCTTTAAAGCTCGCTTTTCTCTCCCCCAACACTTTATGTTTTTTTCCAGACTTAGCATATTTCCCTAGCTAATAATGGATTTTCTCTCCTATCCACCAAACTTTATCTAGAATATTTATCATGGAAGACTTATCTCAATCTCATTTACTAATGCGATTTTGTTTGTTTTCTTTGATTGGCAAAAATCTCATACTCAAGTGTTCCATTCCCAAGTACTTTGAAACCCATTTATTTATTTATTATTAAACTAATTTATTTACATAATCATTTCAATGTACTTTGTGGCTTTCCTCCATAACTTAGTTTGAACAAAGAAAAAAACACATTACAACCACAGAGGGATATTATAGTGTCCATTTATTTATCCATTATCAAGAAATTGTAGTTTGAATTTGTGAGTTGTCGTTCTATTGTGTAGTATTGTATGTTTTATTTTGATTTTTTTAGTGTGCTCCGTGTTGCAATGAAAACCTAGTAATGAATGTTAACTTTGATTATTATATCAAAGTATTGAACATAATTAGTCCCATATTGCTCACAATTTGGCTAGCTTATGCAGAGTATAAATTTAGAGAGAATTATTCTTGCATGCAAGAGATAAAATTATATTTTACCATTATTAGCATTCTAAGACCCTTCTAGAAGATTTATCATTCTTCCATTATAAATTAATTCAGGAGATTCAAAATTTTGAGTTGCATCTCTATTGTGTTCTATTGTGTGGTATTGTTTGTGTATGTTAACTACTATAGAAGAATGGTTTACTACCTTATTCTTCATAGTAACTTATTAGAGTCAAAATAGTAGAACATATCAAATCTAGCAATGTTGTAGCCAATCAGGTTCACATGATCTTCTGGCAAGAGCCAAAGAGTTAAAACCTTCATTAATTACCAAAAGAAAACTTCATTGTGAGCCACCAACATTGCAGGTTGTAATGCACCATAGTAATTTCCATGAGGGAAAATCAACATCAGGTGTATCGATTGTAACAATTACCAGTACTCTAAAAAAAAAGGAAAACAAAATTGAGAAAATATATGCAGGTTGATTGTTGAGAGCCAAAGTGATAGATTCCATAGATATTTGCGTTAGCATGATAATATAGACTGCAAGTTAGCCTTTTTATAATTATTAGAATCATGAAAGTGCAAAAAATTGAATGAAAATTATATGTAACATGATTTTACTAACATATATTTTACTACGAAGAAAATGAATTATGTTATTATATGGAAATCATGAACAATATTATCATAGGAAGAGGTCATCAATGATTTGGCATTGAATATTATCACATGAAATAATAATAAAATCATCAGTGTTTGATGTGCTTAAAGAATAGGGTGTATGTCATAGTTTCTATTTTAGAATTCAAAGTAAATAAAAATGTATATCTTAAATCATGTCAAGGAAGGGAACTGCACATACATCTTCCTAAATTGAACTTCATCGAAATTTATATAAACATAAATTAGAAATGGTGATGTATAGCATATGCATCCTCCCAAGTAGATGACCTAGGATTATAGTTTTCGCACTTGACCTTCACTTGGTCTATTAGTTAACATCTAATCTATCAAGTGTGTTGTTCCAATATGTTAACTGGTTGTAACATCTTTGTCCCCTGTTCTTTCAACTACAAACAAAATTCAACAAGATGTGGTGGGTCGAAAATTGAAATGACATAAGACAAAGATATGAAGTAGATCATGCAAGTGTGCTAATGATGGAGGTAATGCAAGTTTATAAGCTATCTTCCCCTTCTTCTCTATAAGTTGGAATGGTACAACAAATTGTGGAGACAATGTCACTTCCTTTCAAAACTTGATTCAAATATTTTGAGGCTTTACTCTTAGTAATACCTTGTATCTAACCTCATAACTTCAATCGATCATATGAGTTTCAACATAGCTAATTTTTCTATCTAGCACCGCCCTCAAATTAGCCTTACTTATAGTCATTTGTGCATCCATTTCTTGTATTACTTGTTGGAAGCATGGTGTTGGCATTGATGTCAGTTCTGTGATGGGCATTGAAGTCAACATGCGGGAGTATTTGTACATGATGATATGATCAACATATGAGGCGTTGTTGGTTCTATAAGTCTTTGACATGATTCTTGTGGAATTTTTGAAGTAGTGTTTGTAGTTCTAGGTGAAGAAATTTGAGTTTTCCAAGCATAACAACTTCTTCTCTAGCTTGCCTCGTCTTGCATGTGAAAAATTCCATAATTTGTGATGACTTGCCTTTATATGGCTACAAAAATTTACTTTAGATTCCATCTATGTGCCCAAACAGATGCTTGTAGGTGAAGAATTCACGATCCTATGTGTGTGCACAAAAAACCATAGGATCTTCCTAATGTATTTCCTGAGGGTATTTGGAGTTAAGGATTCAATTTGATTTAGTCCCAAATAATTATTTGATTTAATCTTCAAAAGTGAAGTGGAAGGTTATTATTGTGCATGGATTTGGTCTGATTTGTATATTGGGAAATTAGTTCAAAGTTTTATGACGTAGATGTACTTTAGGTTGGTTGCTATGAAATTTAGAGTTGAACATATACACCCGTAATACAGTTTTTATAGAATGATGTTTTAACAAAAGGTTGTTGTATAATTGAGATCATTGGATCAATATATGTATTGCAATTGTCAATATTTTGTTGTTGTTGTGCTTGTTATGGATAGAGTGTGGTGAGAACTATACTAGTTAGATTTATTGTTGATGATAGAGATTAGAGATCAAATTTCTGAGTGGTCTTGTATTGTTTCTCATGTGAATAGCTACAACATTTTTGTTTTGAGCACGCACGTTGGATGGTCGTATTATTTTTTGGTCTTGCAATGCCAATTGTGATATTGTTTTATTTTTAGAGCATTACTATGTGAGCTGAGAATGGTTTGTGTTGCTGCTTATTTTGTATGGCTACAACATTAGCCATATTTGTTTTTTATGTTCTTATTAGTATATTTCCACTATGGATTTGAGTTGATGAGTAGCAAGTGTTGGCTATGTGTGAGGATATTTTTCAGAGCATAAATTACGTATTATAACTATCATATATTTTACATTGATGTGTGAGCATAGAGTTTATTTTATTTTATTTGGATATGGTATTGTTGATTCGAGTATGTATATGTCACTACTAGTGTTTGATGCCATGGATGAATAGACAATGTTGTTGAGTATTGCTGAGTGCGTTGGGTCAACATAGATTTATGTATTTAGTTGAAAGGATAGATTTGGTGGATCAAGTATGAAAATAGATGAAATGTGGTCCACATTGTTTTGAGTAGATATTCATAGGCCCAGTATAAAAATATATGAAAGGTGGTCCACAATGGTTAGAAGGTTGGGGCCTTAAGTGGTAAGTGGTGGCTTTTTGGTATAGGGAGTAGTGGCTTCCTTTAGGTTGTGGCCTTAGAAACTATTTAGGGGTCAGAGCCTTCACCAAATCAGTATGTACAAAACCACTTGGGAATGGCTGCTTCCAAGGAGATGGGTTCTTACACCTTATTAGGAGTTTTTCCCTCAAGAAGATGAGTCTCTGTGAGTAGTTGTGGAAATTGTGGCTTCCAATAGGTTGTGTCCTGGAATGAGTGGGTACTCATGTATCGCACGTTAGTGCTTGCATACTTGTGGGTGCGAGTAGATGATGTAAAAAAATATTATATCATAATAATAATAACTAGAAGAAAAGAATTTGGTGGTTTTTCTCCCAGAAGAGTTTATACCTAATATCTAGTTTTCATGTGTTCATGATTTTTTAGGTGCTTTGATTTTTTGTGTTGTTGTTGTCATGGTTTATCTATGTATGTGTTAGTTGCTACTCATATGTTATTTTTTGTATATTGTGTTTCTAATCATTGAATGATATGTTAATTGAAAGAAAAGTAAAGATTTGGAAATGGTGATCCATACTTCACAATATTGATTAACACCCCCCCCCACCCCCTATTGTCAAGATATTAAAATTTGGTATCAAAGTGCATGTCTTTAGGTGTAGCTTGACCACTAGAAGGAAGATATGGTGTTTGTTTGTTTGTTTTTATTTTTTATATTTTTTATGGATCATTAAGATATATCCTTACTCTATGGTACAAACTATCAGGTATGTAGAGAAAATGTTAAGACCTCATTGTCAACTCATGGGTCTATTGTTTAGAAGCTAGTGTGTGAAGGTTATAGTAAAGATCCACTTTCAAAACAAGTGTAGAAGAAGAATGCTCAATCAAAGTGTGTGATCTACAACAATGTCCACAATGCTAATCTTCATAAGGTAATTTTAATACCCTTTTAAATTTACTTTGTGACTCATAATTTATTTTTACTATATTACATTAAAGCTATGATTGAAAAGTAGGAGCGATAAATGAATAATAATACATGTTTAAATATCTATTTTGAAAAATTAAAAGAAAGAATTATTTTTGGCAGGTTAACCCTCTTAGAAATATGTTAAAGCATGAAATGTGATTAACTCCTAACTATTAGAAAAATGGTTGAAATTAGTTATTCCTAGAGGAGGAAGGAACAAAAAGAGAATACAATCCTCCTTTGCCATGATCCAAAAGAAAAGAATATTTGGCAAGGACAGACCACTGACTATAGATAAATGTCATAAATTGGAACCTGTAAAAAAATAGGAATTGTGGGAGATAAATAAAGTTGCTTCGAAAAGAAAACTAGAGGGAGAGAATGACTGGTTTTTAACCTAGAATATTAGCAAGATGTTGTTAAGGGTTTAGGAGGAAACTTTCATAAGGATTTCTACATAGTTTTCCTAATAGCTAAGAGTGGAGTTCGGTGGGAAATAACATAGAATTGGTTCAAGGTTGGGATGAACGTGGAAGCCTTCAACCTATTTCCTGTAAGAATTTTAGATAGTTACAAAAATAGTCTAATTTATGAATAGTAGAAATATTGAACGAGCAGACTGTTTTACGAAAAAAAGAAAAAATAGATTAGATGCTTACTTAGAAAGTAAACGGTTCTAAAATCATAGACTGTTAAATGAAAAATTTATTGTTACATACCAATGGGCATAAATTTATGTGTACTATAATATGCAGTTGTTATTGGGTTATCTATGTTTGTTATAGGTAAAGAAAGATGCCCAAGATAAAGGATAAAATCCCTTTTGGTCTCTAAAAGCAACAAGAGGTTATCGAGAAATTTTCGTTGCAATTTTCTTAGAGGAAACAATGTAAATAAAATGCAGACAATGTAAGATAATTCACTAGGCAGTTTCCAAAAAAAGGTAGTACCAAGTTGTACGCTGGGTATTCATAGATAGACATAAAACTAAACAAGGGGGCTTAGTGGTATGAGAATATGTGTTTTAGAACCATTAGGTGAGAAAGAAGTAAAAATTTATATATGTCTATATTTAATATCATTGTAGAAGCTTGTGCTTATGTTTAGGTTATATGTATGAGCTTGTAGAAAATAAATACGTGTTCATAAGCTAAGCATAAATAGTCCTCAACAAAGGAAGGTTAGAGCACATAAGACTGAAAGAAGTCCCCATTATAGTGGTCCACTAGGCTTATCACTTGCGCACACACACACACACATAGAGTGAGAGAACAATATTATGAATGAGCTTTAAACTAAAAAATTATTGTACGTAGTAAAATGCCAAAAGATATATAAATTGATAACATGCATAGATAGAAGACTATGCTACTATACAACTATTCAATTTAGAAAGAAAAGAAAATTGTTCTCATAGGCCTGAGCCTCATTTCTTGTAAACAAAATAAATAATTTTCCATAACAACCATAAGTATGGTAATATCATATTGCAATTATAGAGTAAATTATAAATTATTGTCCTTGGAAAATAAAAGACATAATTGTATAGGTCCCATTAGACATCAAATATATAATTATCAGTGTAACAATATCAAACCTTGCTGGGAGGGAAAAACCATTATTTTTTCAAAAAATAAAGTCCGAGAAGGGTAAAGCAAGTAGCATATTAAAATGGGAAATACCCTTAATACTAATTACAACATTTTCATGCAGAAAATAGTAATGTCAACCACTCTAAGTGTTTGTTTGTACGATAAAACAATAGTATAAATATAACAACCATGAACAATTTTGAAGGTTGTTGTGGTGCGAAGGACTTGACATGAAGTAAAGAGGATTATTAAGAACTTTTTTCCATTGCAAAAAAATAAAACCCTTGACACTTTCAAGTGAGATCTCATTCATAAAGAATAACCCTATTTCTGATGAAGCGAACCCGTGGAGACAACAAGTATGGTAAACAATTGGTCTAGATTCTAAAAGAATTTGTCGAAATGAAAGAGAATTAAGAACCTAGATTTGAATTTATTATAAATGTAGATGTGGAACAGAACCATGGTATTTTTGTGAGAAAGAACAATAATTAGTGCTCAATAATAAGACATACAAGGAACTAAATGAAACCCTTGACAATGAAAAATAATAAGGTTATGGTTGATAAAATTACTATGAAGAAAATTTTCCATTATAACCTTCTGGAGTGGTCACAGTTGACCCAAAAGCATTGTGGAAATTTATCATCGTGATAAGAAAAAAATTAGCATCGAAATGTGACACCTATGAACATAGTGAAATAATCGTTAAATATAAATGGAGTATGATATTAGCTAAATATATATAAAAAAATGAATGAGAAATGAAAGGGAACAAACTGTCAAAGGAAAATCTACCAAGTGACGAGTTAGAGCCTCGCTAAAAACTATGCAAGTGATCACAGAATTTGGTCTTGGTGGTTATCCAAGAAAATCCATCCAAATATTAACATTAAATTCCTTGGGAGAAGGGTAAATAAATCCCCTCATTATGATAGGGTTTAGAAGAAAAATTGCAGAGCTCATTTTCACCACTAGTGCCATAGAAAAATGAGATAATAAAAGAATGCTTTAGTCAGGGAGTTACTATAATCATGACCAAATCAATCCTCACCAACGATCATTCAAGATAAATCACCACTATAAAAAATGATAGTTTGATAGGGCACACTGAAACAGTGGGACCCCAAGCCACAAAACAAAAACCACATGATTTCCCTCCTATGTGGTAGACAACAGGGACATTGGGTGTAAGAGAAAACATTTATATATGCTTAATACTCAAACAAACTATGCCTTATTCACATGCCTTACCAATGTTTCAATGTATGTGTAATATGTCCAAAGGAAACTCATGAAAATATATCAAAAACACAAGCTTTTAGGAAGTAGAGCGAATATGGACCATCATATAATATGTTTGACAAATATTTGGTAGAGAAGACTAGAGGACCTATGTATATATAGATACATAGGATCATTGATTATGTGAGCATTTACGTGTGTGTGTGTGTGTGTGTGTGTGTCTATATATATATATATATATATATATATATATATATATATATATATATATATATATATATATATATATATATATATATATATATATATATATATATATATATAGAGAGAGAGAGAGAGAGAGAGAGAGAGAGAGAGAGAGAGAGAGAGAGAGAGAGAGAGAGACAAAGACACACACACAGAGAGAGAGAGAGAGAGAGAGCACATTCTTGTGTTTATGTTTAAAGAAAATAATGTGAATCTCATACCTTGGTATTTCAGGATTTATCAATTGATCCCTAAAACTTGAACAAAGTTGCTAAGAGTAAGTAAATATTAAGAAAGTTGTTTAGTAATGATTTTCATGAGAACTGTATAGATGTTTTGTAAATGTTACTTGGTGTAACTAGTAATGAGAGATTATTTAGTCAAGGGGTGACCTTACATAATGTCAGATTATGCAATTGTGGAGAATAATTATTAAGAAAAAAAATGATGAATTTCTAGGAGATTTACATTCCTTTTCTGTGTAAGATGGAAGATATGTTACATATGGTATCAAAGCATGAACAAGTTAAGATGTTGTGGAATTTGAGCTGAATATGTTGTTATTAATTAAATAGATATTTTTGGTTACATAGAAGAATAGAATAACTGTACAGGATGAGTAGAATAGCTAAAACAGAATGAGGTACACATATTGGAGAAGAAAAAATTTATGTGCATCTGGGACAACAAGTGCAAGTACCCACGAGAGAGATACTAGACATGTTGAAAAACGTGCATACATAGATTGTTAATATGCATGTAGGACATGGAAAATTGTTGAAAGGAAACACTACACAAGAGAAACTTATTAAGAACCTGACTAATAAATTTAATCCCAAAATAGTAGAAACAACAAGGGATGAAGAAATCAAAGGGGAGTTGTTTAAATGAAAAAACTTATGAGGAAATGGTGGAAAGCAAGGATGAAAAATATGAATAAGGGGAGGAGCGTAGTTCGTCGAAAATTCATAAAAAATTGGGAAAGAAACCAAAAATAGAACTCTACAGAGAATTCAAAAAATTAGGCTCCTAAATAATGATGGGTAAACAAAAGAAGTAGTTGAGCCACGGCTACTCAATATTAATAGATACTTTCAAGTGTATAACCCTTCTAAAGTTTTCAAAGTTAAGATGAATACTTATGAGTTGTAGGGAAATTCCTCTCTATGGTGGGAGGAAATGTAAATAGTTACCATAGAGAGGAAATGTAAATAGTTCATAACTTAGAAGGTAGAGAGGTTAAGTGGGAGGAATTCCAACATTTTTTCAAAGGAAAATATTTGATCAAACATTATTTTTATGATAATGCTAAAGAATTTCATGATCTAAAACTAGCCCAAATTTCGATAAACGAAATAGTAACCAAGTTCACTCATCTATTGTGCTATGTGTCATACCTAAAAGAAAAAACAACAAAAATATAGTTTTTCCTAAATTACATTCCACTCTCTTTTAAAGAGTGAATAGAGTATGAAAATACAAATACATTGATGAAGCCATTAGGAAGGGAAGAATCTACTACAAACAAGCCCAGTAGAGAAATAAAAATCTCTCTTGGTTTAATAAGAAGAAGGACAAAATGGCTCATGATGGTAAGTGTGGAAACTTTGGGACATTTAAACAACCTGGTAAAGGTTTCCATAATCAAAACTTTAACAGAAACAACAACAAATCACCATGAAGATAGAACTAGGTGAAAACAGGGAGCAATTAGTAGTAAGGGAGTTAATAGTAAGGATAGGGAACCTTTAAAATGTTGGGGTTGCACAAAACCCCATTTGTTTTGAAATTGTCCCTTATTCATACTTATTAATGTATACTCATATGAATAGTTATTTCTTACCTTAAAAAGCACAAATTATGTTACATGCCTTGTGGATTACTATCATGGTTGTCCATCTAAGGTTTCCCTTTAGGTCCTACTATTATCTTGCTTAGGATTGCTCGTCTCTTGTGCAATCATGAGACTCTCTTCTTCTTTGTCTTTGGCTTGACTCTCTTCTTTGTCTTTGGCCTGCAACATGCTAAGTTGGGCATAGAAATTGCTACTTCTACTTAACTAGATTACTTATTGTGTTGTAATGATTCTCTTTTGTTATAGTTTGCAAATGAACTCAATTTTATACAATAAAAAAGCTACCAGGTAAGACATATTACTTGCATATTTCTAATTTTTGTTACTAAGAGTAAACCCTTATTTTAGTCAAAGCTTCTTATTTTACTCTGTTTATTCTTGTTTAGGGTTTTTTTCCCCAGTTTCTCCCATAGAGAAATGCTTAATATACACATTTTAGAAGACTCTATAGTTAAAAGAAAATATCTTTTAATCATCAACTTCTATAGTTAAATTTTTTATCTTTTAACCACCAACTTTCCTCTATAGTTAAAAAAAAAAAAATTATCTTTTAAACATCAACTTCTATAGTTAATTTTTTTATCTTTTAACCACCAACTTTCCTGTAAAGAACAAACATAGATACACATACATCTATGTACATTTCATTCACTGAAACATTAATAATCTTTTTCCATTAATTTTCTTGAAAACAACCAAAACCATTTATAATCATAATAAAATTATATTTTATTTAGTAGAACAAACATAGGTACACATGCATCTATGTATATTTCATTCATTCAAACATTAAGAATATTTTTCCATAATTTTCTTGAATACAACCAAAAACATTTATAACCATAATAAAATTATAGTTTATTCATTCATAACCTTGAACTACAAAAGTAATACATTTAATATAGATTTTTCTAAATAGTCATATATACTTATCTAAAAGTTCCCTAGAATAGATTAAAGGTTGACAAGTTCCTCCCAATAGTGAATTACACTTTTTGAGTAGTTCTAGAGCTCCTCTTTGCCCGTAAAACAACTTAATGATTATTTCCCAGTTCTTTTTTTTTGGTCTATTCTTTCTCTCCAACTAGAGTCTTTCTTTTATTCGAATTACCTTTATCTCCCACAACCCTCTTTAAATCACATCCACCCATGACATTTATCTCTAGTCATGTATTTCTTTAGTGCTCTAGTTAGTCAACAATTCCTAATGTATGGTATCTAAAAGTTCCCTAGAATAGATTAAAGGTTGACAAGTTAGTCCCAATAGTAAATTACAGTTTTTGAGTAGTTCTAGAGCTCCTCTTTGCCTGTAAAACAACTTAATGATTATTTCCCAGTTCTTTTTTTCCATTTCTTTTTTTTTTGTCTATTCTTTCTCTCCAATTAGAGTCTTTCTTTTATTCGAATTACCTTTATCTCCCACAACCCTCTTTAAATCACCATCCACCCATGACATTTATCTCTAGTCATGTATTTCTTTAGTGCTCTAGTCAGTCAACAATTCCTATTGTATGGAAAAGATGAAGTATTTTTCTTTTTCTTTTTGGCCCCTTTTTGAGAATAATTGATTCCTATTGTTTTCTTGTTAGTTACGAGTCTAATTTTTCACATAATAACCTTTAATATATTTTAAAAAATAATAATACATAAAACAATTTTATTTTTATTAATCAAAATAAATATTTACATTTTCATAAAATATTACTTATCCGGCTATCCCGCTTTAACTTTTCAGCCGCATGTCAAATATAAAAACCTTTAAAAAAAATAAAAAATAAAAAATAAAAAAATTCCACCCGTCGATCCCAAAAAAGCACCTCATACGACCCTTTCCACCCTCAGACTTCAACCCACCACGCATAAAAAAGGAAAATTTACTCCCGTTATCAAAAATACTTTGTATGGAAAAAATAATCCTAACAAGCCTCTACCTTCCAGTATCGTTGTCCTTTTTAACACAAAATCGTTAGTATATTCGAGCCAACCGTTACTGTATGCATGCCTATATTTTTACAAATAATACGTCACTTTCAAGCATGATCTACCTGCATAATCCCTACGCGAACCCTGTAAAATATTATAAGATAAAAGCTATTTGAAGCTTTCCAGCTCCATGTTCTTGCGTAGATTACAATAACTACAGGAAAGTATACTTAGCTATATTTGTAATGACATTTAAAGCATACCCTTCAAAGAAGGAAATTTATATTCTTTCTTTTTTCTTTGTGGTATTCATTCCAACCAATCCCAAGTTTATATCCCTGTTGTTAATATTTTCTTTTTAAACCATCTAAATAATCGATACTCTCCATATTCTATTCACTACTAGACTTTCTCTTAATTACTTGCACAGGACAAGAATTACTAGAATTTATTGTCTATTACTCCACTATCATAGTTTAAATTTATTGTGTATTACTCCACTATCATAGTTTAAGGTCACAATTTCTATAACTATTATTTATAATAATTTATCTCCTAACAAGAGTATAAAACAAACTCACTAATTAAGTACATATTTACTTCTATAATATTTGAATATTTATTGAAATCAAAACGTTTTTTGAAAAACACAGAATAATATTTCTTCTGAAATATGATTAGATTACTTATCTTATTAATAAGAATTTTGATGGAAAATACTATGAAAAAAGCATGTTTCTCCCAACCGTCCAGTTGCATTCATTACAACTACTCACAAAATCATGGTCGTTGCCCTTCCTCTTTGTTCTTTGAACAATGTCCAAATTATTTTCACTTAGTGGTATTTATTATTTTCCTCCGTGGAATATTTTTATAGCAACGTCTTTCTTTTAAGGTATCTTCGCCTTTTTTCTTTTCCTAGGATTTTTCAAATTAGGAAAAATTCATTCCTTTTTCCTTTATAAGCATGTCTTTCTCTCCAACTATGCTTATCCATCATCACATTTATCTCTAGTTATGTTGCTTCTTATCTTTTCACCCAACATATATATTCTCTCCAGCTATGCTTAGCTTTCCACCCATCACAAATTTCTCTCCAACTGTATTGTTTCCTGATGGTAGTCTTCTTACTAAGAATTTTAAGAAAATTGGGGAAAGTCCACCATTTGAACATAACCACTTAACAAATTCTTGGAGAACAAGAAACCCACATCACCCACATGTTATTTCATATAATATTCATAAAAGAAAAAATATTTATTTATCATAAGATTTATTTACATTAATCAATCAACCTAAGTCATGGGCCCCACTGCCAACATGTTAAAACAATATTCACAAGTAAAAGTAAAATAATTATGTATGTTAAATAAATTGCATCATGGGTATCCTATCTCATTTTTGTAATGCTTCAATACGATTATAAAGATATTATAGGGTGACTTTGCTCAACCGCCCTTTGCTAAATTTATGTTTTGGCATATAAAATTAAATACTCACAATTAAAAATTATAAAAATCAGAAAAAAAAAACTATACAATTAAACTATAGATAAAAAACTATACAATTAAACTATAGGTGGAAAACTATATTGTTGCCAGATACATTGCCACAAAATTCATACAAATATATAATTATAGATTTCTCATGGATGTAATACTATTTATCAAACATATACACACTCCTATGCATATTCACCACATGTATGCACAAAAATAATTCCAAAAATATATTCTTGTACATGAAATTAATTCACTACAAGATGTGTTCCTATAAAATCTCCACAAATATTCCTAAAAAATTCTCTGACTGCAGTGGTCTGGGCAAAAGGAAATCGAAGCTTGACATTTTTTTGGCCAGGGAAAATAGAAAGAAGTTTCATGTGAGATCTTGAGAGTCATCACCCTTTTCTCCCTCAATAAAGATATTATATATTTATGAATATTTGCCCAATCTTTTGATCGGCTTTCAGATTCTGCATAATTAAAAATTCAAGTCCCCACGTAAATGAACCTGGTGATTAAGGTTCGAGGTGAATATATATGATATAATTTTAAAATATTATATATATATATATATATATATATATATATATATATATATATATAAATATAAAATATTTAAATATATTATTATATTATTATTATTGTTTATAGAGAGGAGGTAGTAATTGGACCAAAATTGTACTCATGTGATATTTGATTGATTTTCACGACTTTTTCTAGTAACAATCTACATATTTGAACTTGTACTCACATATTTTACAAAAAATTTATATCACAAAAATATTTTGCGATTTGAACTTGTAATCACATGCTCGACAGAAATTTCATATCAAAAAAATAGTCAATTGAGCTACCGTTAGAGCATTTTTATATTAAAATTTATATTTCATTTAAAATTTAAATTCATAAATATAAATATAAAAACTAAAGATTTTGAAAAAAAATAAAATTCCTAAAATGTAAAGACTAAAAATTTTGAAAAAAAACTAAGATAGTTTTCATATTATATATATAATTGAAAACTGAAAATACATATGTAATTATAGTGTTTTATTTCTTGGAAAAACTTTCCAATCTAATAGGTTAGTCTATAAACCATATCAAATAATGCTAAGAAAAGTAATGAATCAAGATGAGCTACATTATCACTATGAAACACCACCACTCTATCTACTAGTGATAAGTTACACTATTACATTTTAACTATTATGATGCGCCATTTTTTTGAAGGATTTTACATAAATACTTATAACTACTCATTCCAATATCTATATATATGTGTGTGCGCTTCTTAAGGATGCACCTCTCACCACCAAAGAGAAAACATGTTATGACATTCTAGGAGTTTAAAACAGGTTGGGGACATTATAGATCCTGCGAGGATGTCATTGGATTATTGGGGACATCCAGGTCGTTGCAAAGATAAGAGTAGGACAATTTTTCCATTTTTACAAAGCCAAGAGTTCATAGCTACTTAGAGTCTTCTCGACGAGAAACCAATGACCATCATGACATTGATTCAATTAGATGTTCTAGTAACATTACTTCTATCTAGAAAGTTGTTCTCATAGAAATTTTTAATGTGCAACATAGGGAGGAGATAGAGGATGCCTCTTCTCTACAACGAGATGATGAAGAAAATCATTATTACTATCCCATATTTTCAACCACTTGGTTTCAATAAAATGAGAGCAACCTTGTTAGATAGAGGGATATAAAAGAGTCAAGGGTTGACGGAAAGTATTACAAAATCATGGGTTGCTTATGGGTGTTCAATTGTCATGGATGGTTGGACAAATATTCAACAAAGACCTTTGTTCAATATCATTGTGACTTCTCTAATTGGGCCATATTTCTTATGGGAAATTGATCGTATTGGAAAGATGAAGGATGCAAGTTTTGATTTTGAGGTATTGAAGGATACAATTGAAGAGATTGGTCCTACAAATGTATTTGAGGTTATGAGAAATGTTGCACCAATCTATTGGACTATGGGGTTAATGATTCATAGCAGGTATAAACATCTATTTTGAATTCACTTTTGTATGCATGCGTGAATAATGCACTCAAATATATTGGAAAATTTTATTCAATCACCCACATTATTTTGGATGCAAGAAAGGAACATATGCTCATTTGCAACCACGATGTCTCTCAAGATATTTACATGATTTATGTAAAGGAATAGTTCTTGAAACGAGTGGATACGAGGTATTCGACATATTTTATTCTTCTTGATCGTATGATATAGGTATAATGGGCCTTAAATGCCATTGTTATCAGTTGTAAGTGGTTTACATGGAAGGAATTACAAACAAATGAAGGGTGAAACGTAAAGAATATGTTATTGAATGATGATTGGTGGTCTGATTTCAAATACATTATCTCTTTCACCTCTCTAATATTAGAGCTTATTAGGCATGAGTATTTATATTTCCCTAACCTTGGGGAAATATATGAGTTAACTGATAACACGATCAAGCAGATTAAGTTATTCATGTGTTAAAGGGAGCCCTCCTTGCATGTTTTTAAAGAAATTCAAGCGATGATAAAAAAATATTGAACAAATTAAAGACACCTTTTCTTATGGCTGCTTATGCACCTAATCCAAAGTGGTATGAAAAGAGGGAAGGTAAATTTGCACCAATATATGTTCCTAATGTGAAACAAGGGTATATTAATATCATACAAAATATGTATACACTATAGAAAGCACCTCCAATTCAAGAATAAATTCTTTCCTTTGTAATGTTTAGTAGTCCCTATATCTTTAACACTACAAAGAAGAAATTGTTGGTTATGGCACAAAGAAGTACTAGTGGATGGTGGAGGATGTATAAGGAAAAAACTCAAAAAAATTGTGCTCTAGCTATGAATTTACTATCTTAGTTTGCTAGTTCCTTAGTTATAGAAAGGAACTAGTCCACATACAGTTTTATCCTCTCTATTAAGAGGCATAGAGTTACCTCTAACATAGTGGAAAAACTAGTTTGTGTGCATTGTAGTCCTCCCCTTCTTACAAGGAAATAAGCAAAGTATTTATAGGGACCACTAACACAATGCTATATAGATCCAGAATATGTTCCTCAGATTGATGATTAGGTGTATGGTACATCTCTTGAGACAAGGTTAGTAAATTTTCCATTAGATAGGTCATTGATGATGATGAGGGATAAGGAAAGGACGTTCATGTATTTTTGGACAAACTTAATCCTAACGATCTAAAATTATTATTATCTTCAACCTTCATGATAGTATGGGGATTGAGTGAAGGATTCCATTTTATTTTTATTTTGAGGTACTTTTCTATCTAGCAGTCAAACTATTTATTATTTTTAGTATTTTACAATTTTGTACTATTATGCACATTTTTCCTGACTTTGGAAATTAGATATATGAAACAAAACTAGATATATTAATTAAATTTTGTTGACTCTTGAATCTTATATTCCTAAACCCTTTTTATTATAGATTCATATCATTATAAATTTATAATTTTTATGTGATTTTTGTATGTTTATTTTAATACTGTATTTTTTATTGAATTTTTGACATGATCGCATAGACAATGCTTAAATTAACATCTTGTATGTATTTTTTCCCAAAAAAGACTTATAATTCCTTAATGAAACTATACATTGTGATGACTATTTAGGTTTGATCCTAATAAAAACTATCCAAATGACAAAAAAACAAAAAAAGACATTGTGTCCTTCAAACAACTTTGGAGGCCTTAAAAGGATATATCCTTTTTGAATTTAAGTATGGGGGATTTACGCAGTGCATTATATTAGATATCATTTTTGGGATTCAACTGCGTTAAGTAAGTCATTCAAAGTATGACCATTTCCATGAGAGGTAGTCGTAAAGTGACTAATTTCTCATGATTTTTGAATAGTTCACTTAGCACTCATTGCATCGGGTGATGCTCACAGGGGTGAAGAAGTGGGATTGAAACTAGTGAAATGTGGAGAACGAATCACATAGCATCAATCATCACTTCCTGGGCTTGCACCCGGTAACCAGGACTTCCCAGGAGGTCACCCATCCCAGAACTCCTCTGGCTCAAGCGCGCTTAACTGTGGAGTTTTTCCCCACAATCAAGCCCACTTAGCTTGCTACCCCATTTGCAAAAGCTTAGCAAGTATTGTGCCTCATGAACCATTCAAGTAGAGATCCCTTGACTCTTTTTGAATTTAAGTATGGGGGATTTACGCAGTGCATTATATTAGATATCATTTTTGGGATTCAACTGCGTTAAGTAAGTCATTCAAAGTATGACCATTTCCATGAGAGGTAGTCGTAAAGTGACTAATTTCTCATGATTTTTGAATAGTTCACTTAGCACTCATTGCATCGGGTGATGCTCACAGGGGTGAAGAAGTGGGATTGAAACTAGTGAAATGTGGAGAACGAATCACATAGCATCAATCATCACTTCCGGGGCTTGCACCCGGTAACCAGGACTTCCCAGGAGGTCACCCATCCCAGAACTCCTCTGGCTCAAGCGCGCTTAACTGTGGAGTTTTTCCCCACAATCAAGCCCACTTAGCTTGCTACCCCATTTGCAAAACCTTAGCAAGTATTGTGCCTCATGAACCATTCAAGTAGAGATCCCTTGACTCTTTTTGAATTTAAGTATGGGGGATTTACGCAGTGCATTATATTAGATATCATTTTTGGGATTCAACTGCGTTAAGTAAGTCATTCAAAGTATGACCATTTCCATGAGAGGTAGTCGTAAAGTGACTAATTTCTCATGATTTTTGAATAGTTCACTTAGCACTCATTGCATCGGGTGATGCTCACAGGGGTGAAGAAGTGGGATTGAAACTAGTGAAATGTGGAGAACGAATCACATAGCATCAATCATCACTTCCGGGGCTTGCACCCAGTAACCAGGACTTCCCAGGAGGTCACCCATCCCAGAACTCCTCTGGCTCAAGCACGCTTAACTGTGGATTTTTTCCCCACAATCAAGCCCACTTAGCTTGCTACCCCATTTGCAAAACCTTAGCAAGTATTGTGCCTCATGAACTATTCAAAAATCATGAGAAATTAGTCACTTTACGACTACCTCTCATGGAAATGGTCATACTTTGAATGACTTACTTAACGCAGTTGAATCCCAAAAATGATATCTAGGATATATCCTATTTACGAAAAAATAAGCAGTGTAAAGTTAATATATTTTCGATAAAAGAAAGCCTACATTTCCTAGAACGTCATGATGACTTAGTCCAAAACAAAATAAGAACATTTTGAAAAATTGAATGACCACTACTTCTAATGTCAATTCATCCAAAAATTCATCAATCTCTAAAGAACTTAGTTGAATCTGTAATGTTTCTTTGAAAAGGTGATCCACCAAAGTGTTCAACTCGGTCAAAATGTGTTTTGTTTCCAACCACTGAACTTTATGATCCTCCTTATTTATTTCCTAAATAATATGAAACAAATAAGGAGCAACCATTCCAACTCTGTTGTAGATCCTATAATACAGCGAGTTTCAATTATTGACCAAGTTCGAAAATAATTAGTCATTTCTAATTATTGTTGGCTATTTCAAAGTATAATTTGAGAACATTACATGATGTTATGATCATTGTAAGTAATGCTTGATAAATAAAATCACTTAAACACCATTTGATGCACCATGTGAGAATACGACGTACTATGAGTTTGTGGGAGGAAAAAATGTTCGTTTGTTACACGACATATTTCACCAAGTGGAAATAAAAAATAAATTCATGTTGCATACGTGGAGGGTGAGGAAAGATAGGTAAGGAGAAAAATAGGGCCACATAATCAATTTAGAAAAGTGGTTAGATAATGGCATTAAAGTCCTAGGAAAACTTGAAATTGGAAAAAGACATGTATATTAAGGAGGAAAATAGGTGTATCTATTGAGTGCATGCACTTGGAAGGACAATTGAGAGAGTTTGTTAGTTTTGGGAGTACTCTGTAAGTGTTAGATTACACTCTCTATGGAAAAAAATACCATTATCATAACCAACTAAAGGAAATAAGAGGGATAGAATTTTCCTGCACGAACATTGTGATAAGATTGTAGGGAGAAGATTATAACGAGTGGAACAATCTTGGTCATCTACCTACAAACACATAGTCTAAGATAGGGGGGTGTCCTGAGAAGAGAAAGACTCTTGGATGCTTGGTCACTACAACAGGGAGGAATGTGATGCATCAAACAGTGTTGAACATGTTATTTTTATAATTTTATAATTATATTTTTCATTTAGAATGTATATTCCATATGTCTATTTCTTAATAATATGAACTCTTTCATTTAGATATAGTAGTGTTAAATAATATGTTTTAAATAATATATTTGGATTGAAGAGGATGTGTATGAAAGAAAACAAAAAACATACAAATGAGTAGTGCTTAGAGTAGCTATGACAATGCATAAAAGATAAGATTCTTTTATTTGAATAGGTTGAAGAAAGTAAAAGAGATGGGTTTTAAACTGCATTGTGTTCAGAGAAGAATAAAATATTATTTTATATGCATAGCCTAAAGAAAGTAAATGAGTTGAGATAAATAAAGTAGAAGAGCATGAAAAACAATATCCAATCTTATGGTTACTATCTTACATACAATGCACGCTAAAGTAATTCAATAGAAATAGTTAGTATTACTATATTTTTCTTCATATACATTAACCAATTCTATTTATCTAACTAGAAAGCTTCTAGGTATAGGGTCTCATAAAAATGATAACATCGCCACACTAATTAAGAAGCCAGAAGAGTCATGGTCATTATCTATAGCTATAAAGAACTCCTTTAAAATAATATAAACTATTGAAGCATAAAAATACAAAATAAAGGGAGGAACAAGCCAAGATAACATTATATTAAATAGTAGATAAACATGTTTCCATCACATGATCTATGACTATCATATGGATCCTTACTACCATTTGAATTTACAAAATGTAAATCTACTTCCATGGATATGCGTTAGATAATCAATAAAAGACTATATATATATATATATATATATATGAGCTTTAATGTTTCCATGCATCCATATCCACGCTTTGAATTTCCCTGACAATATTAAAAACAAATTTTAGTGGGATCTGGGAGTTATTCACTAGAAGGATCGTGAGGTCTTTTGCATCCGTGAAACAAACATTTAGCGTCGAGAAAAAACTTGTGTCACCTAAAGGTTTCATAAACCTTATCCTTAAAATTAACATTTAAAGTGAAAGCAGGTGAGTTACTACATACAGAAAACCATAAGGGAACATTCTAGCAAACCCATAAACAAAAACAAACTTAAATATTTCACTAGTGTAGAAGAAATGTTGTTCGGGGTAACACTTAACCTTGAATAATGACACTATCACTAATATCATGGATATGGGATCTACTACAATGCCACATGAATTTATTATAGGAAAGCTACATGAATTTTCATGCCTAATCTCCTTAATTGAAGATGAAGTAGAGTAGACACTCTATGTGATTGAATCAAAGAGAAGGGGTTGCCAATAAATGGTAAAGTCTGAAATGTCAAGTAAGGGGCTTATCCCTGATGCTATAATATTTATTATATTCAAAGATGGAAATGTGCAAGATGGGAAATTCCCATGTAAATTTACAACTATATGATGGAATGTTGAAAATAACCATGTTTGATACTGACACTTACATAATTTAATCGCGGCCTATTGACACTGACAATAAGAATACAATTTTAATGTTAGAACATAAAATGGTTGAAAATGGATTAAAACTTGATTTTGATATTCAGTCAAAATTGTTAAATTATGAATTTAGTAAGGAAAACTATGTAGGATATTGTGATGAAAATGGAAAACTAAGGTTTGGTTTTCCATACCAAATCTGAAGCATGCTAGCTTCTATCCATGGAATGATGGTAGTTATTTTTCTATGGAGTTGTTATCACATGTTCCAAGGAACCATCATAATAGTGTTTTTTATCCAAAATAAATATAAATCATCATGAATGTTGCTCGAATGCCTTGAAATGAGAAGGGTTGTGTAATTAAAGAGGGTGCGTCATAACAACATAAACATTGGGAAAGCAAAATACTTAGCTACAAGACAGGGTATCACAGGGTTGCGACAAGTTATGACCATTTGGTAATGAGACCATAGAGAGGTTTTGTTATAGGGATATAGGTGGTATAACTAGGTATAAGCTTTATAACTAGGATACAAGTGGTATAATAGATTTCTTACAAGGAATGAAAGGTTGGTAATAGATTGTACCAGATTGGTCATAGGTAGGTGACAAAGTTATAATAGGTACAACAAGTTACAATAAATGGCTGGTCATAAGTGTGACAATTTTATAATATGTTTTATGATAGGTATTACCATAGGTTGTGACAAATATGTAACAACTCTATAATAGATCTGTGACATGTTATCATACATTTATTATAGGTTATGATAGGTCTTTTAATAGTTCATGATAGGTACACACTACGATTGTAACTAAGCCATAGTGTGTGTTATAACAGGATTATGACAAGATGAATAGGTTTTATGGTAGGCCATAAAACTTGCATGCAAAAGATATGTGATTGGGTTATAACACGTTTTATAATAGGTTGTAACAGTTTTACAACAAGGTCATGATGAATTTTAATGGGATTTTAATCACTCAAAGAATTCACTTGTGGTAGAGTGTGATGCTTAATTGGGAACAAGCAATGATTGATATAAAGTTCCCTAATGAAGGCACTATATTCATATTGTAATAATGAACTCGATAGTTTTGGTTTCTTGCATTATCAGTGGGTATATGCATATCTAGATAATGGTTACAGAGGATTGCATAGTAAAGTGGAAATGAAGTCATGAGACAGAATAAATATGTTGTTGAACTCTATTATATGTCGAGGAATGAGAAGTAAAAACTTTCTAAACCTTCACTTGTTGATATGTTACGAAATATCATATGTGATGTGTATGCATGAAATTTATTGTGCATGTGTATGATAATTGCATGTTGATTGGTAGTTATATGTTGTGGTATCAATGAAGCATCTAATATAAACAAAAATCATGTTTGTTGGGTTGCTAATCATGTAGTTACTTGGGACAAAAACCTTACGAAGAACAATCCTTATTGGTCTTCACTCCTCTTTGATGTGAAGGCCTTGGAAAGATGGATCACCCAAGGGAATGTTAGATAGTGAAGGTGATGCCTAAGCTTAGAAGGGAAACTATGAAAAGAAGAAAAGAGAAGAAATGAGAAGAAAAGAAGGAAAAAAGAGAATATAGATGATTTAATTGAATCTTCAAAGTGTTGAAATGCCATAATTCTCCCTATAGGTAGTGACACAGGACTGAAGGGATTGTTGGGTGCAGTGAAGGGGTGCACCACTTGAATGCAAGCTAATGGGTGCAACTATGATTGTTGGGATACATTCTACAGTAGAGGAACAATTATGGGAAGTGAAGAGAAGACTAGAGACCTGGTAGTAGGTTTTTACTGCTGAAAACAAAGGAACACCAAGGATGGTGTTATTCTAAGGGGGAAGAGTATAAATACCCCTAGTTCAACCCTTGAATGGTTAATGTAATAATTAAACAATGATATATGAAAAAGCTCATAGTGCCTATGTAACAGGTGTAAAGACCATAATATTTACGTTGGTGTGCTGGGATATTATGTGGGATGTGTGCCTATGTAGATATCTTATATATATTTTGGGGCCAGTTTTCCCAATTTTGGTTAGGTGGCAAGAGAGAAAAAATTATAAGTATGATGTAAACTTTGTACATATATTAATAAAAATAATGGATAAATGCAAAGACCACTCCACAATAATGAGTATAGGGGGGACTCCATGATGGAAAAGGGAACAAAGTAATGTGATAGTGTTGGTAAAAACAACTCTTATGGCCTATTTGACATCAAGCAGGTGCCACATGGAAAAAATATTCCAAGAAATTATAAGATGTGTATGTTTCCTATGAGGGAATTAAATCATTCATTCAGTGAATTATACATGGTTGAGAAATGGGGTTAGACTTTAGAACTAACTAAGGTGTTTCTATTCAGTTAAACACACTAGATTGGATGCATCCTAGTTTGATAACATGGTGCTCTGGTGTGTGAGCCGTGGTGGCTCTAAGAGGTTGGTGGCTTTATTTATGTCTTGGGTTTCCAAGGAGTTTTGGTGGAACTCAATTCGAAGATAGTTAGTGTTTCCCTAGGTTTGGTCTCTAGAAATGAATAAAGTTTATTTCATTTAGGCGAAAGGGCACATAGATGTCTTGAAGCAACAAATATATAAGAGATGTAGGTTGAGTCCATTCCTAGCTAGTAATAAGGTGTCTTTCAAGATGGGAACCACTCAAGTTACACCACTGGGTTGTAGGTGAGGGGAGCATGAGCTTGTGGTTGGAGACTGAGGTTGTCTAGGTTGACACCCTAGCCAATGTTTTCTAGTCATTTTATATAATTGCATGTGGAGTTACAACCCTAGCTCAGGAGTGACCCATGGTTGAGAACATGGAAAATTTTAGGGGCGAATTTTCACCCTTAGGCGAAATTAAGGGGTTTTAAATTTTTAGTGTGCGAATATTTTGTATCATATTATATTTTTACAAATCGCCTCAAATTTATTTTATAAAAATGTTAGGTATGGAGGTTAGCCCACCTTATTTTAAGGGAGAGGGTAGAAAAGGTAAATTTAGCCCTTGAAATTAGGAGTTACAACCTTCCATTCGCCCTAATTTTCAAGAATAGGTTTTAGTTAAGTGAATCCTATGGGCCAAATATAAATAAATGAGAGGTATGGTAAATAAATAAATGATATTTAATCCATAAGTCACCTTATATACATGCAAGGGTGTAAACAGACAAAAATATAAATAAAGTGGAGGTATGGTAAATAAATAAAACCTCTTTTTATACTTACTGAAAAGGTACGGTAAATAAATAAAAATATAAATAAACTAGAGGTATGGTAAATAAATAAAACCTCTTTTTATATTTAGTCCATAAACCTCTTTCTATTTATGAAGGCTCAAAAAACATGTTTTATTTAAGTGAATCCTATGGGCCAAATACCATATTTGCAAAAGAAGTATGGTAAATTAATAAAAATATAAATAAACGAGAGGTATGGTAAATAAATAAAATATTTTTGTTATATTTACTCCATAAGTCACCTTATATTTACGAACACTCAAAAAATGCTTTATATTTAGGTGAAACCTATGGGAAAAATACTATGGGCGAAATACCATGGGCTAGATTATTATTAATACCACGCAAAAAAACATTATTAACCCTAATATTAGTATCAATAAAAATAAAAATGGCACATGGTATTGACCCATTCTATTCAAGTGGAATGTAGCCTATTTAAAGGGGGGAATTAAACCAACATAGGTCCATCTTTACTTTGGATCTACTAAGCCATGAGAGGAATCAAATATTGTGATATGCAAACGAGCATAGAGTGAAAAAATATTTGATCCCTCTGGGGGCTTGGTGGATCACGAGTAAAAATGGATGTTGTAATTTAATGTATGTTAAACATTTTAACTTGGTTAAAATAAAAAATAAAATAAAAATCAATTATTAATTTTATTAATTTCTATAAATTACTAATACTAATTTTTAAGCTCCAGGTTTATGATAACCCATGGTATTTACCCATGGTAATACAATGGTATTCATGTGAGCATAGACTATTTAAAGGAGAAATTCTATTATCTTAGATCCATCTTAATTCTGGGTCTACCAAGTGCTCAGAGGGATAAATAGATTTCATCCCTCTAAGAGTGGTAGATGTGGAGTTGGATATAGGTTGGTTTTTATGATAATGAAGATATTAAATAGAATTAGGAAATTATACTGTAAAAACATCTTAAGGTGAATGGTTAAAGCTACATTTAGTCACTTCACAAAATTTAGTTAAAAATGCCAATATCTCCATTAATATTGGTTTTTCTGATTTAGCAAAAAAAATTCAAAAGAGTGAAACCTTATCACTCTTTCCGCATCACCCATGTAGAAAATTTCCCACCATTTTTTAAACATTCTCAATATGATATCTTCATGAAAAATTTTAGGTGCTGATGTTGGATTAGTTGTTTGAAAAATAAGCTGGTTTGTACAACCTTTCATCTTCTGTGCTATTCTTAGTTTTTCCTAATGATCTATAGGGGTTGGAGCCACTGCACCATATTTTCCTAAAAGGTGGAGATTGTTCACCAAAAAGGACATTAATCTACATGTTACAACGTTGTTAAAAAAATTGAGACATATGAGGGTAGTGAATTATGCTAATAAGCAATTTAGATTGGGAGAGATGTAATTAAATTTTATTATTTAATTGAATATTTCCAATTAAAATAATAATAAATCTACATTTATATATTCATATATTGATTGGAAGGCTTCTCACAATGGTCACTTCTTTCAATTAGATCCCCTTCAAGCCTTTGAGATACCTAATACTTTCTTATATAATATAGTTGGGGCTTGCTACTTGTTGGCGTGTTGGGGTAAACAAACTTGATGTGTTTTTTTTTTATCTCGTAGTTGGAGTCTATGGAATAAGAAAGAAATTTGATAACTTGAAAAAAGTGGTAGCTTGACAAAAGTTGTAGAGAAAATATTAATCTCTCCTACCTTGAAAAAACTTGTGGTCAATATCAACAACTACAAGAACTTTGTTGTGGAATATTATCAAAACTAATAGAAGGATATGAAAGAGTGTATTGTAGGAACCTTGACAAACACAGCCACTGAAACTTGGAACATTATTTGTAGGAAGAGAAAATTATGTTTCTTTTTTCCAAACATGTATGTTAGTATATTACAGTTTAATGAATATGTTTTCTTATTATCATATATGGTTTCATACTTTAACAAAACATTCGCCAAGACTTCACAATGTTTTATTATTCAGTAAAGGATTTGCCAAGATCTTACAAGATTTTATAATTCAATGAAAGATTCTCCATCAATGTACAAGATAATATAATCTGGTGAGAGATTCGCCAAAAAAATATATATACATATTATATTATTGATAAAATCGCCTCCCATTTTTCCTATGTATCATGGGGATTAGCCCATTTATTATACATATAAATTTAGGGTGGTTCTTAAAATTTTCCCTAGTTGAGAATTAAGAACCACATGGTATATGGTTGGGTGGAACGTGGAGAACCCATAACTAGTTGGACATTTCATATACATAATTGTTCACTATGCATTTTTATCATGTTTATGTTGCATGTGTAATAAGTATATGCTATTTTGTTCAAATCCCTAGTTGGGGTTTGATATTTTGATATTTTTATTCTATATGCATGAATATATTGTATTGTATTTAAACCTTAATTTCCGTGTCAACAAACCCTAGTCGTGAAATGTGGTTCACACACTTTGTTGATTAGGGTTTTATGTGCTAATTATATTTTTTTTCCTAAATATCAATTAATGTTTTTGTAAACCCTAAATATAGTATGGATGTTAATGTCTAAAGAATTATGTTGTTTGCTCATTAATTATACAATTTTAAATGAATTCAAAGAGAGGATAAATGCTAAGTGACATAATTACAATGGGTTTTGCATAGAGTTTCAAGGACACTAGATATGAACCAATATTTAATAATGAAAATAAGAAATTATGTGGTTCTGATGGGAAAATTGGTAAATTAATTGGCTAATTTTTTTCTTTGGGAGAACCATCAAGAGTGAATGAGATAGGGAGGAGGAGAGAGACAAGGATGGAGGGAGATTGTGAGAGGATAGATGGGGGGGGAGTGCAAGAAGAGAGAGGTGGATAGAGAGTGAGAGGAGGAGGGAGAGAGAGGAGGAGAGGGATGGATTGAGCGGGTGATGGGATTTAATGAGAGAGATATAGAGAGAGAAGGAGAAAAATAGTGAGGGAGTGAGGGAGAGGTATACAAACATAGAGAGAACGATAAGTAGATAAATAAATAGAGAGAGGGGGAGGTGGATAAAGGTAAATATAGTGATGGGGGATAGAGGGAGAAAGATAGTGCAAGAGTGAGGAAGAGAGAGAGGTAGAGAGGGAGGAATTTATAGATAGATATGATGGGAGGATAGAGAGTTAAGAAAAGAGATAAAAAGAGAGTGATGAGGGAGAGAGTGAGAGGGATAGTTGAGGGGAGAGAGAGAGAGATGGGGAAAAAGACATAGAGTGGGAGAGAGAAAGGATATAGAATAGAACTATGCATATGGTCAATAACTTGTGCAAAATCTTGCCATTATCAAGATAACATTAGAATGGGAGAGGGGAATATAGGTAGGGAAATTATTGTTTCAGACATTAGTCTCAATAATGCATACACATTTTTTAGAATGTGTCAAAATTCCTAAGAATGGATGCAGGTTCTTAATAGAACATACATGTTTATTATACAAGCTTTAATCAGGCTTTCTTTCCACTTTCCCAACATCCAAACACAAACCTAGAAAAAAATCATAGAAGAGAAGTGATCATTAACATTTGGTGCAAGTTTTTGTATAATTGGAAATAAGTGTTATTGGTAATCATATTTTTCTCTTACTATGTAACTAAGAGACAATTTGTATGTAATGAGTGGGAAATTTGAGTAATTTGAAGACATGTATTGTATTTTGATTAATTGGAAAATAATTTTTGTTTTATTTTGTAATTGGAAGGAAATATTTTCTACTGCTATGAAATTGGAAGATAATTCTTATCCTTTTTTGTAATATTGGGAGACAATATTTATTTTGTTGTATAATTGGAGGAAAATTTTTATAATTGGAAGAAAATTTATATGTTTATCTATGGTTGGAAGATAATTATCATCTCCTTGTGATTACAATCCATTTACACATTGGGAACCATCATAGTCATAAAATAAAATCCCCAAAGAGAAAAAATCCCATAGAAAAGTTCATTGAAGAAAAAGAAATGATTGGGGTGGGCATGGCAAATTGTCAACTTTTAGAAAAGGATAATCCAATGTCCAACACAATAAATGGAACTCCAATGAATATGCACCAGAAGATATCATTATGGTTTATTACATGATGATGGATTTTCTTGGAGTTGATTATAGTATGGAAGAAATTAGAAAGGTTTTTGGTGGACAACTTCTTTATGAATAAGTTTCTATGATGCAAAATATTGTTAAAACAATATGCATTCCAAAAACCATCATTGAACACATTCATTCCCCTTCAAGTCATGTATTTCCACAACAAATAAGTAAAGAGTTCAATAAATCGGGTCCATCACAGTTACCTAGATTACACATTGTGAAACGAAAAACTCAAAAATGCCTTTAGGTGGAAGAAAGTGGTATACCATTACTTGAATTTAAGTTATCTGAACAAACCATTCATTACCAATAATATAAAAGTATCAAAGAATATCTTGAATGGAGGTTTGATGCAACCAAATTACAATTATTTTTTTATTTTCTAAAATCTAGGAGTGTAACTATTGTAAGAAGAAGTATAAGCATTAAAAAACATATAGAAATAAGTAAGTATATCATTAGAAACCTTTTGGATGGTTTTAAGAAAATCGGTAAGACAACTCAATCCCAAGACCATAATTCAACCCATCGTATCTCATCACAGTTAATTGTTTACAAGATCACATGAAAATGTCTTTTGTTAAAACACATAGCCCATATCATGAAATGTAATATGAAAACCCTTAGAAAGTATTCTATTAGATGAGATAGCCTTGACACATTTGTCCAAATAGAATGTTGAGCATTCATTAGAAGGATAACTCATATGGACCTTATCCAAACACATATTCTTGATCTTACAAAACTCATCTTTACTACTTATTTTAGGTTTTATACCCGTGAGATAGAATTCATAATATTTCCCTAAATGGCTCCTAGAAGCGACTTTCAAGTAATCATAAAATTAAAATAGGGAATCAGATGGGAAAATAATTAGTTTTGTTGGTTCAGTCACACATATGTATTTTCCCTCTTAAGGCATCTCTCCTTTCTATGAGAGTATGAATAAAATTTGTAGTTATAGCTGTCCAACAGTTGAGCATGATTTCATGTATTTTTTTGGGGCTAGAGAAGCCCTTAAGTCATTGAAATTTCATACACTTGAAAGGCATGTATAGTCTGTTCTAATTCCATGTACAGTGATTGTCATGGTCTCTGACATTTTCATATATATATATATATATATATATATATATATATATATATATATATATATATATATATATATATATATATATATATATATATATATATATATACTCTATTTTTTGTAAGACTAAAGGTATAACAATTTCAACGATTACATATAATTAAATGTATCTTTTTGTTCTTTAAATGATTACCGAAGGCTCTTTTTCAAGTTAAAATTCTCCTATAATTTCTAATGTTCAATGTGTCCTTGATATGGTAGTTCACATAGTGTAGTTTTGGATATGATTACCTCTTGTTATGTTATATCTATACTGGTAATGAATTGGTTTATCTTTGCGAGCTTGCTATTTTGTGACTGGAAATTGATTTTCTCGTACTGGACTTTTGTTCACAGAAATTGGATAACATATTTTTTTTTGTTAAAAGATAAGGAACTCTTAATTTCATAAATTCATTTGCTCATTCATATCAATACTCCACCTTGGAGGTGAAAATATTCCTATGTATTCGTTACAGGGTTAATCCTTGTCCTATAATCTATCCATTTTGTTTAAGTCCTAGTTTCTGCCATGACTATGGATGTTAGCAATAATTTATTTTTTGTTACCAATTTCTATTCCAACATATATATAAATAGCATGGTATTTTTAGTTCTCGACTCTGTAATTATTTTGCATTGGTATTTTACAAGTTTTTTCATGGCCATTTTACTAATTATTGCTTCTTCTTTCACCTAATACTTCCATAGTTTATATACTCTGCTCAGCAAGTCCTAATAATCATAAACACTACGAATACTAAATGAGAGAAACCTCTTTTGATTCTAACTTAATTTAATACTTACTCATTTTTTTGGAATATAACACTATTGTTTGCTCATATTATGTAATTCTTTGTGTGTGTCACTCTATGATCAGCAGATCGTATTTTCTTACTCCAATCCCTTATTTTATTTTTTAATCATTAATTCTAGAGGCATGCGATTTTCATTCCCCCATCTCCTTACTCACAAGCTATCTATGTATTGGTTATATCTATAGTTCATGCCATATTCATAGCCTCGAATGATGGTTATTCCCATACCAATTTAAGTTGGTAGTATGATAGGCCTGAGAACCTGATCAATCCTATAATACGACTGTTGGTGCCTCCTAGTGTGATTACTAGTATAATGATAATCCAATTCTCCGGTATTTCTGACCAATATCAAGAATTTAAGCGGTTACAAAAATTAAAGAAACTTAGATGTGATAGAAAATACGCATAAGGAATCCAGATTATATTCTTGCCTAACCTCTTGTCATTCTTGCATATTCATATTTTTTTTTTTTGTAGAATTTGTTCCACCATTGGAACATTTCTAGAATCTTTCTAAACATCAAATTAAATGAACTAAAACTACATCCTTTAATATCATTCACCACCAATTTATTGCACTCATCCTGTCTCAATTCTCAAACTATTTGCATAAAATCCTTATTGTCTAACATTAATCTAGCTAAATATGTTCTCTTCAGGAAACCATTTAAAATAAACATGTTTTTTTTTTGTAAAATTTAATTGACTTCTGACATACAATAAATACACTTTAATTGTAGCCAGATAATTTAATCAAAATAAACATGAATCATGACTATAACGCTTCAAAAATAAGCTTTAAAAAGATTACCTAACCAAGTTTTCTACTGAAAATGCGCTTGAGATGAAACACTAGCCTCCCAACCATGAAATGATCTACCAGTTCTCTCAAGTCGAGATCGATTGCCAAACAATCAACAACCCCATTGATCCCTTCAACAGTTATTTTATACCTTTTCTTCCATGATCAAATTTTCGTTCAGCGATGTCTTGCTTTTATGGTTTTCTACACCACTAGTCTAGGATTTTCTTTAAAGCTCGCTTTTCTCTCCCACGACGTTTTATGTTTTTTTCCAGGCTGAGCATATTTCCCCAGCTAAGTGATTTAGTGGATTTTCTCTCCTATCCATCAAACTTTATCTAGAATATTTATCATGGAAGACTTATCTCAATCTCATTTACTAATGAGATTTTATTTGTTTTCTTTCTTTGGAAAAAATCTCATACTCAAGTGTTTCATTCTCAAGTACTTTTAAAAACATTTATTTATTTATTAATAAAATTATTTATTTACATAATAATTTCAATGTACTTCATGGCTTTCCTCCATAACTTAGTTTGAACAGAGAAAAAAACACATCACAGTCACATAGTGATATTATAGTGTCCATTTATTTATCCATTATCAAGGAATTGTAGTTTGAATTTGTGAGTTGTCGTTCTATTGTGTAGTGTTGTATGTTTTATTTTGAGTTTTTTAGTGTGTTCAATGTTGCAATGAAAACCTAGTAATGAATGTTAAATTAGATTATTATATCAGAGTATTGAACATAATTAGTCCCATATTGCTCATAGCTTTGGCTAGCTTATGTAGAGTATAAATTTAGAAAGAATTATTCTTGCATGTGAGAAATAAAATTATAGTTTACCATTATTAGCATTCTAAGACCCTTCTAGATGATTTCTCATTTTTCCATTCTAAATTAATTCAGGAAATTAAAAATTTTGAGTTGCATCTATATTGTGTGCTATTATGTGGCATTGTTTGTGTATGTTAACTACTATAGTAGAATGGTTTACTACTTTATTCTTCATAGTAGTATTAGAGTCAAAATAGTAGAACATATCAAATCTAGCAATGTTATAGCCAATCCGTTTCACATGATCTTCTGGGGAGAGCCAAAGTGTTAAAACCTTCTTTAATTACCAAAGGAAAACTTCATTGTGAGCCACCAACATTGCAGGTTGTAATGCACCATAGTAATTTGTGCGAGGAAAAATCAACATCAGGTGTATCAATTGTAACTATTACCATTACTCTAAGAAAAAATAAGGGAAAATAACATTGAGAAAAATATGCAAGAGCATCCAGCGCAGGCACCATGACCGGGTGTCGGTCTCTGCTAGGTTGAAAAGTTGAGTTAACATTTTATTTGTCTTTTATGTTAGTTTGTCAGAATAGGAGGTAGGATTTTTATTTTTATCTTAATCTCTAAATTAGTCAAAGGTAGTTTGATCGGTTAGGGTTATTTACTTCTCTGTTTCTAATAAACCCTGGATTAATAATTGTCTTGTTATTCTAATAGGAAAAGACAAATGTGTCTAAAAGGAAAATCTTGTCATAAGGACAGAACCGAATGATTAATAGCCATGTAACTGTAAAGTATACAACTAAAAAGTAACTGTATAGTTTCATTAACTGTGAACAAGAAACATATAAATGTAACAACGAAAATCATGTAAAAAGGTTCAGCACTTCTTGCACTCAAATAATATCAATAACAGTGAAATCAATTCAGTCCATCTATATGCCCTACTGTATTTTTATTGTGCTTTCTAATTAATGAGCATCTGAACAGACAACATACTGTACACAAACCATTGTGTTTAATTCTTTTTGTTTTTCCTGAGAAAGATAACCAGTCCTAACAATGAGAGAGAAGAGCAGAGGCCAGAACGAGGGCTTACATTTCTATTGAAGCAAACAACGAAGACAGAAAAGGAGTGACGCTAGTAAATTCCAGTACGGGCCAAGCATCCACAGGCCAGATGAAATTTTTTATTATTTTCTTTTAAATTGACTGCCAAACAAACTACCAGAGAAACTACAGTGTCCTCTCATGTTCGTATGAAACATCACAAGCATAGTCGAAAACAATAATTGAAGTCCAGGCGGAGAATCCAGAGTAAACCAAAAGAAAATTGACCTAATTACATAAACGAAATTTAGGTAAACCGAACCTAATTTTCTTTCCTGAAGTTCTTCTCTTTCAAAATTGCAAAAATAAGTATATAACAATACATAGTAGCACTGCAAGATAAATCCCAGACCAGCGTAAAGCCAGTGGATGACAAACCCTAGGTGACAGTTTTGAAAACCATTTCATACATAGCCATAGATTCATAAGCCCGTGAATGACAAACCCTAGGTGAGGGTTTTGAAAATTTGCGTTCATACATAGGAAATTACAGTCAGAAATCACCAGATAGTGGAAGACCAGACGACCAATACGACAGGACACTACTCACAGCCAAGAGTCAATTGATAAGCACCGAGGGTGACCAATCCTCACGACCAGAAGGCCTATTTTAAAAATAGAATGAAGACTGAAGTAAATTCATGTGATAGAGCCTATCAGAAAAGATCAAACCAATCATTGCTAAGACCTCCAACCGCAAACCCTCAACACTTGCAAAGAAACCGACATACAGGTGTTAGAGTCACATTGTCACAGAAGCAAAATTACAGTGCCTGAAAAAAAAAATAACAGAAGTTGTATTCAATGTACTTGAGGAATTACACTGAGAACCGAGGACAAACTTTCCACCCACAGGGTTTCGACCAACTGTCGAGATGAAGGAGAAAACAGGTTAGGAGTTGAGGAAAGAAAACCACAAATTGAATCAAGGAAATAGGGCTACCTGCATTTGAAGCCGAGGATGGAAGGACGCCATCGTTTCGAGCTTGGATGAAAGCCAACCACTGAGCTGTAAACAAGAACATGAAATACCAAAATATAACTCGGAACATGACAACTTGTTGAGCCAACAACGGGAAAAAAAACAATAACAGAGAACACTTACCCAGGCGATGGCAGGAATACCCACAACTGCCCAACAAACCAGGCCATAGGACAACCATGTAGACATAAAAGAACTAGTACAGAAGTCACCAAGAGGCGTGCCCAGAACTTGTAGCAAAGTTGCATACTCAACTCACAGAGCATAGCAGAACAAACCCTCAGCAAGCCCAATGAAAATGACCAAGTGAACGACGAATGAAGAGTTTTGGCATAGAAAGGAGTGGGAAACATGGCCTGAGGCAAGTACACAGACTTAATTGTGAAATTGAATGCCACCTAACCCATTTCCAAAATATCTAATGGTTTGATACTCACACATGTAATCACAACCATAATATCTACCCCATAATATAATCACCCAAACAATCATTTAATTTCCTAAAGTCCGAACAGTGTTGGGCTGGTCCCATCATAGTGGTATCAGAGCAGGTGAAATTGATTGAAGAAATGGAGAGAGGAAGGCGAGGTCATGGCAGAGGTGCTCGAAGGATAGCAGAGGAAGGATTGAGAGAGGAGATCAGAATTCTTACTGCCCGTTTGGAGGCAGTAGAGGCAGGGAGAAGAAGAGACTCGGAGGTAGGCGATGACAGCGAAGAGGAAGCTGAAGCAACAACAGATGGACCGGAAGGCGAGACCCCAGAAGTGAGATTGTTGAGATCTGTTTTAGTGGCAAGCAATAAACCTAAACCAGAACTCCCAACCTATGATGGCAGCCTGTCCATAGAGGTTCTATTGGATTGGATCAACGAGATGGATAAGTATTTCAAGTGTGAGGAAGTCAGTGAAGACCGTAGAGTTAGGTTCATTGCGACGAAATTGAAGGGACACATAGCCCTGTGGTGGGATAGTGTCCAGATGGAGAGAAAGAGATTGAACAAGTTGCCGATTAAAACTTGGTCAAGGATGGTGGCCAAGTTGAAGGGTAGATTTCTGCCAAAAGACTATCAGATTGCACTACACAGGCAAGTGCAGAATCTGAAACAGAAAGGAATGACGGTAAGGGAGTACACGGAGGAGTTCTATCGAGTGAACTTAAGAGTCGGATATACAGAGGATACCGCAGAAAGGACAACCAGGTACGTAAATGGTTTAAGACTAGAAATTTTAGATGAAATTAGTATTTTATCTCCAAAGAACACTGAAAAAGCATATCAGAGTGTGATGAAAGCTGAAGAGAAAATTACTAGAAGGTATAATGTTGGGAGAGGACGAGGAGCTAGCAGGGGAAAAGCTAGTCATATGGCAGAGGGCAGAATGCTAGTAGTAATGAGGAAGGCAATAGTTCTAGAGCTTCTAGATCAGTGGACAAAGGTGATAATGCGAGAGGCGGTAGGTCAGCCCAGCGAGGCAAGGGAAATTGCCAAGGTAGAGGGGCTGGTTATCAATGTTACAGGTGTCACAAATGGGGACACAGATCATTTGAATGTCCAGAGTCAGATCAAGCTGGACAGAGGGGTGCATATGTTGCACAACTAGAGGAAGCAGTGACACCTCCCCAAGAAGCAGAAAATGCTCCAGAGACAGGGGAAGCCCTGGTGCTGAACAAGGTGTTGTTAAAACTAGCCAAGGAGGTCACCAAACAAACACAGCGGAAGGCTTTGTTTAGAACTGTTTGAAAGTCACATGGTAAGTGTTGTAAGTTAATTATTGACAATGGTAGTACAGATAACTTAGTGTCCACAGAGATGGTGGAAAAGTTGGAAATGAAGTGCTTGAAACATCCCACCCCTTACAAAGTCTCATGGCTGCAAAAAGACCATCAGTTGTTGGTAGATTAACAGTGCGAGGTGGAGTTTCAAATAGGCAGATATAAGGATAAAGTCATTTGTGACATCATGTCGATAGGTGTATGTCACATACTGCTAGGCAGGCCTTGGCAATAGGATAGAAAGGTGGTACATGATGGATTGACAAACTGTTTGTTGGCATTATGTTTCTGGTATGGCTATATGTTACAGATGTTGTACTTGATGGCAACTCCCGTGGCAAGGCTCTCAATATGTTGAAAATTAAGAAGTACGCAGGAGATCAGTTCAGAAAGTGCGTACCCGCAGGTACACCGTGAAGGGATCGCGGCCTGATACGCAGATAAGCCGTCCAGGAGGTGCGTACCCCAGTGCACACATTTCAAGGCAAAGAAAAGCACACAAGGGGTTTCTTATGTTTAACTAGCCGACGATATTTGTGTTTCTATGGTTTTGGCTCGTGGTATTGATCCATGATTTTAGGAGGAGCTTGCCTATATAAAGCAAAGGAGATCACTTGGCTAAGTATCTTTTGCAATTGAATATCTTAAGATCTGAAATATTGGGTTATGGTCTTAAAAGCTTGATCTATATGAAGTTGAAAGGGAATCTGTGAAGGGTGATCTCTCGAGCGCATGATCAGATATGGGCATCTGAGCATTTGTGCCACTCTGGTGGACTGCCTATTCAGCCCTAATCAGAAGTACGCAGGTGTTTAACAGGAGAGCGGCGTGGGTATGCAGAGCAGAAACAGAAGATCTGCGTGGGTACGCAGAGCAGAAACAGAAGGTCTGCGTGGGTACGCAGAGAAGAAACAGGAGATCTGCGTGGGTACGCAGAGCAGAAATAGGAGACCTGCGTGGGTACGCAGAGCGATGAAGGTTCAGGTGCGTACGCACAGTAACTGGACGCGGCACGATAGTATCTCTGAGTGCGTACCTGTAGCAATAGTACGCGGCGTAATAGTTTCTCTAGGTGCATACCTGCAGTAACAGTAAGCAGCGCGGTTGAAGAAACAGTGCGTGGACATGCAGTGCGGCAAATGGGTCTCTGCAGGTATACGCAGGGGAGCAGAAGGTGAAGTGCGTACGCATGCAGACCAGAGAAAGAAGAACTGCGTATCTGTCTTAAGATATTTTGTTTGGTTGTATTTTTCTGTTGATAAGGTGTTCTGAGTTTAGTTCTATTATTGTTGATCTGGTTACTACAGTTGACTGGGTGATTTTCTTATACTTGATGATCATTTGATGCTTATGGATCCAGTTTGAAAATTTATGAAAAGTGGTCCTTGTAAGAAAAGAAGTAGGGGGTTGTAGCTCCCTTTTAGGAGAGACTGGAAAACGAGAGAGAGAGTTGTAGCTCTCTACAGGTTGCAGCCTGCGTAGTGGTAAAGGACTGCACCAGTAAAAAACCATTGTAAAAGGAGTTTCTAATTTGAAAGAAGATAGAGACATATTGCAGCAGGTGGTTTTCACCCACATTGGGTTTCCACCTTACATCTTGTGTTCTTTGGTGTGACTATCTGTTTTCTTTGTTCATGCTCATTATTTTATGGTACTGACATGCAAAAATAATTCAAAGAACAAATAAGGAAGATTTATTAAAAGAATTAGATAATACTGATTCACCCCCCCTCTCAGTATTATTTCCAACAATTGATATCAGAGCAGGTCCTTAAGAGAAGCTTGATCGCTTGAAGGTAGATCGTTCATCATGAGCAACTACGAGAGAGAAGCATCAATCAGGCCACCGGTTTTTGATGGGACAAACTTCAATTATTGGAAGGTAAGAGTTACTGCCTATCTTCAATCTCTTGGTACAGAATTTTGGGACATCGTAGAGACAGGCTACGCTTTTCCTTCAGCTACTCCTACAGATGTAGCCGAGAAAAAGAAGTATGAAACAAATGCAAAAGCAGTCAGTACCCTATTAGGATGTATATCCCAATCGGAATTCATGAAGGTAATGCACTATAAATCCGCAAAAGAGATATGGGACAAAATTGTCACGAGCTATGAAGGAGATGAACAGGTAAAGCGTGCTAAACTTCAAACTCTCAGGATTCAGTATGAGACTCTCAAGATGTATAATGATGAAAGTGTGGCTAACTATTTTCTTCGGGTAGATGAGATTGTTAATTGTATGAAAAATTTGGGTGAAGAAATAAAAGAGGCTAGTGTGGTTGAAAAGGTTCTAAGATCATTGTCCCCCAAGTTTGAATCTAAAATATCTGCAATAGAAGAAAAGGAAAATCTATGAATTCTTACTATGTCTCAGCTACATGGAATTCTAACTGCTTATGAAATGAGAAAGGGAGGTCCATCAGACAGAAGAGAAGCTGCTTTCAAGGCATCAGGCAAAGGAGATTATTATGAAGCAAGCCACGTCCCAGAAGAAGAGGAAGAAGAATCAAATTTTGTCAGAAATCTTCAAAGGGGTTCTGGAAGGTTCAGAGGTAAGTTACCTTTTAAATGCTTTGCTTGTGGAAGAGTAGGTCACTATGCTGCAAAATGTCCTTATAAGGATAAAGGAAAGGAACCTACTAGATGGAACAAGAAACAAAGTGCAAATAAGAAAAGCTACTACACTCATGAAGATAGTGATGGTCTATCAAACAATGATGAAGATGAACGAGGTAATGAATATAAATTGTTAATGGCATTTGAAGATGATGATTATATGGATGCTATAGATGTGGATAACCTTTATGAAGAAATTACTAGACTCAAGAGATGTATAGAAGAAAAGAATATGATCATTGATACTCTACAATTTCAAATTGATGAAAAGGAAAAACAGCTTGAAAAATTAGGAGGTGAAATTGTTGGTCTTAGAAAAGAGATTGAGAAAACAAAATCTATTAATCTTAATTTTGTCAAAGGATCTGAAACTTTGGATGATATTATCAGTGTGCAGCAGTCTCCACTAAACAAGACAGGTCTGGGCTATAATGGAGAAACTTCTCAAGCATCCACCTCAAAAAGTTATCTTGATGCAGCAAGAAGAAATGAGCAAAAGCACAATGAAGACCATCAGGTAAAGCAGGGACGAATTGCAAACAGAAACTATCAGGGGCAATCCATCTTAAGGGTGAACAAAAGCTACAACTAGCCACAGGTAAAATCTTCTCAATTTGGTTCAAGAATAGATGACAATAGAAATTACAATCAATTGGCTGGTAGATTCGATAACCGCAGAAGTTTCTTCAATGGACAATGCTTTTCTTGCCATAACTTTGGTCACAAAGCAGCTTAATGTGTTGCATATAAAACGATCATGACTAGGGAAGCTCAAAAACAAAGAATTATGACCAGGATTACAAAAAGGACCTATAACAACTTTTCAGTTCTTGAAAAAGAAGTTGAATGTTCTATTTGCAATAACTTTGGTCATGAAGACTCTGAATGCAGGAGCAGGTTTCAGCAGAAAAAGGAACAAGCCGCAAGCACCAAAACATGGAGAATAAAGGAACCACAAACAGAAAGATGTGGGATAGCATTTTATGCAGAGGGACAGGAAAATCTATGGTACATTGACAGTGGATGTTCGAAGCATATGACAGGTGATAAAGAAAAACTTGAGTCATATTCTGCTCTAGAAAAGGGAAAGAAAGTCTCTTTTGGAAATGATACTCCTGCAACTATAAAAGGAAAAGGCATTGCTCAGTTAAAAGAAAAGGTCAAGGCTGGAAATGTTTTGTATGTTGATGGATTGAAGCATAATCTTCTAAGTGTCAGCCAGATGTGTGATCAAAGAACCGAGGTTATATTCAGATCAAATGGATGTCTTGTTCATGATCTTGATACAGGTAAAACAGTGATCAAAGGCAAAAGAACTCCAAATAATCTGTACATATTTGAAGAAGGACAACAACAATGCTATCTGAGCAAGGATGATGAGCACTGGTTATGGCATCGGAGGTTGGGACATCTAAGCTTTTCACAAATAAGGAAAGCATGCAAATATCAGGCAGTTCGTGATCTTCCAGATATCAAAATTCCTGAAAACACCATATGCAAATCATGTCAGTTTGGAAAACAAACCAGAACTAACTTTCCAGAGAAAGAAGGATCAACTAGCATGCCTCTTGAGCTAGTACATACAGATACATGCGGTCCTTTCAGGAAAAGAACACCTCGAGGAGAAGAATACTTGATATTATTCATTGACGATTTCTCCAGGTTTGTCTGGTTAGGACTTATGAAGCACAAAGATGAAGCATTCGAAAAATTCAAATCCTTCAAAGCCTTGGTTGAAAATGAATCAGGTCACAAAATTAAGTGCCTCAGATCCGACAGAGGTGGGGAATTTACTTCAAATGAATTTTTCGATTTCTGTGAAGAACATGGGATAAGAAGAGAATTCTCTACAACAAGAACTCCTCATCAAAATGGAGTTGTGGAAAGAATGAATGGAACAGTCCAACAAATGGCTCGTGCTATGCTTGATGAGTCAGGAACTCCCACAACTTTCTGGGGTGAAGCTGCACATGCTGCGGTTGTTATTCTCAACAAAACAAATGTCCGAGTGAACAGCACTCAAACTCCTCATGAGCTCTGGAGTGGTAGGACTCCTTCGGTAAAGCACTTCAAAATCTTTGGGAGCAAATGCTATATCAAGAATACTGATGAGCAGCTTGGCAAACTTGAACCTAGAGCAGATGAAGGCATTCTTCTTGGTTACTCTCCACATAGCAAAGCATACAAATGCTACAATAAAAGACTTGGCAGAATTGTTGACAGCATTGATGTAGTGGTTGATGAGAAGGGATACATTCCTAGGCAAGTACATCATGAAGACATCGAAGAAGATGAAGGCTACCCTCAACGACAGAATTATGAAGAAGAAGAACTTCAAGAAGAACCTCAAGAAGAACCAGAGGAGCAAACAAGAATAGAAGAAAAGACTCCATCCATATATGTTCAGAAGAATCATCCAGAATCTCAGATTATGGGGCAGAAAGAAGCAGGTGTACAAACAAGAAGAACAGTTGCAGAAGCTTCAAGCTATTTGGCATTACTCTCTTCTACTGAACCACAAAATGTGAAAGAGGCATGCAAAGATGAATGTTGGGTGAAAGCAATGGATGAAGAACTTGAGCAGATCGAAAAGAACAACACTTGGGAGCTGGTTCCTAGACCAAAGGATAAGAATGTTATCGTAACAAAATGGGTCTTCAAAAATAAATTGAATGAAAATGGAGAAGTAATTAGAAACAAAGCCAGAATTGTTTGTAAAGGCTATGCGCAGCAAGAAGGAATAGACTTTGAAGAAACCTTTGCTCCTATTGCAAGACTTGAGGCCATCCGAATGTTCCTTGCTCTCTCAAGTTTTCAAAACTTCAAAGTATTTCAAGTGGACGTGAAATCAGCCTTTCTGAATGGAGACTTGGAAGAAGAAGTATACATTGAACAGCCAGATGGGTTCATTCTTGGAAATGATCCAAATCTTCTATGCAGATTGAAAAAGGCTCTCTATGGTCTCAAGCAAGCTCCAATGGCTTGGTACTACCGTTTGGACAAATATCTTCATCAACAAGGCTTTTCAAAAGGATCAGCAGATAGAAATCTTTATATAAAAGTTGAAAATGACAAATTGCTAATACTTGTTGTGTATGTAGATGACATTATTTTTGGCAGCAATGAAGAAGCTATGAGTCAAAGCTTTGCCTTGGTCATGCAGAAAGAATTTGAAATGTCCTTGCTAGGAGAACTGACATATTTCCTTGGTTTGCAAATCCAACAAAAAGAAGGAGGAATCTTCTTATCTCAAACCAAGTATCTCAAACAGATTTTGAAGAAATACGGCATGGAAGATGCAAAACCAGTATGTACACCCATGGTCACAGGATGTAGCCTCAGTACAAATGATGAATCTGCAGCAGTACATCAACCAACCTACAGATCTATGATTGAAATTTTACTTTATTTGACAGGTACTCGACCGGACATCATGCATGCAGTTGGAATAGTTGGAAGATTTCAGGCAAATCCGAAGGAGACTCATCTTCAGGCAGTGAAGAGAATTTTCAAATATCTTCAAGGGACTCAAAATTATGGCTTATGGTATCCTAGAGATACAGATCTTACACTTCATGCTTATACATATGTAGATTGGGCCGGAAGCGTGGATGACAGGAAAAGCACAAGTGGAGGTGCGTTATTTATGGGTTCGAGACTGGTATCTTGGTTCAGCAAGAAACAGATTTCGATTGCCTTGTCTACAGCCGAAGCAGAATATGTTGCTGCTGCATCTTGTTGCACCCAACTCCTTTGGATGATGCAGACTTTGCAGGATTTTCAAATCACTTGTACACCACCTATCCCCATCTTATGTGATAACACAAGTGCAATCAGCATCTCAAAGAATCCCGTTATGCATTCAAAAACCAAGCACATACCAATCAAGTATCATTTTCTCCGGGAACAAGTGCTTGAACAGAAGGTCAAGTTGGAGTATGTTCCTTCTAAGGAACAAGTTGCTGATATACTCACCAAACCATTGCCCAGGGACACTTTTGAATACCTCAGGCAAAAGCTAGGGGTTGTTGATGCATCATCTTATTGCTGAACCTCTTCTGATTGATGGTTGTATATGCATACATGAGCTGGGTGGCTGATTGGTTGAAGATTGATGGTACAGGTTCAGGGGGAGCATATAACGCATTGTTGGCATTATGGAGGATGCGCAGAAGGAGATCATGGAAGTAGCTGCAATATGTCTCTATCTCTTTCATGGTGGATTATGGTTTTTCGCTGCAGATCTGGTTCATATTCAGGGGGAACATGTTCTTAGGGGGAGCATAACCCTTTGCCCTTGATGTCAAAGGGGGAGAATGAAGCTGAAGTTTGTGAGGTTGCCATCAAGTCCAAAGGGGGAGATTGTTGGCATTATGTTTCTGGTATGGCTATTTGTTACAGATGGTGTACTTGATGGAAACTCCCGTGGCAAAGCTCTCAATATGTTGAAAATTAAGAAGTACGCAGGAGATCAGTTCAGAAAGTGCGTACCCGCAGGTACACCGTGAAGGGACCGCGGCCTGATACGCAGATAAGCCGTCCAGGAGGTGCATACACCAGTGCACACATTTCAAGGCAAAGAAAAGCACACGAGGGGTTTCTTATGTTTAACTAGCCGACGGTATTTGTGTTTCTATGGTTTTGGCTCGTGGTATTGATCCATGATTTTAGGAGGAGCTTGCCTATATAAATCAAAGTAGATCACTTGGCTAAGTATATTTTGCAATTGAATATCTTATGATATGAAATATTGGGTTATGCTCTTAAAAGCTTGATCTATATGAAGTTGAAAGTGAATCTGTGAAGGCTGATCTCTCGAGCGCATGATCAGATCTGGGCATCTGAGCATCTGTGCCACTCTGGTGGACTGCCTATTCAGCCCTAATCAGAAGTACGCAGGTGTTTAACAAGAGAGCGGCGTGGGTACGCAGAGCAGAAACAGAAGATCTGTGTGGGTACACAGAGCAGAAACAGAAGATCTGCGTGGGTACGCAGAGAAGAAATAGGAGATCTGCGTGGGTACGCAGAGCAGAAACAGGAGACCTGCGTGGGTACGCAGAGCGACGAAGGTTCAGGTGCGTACGCACAGTAACTGTACGCGGCGCAATAGTATCTCTGAGCACATACCTGCAGCAATAGTACGCGACGTAATAGTGTCTCTAGGTGCGTACCTGCAGTAACAGTAAGCAGCGCGGTTGAAGAAACAGTGCGTGGACACGCAGTGCGGTAAAAGGGTCTCTACGGGTATACGCCGGGGAGCAGAAGGTGAAGTGCGTACGCACGCAGACCAGAGAAAGAAGAACTGCGTATCTGTCTTAAGACATTTTGTTTGGCTGTATTTTTCTGTTGATAAGGTGTTCTGGGTTTGGTTCTATTATTGTTGATCTGGTTACTACAGTTGACTGGGTGATTTTCTTATACTTGATGATCATTTGATGCTTATGGATCCAGTTTTAAAATTTATGAAAAGTGGTCCTTGTAAGAAAAGAAGTAGGGGGTTGTAGCTCCCTTCCAGGAGAGACTGGAAAACGAGAGAGAGAGTTGTAGCTCTCTACAGGTTGCAACCTGCGTACTGGTAAAGGACTGCACTAGTACAAAACCATTGTAAAAGGAGTTTCTAATTTGAAAGAAGATAGAGACATATTGCAGCAGGTGGTTTTCACCCACATTGGGTTTCCACCTTACATCTTGTGTTCTTTGGTGTGACTATATGTTTTCTTTGTTCATGCTCATTATTTTATGGTACTGACATGCAAAAATAATTCAAAGAACAAATAAGGAAGATTTATTAAAAGAATTATATAATACTGATTCACCCCCCCTCTCAGTATTATTTCCAACACTGTTATAAGCTTGTCAAGGATGGAATTAAGCATACACTTGTGGCCATCAAAGAGGAAGGGACACCAGGGACAAGTGAACCAAGAGCATTGTTGGTTAGCGGAAAACAGTTTCTGAAACAAGTTGAGGACAGTGAGATGGGGTATGAAGTTGTAAAGGGAGGAAAAACAATGTTGTTGCATACAGAGGTATCAGATTTACCTGCAGAAATTTAGCAAATGTTGCAGGAATTTACGGATATAGTGGTAGATGACTTGCCAGATAAATTACCCCCCAAAAAAAGCATAAGTCATCATATTGACTTCATACTCGGAGCCAGTTTGCCTAACAAAGCTACATACCGAATAAGCCCTAAGGATAATTAAGAGATTAGGAAGCAGGTGCAAGAATTGCTAGACAAAGGGTTGATAAGGGAAAGTTTGAGCCCTTACGCAGTCCCAACGGTTCTCGCTCCCAGGAAAGGAGGAGAGTGGCGGGTGTGCATAGACTCGAGGGCCATCAACAAAATCACCATTTGGTATAGGTTTCCACTGCCATGGATGGATGACATGATGGATTGTTTAAGCGGGGCAGTGTATTTCTCTAACATAGACTTGAAAAGCGGGTATCATCAGATCTGAATACGAGAGGGGGACGAATGGAAGACAACCTTTAAGACGAATGAGGGACTGTACAAATGGCTGGTCATGCCATTTGGACTAAGCAATGTGCCTAGTACATTTATGAGGTTAATGATTGAGATGCTGAAGGAGTCTATCAGAAAATTTGTGATAGTGCGCCTGGACGACATACTAATTTTTAGCAGGACAAGGGAGGAGCACCTTCAACACGTTCGGAAAGTGCTGGAAAAATTACAGCAGAATAAACTGCTAATAAATTTGAAGAAATGTACTTTTCTGCAGAAGGAATTGATTTATTTGGGCTTTGTAATAGCAAAAAATGAACTGAAGATGGATCTGGAGAAGGTTGTGGCGATAGTTAACTGGCCATCTCCAAAAAATTTATTTGAGGTACGTAGATTTCATGGACTAGCAAGTTTTTACCAGAAATTCATAAGGAATTTTAGCGAAATTTGTGCACCTATGTTGGACACCATTAAAAAGGCTAGTCAGCCTTTTCGATGGACGGATGCAACGGAGAGAAGTTTCCAGCTATTAAAGAGAAAGATCACTGAGAGGCTGATCCTGAGATTGCTAGACTTCAAGAAGCTTTTTCAGGTTCGCTGTGATGCTAGCGGTACGGCTATTGGAGCTGTACTCAGCCAGGAGGATAAGCCTGTGGCATTCTTCAGCGAGAAGCTAAATGAAAGTAGACAAAAATATTTGTCTTATGACAAGGAGTTCTATGTTGTTATACAAGCATTAAAACACTGGAGGCATTATCTGCTGGGAAACGAATTTGTGTTGTTTTCAGATAATTCTGCACTACAATATGTAATGCAACAGCACAAGCTGAACCACAAACATGCCAAATGGGTGGAGTATTTGTAGAGTTTCAACTTCGTGTTGAAACATATCAGTGGGCAGGCCAACAAGGTGGTAGATGCACTGAGTAGGAGAGATTTACTTCTGTAAGAGAGTACTGTGCAAGTGCTGGGTTTTGAGCACTTAAAAGATTTATACCAGACTGATACAGATTTTAAGGAAGCCTATGAGGCATGTTAGAATCCGTTGGTGAGAGATAATAGTCCATGGTTGGACAACAACTTACAAGAGAAACTGTTGTTTAAGGGAGGACAACTATGCATACCTGACTTCTCGATGAGAGAGAATATTATTTGGGAGAAGCATAGTCTAGGTCTGAACATACATTTCGGCATGGACAAGACACTTGAGCAGCTCAGTCATTTCTACTTTTGGCCAAAGATGTGGAGGGATGTGCAGAGATTTGTGATCAAATGTAAAGTGTGCCAGTTAGCGAAGGGTCACAGTCAAAACACGGGACTGTACACACTGTTACCTGTTCCAGGGAGGCCGTGGGACTCAGTCAGCTTAGACTTTGTCTTGGGTCTACCTAAAAGACAGCGAGGTTATGATTGGGTGGTGGTAGTTGTGGACAAATTCTCGAAGATGGCGCATGTCATCCCTTGCAGAAAAACCAGTGATGCCGCTCACATGGCCCACTTGCTTTTCATAGAGATTGTCAGGTTACATTGATTGCCTAAGTCTATCCTTTTAGACAGGGATGTGAAGTTTATAGGGCACTTTTTGCATACCCTGTGGAAGAAAATGGATACATAGCTGAGTTACATCTCTACTTATCACCTGCAAACCGACAGACAAACAGAGGTGGTAAACATGAGTCTGGGAAACCTACTACGAAGCTTGGTTGGAGAGAATTCGTGGATGTTGGATCGAGTGGTTACACAGGAAAAGTTCGCTTATAATGACTCGCCTAATCACAGCATAGGCTATAGTCCATTTCAGATCCTATACGGCAAGCATCCTCGCAGAGTGCATGAGTTGCGGGATCTTGGGCTGCAAGAAAGGTGAAGCGCGGATGGAGAAGATTTCGCTAATGCAATGAGGGATTTGCATGAGCAGGTAAAAATTAAATTGCAGGACAACAGCCTAAAGTATAAACAACAAGCAAATTTAAAGAGAAGGGAAGTGCAATTTAACGCGGGAGATGAAGTCCTCGCACATTTGTGCAAGGAACGCTTCCCTAGGGGTGCGTACAATAAGTTAAACTATAAGAAGATAGGACCTTGCAAAATCCTCCGAAAGTTTTCAGCGAATGCCTATGAGTTACAGCTGCCACCAGGGATAAGCATTTCACCCATCTTCAATGTAGCAGACCTATTTCCTTACATGACTAACCCAGAAGAAAAGGAAGAAGATAGAACCACGCGGCCTGCATGGAATACCCAGGATGGAGGAGAAGCTTGGATGAGACAGATGCCTTATGCTCAGCCTCCCGAGATTGAGCGCATTCTTGACACTCAAGTGGCCAAACGAACTCGGCGAAAGGAGTATCTGAAATACCCTGTCAAGTGGAAGAACTATCCTATTGAGGAAATTTTGTGGCTTGATGCCAGGTAGACTGAGCAGACAGGTTCTTCAGTCAAGGAGCTCATGGACCAGAGTCATGATTTTTCTTTTTCCCAGGAGCCTGATGCAGGAACATCCGTCACAGGCACCATGACCAGGTGTCGGTCTCTACCAGGTTGAAAAGTTGAGTTAACATTTTATTTGTCTTTTATGTTAGTTTGTCAGAATAGGAGGTAGGATTTTTATTTTTATCTTAATCTCTAAATTAGTCAAAGGTAGTTTGATCAGTTAGGGTTATTTACTTGTCTGTTTCTAATAAACCCTGGATTAATAATTGTCCTGTTATTCTAAAAGGAAAAGAAAAATGTGTCTAAAAGGAAAATCTTGTCATAAGGATAGAACCGAATGATTAATAGCCATGTAACTGTAAAGTCTACAACTGAAAATTAACTGTACAATTTCATTAACTATGAACAAGAAACATATAAATGTAACAGCAAAATTCATGTAAAAAGGTTCAGCACTTCTTGCAATATAATAATATCAATAACAGTGAAATCAATTCAGTCCATCTGTATGTCCTACTGTATCTTTTTATTGTGCTTTCTAATTAATGAGCATCTAAACAGACAACATACTATACACAGACCATTGTGTTTAATTCTTTTTGTTTTTCCTAAGAAAGAGAACCAGTCCTAACAAAGAGACAAAAGAGCAAAGGCCAGAATGAGGGCTTAAATTTTTATTGAAGCAAACAGTGAATACAAAAAATGAGTGACACCAGTAAATTCTAGTATGGGCCAAGCATCCACAGGCCAGACTGAATTTTCTATTATTTTATTTTAAATTGACTGCCAAACAAACTACCAGAGAAACTACAGTGTCCTCTCATGTTTGTATGAAACATCACAAGCATAGACGAAAATAATAATTGCAGTGCAAGCGGAGAATCTAAAATAAACCAAGAGAATGATGGCCTAATTATATAAATGAAATTTAGGTAATATTCATAAGGTAATTGTAATAACCTTGAACATTTACTTTGTGACTGTTGGACACCTAATCTGCTAAGGGTTGCTGTGGAAGCTTAACAGTCTAAGGAATTCCAAGAGACCTTGGAATACGAAAACAAAGGTCAGATGAATGTACTATAAATGTATATCATTTGTTAATAATAGATATACTCTCATGCTTACCTTTCATATTCTGTTGTTGCCATGTATGTGTTTAACATGGTACCAGAGCAAGCGTACTCCTGCCATACTCATATTTGAGCCACTTGTTTTATGGCCTTTATGTGCAGGTCTTTTCTGCCATCAGTTCTACATTTCATGAATGTTTTCTCGGGTAAATTATAGCTACAACATATACCATTATTCCATTATTTGTAGGTTATCAAATATGATTAATTCATTCACTGCATTCTAATGCCTAGTCTCATTCACTACATTGTAAAACCTATTCTTCGCTCTCCATAATCTTCCAAAATTTTGAGACAAAACCGTGAAGCCTTGTATATTCAATCACTGAATTCCACGAAATCCATTTTCAGTGCCTATTGGAGAAGAAGAAAAAGTTGCATGGGAAGAAGAAATGTCAAATCTTGGAAGAAAAAGAACGCTAGATACCACCATGATCTTAATGGAATGCCAATCCCAGCTAAGAATGAATCACTACATCCATGACCATAAGAAATGGTGAAAACACTCCTCCTAGCGCTAGAAAGAGAAGAATTTCGACATCTTCGCTTTGAGGAAAGAAATGATAGTCGACATTGCCGCAGAAGGAATGAAGGGAACGAGCTGGGAAAAGGAATTGGGAGTGATAAAAAAATGGTAAGGGTTCTGAGTAATTTCACTGTAATTCTCTCACAGCTACACAGGTCAATTATACAAATACCAAAGGGACTGAAAAGGTTAGACAAACTGTTGTAATCGAGCTGAGAGGACCAAGACTCTGTAATTTCCATTTTATTGAATATCATAGTTGATTAATATTAATTATTAATATTGGGCTTAAGCGTCTTTACTAAAATATGAATTAAGCACGTGGGTACTATTCAGAAAGTGGTAAGTGATATCTCATGCACCCTAAACACTAGAAATGGTATTCCTAAATTTCACATGATTAACCTTGGAAGGCGACACGTAGCATGAGAAAACCACTTTTCTCGTACTCTCTCAACCAAATATCAGTCGTGCAAGATTTCACGCGAGATTGCGCCATAGTCGTTCGATTGGTCGGGTCCCATCAATGGTGGAGATCGTCCAGGTTAGTTGGTGAGCGAACAACGCGATATCCATTGGATCTATGGAAGTGAGATCAACGATGTGGATTGAAGCACTTGATAAAAGGAGAAGTCAACAAGGGACCAATAGTGATTGGTTAGACAAGCAGGACCATCAGGGGAAAATAACATGTTGTCTCCATATATAATGTTGTCTCCCCATATATAATGTTGGTATATATACAACGTTGTTTGGCTTCGACATCTACTCCATTTGGTGCAGCATCTACTCCAGCATTTGGGAGCAGCACAACATTTGGAAGCACTCCATCTCCTTTTGGTCAGAGTTTGGCTTTTGGAGCTCAGTCAACAACTCCAACATTTGGCAGCCTGGGATTTGGACAAACTACCTTTGGTGGACAGTGCGGAGGTAGTAGAGTGGCACTGTATACAAGTACAAATGAGGCAAAGTCAAGTCGCACATGGAAGATCAACGACGTAGAAAGAATTAAACAACAAAGAATGGGAACCGTCGGATCAGCTAGATCAATGGACAAGATTGGTAGAATAGGATCAGCGGAGATCTTATCACGCAAAATAAAGTCAAGAAGTGAAGAGATCATATTAAGAAATGTGACAGCATAATAACGGAGCGCTCTACGAAAGTGGTAAGTAGTAGCTTGTGCAGTCTCAAAATGGTAAATAGTGTTTTACAAATTCATGTGATTAACTTGAGGAGTTGACACGTAGCACACGTAAAACAAATTTTATCGCGTGCTTTCAGAGTATTAACTAATTTTCTTATTATCATGCAATATGGTGTGATCACTGTTGGATTGAGGTAGGAGAAATAAACAGTGGAGATTGGCCAGGCTAGTTGGCGCAAGTTATTGTGTGATAACCATAGAATTGAGGAATGAGATCGACGGTGAAGATTTAATGCACTAAGGAGAGCATCGATATATGTGCAAAGGCTTGTGGAATGGCAAAAAGGTAAGGTTTTAAGTGTGGTTTATGAAATATTTCTATTATATGGGAATTATAATAGAAATAAGCAGGATTAATGTATTATGGCTTAAGTTTGAGTTTAACCAAAGTCTAAAATCCATGGTATGGTTAATATCCATGGGTAATAAGAATTAACCAAAGATTATGAAGGATTTATAAGATTTCGCTCAAAGGTTTATAAAGGTCCAGACTTTGGATAGTTAAATCAAATGTTTCTGCATAGAGTTTATTAAAGGAGCATTAAACCTTGACTTGTGTAGGTTTTACTAGGCAGGAATATTGAAATTGGAGGCGTAAAATTGCAAAGACATATCAATAGCATTCTGTTAAGTTTGATATTGCTGCCATAGCCTCAGAGAGCTTTGGCTTCAACTCATTGAGATCTTCCATTACCACATTATCCATTGAGGAAACAATCTCACTCCGATTGTCCACATAATCCTTTAGTGTTGATCCATCCTCTAATGATTGTGGTTCATGAGAAGTGATCTAGACTGAGTGGGGTTTTCCTCCTCATGGAGTTGAGCCAGCAATTATATATATCACCATCAGACCAGGGCTGACTTCTTCCTTAGACTGATTTATTTCTAAGCAGAAGATCAAAGAGGATGTGTTTTGTTGTAGCACTGTGGTAGTGAAGGAGGAAGAACCATTCTTTTGTGCACCCAATTATCACTTGAGTTCTCCTACAGTTCTAGATTTGTCTGTGGCTCTTGGATTACTTTTGTATGCATGTAGCCACCTATACATCAGAGACTGAGTTGATTTCTTACATTCGTAGCAGTGTTTTTTGAGAGAAAGACGAGATGTTCTCATCTCTGTAATATGCTAGCAACCTATCACTATAGATCTGCATTTCCTATTCTTGTAGCAAGTCATTCTTGGAAGGGGACGGATTGATGTGATTCATGTAGCAGCTTGTTTGGAGTTCCAAGTTGGGCTCAAACAATCCCATATTAGCCCATTCAATCTTTGTCCATTGGGATAAATTACGAGGTGTATTCTCTAAATTAGTATTGTAAAATTTTGGCGTTGCTCTCTGTGCTGGTTTGAAACTTTGAAGGTTATGAACTGAGTTTTATTTATTTTAGATTATTGTTGATGAATTGAGTTGAGCTATTAAAGCTTAAAAATGACTCAAATTGGCAATTTATTAGAGTTATTAAGAACTCTAATTATGTCAACTACTGAAAGCACAATCAACATCGGTAAGGAAACTCTTTTTGACATTCAAACTTGCTTGCAACATACACAAGAGATGATTGCTTTTTTGCAGCTTGAATCACAACTACAACAAAATGAATTATAGAAAAGACAACATTCTGAACGTGTTGTTCAAAATATTGAGACAAACACCAATCAGCAACAAGTCAATAATTTTGCAGTTGATTCAGATCCAGCGCCCAATGAAGTGTCAAAGTCACATGCAGATGCAAAAGTTCAATTTGCACTTCCCAAGCCCATCATCAGACCTTGGGAAGATCTTATCCACAAAAAGCACAGAACCTTTCTTGGATATGACAAGGACGTGTCCTTTCATATTCCATATTACTCAAAGCCCATCCAATTTTAGAGTGCTGGATTCCTTCATGACAATTCATCTTTACCTATTCCAGCTTCTACCTCTCTTCCACAACAACAATAACAGATTGTGAAATTCCAACACTGTGACTGAGTTGGCCATATGAAAGTTCATTGTTTTGATCTTCATCTATGTAAGGATTGTCATAAAACCAATCATTCTTCAAACAAATGCTTTAGAAACAAACCTCCTGCAAGAACAAAGATTCATCTTGGATGGATCGCTTCTTGGCAATGGGAATCAACAACCAAGAAGGTATTCCAGTCATATGTCAAAACTTATTCTAGAGTATTGAATAGTATTGCAGTTGAATTTTCTCCATCATCTCACCTTGTATCTGACAAGGGGGGAAATTATGGTTATCTACAAGCTTCAAAGCCACATCAAGCAAGCCTAAACCATAACTTGCCATACCAGATTCAGAGTTGTAGCCAGAGATAAATATGCCCTTGAGCATGCCTTCAATTGGTGATGCCTCTTCAAAGAATTGGAGACACTTCCTCTAGCAGAAGACTTCATCTTCTTGCTAGTTTTGGAAGATTTCCAGGAATTTCATTATGCATTCCGGAGTTGTTGGTAGTCCTTAAATCATCACAGGTTGAGACCTCCCTTTTCAGGTTGAGGTTCTCCCTTTTAGGCAGGGTGAGACCTTCCTTTCATGGTTGAAGGTTTCCCTCTTCAAAACATCAAGAGCACTTCCTCTAGCAGAAGACCTCAGCTTCATGCCAGACTTGAAAGAGTTCTAGGAACTGCACCAAGCGTTCCAGTGTTGGTGGTCATCCTTAAACCACTGCCCTTTATACCAACATTTCAGAGAGCACATTTAGCCTAGTGCTGCCATGCATTTTTGCACATTTTTTATTACAACTCTCTTCTTGGATTCATACATAACCCTTCAGATTAATGGAGGGAATGTTGGACACCTAATCTGCTAAGGGTTGGTGTGGAAGCTGAATAGTCTAAAGAAGTCGAAGAGACCTTGGAATATGAAACCAAAGGTCACAATAATATAGATGTATATCATTTGTTAATAATAGATATACTCTCATGCTTATCTTTCACATTTTGTTGTTGCTATGTATGTGTTTAACAGTGACTCATAATTTATTTTTACTCTATTACATTAAAGCTATGATTGAAAAGTAGGAGCAACAAATGAATAATAATACTTGTTTAAATATTTATTTTCAAAAAATTAAAAGAAAGAATTATTTTTGGCATGTTAACCCTCTTAGAAATATGTTAAAGCATGACATGTGATTAGCTCCTAACTATTAGGAAAATGGTTGAAATTATTTATTCCTAGAGGAGGAAGGAACCAAAAGAGAGTATAATCCTCATTTGCCATGATCCAAAAGAAAATAATATTTGGTAGGGATAGACCATTGACTGTAGATAAATGTCATAAATTAGAACCTGTAAAAAAATAGGAATTTTGGGAGATAAATAAAGTTGCTTCAAAAAGAAAACTAGAGGGAGAGGAAGACTGGTTTTTAACCCAACATATTAGCAAGATGTTATTAAGGGTTTAGAAGGAAATTTTCATAAGGATTTCTACATAGTTTTCCTAATAGCTAAGAGTGGATTTTGGTGGGAAATAACAGAGAATTGGTTCAACGCTGGGAGGAATGTGGAAGCGTTCAACCTAATTCCTTGAAAATTTTTAGATAATTACAAAAATAGTCTAATTTACGAATAGTAGAAAGTTTGAACGAGCGGGCTGTTTTAGAAAAAATAAAATCAGATTAGATGCTTACTTAGAAAGTTGATGGTTTTAAATCATAGATTGTTAAATGAAAAATTTATTGTTACATAGAAATGGGCATAAATTTATGTGTACTAGAATATGTAGTTGTTATTAGGTTATCTATGTTTGTTACAAGTAAATAAAGATGCCCAAGATAAAGAATAAAATCTCTTTTGGTCTCTGAAAGCAACAAGAGGTTACCAAGAAATTTATGTTGCAATTTTCTGAGAGGAAACAATGTAAATAAAATAAAGATAGTGTAAGATAATTGACTAGACAGTTTCCCAAAAAAGGTAGTACCGGGTTGTAACGTCGGGTATTCATAGATAGACATAAAACGGAGTGGGGGGCTTAGTGGTATGAGAATATGTGTTCTAAAACCATTAGGTGAGAAAGAAGTAAAAAATTATATATATCTATATTTAATATTACAGTAGAAGCTTGTGCTTATGTTTAGGTTATATCTACAAGCTTGTAGAAAATAAATACTTGTTCATATGCTAAGCATTAATAGTCCTCAACAAAGGAAGGTTGAGGCACATAAGACTGAAATAATTCCCCATTATAGTGGTCCACTAGGCTTATCACATGCCTGCACACACACAGACACACACATACATAGTGAGAGAACAATATTTTGGATGAGCTTTAAACTAAAAAATTATTGTATGTAGTAAAATGCCAAAAGCTATATAAATTGATAATATAAATTGATAACATGCATAGAGAGAAGACTATGCTACTATACAACTATTAAATTTAGAAAGAAAGAAAAAAATGTTCTCGTAAGCCTAAGCCTCATTTCTTGTAAGAAAAATAAATAATTTTCCATAATAGCCATAATTATGGTAATATTCATATTGGAATTATAGAGTAAATTATAAACTATTGTCCTTGGAAAACAAAAGACATAATTGTATAGGTCCCATTAGACATCAAATAATTAATTATCAGTGTAACAATATCAACCCTTTTTGGGAGGGAGAAACCACTATGTTTTCAAAAAATAAAGTCCAAGAAGGGTGAAGCAGGTAGCATATTAGAATGGGAAATACCCCTAATACTAATTACAACATTTCATGCAAAAAATAGTAATCTCAGCCACTCTAAGTGTTTGTATGTAGGATAAAATCCTAGTATAAATATAACAACCATAAACAATTTTGAAGGTTTTTGTGGTGCGAAGGACCTGACATTAAGTAAAAAGGATTATTAAGAATCTTTTTCCATTGCAGAAAAATCAAACCCTTGACACTTTCAAGTGAGCTCTCATTCATAAAGAATAACCCTATTTCCAATGAAGCGAACCTGCAGAGACAATGGATAAGGTAAACAATTGGCCTAGATTCTAAAACAATTTATCGAAATGAAAGAGAATTAAGAACCTAGGTTTGAATTTATTATACATGTAGATGTGGAACAAAACCAAGGTATTTTTGTGAGAAAGAACAATAATTAGTGCTCAATAATAAGACATACAAGGAACTAAATGAAACCCTTGACAATGAAAAATAATAAGGTTATGGTTGATAAAATTACTGTGAAGAAAAATTGCCATTATAACCATCTGGAGTGGTCGCAGTTGACCCAAAAACACTATGGAAATTTATCATCGTGATAAGAAAAAAATTAACATTGAAATGTGACACCTACGAACATAGTGAAACAATGGTTAAATATAAATGGAGTATGATGTTAGCTAAATATATATAAAAAAATGAATGAGAAATGAAAGGGAACAAATTATCAAAGGAAAATTTA